>CM039438.1:2063123-3263123 GCA_022379115.2 Bauhinia variegata | reverse complement strand
GATCATAATTAATCAACTGAAATTCCAATGAAAGTTGTAGAGTTGGAATTTACCGTAAAACCTTTCTATTTGAAATGAAAATTAGGTTTTATAAAAGATTTGAATAATATTTAAGATGTTTTGGATTTAATTTTTTTACTTAAATTTTTTTAAAAAAAAAAAATAGATAAGAACTTCACTGGTTTTGAGGGTTTTCCATTTAGATCAATTCGGAGTACAATATGAGAAATCTATTCAAAAGGTCAAAATAAAAACCTTTTGTACACGTATAAACGTGTATGGTCATTAATGACTCCCCTATTATCACATAGTAAAATGAATGTTTATGATACTTCTACCAATCGACCATAGCCATGAATGAAGCATGCAAATAATTGAAGTCCCAAAGCTCTAATTGATAACTATCTACATCATGCAGCCTCCATGTCAACAGTGTTCCTTAAACCTCTCTCTTTATTCCTATCCGTCAAATGATAGCCTAGTCAGAAAAAAAAAAAGTAGATTCTTTACGGTTGAAAATTACAGTAGAAAAGTTTTTTCTTTTTTAATCTCTTTTTAACTGCCGTGAGTTTGCAAAAGATATTGAAAAGGACCATTATAGGTTGCTCACTTGAAACCAAAAACCTATCCTGAATTGTGCATAATCTGATATGTATTGCAGGATTGCCTACCTGATATTACCAATTTCAATCATTTTCTCCTTTTGCTTTTTATTTTTTTTCACCATTTCAAAGATTATATTAGATATTAGTCAATAACTTGTGCTACATGCCAATGTCCCTTCCTACCTCTTAATTTGCTTCTTTAGCTATCCCATCATGGTGTGGTTGTGACAAGTGCCTCTGAGAACATCGAAGTCACTGAGGTAACAGCACCCACCAACTTATGCATATCATATATACGATCTAGAAATGCAAAATCATCAAGTAAGTGGATTTCATTTCCCTTAATTCATTCTATAGGAATCATCAATTGTTTTTTGGTAATCTGTAGTTGCACGTAACCTTGTACTTTGTCTCTGACCCATATACCCACTATTTCTAAAATTCATCACTAGTGGTACCACTACTATTATTTTATTGCATCACAAATTCAAATTTGACGTTTCACTGAAAGTTGAATTGACTAATACTTAGAAGTCAAAATAGCAAATAAATTATTCCTCAAGTCTCGGTGGCACATTATCTTAGGTTATTAAATTCTTAGAATTAATATATTCAACATATATAGGGTAAATAAATTTCCAATGAGTTCAGTTGATAAAGACAACAACTATAGCTCAACTCTTAATGTAAATGTGATTTGTGAGATCTTCATTGTTATTAATTTATAAATATTTTAAATCTTTAGACTTGCTCTAGTTTAAATAAATTCTTAAAATTTAATTCATTCAAATTTTTTTCATTAACCAATAGGATAATTTCAATTTTTTTGTGTCATGCGAGGCCAACCATGAAATCATAGCAATTGGGGTTGAAGTCTCACAAAGTAATAATGGTAGGGTAGAATGTAAGGAGAAATTAACATGAATAAAGGGGTCTAAAGTAAAAGTAGAGGGTTTTTCGGTCGGTTAGCGCAAATAGATCTTAACTACAAATCTATGTGGTAGTCAGATGAAGAGGAGAAAGGGGAAAAAGAAAATAACCTCCAACTATTATTTATGCGGGGCATGCTTACAAAGTACAGCTACACACCCCAGTGGATAAGACATAACAGGATTAGGAAGTCAAACCCTACAAAGTTGAATTTGAAGACAAACGGACTTTGCCTGCAAGAACTCCATTATTATAAGGGAAAAGGAGTCTCAAATTAGTGCTCAAGAGACTTGAAGTTTAACACTGTAATGTTAATTCCCAAAGTTCATATACATATAACTCAGCTCTATTTCTACCTTCCCCGTATAGTTGTCTATTTAAAATTGATAAGAAGAGTTGGCCTGAACGTTTGTTCTCTTAAAAAAAGGGTTTTTAAACTTTAATGGCAGTTGGTGAATGGCTTCGTATTAGTATTTCAACCACATGAGAAACGAGACCACGGCAAAATCTGAACTTGAGACATCTCTAAATTGCACACGGACGTGCGTTGTATTCAAAAGAACCATTCAGGAGTGAGAGTGACCCAACCACCAACTCACATCTATGGCCCTTTTTGACCTTATCAATTTCCCTTTGAGGAAAACTCTTCCTAGGTATTCTGTCACAAGTTGATTCTTAGTTACTGTTTTGTCGACAAACCCCTATGCACATAGGAACAAATAAATTCGGAATTGTAGATGCAAATCCCTTTCGTCACTGCAACTACTGAACATGGTCACTCGATCTCTATTAAACGATTTATATTTAACTGTATCTTATACCAAGTTTGAAAATGCAGAGACAATATAGACGATATTGAATAAAAATCGAATGACACTGGTTCGCGGACGTCAATGACCACAAAAATGATTTGCCGCTACAGCAAATCCAAATTTAAAAACAGATGAAAGAGTCGGCAACATGTGTCACTTCTTGGACTTTCCACATAGCTACTGAAGGTTTTGACTCCTAATACATCGAACAAGTTCCATTGGCCACCGAGACTAACCCACAAGGCCATAACTAATGACAAACAGCTAATGGCTTAGAAAGGAAGGCTCAGTCTTGTTGATTATTCGTATTTAGTGGATGTTTCGGGACAAAGTAGACCTTGAAATAATAGCTATCACAACCAATGGCCTTGTTGGCGCCGACATATGGGAATGATAGGGCATAATAGGCTCCAATTATCTTCATACAGAAGCCAAGATTTAGATTTATGCGGAAAAGCTTGGAAAGAATGATTGAAACATCTATGGAGCATATGGCATTATGCAATATTTTCTGTTTGTCTTTTTTAGCAGAAACCAAAAGATTTCGTGATCCAAATAAACATTCGCGTCAATCTTGATGTTACATGTTTTAGTGTGAGTCTGAGACCCTGTCACCAAGATTTTGCTCTCTGTGCTTGCCCACTTAATTATTCTCTCCTCACATATAGATACTAGAGATATTTGGAAATGATTTTACATTATTTGCCTTAAACAAGGGGCTTTTCAGTCATTACCTCATTGCTTTTGGCCTAAATTTCTGAGTATTTATCAGATAGGAGTAGCTTAATTAGCTTTATAGTTATTTGAATTGGGTTGAGATTAAGAATTGCATTCTTAGCATCCAGTTGTCAAGTTTGACATGATAGTGTTAGAGGGAAAGAGTAGATGATTGCTAGTATATATATCTTATTTATGGATAGCCATGGATCTTCCTGCCTTTCGGGACCTTAAGTCAATGAAGAAATGGCCAATTTGGAGGATGAAAAAGGGTTTGCAATTTTATCCTATCAGCGAAGAACGATATAAACAGGAGTTAGGACCACCCTGCTTGTATGTATACAGACTATTATGGCCTGACAAATGAAGTAAAGTTAAAGCATTCTTCTAAGGAATAGTTTTCAAAGTCTGACCAAAGATTAACTTAGAGAAGTTACTGATTTATTGATTTAACTGCCAAGTCATTAATTAAATGGAAAAGATTGAGAAATATTTTTAAAATAAAATTATTAGATAATATAAATATAAATTCAATTAATATATAAAAACCTCATTACTCTCACCTTATAATCTAATAAAATTAAAATAGTTGAAATATAACTTACTAAAATTAAAATAATTCAAATATATTAAATAAATATTGAATTATTTTAAAAAATAATTCAAATATTATTATCAAAATTTATGCTTTTTATTTTTATATTACCAAGCCTATCAAGTAAACTAACTTTACAAGATAATTTTGTAACTTAACTTGAAGTTATATACTAAATGTTATAATTATTTTTATTAAGTATAAATAAATGTCCATTACATAAACAGAAAAGTTGCAGTTATGTTGGTTTGTAACGAGGATAAAAACCCTAAGCAAGGGTTTGAATCTTCACATGCGCTCATTTTCATCTTATTTTAATTTGTGGCTTGTTGAATTAGTTTAACCGATTAGATTATAATTAAATTGAGAATTAATCGAGTTTTGACTAATTTAAATGTATAAACATAATATCGGACCGGCTAAGTAACCGGTCCGATTTTTACAATGGTGCTTCTAACAGAGTCATAGATGTTCCACGTCCTCAAAATCTGGCTTCTTAAGTTCAATTATTGTAGTTGGCAGAGAAGGCTTAATTAAATTTGAGTTCAGCGGTTATTCACAACAAAGCCTTAAATTTCTAGCAGTTAAAAAATTATAAAATTAGTTGTATTTGTTAACTTAGTATATAATGGTATGTAAAATTTTACATTAATTAATTTATTAAATAAATCATGGTGGTGGTGTGTTATGTCAGTAAATATTTAATTGTATTTTTTAAAAGCAGGAAATCTAATTTTTTGATAATAGATTATCCATTTAATACATAATCATCCCCTGAAATGCCAAACTTGTAGTCGCATTGATATATACTTTTACCAATGTGGTACATGCCCACTTCTGATATCTTTATCACAAGAAAGAAAAGTACTAATAATTTCAACACCCATAAAGCAAGGATAAGATTCTCTGAATATGGTGAGCTGAATGTAGACTTGTACCTATTTTTTCTCAAGGTTGGAGGGTTATATATGCAGTGTTCTTAATAATGGCTCCCACTCTGTATCTTTCGTGCTTGCAATAAGACTGCTGAAATAAGGTAGAGAGTTCACGTCAAAGGACCTTTCTCTGTTCAAAAAGAACCTGCTATGCTAGATGTACTTAGACATATAATAACAATAATTGGAAGTCCATGTCCCCCCTGCTTTTCCTTTTACTGATATTGTTGACTACTAAACAGGCCTGCCATGCGTGTGGAAATTCTTCGTGCCGCAGTTTGTGTTGGAATTTCTTCTGTGCTAAATAACAATTTGGATTGCCTACAGTATAGTTTGTCAACTGTTAATTTGTGAGCTATTGATAGGGTTGTATAATCCACCATACTTATTAGATTTTAAGACTCATAAATTATTATTGTTATAGATCAATCCCTCTCTGTCTAGGCTATATTAACGAGCTTAAAAATAAAGTTAATAGTCTATGTTTATTGACAACTTATAAAAAAAAAAAAATTTCAGAAAGGGGGACAAATCTCTCGTTCTCAATCCCTCGCAACAATTATATTAATAATTGATAACTATAATAAGTTAAATTTAAGTCTTTCATCTGTGGATTAACAGGTGGTCAGTAGAATTTACTAGCAGATAGTTATTTGTTTTAAAATAGTGGTCTAATTAATTAATACAATAATGAACAGAGGAAATATAAGTTGAAGGCTGCCTAAATAGCCTTTATTGACTTGCATTTAGTGGATAAAATTTGAGGTCAATGAAAAGTGGAGAAACATAAGGACGTAAGATAGTCTAATCGAAATTAATAGTACAAACCATTATGCTTAAATTCTTGAAAGTCCTTTGAAAGGGTGAAGAGTTCCGTGACTCTGATTAAAGGTTTCTGGTTTCTTACCTGCTCTTGACTCTGTTTTTGTAGTCTTTCGTCCCTACTTCTACTTTCCTTTAGTAATAACGTGTCCAGTCTCACTTTATTCATTTCTTTTAAGGGTAAACTAAATCTTTTCTAAAGTTAAAAGAATCGGACGGTCTCTCAGTTTGGAAATTATATAAGGATTAAAAAAAAAAAAAGTCTCTCCCAACAAAATTTTACACACTATCAAGTATTCCACTTATGTAAATATACTTAATTTTTTTGAAAAAAAATTAGATAAGTTAAATTTTAAAAATTTATCATAATTAGTTAAGTTTCAAGGCTGAAATCTTAAATATTTATTTAAGTTAAAATAGTTATTATTGCTTAGTATTTTCTTTTTTTGAGAAATATAATATACTTTTCCAGGGGTTACCCACCCCTACCTCCTTGATAGAATGTGATTGAATTCCAAGATTAATAGATGACATTCTAGACGCGGAAGTCATGGAATTGAATTGGTGGTATAAAACTTTCACCATATATATATTTTTCTGAGCTGAGCTACACCCTACAAACACACTATGAGATATATATATATATATATATATATTAAAAGAGGTTGTTCTATTTATGGGATCCACTTAGGATTCATATGTTCTGTCTCCACTTGTCTCCCGCTTTGTTCTCAACACGTCTTTCCTTGTACTTAAAGATCAAAGCACAACAAAGATCATGTAGGCCTTCTTTAAAAGATGGCATGTATGTGGACATTGACTTTCATGCCGGCAAGCCATTAAACTATTGCCACGTGTTCACACACATGAGTGAACCAAAACTTTAATGGACAAGAAATATGCATATCTATCATTAAATTTTTAACACATACTGACAAATTGCATTGAAAAAAAAAAAAAAGTAAAAAGGATTTAGTTTGCAAGAGAAATCATTTTAGTTTAATTTGCATGATCATTGACTCTTTTGGAAGGATACATTTTTATTTTTTGTGCTAAGAAATTAAAATGGCACCAGCTTGTTTTGCTGCATTTGATTATAATTGAGGTTTGAGTTCACATTGTAAGACACTTTACTTGCTTTAATTAAGGTGTAGTATGAGCCCAAGTCAAATCGAAGGGTGCATGCGTGCTCACAATGTATAAGAAGAGATAATTATAAGTTGTGATGTATAAGCCCTAATCAAATTAGAGATTCTCACTCGTAAATTTGTAGAGAGGAAAATGGAGCACAGTTGGAAGAGAAAGAAATGAGTCCTTTCTCTCTGTTTCGTCTATGTTTTTTTTCTCTCCGAAGTCAGCTTCTATTAGAGAGAAAGGATCCATTTCAAGTTAAAAGTCTCCCTTTTTCTGCAAATTTGAGTTGGAGTGGTCCATAAATGAGAGGATGCACGAAGGGAAAACTGGGTTTATCTACTGGCTAGCTAGCTAGACATCGCAATATATATTTGGAAATATACTCTAAAAACACAAATGACAATTTAAGGCCATGATAATAATAATTAATAAATAAATTGCACAATTTAATTCAACAATTTATAAATTGTCAACGACTACATTACATCCACCGTAGGCAATCTGCTCGTGGGTGTATACAATCCACTATATACGCACACAATTTGAGTGTGTGCGTGCGCGAGTTATCCTTAACAAGTTTTTGATAGAGAAAAGTGTATCATCTACTTTGCATGAAACAAGGGGATATCAAGAAATTGATTGGGCAATGAATTCAAAAATCTGAACATCATTCTGTTTTTAATTTGCACCGACAGCCTTTTGACTTGGTTTCCTTGTCTTTGTTAGCGCGCGCACACACCCCAAATTACACGACAAACAGTTAAGCACTTTAACATTACATTTCAATAAGGAAAATTAATCCATTTCTTGTTAATTACTATTAATTTACTCTATATGCAGCACTAATAAAGTGCATTCCACCAAACCCTTTCCTTTTCTCTTCTCAATAAATATAATATTATGTTGATGGTCGGCATATCCTTTAAGAGATAAATAATGGTTATAGTTTGCACCAAAAAAGAAGATTGATTTTAGTTATTTTATATTGATATTGATTATATTATATTCTTAAAATTGTTTTGTACTTTCATGGAAGATACTAGGAATTTCCCCCCGTAATGATTCCTAAGAAGAGCATTATGATTCCACCACCGAAAATATTGAATGCTAAAATTAAATGATAATATATGAATTCATTAGGGCAACAAGTTCCCAATGGAGATATATTGTATATAATATTTCATGTATTTATATTAATTAGATTTGATGGGAGCAAATGCAAAGAATCTTACTTATTATAATGAGGATTATAAGAGAGAATAATAAAACAAGGGATTTCACATGCATATTGTGTAACTAAAAAAATAATTATACATTGTGCTAATTGTGATGATTATACAGATAGAAACATTTGACTATAAACTGTTTCTATTCTATTAAGTACAATTTACTTTGTTTTTATTGCTTGCATGCATTCTAGTATTAAAAGGAATAATATTCTTCCATGCCCTGTGTTTGATTCGATTAGTTAAAAAAAAAAAATTGATGAGAAATTGTTCTAAATTACAAGTTTATACTTGATAAACCAATAAAAAAATTGTAACTTGATCAGCTAGTAATTAACAACACAACAAGGGAATTGAAGTTATTGTTTTTATATTTGGAACTTCACAATTCATATGCATATATATAGTTGGAACAAAAGTTGAAGAAGTTCTGTAAATCAAATGTATATTTGAAAGAAAAATATACTGTTTTCTATATATATATACATATTCCATAGTAAATTTTGATCTTATATCTGCCCACTAAGAAAAAAACAAAAAGCTGATTAAAACCTTTTAAATATTTACATTAAAAAATCTGACAATTAATATTAAGAATTAAAAAGAGAATTTTAACATACCTGGAATTACAAGGCAAAGACTTTCCTGGGCTTCGATTTCTTCACTTTCTATGGCGCAGAGCAACTTTTATTTTTCTTATCCTTAATACCACGTTAAGAGTGTTTTCTTGGTTAATTTCTAAGAATAATTGTTGATGTTTGATACTTTTTTTTTTTTTCTAAATTGTCACATCAATTAAGATTTTTTTTTTAGAAATCTAAGGCAAAAAAATATCATCTTATTTTAAGATTAGTGCATACTATAGATACAATAACATTTAAGTACATAAATTATTTACAAGAAAAATTATTTGTAATAAAATTTAAACTTAAGCCAACCCATCATCAATTGAGAAAGACTTATATTCTTCAAACATTGAACACAACCCTAAAATAAAAAAGCACATTAATTACTTTTTGTGCCTTAGGATAAGAGATAACACGTTAATTACTTATTTGTACCCTGTGATAAAATTATGCATCATACTTATTGGTAGGACTGTTACCTTTTCTGTCCGAAAAAGGAGTATTCATAGAAAGAAGATCAATTAGTAATCAGTATTATTGGGAAAGGAGGATGTAAGAGAAATATCAAAGTATGGACCACTCCATTTGTCATTGCCAACTCTGTCCCACCCAGAAATGCTGCCTAAACCTCCTTGACAGGAGGATATATGGTTAAGAAAAGAGATTACTTATATATCCTAATTTTATAATATAATTATCAAATTACAATTGAACTTAAATTATTTTAGAAACATTTTGATTGTTTAGTTAAAATTATAAAATAACATAAAAATTAATGAATAACACATATTAAATATTCTCTCTTATATATGAGAGTGTTATACTCGTGGGAATAGTTAATGTGGTCTGTGGGACACTGGATTTTCTGAGAGGATTGTAACCCAACTCATACATTTGCTTAGAATCTAACAGTGAGAGCTTGGCACTATAAATGAGGGACAAACCTCAACTTGCCTCAAATTCAGCATTACAGTAAGACAAGAAACCACCTTCACAGTCACACTTTCTAATCTCTCTCTTCCGAGAAAAAGAGGGAACTAGAGAGAGAAAGTAAAAGAAAGAAAGATGGTTATGGAGGGAAGGAGAGAATATCCAAAGAGAGAAGAAGAGGGTATGTCGTCTGTTATGGCTAAAGACACTTTTGTGGACTGGAGAGGCAGACCCTCTAACCCTAACAAGCATGGAGGAATGAGAGCTGCTGCTTTTGTTCTTGGTATGCTACATCTAGCTATTTCTCTTTTAAGTCCCCTTATTCTAGCTTCTTTATCACTGGGGAGTTCTAGCCAAATCTTTTGTCTTTGTGTGTGCTTCTTGATAACCCATTTAAGGATGACCAATCTGCTAACCAAAGCTGCCAGCTTTGGCCTCTGGCAAACCTGCTTTCAGATCACCTGGCAATCTACCTTTTTCCTTGATTTTGTTTGACAATCAACGAGCTCTTAGTTTTTTTCGGTTTCGTTTTTTCTCACATGATGTAAAACCGATTTGTTGTATGATGTGGTGCACCATAAACCATCATACATATAACGGTGCAACAATCCATTCAACTGCAAATAACATGACACGTCAATAACTGTTTTCTTCTTTAATTGTAGCAAATCCAGTTTTGCATATGCCATGACTAGAACTTCAATACTATCCTCAAATTCGCACCCACTGTACACCATAGCCAAGCCCACGTGACTAAGCTGTGAGCTTTCATATATGGGCTACGCACTTGAACAGTAGAGCATCTAGGACCCAGTTTGTCTACCTTAGCTGGATTGGTTTCTGGGTTTTTGTTAATAATACCATACTAATCAACCCATCTATTTATCTATATTTGTTAGCTGTTAGAATTGAAAATAAAAAGGATAAAGGCAGTTTATGGCCAAGTGTTTTCTAGCTCTTGTCTATCCGTTTGTATTTATGGGTTGTTCTTGTTATGATTTCTGACTGTGTTATTGTCGTGTGTGTGTATATATATATATATATAATTATAAATGACTTTTCAGGGCTTCAAGCATTTGAAATAATGGGCATAGCAGCAGTGGGAAACAACCTCATAACCTATGTGATAAATGAGATGCACTTCTCTTTGGCAAGCTCCGCAAACATAGTGACTAACTTTGTTGGAACTATCTTTCTCTTAGCCCTCCTTGGTGGCTACCTGTCAGATTCTTATCTTGGGAGTTTCTGGACCATGCTCATCTTTGGCTTTGTGGAGCTTTCCGTAAGAACCTTTCTCTCTCTCACTATATCTATCTATCTGTCATTCCCTTCCTTTCTTTTTTTATATTTACTTTTTGTCTCTCTCTAGCTTGCTTCTCAAAACCACCAATACAAGTAGTGGATGACGTTTTTCTTGCTTTTCAAATGTTATTTCCAAACTTTAGCCTACCGTGAGGAGGAATCTTGAATTTCTATCAATTAATTAATTCTCATTAAAAAAATAATATTGTTTAAAAAAATAGTTTTGGACCATTGGCTTTTGGCAGCCTAATAAAATAAAAAGAATTTGTCTATATGTATGGAAAAGGGAAGCAGCTAAAAGACTTGATTCTTATATAATTGTTTTTTTTTTTTCTTTTTTTTGTTGACTTAATATAGGGCTTCATATTACTCTCTGTCCAAGCACATCTTCCTCAGTTGAAGCCACCCCCATGCAACATGCTAACTGATGGAGAACACTGCGTTGAGGCAAGGGGCTTCAAGACCTTGATATTCTTTTTAGCAATATACTTGGTGGCATTAGGGAGTGGCTGTGTTAAGCCAAACATGATTGCTCATGGGGGTGACCAATTCGACCAGGGGAACCCTCAGCAACTCAAGAAGCTCTCAACCTACTTCAATGCTGCATATTTTGCATTCTCTATGGGTGAACTTGTAGCTCTAACAATTCTTGTTTGGGTCCAAACTCATTCTGGAATGGATGTTGGCTTCGGAGTTTCAGCAGCTGTCATGGCTATGGGATTGATAAGCTTGATTTGTGGTACTCTATATTACCGGAACAAGCCTCCACAAGGCAGCATCTTCACCCCCATTGCTCAAGTAATTAATCCTAGCCTATATATATCTTTGTGTTCATTCTCTCTCAATATAATAGCATAAATGTTATTTTTTTTTTTAATGAACATGGATTTCTTGTGCTAACAAAACGATACAGTTATAATAATTGCTGCCCTGATGAACTATAAGCTTATGCACCAGTCAATAATGACCCATATGTTACATTATGTTAGTGAATATATTAACTGCAAGAAATCTGGCATTTGTATTTTATGTAATGATTTATTAGGAACACATAAATATAGAGGATTTTGATAATTACTCATTATTGAGAATAATGACTGCTTTCTCTTTTTAGCATATCAGGAGGTTGGTACTATTATATGAACCTATAAGCTTTACATGAATTCCTACACATGACATAATTACTGTTTTCTCTTGTGCCTAAAAAGAAGTAGAAGATTGCTATTTCTCAAAATGTTACATACTAGATTCTATTTAAGTCTACCACTGAGAGGTGCTTTATTCTTTTAAGGGGTGGGTGTCAATTGAAAAGTACTTACACATGAGTTGTCGAATAAAATAAGGTCATATAGTCACATAGACGTAAGTGGTGCCTGCTGAGCCATGTACTAGGAGAGTTTTCACTTTATTCTCTTTTGTTATGGTTTTATTATGGATAATGTTGGCTCCAAGAGATTTTTGGCTGATTCAATCTCGTTTAACGTTTTTGTGATCAGGTTTTTGTGGCTGCAATATTGAAAAGAAAGCAGGTTTGTCCATCTAATCCACAAATGCTTCACGGATCAAGCCAAAACAACCTCGGCCTTTCAACTGACTCCGTAGGTGGTCTGCAACACACGGATAAGTTCAGGTACTTTTGTCTTCTCTTCTATGGTTATATAATTTTTCTTATTTTTCCTTTGAAATACTTTTTTTGAAAAAATAAAAAAAGTAGTAACACGGATATGGATATGAAGTGAATGTTAAATATAATATGAAATCACTTTCGGGAATTCACTTAGTATAAGCTTTTGACATTACATAAGAAAGTTTGATGACCCTTGTAAACTAACTAAAGGCTTCACTGTTTAACCCATGCCAGCAAGCTTGATACTATTAATCAACATCATTGTTTTATTTTTAAAGTTCTTTCAAGTTGTTTTACTTGTTACGTACCCAGGAGTAGTTATCTCTATAAAACCCAAAAGTTCCAAACTTTTTGATTATCATGAATCATGATGCAATATTTAACCATGGCATAATTAGGGAATATCAAATACTATTATTTTCTGTTAGTATGGTTATTTATTTTAGTGTTTCAATGTTTCAGGTTCTTGGACAAGGCTTGCATCAGAATTCAAGATGGGACTAACACAAAGGAAAGCCCATGGAGACTGTGCACTGTAACACAAGTTGAACAAGTGAAGATATTACTATCAGTTATTCCCATTTTTGCTTGCACCATTGTTTTCAACACCATCTTAGCACAACTCCAAACATTCTCAGTCCAACAAGGGAGTGCCATGGACACCCAACTCACCAAATCCTTTCATATTCCTCCGGCTTCGCTTCAGTCCATTCCATACATCTTGCTCATCGTTGTAGTCCCTCTCTATGACACTTTCTTTGTTCCCTTTGCAAGAAAAATCACCGGCCATGAGTCCGGGATTTCGCCTTTGATGCGAATAGGCTTTGGCCTCTTTCTAGCTACCTTTTCTATGATTTCAGCTGCACTTATGGAGAAAAAGAGAAGGGATGCAGCTGTGAACGATAACAAAACACTGTCCATTTTCTGGATCACCCCACAGTTCATAATCTTTGGGTTATCAGAGATGTTTACAGCAGTTGGCCTCATTGAGTTCTTTTACAAACAATCACTAAAAGGGATGCAGGCCTTCTTGACAGCCATCACATATTGCTCATATTCATTTGGGTTCTATTTGAGCTCAGTGTTGGTTTCTGTGGTGAATAAGATCACTGCAAGTTCTTCAAATGGTGGTTGGCTCCATGATAACAATCTCAACAGAGATAGGCTTGACTATTTCTATTGGTTGTTGGCTGTGTTGAGTATCCTTAACTTCCTCAACTATCTCTTTTGGTCTAGATGGTATTCTTACAATCCTTCCCTGAGCAAATCTCAAGATGAGAGTGCTAATGTAAAGGAAAACATGCAATATGGCCTCAGCTCTAAGGACTTTGGAGGGGAAAATATTCTATAACATGTTATACTCAACATATAAATCATCAGTCTTGTATAACAAGCATAGAGCTATATATATATATAGAAAAATGTGTATGTGTTGGGTCTCTTTAGAAGCTGATAGTTTCTATAAAGAATTATATCAAAATATCATATAATTAGGGCATCTTATCCCTTGAAGCTTGATGTATTAATTCAATACTGCCCTATTAATTAAAGTCCTTGTTTTATACTTACACTTAGTCTTTGCTTAAGTTATTTTGAAAGTCAATGGAAGCACAAAGCTGAAACTTCCTCTTTATATACAAAATATGACACACTAAAATGTTGGTGCTATTGGAGGAAAAAAAAGAAGATAAAGATATAGTTGTACTTTTCTGGGGATCTAATTAAGGACTTTTTTGAGTTGTCCCCATGTATCAACATGGACAAATCCAATAGCAAGATTCATTGCATGATCTCCTCTCCTGTTCCTCACCTAGGGTATACTGTATGAATACAGTACCATTCCTTGATCTTGAGGAAGACCTTCTTTTTTTAACTCTGTATTTTAGAATCATACAAAGATTAAAGAAAGATATGTCACAGAAAGTAAGTGTTTTCCCACTTAAAGAGAATGATTTTGAGAGGAAATCCAACTACAATGATGTGATGCTTGTGCTTATGAAACATAATCAAAGCCCCATGTTTACAGTCAAAAAGAAATTTTGTTTGGTTCTACATAGAGACGAAAGAAGGAGATCAACTTGTTAATAATTGATTACATTTCTTCATCTATACTTACTTTAATATTTTTATATTTTTGTTTTCTTTTTCTGTTTTTCTTTTGTATTTCTATTTAGAATTTTATTTTATCTTTACAAATAATTAATACACATTAACTATACACTTACAAATATACAAATAACATTTTCTCGAATGAAAAATAATTTAGAGAAGCTATTAGTTGTTGTGGCTTTCTCGTTCTTTTTCACAATCATGCACCTTTGTGTAAAAGAGACATGTCTCAGACATGTTTTTACTGTTGGGGCGAGGCCCCCACCCCAACATGGAAATCGATATCCTTCTGAGACAATTGACAAAAAATTTACATCAAAATGTAAGCTAAAAGATTAGCATAGCCCTCCCTCTCCTTCCCCACAGAAGAATGGTCCTTTTGGTCTTGGACTTGATGATAGCTTGCTCCACTATCATCACTTAATCTACACCTCCTCTTCCTCTTCCTCTTCCTCTTCCTCTTCTAATATAATTTCTCTCTCTGATCTATTAATCGCTCTCCCTTTGTTGTACATGTCTTCATTTTTTTTTTTTGGTTGTAACTTTATACACACACACACATGGTGAATGAGAAGCACTTATATATGTTATAGCTCAAAAATGGTAGTGATTTGGGATGAGATGAGGTGGCTTGTGTGCAGGACTTTATCAATTATCCTATTATACTTTGTTAGGTTTAATGAGGTAAAGTAGTTGCTCTTAGTCGCTTAAACATATAAAATTTAGTAGAATGTAATAATGATAGTGATAAGGAATAAAATTTTGGGATATGATAGGGATGATGGAGGTAGTGATTATATCATTATTATATACAATATGTTAGATCATCAAATAATATATGGTTGCTATATAAATACACTCACGTATAATTGTAATAGTTGCAACCATAATGATTATAAGACTTGCATATGGTGACTAATGATGTAGGAAGAACGCCATAAACTAAGGTGGTCGTGGTGGCAGTGACAAAATGAAGAGTTGAGACAAGGAATATGGAACAAGCTAGGATGATATAAGAAAATAGTTGAACCAATTTGTGATGGTATATATTTGCAATACGGATATAGCTAGAAAACTCGAAAAACAATGATGATGATCCAACAATTCATGGTGATCGATGTGATTAGGAAGTAAAGTATTGGCAACAAACATTATTATGATTTTAACCAAATGTCATGATGGTGGACGACAATACTTGATAATTATTGTTTTTTGTCCATTGAAACATGAGCAATATTGAAATGGCAATAGAGCTTCTTTTTTTATTCTCTGTTTACTCAACTTAGATCTATTATCATATTCTACAAGATGTGAGCACAGTGGATAATCTATAAATTTATAAACTTCTTGTGAACACTCTTTATACTTTATAGCTTAAAG
The DNA here is from genome assembly GCA_022379115.2 of Bauhinia variegata. NCBI lineage: Eukaryota > Viridiplantae > Streptophyta > Magnoliopsida > Fabales > Fabaceae > Bauhinia > Bauhinia variegata. The sequence continues at coordinate 3,247,373 of CM039438.1, read as the reverse complement.
TTTGTTCTAATTCTCGTGAATTTTTAAAACCCAAACAAATAGTTGAATTTCTAAGCTAGGGTACTTGCCCAACATGCATATATCTTCTCTAGTGCCAAGAATAACATTACGGTGTCTTTTTTTTTTTTTTTTAAATCATAAACATTATAGTGTTGTTTAATTTTGAATATCTGCATGATTTATTGCTTAATTACAGTAAAATTGACGTCAAACAAACAAAAGACAAAAAAAATATCGACATAAGCATCATAGTATTTTTCTGTTTTTTAAAAAAACACTATGATGTACCTAAATATTTGGGTAAATGGTGAATATTTTGGTACATTTAAGGGCTCAAATACATATAAAAAATATTATCAAATAAATTTAAGACAAAAAATTGTACCAAAATATTCATAAATTTTCTTTTTGAGCCATCAGAATAAAACCACAAAGGCAAAAGGACCCAAAGCGAAAACGGAGTAGAGAAAGAAAAAAAGTCCAATGAACCCAAGCCCATATCTTATATGCCCTAAAAGGAAGGGCCAATCTTCATGATGGGCCCATTAACCTGATACCAGCCCAATGTGTGCTTACCCGCCAGTCATCGTTCTATTTTCGATGTTGACAGTTCTGTTCAGCTTGCCTCTGGCTCCGTAGCTCGAATCATTCGTCATCATCTTCCGTCTCAGCTCTCAGGTTTTGTTCGAATTTCGTACTTTAGTTGTGGAGAAGGTGAAATCGCAACCAGTATAAATGCAAGGTGCAGAAGAGTTAAGCATAGAAGAGCTAGCCTCCAATCTCTCTACCTACAAAGAACAGCTTCACCAGGTATCCTCTTTTTTCTCTGCTTTCTCTTTTCGTTCTACGATTCGGTTTTTCTTTTTCTTCGGTTTGAATTTAAGTGGTCTGAATATTGATTGTACTTCCTGTTTCTGAAGAACTTATTGATGTTAAGCGAGTTTTGCTGCATTTGATTTTGAATTGAAGCTTAGAAGTCGAAGAATTAGGTTTTACTTCCGGAACTGAAGTAGAGAGGAAAATGTGGAGAGAAAATGGGAATATTATATTTTCCGGATTGGAATGTGCGGATAATTTAGGGATTTATGTTAGTTTTTGTTCTCAATTTAATGAGCGTATATACTCTGTTGTTGTTTAACTGTTCGCTGATGTGAAAGGATATTGTTGCTTAGTTTACCGTTTTCCTCCTCTCTTGATCAGGTCAGGCAATTATTAAATGATGAGCCTGGAAATGCTGAATATGTCGACATGGAAAGAGAGCTTGTAGAGGTATATGTTTTCTTTTGTAAATTTCCTTAACTTTTTTCAAGTACAGTGTATTCCTTTTTTTCTAAATTTCCACATGTTTTAGAATTGCTTTATTTTTCTTATTCACTCTTCTCTTTGTTATCCTTGAGTTTATCTAAATATATAGTGATTGTTTCTGCGGAAAGCAGACTTAACCTTCTGACCTGGCATAATACATGAGGTCCAATTATGGATGTCTAGGCTTGCCATTTCTTTCTTTATTCAATTTCATATCTCGATCAATGAAATTCTAGTGGCCGATGTTGACATCAGTTATCATTTCTGAGTTCAAAAAGGTGAGGGTTGTGTTTTATGTTGAAACGCAGCTAGTAACTTGATCCCAAATTGCAGACCTTGAGATATATGAAAAACGAAATATTAAACCTATGAAAAAAAAAGAGAAGAAGGTCGTCAAATGCACATCACTTCTATCTTGGTTTTGTGCAGGTGTGCTCTTTGTCGTGATGTCCAGCTTGATTTCTCCCTATCACCTGTACTGAGATTTAAGTTAGAATTTTGACATTAATTTGGTTTATGTTGTAAATATTCTAAAATGTACTTGTTTTCCTGAAGTCGGGTATGGCCTAAAATTGTGCGATACAGGTCATTGCTTTGACAGAAGAGCTCCTTTCAACTGCAAAGCCAAATGAAATATCTGAATCAGATGCTGGTTCAAATGCTGATGCATCTCAGGGTTTGTCGATGCCTGAGGGAAACAAAATTGTATGACCTTGTTCTTCTAATTTGCTTTTTGTGCGTGCTTGACTGCTTTTGGGGAATGTTTTTTATTGTCTGTCATCCAAAATTGTGAACCAGTGTAGGAAAATATATTAAAAACAACTCGTGGAGGTTAATTTTATAAATTATCTATATTTAAGCTTTCCTTCAATAGCTATACTTTATATCATCCAGTGTCAATGCTGACTTATTGAATGTTTGCTCCATTTATAAGAGTTACTACTCTTTTGGGTGGTGCTGAGAGGTTGTCATCAGGAATGAGTGGTGGATCAGGCTGTTATGCCTTTCTTCATGCATGCTTTTTCTTTTTTCCTTTCTGTTCCTTGCATGATATCAGAGTCTGTTCTACGAGATTCCTTGCGTGCCTTCTAGTGCATCATCTTTGTAAATAAAGCAATCATGCAGATTGTCTGTCATGCATTGGCACCAAACTGATGATATATTTTTGCTGCTTCTGGCTATAGATAATAAAATTTGCACTTGTACAGAGGAGAGTGTTTGTGTTTTCTCATTTAATAATGGTGAATATTATCCTGCATAGCCTTCTGCTTTTATGGAATTCCCTGTAAAAAATCAACTTGATTTCCTGCCCTTATAAATTTACAATTTGGCAAGAGTTGTGGATTAAATTAAATAGACTACCTCTGCTGAGCCTGTTGTAGTATTATTTTTAGTGATTTATAGTGACTTATATTGCTTTAGGAACCCGAAAGTATCTTGGATCATCAAGAGAAATTTCCTGTTGGCTCTAGGGTCCTGGCAGTTTGGAGTGAAGATGGAGAGTGGTATGTTATACCATCCTTACTTTTATAATTCTATCAGCTCATAATTATTTTATTTTTCATTTATTTTTTACCTAGCTTTTATTTGTTTTTGATTAGTTGAATGTCCAGGTATAAAGCAACGATTGAGGCTACTACTCCAAATGGATATTACGTTTGTTATGATGAGTGGGGTAATAAAGAAGAGGTATGGTTTCTAGATCATTCTTGTTGCAAATTTTATCTCCATGCTTAGTTGAATACATCTATTATGGTCATTGCTTAAATTTTCCACTAAATTTGGCATCTTGCTTAGTGAAATTTGAGCTAGATCTTGCATTGTTCTACAATCAGTGAGAATCAGATAGGTGGGGATTCTAAGGGAAAATCTCTCTCTTTGATAGGTTTGTAGTGAATATGTAATAATAATTTTGGCATCTTGCCATGTGAATTTTTGAAATGGTTGTTGCATCATTCTGCTATCAGCAAGATAGGGTGGATGATTGTAATAGAAAATCTGTCTATCTGTAGGAACATGTAATTGCAAGTGTACCTTTGAGTAAATTACACTCACCACCATTAAAGTATTGTTTAATGCCACTGAACTCCATTCTTGTGAAAGATTAATATTCTGCTGCATTTAAGTTTTCAAATTAAAAGAAGTATCCAAGTCAAATGTTTAAAGTAGCCCTTCAACACATTTACGCAAAAGCTTAACCACACAAAACCTTGGTGGTGACAGCCGTCATAGGCATGTTTTGTACTGGTGACCAGAGATGTTTCCGACTTATGCATCCTAGACATTAGCATTGCTTTCCCAAAATACCTTGTTACTTTAGCCATTTTTTTTTCAACTGAAAAGTTTGCAATGCACTGTTAGTCTTTCCTTTTTAGTTTCTGTTTCATGGAAGGTGAATTAAAGGTACTTGCTATTTTAATGAGTGAATTTTCAATTTCAACCAACTCATTTTCAAAGTATCAAGTGGCAGTTCATACCATCAATACATAATGTTTTGATCTAAGATTTCAAGTAGAGTGAAGAATGCTGCCTGTTACCAAACAGATTTTTACTTTTCCATTGTTACTCTTCCTTTTGAAAAATATACTATTAGATAAGCAAATGGACCTGTAGAAATTATCAGGTTCAGCCTGTTACCAAACAGATTTTTACTTTTCCATTGTTACTCTTCCTTTTGAAAAAGATACTATTAGATAAGCAAATGGACCTGTAGAAATTATCAGGTTCCATCCTATCATTATGATATAGGATTCAAATTATATTTGTATTTGACTGGATAATGAACTTGCATTCTTTTGTTGCATGGAAATGTTTTAACAAAGTTATGAAGACTTCTTCTCTTGTCTCAAGAGTAATATATATCTGTCATTTATGGTTGCTTATTCCAGGTGGATCCTGCCAATGTGAAGCCAGTTGAAGAAAGTACTGCCAATGCTTTGTTAGAAGTTGAGCGAGTTGCTGAAGCTACAAAACAGGCTATCAAGCGTAAAATTGCACAAGCTGCTACTATTGACTTCCAATCAAGGAGTTTACCTGCAAAACTTCGTATAGAGCCTGATGACCCTGATGATGTGGTCAGTTTTTTTAAGCAATTTTTATTCCTTTACTTTTTCTTATGAGTTTACTCGGTTATCAGCAATGATCTAGTCTTCAAATTCCTGGTTTTGCCATCTTAGCGTCCTTGTAATGCCCCTTGCAGCTTCTAATGAAGTATTTTCTATTCCAGAAAAATTAAAAAAAAAAAAAAAATGTTAGTGGGATGTCTAAAACTGTGTTTATCTAGATAGTTTATTGCCATCAATATTTTCTAACTCACAATTAGTACAGAAAGCTGCCAAACGTAAGAAAATACATGCCTTTAAGTCAAAGGTGCGGGTGGAGCAACTTGAAGTGGTACAAAATAAGCGGCAAAATGCATGGCAGCAGTTTCAATCAACCAAAGGCAAAGCAAAGAAGGTAGCTTTCTCAAATTTGCTACTTCTGTTGTGTTTATGAGTTTCCTTGCAGTTCTAGTGAAATGAATTTTTCCTAAGTTTTCCGTTTTGAATTATGGAGATGAAATCTAATAGCCATAAAATTGAATATATATATAAACAATTATGTAACTTTTAACAACTGTTCTTTTTCTTGTCTTGTCAATTAAAAATTGAGGAACATGGTTAAGGAAAATACTAGTTGTTTTTATCACTAGTGAGTAGATATAAAGTGAATATATGTATAAGGGCCCATTTGGATGCACTTTTAAAAAAACACTTTTTTTAATGTGCTTTTATTAAAAGGGCTTTCATTGAAAATAGAAGTTATTTTATGTTTTGATGCAGTACTAAAAAGCACTTTTAAATTACTTTTAAATCATAAAAGATGTTTGCATGTTTCTTATAGAACCTATCACTAAAATACCCCTAGGGGGGGATAGGGAACGGAGCGTAAAGGGTTTTTGGAAAACCGGATTTGGCTCAAGATCGCCCATTGTTAATTCCATGGTTTCTCTGAAAAACTAAAACAGCACTTTTAAACCTTCTCCATGCACTCTCTCTCTTCTACTTTACTGACTTTTTTCTAAAGCAACCCATAGGATGCTTCTGAAAAAAAGCCCTTTAGTTGCTTTTTTGCCTGCATTGGCTTTTTTTTTCTAAAAGTCCATCCAAACACCCCATTCTTAATTAAAGTGTTTGTTTTTTTAAAAAAAGAAAAAACTGCTTCACCCTTAAAAGAAGCCCATCCAAACAGGCCCTAAATAAAACCAAAGATCTTAGATACTTGGATTGATTTAAAGAAGTAAATGCAAGAAAGAAAAATGAAGAAACTATCGACTGGCCATAGTGGCTATTTAGATTGTTTTAACTACTCTTTTTAAAAAAGAAAAACGAATAAACTAGTCGACTGGCCATGTTAGTTACTTAGATTGTTTTAACTACTCTTTTTTCTGTTTGAGTTTTAATAATTTAGTAAGCTGTCTCCCTTCCATTGGCCTGGCCATTTACTATTATAGGGTGGCTCTTTCCACCGATGAGATTAACGATGGCTCAATATACGTGAAAACTTTCCTTTCCGCAATTCCTGCTTATCTGATAAATCCAGTGGGTTACAGATTGGATTCTTCTCGGGTAGAAAGCGGGAGAGCATTTTCAAGTCTCCTGATGATCCTCATGGCAAGGTTGGTGTGACTGGGAGTGGCAAAGGTTTGACCGAGTTCCAGAGGAGGGAAAAGCATTTTCATCTCAAGGGTGGGACAGATGAGTCTGATGATTAAGTTTGCTTTGTGATTATATGTATCATGTTCAACTATTCAGCATAGAACCTTGTCAATACACATGCCATGCGAGACCATGCATATTGCATAGAACCTAGTCAAGACCGATGTAACTTTTTCACCCTTTATGGTTTTTGTTTCCCCCCACTTCACCTTCACGTTTAATTTAGAGTTTTTGGATATTTATATTTGATAATTGTGGAGCCATTAGTTTGGATAGAAAACATTGGTGCGGACGATTCCAGCAATTTCTGCTAAAAAACAGTTACCCATTAGTTTGTTCTGTGTCAAATTATTTATATATATACATAAAATATATATTTTATGGTCTGTGCTTCGTGGTATGATGATGATTTTTGGTTATGGACGTTAACGTGTAGTGTTTAAGCTTATCGATGATTAATTTTCCCACAACTGATGGTTGTTGAAGAATTTTTTTTTTTTTTGTGTGTGAACTGATGGTTGAAGATTTTAGAAGATATTGCGCTGTGGTATTGTGCCGTAATCTAAAACAAATGAATAGTGCCTCGTCGTTTAGAGGTGGATTGACATCTTTCATCAAAATCGCTCAATAATTTTTCTCCTTGGCGCATTGAAATAATAATGTTTCAAGAGGGAATCCCGTCGCAGATGCTACGTGTCCCTCAAATTCAACTACGGAATTTTCCGTTCTAAGTCATTAGTATATACCATAGCACTGAAGCAAACCGTTACATAATGAGCTTGATTTATTAAGTCAAACAAATAATCAAAGCAAATGGAAAATACAAGGACCGTGGATTCGTGTGACAGCCAAATGAGAACCCTAACTAACACAAGTTGGAGGAATTTCTTGCCGGAGATGGCTGGATCTTCTGGCGGCTGTACGTTCCACTGTTTTTAAAAAGTTGGAGGGATCAGATACCCATAAAATGGGACTGAAATAAATTTGATGATAAACAAAATTTAGGGTAGATTTATGTAGAGATAATATAACAATGCCAACTTGACTTCAGATAGAAAACGGAACCGTGGAAATAAATTTGAAAGAAAAATATCATACAGGTTCCATCAGGATTTTTTTTTTTTTTTTTTTTATGTACTTTTTCCCCCTGTATGATAAGGTGGAGAATCGATGTCATATAACGTAAACTGATAACTGAAGCATAGAAGCCAAAAAGGCAAAATCTTTCGTCCTATACAAGAAATCACCACTAGTATTCCCATGGTAAATGACATGAATTGGATTCGCCTATCGTATAAAGTAATTAATTTGACTCTCAACCTCCTTTAGATCGAGGGGTTCAAGGCCAATGTATCACTTTTATCCATCAAGATGGAGTTAACTACCTGCAGAGGTGACGCAGCAGTTGATCATTATCACTCATAACTGATACTAGAAAAGTTGGAAATCCACGTATTCATCACTCATTGCGGATTGAATAATACTTCTCCCAGAGAGTTTGTGATTTTGATATTTCATTCATAAGGTGCTTGAACCTGACACTGCAATCTCCCCCGCTGCAGAATGCAAATTCAATTAAGATGTTAAGGCTCTCACATATACGCATGCACTCCGCACAAGCAAATATGAGAAACAAAAATGGAGATCCCATCACGGTCAAGGGCACAAAAGAAGTTGGACTGTAAAGAAAGTTTGATTGTAAAATAAGATTACAAAATTTGGAAGGAAAAGTACATTCTTGTAAAGTATGCCAGAATACCAGCTTGACAAGGTGGATAGGTTTCTAACAACTTTGGCTCATATACATTCAATCCAGAGGGCCTATTTGTGTTTTTCAAACACTGATATTCCTGTTCATTCTAAATAGCACTAACATTAAACTACTGCGATTAATACTAAACCGACCAGGAGATATGATAAAAACATCCAAATGACGAAAATCATCGAATTGAGAATTTTCATGATGTAATTCGAGGGAAAGTACAAACAACTCTTTGCTACAGACAAGGCAGATCGATCCATTTGTGTATTCTTCTTAGTAAACTTTCAATTTGTTAACTTTTCTACCAACATTCCCATTTCTGTTTTGTTATGCCATGCAATGTGCAAGATATAATATAGGTTGATTCACAAACTGAAAAAAATTCAAACCTTATTCGGTTCAAGGACGCAATTGCCCGAAGTGCACTTCGAATCATGTCTTCATTGCGATCTACTTCTTGCTTGACAGCATCTTGCTTTGGCTTAAAAATAATTGTCTTCTGAAGAGGCTCCACCAACGAATCCAACACTAAAAGATGCAGTTCAAGTTATGAAAGACCATTTTGCAAAAGGGGAAAATCATACTATGTTAACATAGAGATTTCTAACCTGCCAACACTGCAGAAGGACATTTATCTGCCAGTTTCGAGAGTATCAGGTGGCAAGGCATTTTAACATCATAGTGATCTGAAAGACAACATTTATGATTAAAGAAGCAGCATTACCCAGAAAAGAATAAATATAGGCTGCTCAATTCGTGAACAAGTATACAAATAAGAAGGAAGTTCTTATTGACATAAATGGTATAGTAGGAAGTGCTTAAAATATTGCATGCGTACATAAAGCATTAGTCTTCTTGTAAATCAGTATCTATTGACATAAGTAAAAAGTACAAAGAAAATAATGGACAACCACACAGCATAATTATCAAAAAACTGAATTACCACATATATTTTAGAGTTAGTCGAATTAATTGTAATGGTAAGCGATAAAAGGAAATGAAAATTTGAAGTTTAAAATCATGACCTGCAAATCAGAAACAGGCCAGACAGGAAGCTACATAGAACAAATAAAAACATGTACTCACCATCCAAACCAGATTTAAGATAAGGAACAATAAATGATGAGGGGTTCACTTGATCAAGACAACTATCCAGCAATGTGTCCACACATTCAAAAGCAGCCTTCCTCAATTCAAGCCCATCATCCACAGTATGCTTGAAAGGACCAAGGTCAACTGTCCTTATCAGTTCTTGCTGTCAGAAATAAATCACAAATATCAGACAATCTTCACAATTACAAGACCTGCCATTTTTCTTAAAGGGGGAGAAGCCATAAGCAAACTGTGGTGCAAAAACACTTACCCGTGAGGGAAAGAGAAAGATAAAATTAAACATATTTCTGCAAATTTTAAGTTAAAAAAATTTCATAGTGCAAAAATGCTATAATAACAAGTTACCTTAACAATTGTCTGATCATAAAGAAGAGGCAACAAATCAGGAAGAAGCCCCTTGATGAGGTTGGGCTTATTGTGAGCAAACGTGCTCAAAGCTAACACAGCAGCTCGCCTGACATGCTGCAAGCTCATTTAATTGTAACCATAAGGATCAAATATCAACAGTAAAGATCAGAGTGCTAACAGTTCTTCTATCGATAAGCTGATTAACTCACCCTGTCATTATCCTTAATAAGCATCAGAAATGATGATATTTCAGGATATATAATCTCATCTATCTTCTCTGGACGCTCAACTATAGAGTACTTCACAGCAATGACAACTGTAGCCCGAGTAAATGCAGCTGGACTCGTTGTTCTTACCTATAGAAGATTTAGAAAAACAACAATTCAATATAAACTATACAAGTCACAACTTACAAGCATGGGCATGATGTCCTCAGAAAATCAAGATACCTTAAGTGCAGGTACAAGTTTTGCGGGTTCAATAAGAGCAATTTTACCAAGACACTCAGCCACTACATTGCGAACCCCCTCTTCTTCACTTTCACAGTGATTGAACAGTAAATTAAGTATTTTCTCAACACTAGATTCTTGAAACTCTGCTTTATCTACAGATTGCCTCACTATTACCTGCTAGGCAGGGGCCAAAGAATAATTAGATATTATTTAGAAATCACAATTAATATGAGACAGGGTTGAAGTTAACATACCTCCTTCAAAGAATGAAGTAAGAGATATTGTTTCTTCTGCTGATTATCAATCTGGTCCAAAATAAAAGGCAAGTACTTGGGAAGATTACCAACAGCAATGTTACCAAGAGCATAAGAGGCAGCAGATTTTATCTCTTCAAAAGGAGATTGAAAGGATTCAATCACAATATTCTCAATATGTGCATGAACGCTTAGATCCTTCCTTCTACCAATCTCCCCCAAACATAGAAGAGCAAGGTGCTGCTTAGCCTTTGAAAGCAAAAAAGAAAAATGGTTCAGTACATAGAAAGTAGGGGGAAATCTGAGAGATGAACTGGTGCATTCATATATTAAGAGATACACAGAGAGAGGTGAAAAAGAGAATAACTGATGCAAATGATGAAAAATAAAATTGATATGAACGGTCAAACATCCAAAAGCAGTATGTGGCCACATTGAATCAAGAAGGATGCACTTATCAAAGGCATCAAGGAAACAGTGTAACAGACTATTCAGAAAAGATTCAGTCAAATGCAGAAATATTAGAGAGAGAACTTACCGAATTAGAACTGGTGTCATCCTTGAGAATTTCAGTAAGCATTTTCACTGTAGATGAACATTTTTTATCACCAGCAGCAAGGCATAGAACAGCCACACATTGGGCTATAGAATACAATGCTTGTTTTGCAATACCACCGGACTGGGGAGAAGGCTTGGCGCTTGCAAGTAGTGACTCTAGAAGAGAATCAAAACTAGTGTTGGCAGAATAGACTAGAGCAGCAAAGAAGTTCTGTAAAGCCTGCAATGATATTTTTGAAAGAATAAACAAGAATATATTTTGCGAAAAAAAAATTAATAAATAAATAAATTCAGTCATATGCAGAGTAAGTACCAAAAGAGCTTGCCCCTGCAGCAATGAGCTTTTGATTAATGTTAGAGCTTGAGGAAGAACTTTGTTTCTAACAGCCAAACCAACATTGGGACTCGATCTCCTGTCAGACATCAATGTGCAGCAGAGTTCCAATGCAAGAGCCGTCATATGCAAGTCAGAATCACTGTATAAAAGGTAATGAAAAGAAGGGAGAGTTAGGTACACTTATCCAAATAGCTCATGTCTATGTAAAATAAAGGTATCCCAAATACAAATCTAGAAAGATGAACCTTATTAGAGCTGACAGTTCCACAATAATAGCTTCATATGCAGACGAACCAATTTTATCACCGTAAGCAACTATAAGCGAATTCAAAGTTCCCAAAGTCGCCTGCCTTAATGCACGATTAGCCTGTTTTCCAAACCAGCAAAGCAAAGTTTAGAATTCACCTGGTTTTGTTGGGCAATTCTGAGAAAACCATAAGAAACTGACTTCAAAGATAAAAGACAACATAAAATTCGGACAGAAGAGAACATAAGATCAATGAACCATTTCAGACAAGAATTCCATACTTTTCGTAGGAATGCAGTCAACTCAGTAATTACTTGCTCTAGAACACATGACAAATCCAACCGAAGGGGAGAAGTGGCAATGACAGCAAATGCCTGCATAACAAACTCCAATGTTCAAGATAACTTCCAAGCACGCATGCACAAACAAACATGCCCATGACCAGGGGTTTCGAGGTCTAGGAACATGATAAAACCAAAGCCATATGAACAACATACATCAAACACTCCCCCCTGCTAATAGATAGGCTAGCTGCTGACGTAGCCTAGATTTTAGAGGGGGTTTATCAGTAAAATGAGATGTTTATACTATTATCAGCTATTAATACAAAGTAATGTGTTACATTACTTGGGATAAATCTCAATAGTATTTAAACTTAACGATAAATATTAGAATTTCAAATCACAAAATATAACTGGCCAACCTTCACAGCTGTAAGTCTGGTTATCTCATTTCCCATCCGATCAACAAGGACAGGAAGGCAAGCAGGTAATTCTGCATTCAGGTGGTCGCCAAATGTTGACACAACAAGTCCCATGCAGGAGATAGCACACTCCTTAACCTCCTGGAGATGAAACAAGTTATGCATGGTAAACATGTCTCTCCCCCCCCCCCCCCCCCCCCCCCCAAAAAAAAAAAAATAACTGCTAGAATAAGTCCTACTAACCTGATCCTGATCTTGGTTTATCAAGCGTGACATAATGCCATTGTATATGGGATGAACATATGGTCTGAAATCAAAACCAGACCCCTACACCACAGAGCCGTCCTAATTATTAGAAAGTGGTTTGAAATCATTTCACAGTCAGAAGGACAGATACAAGCACCTCAATGTTTGGCCGCACAACATGGACAAGTTCTCCGCATACTCTTAATGCCTCAGCAGTGACCTTGTAATAACGCTCACCAACAGCTGACAGGACAGGAGCAGAAATAGCCTGCAAACAGAAACAAACAGAACATAGCATAAATTAATAACAACCTATGTCAAAATCAAGGAGCAATAAGTAATGATGATGACTTCTATAACTCAAGTACTACCAGCAATAAGTTAATAACAACCTAAGAAAAAAATTTAAAACTGATAATGATGATGATATGTGAAAAAAATTATCAAAAGCATGTGAAAAGAATAAGTAATGATCTTCAAAGTAGCACATCATAGGGATTTCTGTCATCTCAGCACAACCATGCAGGCTACAGCCATGATAATGACTGAAAGGACACCAGATGCTATATAGCCTACTTCTTTTTGATATGGGAAGAGGGGAGGATGTTGTTATCACACCAGAGTAGCAAACTTCGTAAGGACAAGCAAATTTTTGAAATTCAAAAACCGAATCAACAAGTTAACAAATGCTGTAAAAAGGTAAGGAGAGGGCCTACAATAACTTCTTAGAATTACCTTGATATAAGGGTGGAAAACAGCTGGAGAATGTGAAGATAAAACTAATCTAGTAAATATTAGGGCTTCAATCTTCAAGTTTGAGGTAGAAGATTTGTCCTGGAAAGTATTGAAAGGGTAAAATTTTTGTAAGACCAAATATTCAGCACCAAGCGAACTAGTTGGGATGGAACATAATTTTTACTTAAAGCAGTGTTGCTTACACTTAATGCTTTTTCAATGCCTGGGATAAGTGAACCAATGTGGTCTGCAAGACAGTCGGGCAAGACAACCACAAGTTCTTTTAAAACAGAAAAGGCGCCAACCTGTTCGGACAGACTTGCTTAATTTCTGGTGCATTTTCAAACAAATTTTAGCTTTTAGCAACTCCTACCTTTGTCTTGATGGACTTCTCGCGCAGCTGCCTATTTATAGATTTGACAATCTTAGGTACTTCTTGCTTCAACAACCATCGAGGACTGCAATACATGACATTTGGAAGAGAATAAATAAATGATGCACTAAACATTCCAAATGATTTTGAGACAAGATTTATTAATTCTGTATACAGAACTGTAGATGTATATATACACCTAAATGCAATGGTTTTATGGTTATACTATTAGGATCATCTATATAAAAGTGAATGTTTCCTTGTGCCCTAAAGAAACTAGATACAAAAGCATAACTTGCCTTGATTCATTTACATCAATCTGCCCTTTTGTGACGTTTCCAGTTTGACGTAATAATTCAATGAAAGTATTAAATACATCAATCTGCAACACATTCATATTAGATAACCAATTCAATGAAAGTATTAAATACATGTACCCCACGGGGGATGTGTTAGATAAGCAACATTTAGTGAGGTAAAATATAATAGTATATCAGTTTTGTTATACCTTGACATTTTCTTCTCTCTCCTTAAATCTATCAATCAGTTTTGGACAAGCCTACGCAACAGAAGAGTCCAAGTTTAGCCAGTCAAGCAATAGAAAATAATGAACGGGGAAGTGAGCAGCTGTACACACACACACACACTGTTGACTATTATACTGTAGTTCTTACTGCTGAGTAATAGTCTGAGTTCAAATTAACAACCAAGAACATTTATGACTTTGAATGGGAAGAAAAAATTATACCAGAAGAGTAATATATCAAAGATGTCATCCACAATAGAAGAATTCAAAACTGAAAGCAAAGGTACCTCCTCATATAGCTTTGCCAGCATCTCTGGACGAGAAACAATCAATGCTGCTAAGCATTTTGCTGCTGCTCTCCGAACTTTCCAGCTGACATCTTCATCATCTGTGTATTCATTTGCACTCTCACTGCAATAAATATAGTATTTTAGGCATAATTAACAAACCTATCATTCAAATTCAACTTCCAGATGGCAACCCAGTGAAATCAAGAGAACATACTCCTCCTCCTCTTCCTCAAGACCTTCTTCATCAGTATCCTCATCCATGTTGTCGGTGAAGTTTGGATCATAACTCAGATATTCCAGGGTGAGATGAAGAATTTCATCACAGTAAAAGGAAATATCTCTTGGACACCTTAAGAGAAAGCTTTCCAACGCCTGTAGTTAATTTTCTACGTTATTGAGCAGTTGCATAAGAAAAGGGGTAAAAACAAATAAAATAATAAGAGTTTGAAGGTTATCTAAATTGCTCTTCCCAGAGGAAAAATACACATAGACAGCACCTGCAAGCTGTACTCACGAAGCTCTTCATCATTTTCTGAGGCACTAGTGCAGTAATTAATTAGCACTGGAACTGTGTCTCCAAGATGAGGTCCAAATCGATAACCAACAGCGCGACTGAGATACCATTAATTGTAACTTCTTTAGTATAAAGAAACCATTAAGAAGGGGGGGATCATGTTAGACACAATTCTCACCTTAAAGCACCAATCATCTGTATGTTTGTTCGAGTCATTTCTGATTTGGCAACCTTATTTTTTAGGTTAGTAACAACTTCAACTGTTGCCTTTGACAACAACTCATCTGACAAGCTTGAAGAGAGTGATGCTGAAGTGAAAAAAGAATCTGCTAAGTACTCTATGCTTTCATGGCTCACATGTTAATCTATAATTTAAACACACAGACATGCACACATCAAAGCTGCTGGTGATCGTTTGTTGGTAAGCATCCAGTTCTTGCAGGGAGCCTAGCCTTGGAGCTAAAGCAATATACCTACCTCCTAAATTTTTTGTTTTCCCAAAATAAAACTGCTGTAAGCTTTCTTCAGAGGATTTATTTTGAAATTACTAATTATGAACTAGATTCAAATAATCTCCCATCCAAAACAACATGAACATGTTGCGCATTTTAAAACTTTTGGCTGGAAAACATCAGATCATCGTCTTCTACTTTAGCCCTCTTACCTTACATATTTTCTGGTAATTTTACTCATAGGAGTTGATAGCACAATGGTTCAATCCTCCGAAAATTAGAAAAGGGCATATATAACACATAAGTTGCATGTGAGAACACCCTCAATGCTAGTGTAACTATCAACACAACAATTATATGAAATAATAAGTAATAATCTAGTCTCTCTGTCAGTTCTAGCTCATCTAATCAACAGCCATATTCCATAATCTAAGTTATCAAAAACTTCCAGCTATGACAAATATTGATATAAATTTTTAACAGTTTAAATTTGAAATCCGAAAATAGAAAAATTGTGGGTAAAAAACGTGAAGGACTTTTTACTGAACATACTCTTTACAGCTGCATTTTAAACAAAGGTAAAGAATAACAAATTTAGTAAATAAAAACAAAAACAAACATCAGCTGCAGATTTACATTCTACTCTGTAATGGACAGAAAGAAATCGAAAAAGAAAAAAAAAATTCTTACCAACACATGACACAGTCTTCTTGCGTATGCTGGCTTGACTGGAACTCAACTGAGACAAGAGGGCACTCAGTAAATGTTCATGGTCAGCTGCCATTAGATTCCCAAATTTATGAAGAACATCACATAAAATATCCAGGCATTCACATTTTATCTCAGTGCTCGTTTCCTGCAGATAAAAAAGAGGATTCATTCAAGAATTTTACTTTCTACTTAAAA
Source organism: Bauhinia variegata (assembly GCA_022379115.2). Taxonomy (NCBI): domain Eukaryota; kingdom Viridiplantae; phylum Streptophyta; class Magnoliopsida; order Fabales; family Fabaceae; genus Bauhinia; species Bauhinia variegata. Next base: position 3,231,555 of record CM039438.1, on the reverse strand, counting down.
AGGCACAGCATAATAAGTAGTTCGTGATTTACAAATACATGGACACAGCTGGACTTTGTCAACCCCCGCCCCCCACAAAAACAAAAAAATAAATAAATAAAGGATAATGCATAAAACCCAATCTTCTATATTTTCTTAATTTTATATGGAGAAGACTTCTGAATTTTTTTTTTTTAATTTTGGTTTAGAACACATTTGATGCTCAATAATAAACAACAGAATTTCTAAATTATACATAACCATAATACCCAAAGTTCAGTTCCTAGACTAAAAGATTTAAACTGAAAAGTAGATCTAGATTTTACTTCCACGCTTTAATAGTGAAGAGGAACCTCTGAAGAATATATTATTTGACTTGTCCAGCAAGGATGAACAAATAAATAAGAAATGTGACATTATATGTCAATATATAGTGCATGGTAAAATTCTTTCCAGGCTTCCAGCAGCTGAAAGGAAGTAAAATGAAAATGAAAATGAAAAAATATTAAAGTTCTACTTTGATTCTAGGACAGATTTATCAATAAAGCATGGAGATTAAGTCCTAAAGTAAAAATTAAGACTTACGGGGCCAGTAATTCCTTTTATCAATTGTGGTGAGAGAGAGTGAAGGATAGCTTGAGCAAGAGACTGAGTAGAAACTTCAGCAACAATTGTCTTCAAAGCTATGCTAGCAACATCACGATGTTGATCCTTCCCATTGAGCAATTTGTCACATAATTTACTAGTCATTTCCACAACCCTAGTTTCATTAACCTTCCTTACCAATGGAGCAAGACTGCAAGTTTTAAATTTAATTTGCCCATGAAAATTGTATAATAGCAATGCCATAGATAACCACAAAAGACAAGGCAGCACTAGATTAAAGACTATGAGAATAGAAATAGGAATATCAACATCTAAACCCATGTACAAAGTGACTGGTCAGATGCTTTACCATTTTACAGCCAGTCCAGAAACATCACCAGCTGCATCATCAAGCTGCTGTATGATGATATTTGTCAATTTTATCTCTAGATCAGCATCAGCTTTGAACGTTTCTTTGTTCAACTCATTTAGCAAGTCAGATGTCGCCATATACCTATAGTCTTTATCCTTGCCAATCATCTGTTAAAAATAATTAAAAAATATGAAACACAACGTAAGTGTCATTTAGTAATATCTATCAACAAAAACATGTATGAAGAATAATTAAATAAACCTAAATAGGGATGCGAGATAAAATATGATCATACCTTCTCCAGTATGCCTGTTAAAGCTACATTCGCCATGTTTGAAGAAGTATATGGCCACCAGTGTCTCTAATGATAAAATCTCAATGAACACGTTGGTCCCCAACAGCCGATACTAACTTATCACCTACATATATTACAGACACAGCCTGATGTCACTATTGCATGCCAAATCATTACGAAGTTACTATCACAACTTGAACTTTGGACCTGTACCTCAATCCACACCACACCAACAGCCAAAGAGCACTAGATTTTAAAAGGTACTTGATCTTAGTTTACACAGGGCAAACCAAAAAAAAAAAAAAACGCAAAGAGACAAACTGAGAGAAACCAGAGCCCTAGACAAAATAAAGGGCAAAACGGTATAGTCATGGCCAAGTATTGCAGCTGGAAAGAGACAGCAGAATGAATTGAAACAAGCATGGAAATTACAAAAAGGAAAAGGAATGGAGAAGTGCAGCTCACCGGTTACAGTGGTGGCAGATAGAGGGAAACGAAGAATTGCGAGAGGGATGCCGCTGAACCCTGAACCAGAGGTGAGTGAGAGTGCTTGTATGCGAGAGGAGAAGAAAGCTAACGGAAGGGCTGAAGAGTGAGGTGTGTGGAGAAGAGAATGGCGAAGAGAGAGAATCGAAGAGAAAACGGTGCACGTACCTTTGGAAAAGAGGGATCGCCCTCGCGCCGAGCTCAAGTCCAATTCTCTCAGTGTAAGCTTCTGAGTTTAGGTTCACCTCGTACTCAGTTACTGAGATCATAGGTCGGAGATGCACAAGGTGAAAAGATTTTAAGGAGGAAAAGGAACTCTGTTTTTGTTGTTGTTGTTTTTTTTTTTTTTTTTTTTGAGTGGTTGGATAATCTAAGAAAAAAACAATTTTTCTTTTATTAACACTAAATATACTCTTAATTTTGAGTGGTTGGATAATTTCAATATAAGAAAAAAACAATATCACATTAATAAATATATTCTTAATAAAATTATCCTTATCACTTTAAAATATTAACAAATTTACTATTTGGTTGAAGACAATTTTATTAAAAATAAAGCATGAGAAATATAATTGTTAATATCATATAATATAGTAAAATAAAAGTATTTTTTTTCTAGTAATTTAACTATAATAATAATTTTGTTATGCACCAAGTACCTAGTAAAGAGCGGATTAATTTTTTCGGTACACAGAAAATAATCAAAATAGTACATCTAGTCTTATAAAAAAAAAACTATTTCTTGTCCTCTTTACCTCTTGACGAGGGTAGATAAATCTTACTATCTGTTTTAATTTTTCAATTTATATTAAGATATATTATGAGAATAATATATGCTTGAGCAATAAATGATACTCCCCTAATCTTAATTTATGGTACTCCAACTTGTCTAACACAACTATTACCTGAAACCCTAAACATCTCGTGGCATACAATCAAATGCAATACATACATATTAATGAATTTACCAAAAAAAAAAAATGCATACATATTAATGAATTTCACTGGAATGCATAGTAGGCCATATACACATGATTGGATACGTACTATTACTATAGCTTGACCCTCCATAGGATGTTTCTTTTAACACTCCCAATTTTTTTCATATGACCCCTTCTGCTATTTCGGATTAGTAGTTCGTTATTCATCAACCAAGACCACATCTATGTTGTTAATATCAACCTTGTCTGGAATCTCTGAGGAAGAAACCCCAAAAATAGACAAGGGTCTGCTGCAGAATATGACAGACATTTGTCGCGAGTGATAATGTAATGGCCTTCTTGCTCCTTCTGCTTTCAATCGAAAACATGCCTTGATTCTGTCGTTTTCTTTATCGAAAGATTACACGAGATTTATATATCTTTTTCTTTTAATCTGAATTTACATGACTTTTAGAACAAGAAAAAAAAATTATGGTTTTATCAAATGCTCAAAGATTGTGCAAGAAAATTAGCCGATATTTTATGTCGTATGTTATATTCCTCTAGTCATGAAAATAAGATGCGATATCGTAGATGCCATTTTTATCACATGTTTTCTTTCTTTTTTCTTTATATAAATATTTTTCTTATGAAAAGAATATGTCAATAAACCAAAAATATGCCAAAATTATAGAACATATAGAATATAAGTTGTTTAAATTCAATATTTTTAGTCTAAAACACTTTGGATTTCTTGACTCATTATTTTCCAAAAAAAAATTATTATTTCTGTTTGTTTGCTTCTTCTCTTTTCCCTCTCCTCACAGCCAAATGTCTTCAGTCTTGTCGGCATGTGCATGTACACATCTGACATCAACCTAGATGGCAAGCTTTAACAAATGCTTTATATATAAATTTTTTGGCGGAGGAGGAACACATTTCTCAAATCCTCAAATTGGTCATTTTCTTGTCAGACAGTTAACAGTTTCTTGGTGAACCGCTAAAAGGAAAGTGCAGCCTTAATTGTTTAGAGTCTCCATACTACCATCACTTGAAGTGGATGTGGTTCAACCAGTTGCGTACATTCTTGATGAGTCACCTTTATCTATTTTTGTAATTTGATTTTTTTTTTTTGTGTCCATAGAAGAGAAAACAAAAAATTAAATAAAAAAAAGAAGACAAAAAAAAAATCTATTTTACTATTTATACCAAATCATGTGATATCGAGATTAATTAAAAAACTAAATTATTTTACATATTTTTTTTATTAATTTCAATGTCTTTGCACATACGTAGGTTTAAAGATTTTGTATTTGCGGAGTGATAAAAAAAAAAAAAAAGATTTCGTCTTCCGCTAAAATCGGTATCTTCTCGATCCTGCCAAAAATATCGGTGTTAAGGTTCGTGTAGGTCCCACTGAATGATGAAAGGTGCAGATTGGAAACAATCCTGTAAGTTACAGTCCTAAACGACGACGTACTCGATTTTCCCAGAGAAATAGGTGAACAGATTTTCTTCTCTCTTCGTGCCAGGCTGCCAGCTGAGCTTTGCCCTCAGTAGTTCCGTTGATTCCTGAAAGCCACCTGCCTCATATTCCTCGCGCCGTGAAAAACTGAACAACATGGCTTCGATGAAAACAATGCTCAAAGCTTATTCTATTTCCGCTATAAAATCGCATTTCTCAATTCTCATTCTTTAATTGATCCGAAATCTGATTCCTTATTCTAAATACCCGTTTGCTTCTATATCCGTCGTAGGGTTCGACTTTCATGGCTCCGGTTAATCTGAAGCAATCTTCTAACACTGCAACTGCGCAGACAATAGCTTCAACCCAGGATGCTCGCCTTCTTGTGCGCGAAACGCTGCGTATTAGTGCCAATTTGGCTTCTTCAGCGGGCATTGCTACTCCTCCCATTGAAACCACGTCGGACCCTGCTTCTTCTTCGTTGGGAGAATCGGACCGTCGGCGGAGTATAGGGGGTATTGCTGTTAATGGGGAGGAGTTTATAAATTCGAGCTTGAGATTGATTTGCTGCGAGGAGCTTGATGGCCGGAGATGGAAGTATGTGGTGGAGAGTGATGGCTCTGGTGGGTTCAAAAAGAATTCCTTCCGTGCACTCAGTTTGCAGACTCATCAAGCTCCACTTGATGTCAGTAGTTTCTTTCTTTTCTTTTCCTTTTTTCAATTTATTTTGCAAATTTTGTCTTTGTTTGGTTTCTGGGTTTTTCTTTTATTTGATTTTTGTGGGGAGTTCCTGAAGTTTTAGACTTGTGCTTGCCGGTTGCAATACTTGAAGTGAAGGACCTGAAATTTCACATCTTTAAGAGAAGTTTCGTTTTACTTGCTTCCTCCTCCTGCTTGTTTACGTGGTTGCTGAGATTTTGTAACTGTGTTTTACTTTTTTTGAAATTTTGTTATGCAGTCCGTTCTATCATTTAAAAGTATTTCAATGTTTGATAATATAGTCACTGCGCTGCCATTTTAATAAGGCAATTGGCAGTTTCTTTTATGTATTTGTATTCGATTTTTTGTTTCGATTGTATGTCTAGAGTTAGAGATTTGAAGAGTTATTAACTGCATCAAAATTATACTATTGGAACTAGTTTTACATGAATACATTGCAAAAATTGTTGGCAAATGCGGTGAAATCTTATTTGCTGGCATAATTAACCAATTTATTATTGTTTTATAAAATATCTTGAACCGATTATGATTCATTTATCGTGTAAGGGTGAAGGATACTTGAAAAACCCAAGAAGTGTAGAATTTTCAAATACCATACATTGACATCAAATCTTAAGTTGAGAGCTTCAGTCGCTTCTTATAGTAATAAGTTGGTCTATGATTTGGTGTACAGGAATTGATGTCATTTGTAAGATCCTATGTTGTTCCAGATGATTTTCCGGACAGTGTTACCCCTTCATATGTCCCATACATGACATGGCGAGCTTTAAAGGTATTTGCTTCTTGCCTCTTGAATTTCTGCTAAATGCAAAATAGACTATGTATGAGTTTCAATTGTTAATTCATACTTGAAGCGGTATAATGTGCATCAATCTTGAGTTTTTTTATTAGCAAAAACATATTTATCTTAACTTTTACCTGAGTCAGTTTGAGATTAGTTTATTGTTATTTGATGATTATATTGAATAATTTATAATTTATGATTGATAATTATTTGTCTCTTATAGCACTTTTTTGGTGGAGCAATGGGAGTTTTCACAACTCAAACCCTTTTGAGTTCAGTTGGAGTCTCTAGAAACAAGGCTGCTCCTGGGGCTGTAGCTATCAACTGGATTCTCAAGGTAATAATCATGTACATATATTTATTAAGATTTATGACAAAGAAAGCCAACCTTGTTATGCCAAGATTTTGTGAGAATAATTTCCTGCGGTATCATTATGAAAACAGCTAAAAAATTCAGGCATTGATTGGAGATTGTCCTATAAATTATTTCCCTTTCCCGCCCTCTGTCTAACATACCCTGATTGTTATTCTGGCTGTTAGATCACAGGGAATATTTCTTCTACTGAGGACTAGTTTCCATCTGTGTTTCATCCAGGCTTGAATCTGATTTTTTACGATTGTGTTATACTGTCCAATATTTTTCACATCAGTACTTTTGCATCCTTTTCTCTGAATTTAGTTCTTTCGTTAAACAATTGTTACTTTTCAAGTTGTTTATGCTATGTTAACAGTTAACCATATTATAGGATGGTGCTGGTCGTGTTGGAAAGATGCTTTTTGCTCGGCAAGGAAAGAAATTTGATTATGATCTAAAACAGGTAGCAAATGCCTCATTCTTATAAATTTTGCATTAATACGAACTGGAGTTATCCTTCAATCTACTCTCTGAACTTTATTGTATTACAGCTGCGGTTTGCAGGTGATCTTTTGATGGAGCTAGGTGCTGGAGTAGAATTGGTAACTGCAGCTGTGCCACATCTTTTTCTTCCATTAGCTTGTGCTGCTAATGTTGCAAAGGTTTGATAGCTTTCTTATGGTGTGTGAATATTTGTCATGTCAGTTCTGCCTGCTGATTTGTCAATTTTTGCTCTTAGAATGTTGCTGCTGTAACATCAACATCAACTCGGACTCCAATCTATAAAGCCTTTGCTAAAGGAGAAAACATAGGGGATGTTACTGCTAAAGGAGAATGTGTGGGCAATTTTGCAGACCTGGTATGTTTATGATCTTCTCAATTAATTTGTATTTCAACAAGGCACCGAGTTTTGTTTGTCAGGTTAGATGGATTCTTGTGACAACTTAGGTAGCTTGACTCATTGTTTGTACCAATGTTCCGTTTTTTTTTTTCCTTTATCCTAGACTAATAATAATAAAAGTCTCAATAGCAACTAATGATTTTGCTTGGCAAGTTCTAATATAGGTACTTGCAGCCATGCAGGCCTGTCTTTATGCATATGTGTACACATAATATACTTTCAACTCATATTTTTTGAAATAAGTTGTTGATTTGATGAATGACAGGAATACAAATAAGGAATAAGGGTGTGTCTCAGGCCTGGCCAATTGCTTTTATTTTAATGCATAGATATAGAAGCTCAAGATCATTGTATCCTTCTAGAATGTAATTGTAAATCTCCTTTTGTTTTCTTTCAGTTTGGAACTGGGCTGAGTATATTTTTATCCAAGAAAAATCCATCACTTGTTGCTACATTTGCTCTCCTTTCATGTGGATATGTCTTCAGCTCTTATAGAGAGGTTTGATCTTGTATCTTTAAAAGAGATTCTTATATTTCCTCTGCACGTATTCATGGGAAATTCTTTGTGATTATGCTTATTGCATTACCAGGTTAAATCTGTGGTCCTTCACACCCTAAACCGGGCAAGATTCAGTGTGGCAGTAGAGAGCTTCCTGAAGACAGGTTCCATGGGCTATTAACTATACCTCTGTACATGCAAAAGCACATCAACTTTCATCTACCATCCCCCCACTAAAGAAAAAAATAAAAGAACAGTGAAAAAACTTATTCTCAAAGATTTTCAAATGGGTCATTGCATACTATGCTTTTCATTTTGATCAGTCCGTTTCCTCTATTTAGACACCAGTGCTTCTTTAGATATATCATTTTATTATATGTTTTGTCCAGATTTTAATTGAGCTGATTTATTTCAGGGCAAGTACCCACTTTGCAGGAGGGTAATATGAATGAGAGGATATTCCGTTTTCCATTGAACAATAGGCCTGTTGTCCTTGGTATATGAATGGATTAGAATATCTTTACTTGCTATTTTCAGCCTTTTTGCTCTCAAAAATCGAAATTGAAGTTTATTAATTGCTTTGCAGGATCAAGATTCAAGGATGCATTCCAAGACCCTGCTGCATATGTTTCCATAGAGCCTCTGTTTGAGGCATGTCCCAATTGAGTGGTTACATGCTTCGAGTCTTCTCTTACCTTTTTCTCTGTATCCCCTTCATGGTTCTAATGCCTTTTCATGTTTCTTTTGGTTGGTGACAGAATGAAAGGTACATTGTGACGTTTAACCCCTTGAAATGTAAAGTGTATGCACTATTCAAGGATCAAGCAAAGTCTGATGACATTCTAAAAGCAGCATTCCATGTGAGATATATATATGACTATCTTGCATATTTTTTGGCCCAGCTGGAGACTCCTTTCAATCTGATGTTTGTTGCTTTCATCTAAATCACCCTTATTTTTACAGGCTCACGTGCTTCTCCATTTTATAAATTCATCAAATGAAAATCAGGCTTCTCGGAAGCGGAAGGAAGATCCTAACTCAAAACTTCTGCCAACAGTTGCTGATCTTGAGACTTGTATTTCTGATTCATGCAAGATGGTGGCAAGCACTTATACAGTTTTCAAGGGTAAAGCTAAGGAGCGGGTAAGCAGACACATTATACTTTCTCCTTATCCAACTCATGAGCTTGGGCTTCTGAGTCCTTATCTTGTTGCTTGATGCCTTGAGATGCTTGACTATAACTTGAGCTTTAGTTTTGATAAATGTTTAAAAAATATTTATTTATTTCAAGAGGAGGAAGGCTTGTGCGTCGAAGCCTATGGTTGCAATGAAACTTTTTTATAGCTAAGCTCTTTTCAAGTTAATGTTGTTCTATACTGTGATCTCTAGTTTCGCGTATGGACCGGCCATTTCGTATTGGAAGCCATATCGCGGCTACTTCTAAGTACTCTCAATCTTCTTTTTTCTTGCAGGGTTGGACTATGTCAGACTCCCTTCTCAATCCTGGTCGAGCTAGGCTGTGCTAATATGATAAAAGAGATGATATTGCCATATTCTTACACTGTCGAAAAGGTCTTTTGCAATGCTAAAGAGGAATCATGGGAACCTTGATCCTCACAAAAACTTCATGAGTTCTGATCTTTACTGGATTAATTTCATTATAGAGGAATTTACTCCTTAGAAATGTACAGTATGTTATCATGTATGCGTTTATGTTTTTCAACATTTCATTTTTCTTGCTCGTCTTAATTCTTCATTGTGGTGGGGATTGCTCTTGGATAAGCTTTTCAGTCTCAATTTTGTAGCCAGTTCTTTTTCTAGTCAGATAGATTGAGATGTAGAACCATGAAGATCAATGCAAATCTCTTACTTGCATTCTTATAGTTTTGATCTCACAAGATATGTTTGATTTAATTGAGCGTTGATTTGGAAAGTTGAACAGTTTATACACTTTAGGAACCTTGTCGCTTATGGAGGGGAGAGAACTCTCGTCCCCTCCACTCCCCTCTGAATCCTTCCAAGCCATCAATTTGTGTAGAGAATTCGTAAAAAGACAAACATGTACTGCTTTCACTTTCATAAATTTCACTAGCATTATTTTATGTTATGTGAGCTTAAAAATTCAATCACGAGATAGTAATTTAAGCATATTTTCTCGTTGAGATAGATGTATAATTTATTGTTGTTATTTTAAATAAATATTAATTTTAGATTTAAAGAGTATAAAGATATCATAAATGTAAATTAAAAAAATTTATTCTCAAATCACATTTTATACATCTCACATAATTTATGGTGTCACAATTATTCGTGTACTTGGTGAGAGGAGATCATCATGTATGTGTCTGGCAATTTACCACAGTTTTTCCATAGTAATTTTTATAAATTTACTTTTAATTTTTTGTTGATACATGGGTAAATTAAATCCCACAAACTTTACAAGGATAACATTGATACAGATTAAGCTTACTCAAATTTTAATTGGGATTCATAATTTCATATCATATTAAACCTAGATTTCTTTTTTGTTATTCCTATTTTCTTAGACCTTTAAACAAACAACAGTCTTTTTCTTTTTGTTATGATTGTTGTGACAGCTATTCAATTCATTGATAGGATGTGGCAATGCCAATGTCATATCAATGTCAGCAATTACTCAGCATTAAATAGGGCTCGGAAGATCATGGTCTCAATTTAATAAGCCTCTTAAATGTATAAGGGTAACTGGTTGGTGGGTGTTTCTTTTTTTTTTAAATTTTCCCATTTTATAAACTGAACTCTACATCCATGGTAACTGATAGGCAATTGATTTAAACTGAGAAAGTTTGTGATGGAAAAATCATTTAATTTTAGATTAAAAAAATTATTTTAAGTATATAGTAATATTTAGTTATTAAATTAAAAATTAATATCTTAAATTTATTTAAAATTATATAATTTTTCTGTCACAAAAGTCATTGAAACGGTAACTTAATCCCTCTCTTAAACCAAAGGAAATGCAGTTAAAACAAAGGCAACGAGGGAAAGTGACGGGGGTACCTGCCCCCTCTCGTTCAGTCTATGGCTAGGTAAAACAAGAGACGGAGGCTCGCTCAGAGACGGTAGCTGAAAACATCATTCACCGTATTTAATTCACACATGGGTTATGTTTATTTATTTATTTTCTATTTTTACAATAGAGTTATTAACAAGTTAATTTTCATGTACCAAGATTAGGTTTTTAACTAAAGAATTTTAAAACATATTTTTCATTTTGAGTTAATTCGTTCAATATATATATTATGCAATAATCTTGTTAATTGTTTTATGCAAATGGATTAGTTTGTTTTGAATGTAAATTTTTTTAATATTTAAAATATTTTTATACATTTTTAAATATAAAACTAATTTATATATATGACAAAATAATAATTAACAAAAAATTACAATAATTTTTTTTTTAAAATTCCAAACTCAAATATTATTCGTACAAGATCCTCAGCTTCTTTCAGTTAAACCAACTTTATTAGTGTTGATAATGCAAGTTTTATTTCCCCCTTTCTAATGAAAACATGAAATTGCTTCAAGCTAATTTAAAGAACATTGTGTATGGAAGACTGTGCATCTCAAGACAGAATTAAAGTAGCCAGCTTTTTCTTTTCAATCTTTTCTCTTTGTCTCTCTTAATTTTTGTTAACAATTGCATGCTTGCATGATTGGCATGATATCACTTCACAATCATTGTCATCGATCTTAGTCGCTGCTAAACGATATTATACTGTCTTCTTCACTCTTCACTCTTGAATGTACATAACACAAGTGGCAACGACAATAGACTACAGGTTGGCTAACATTACAACCCAACCTAACTTTGCCTTCAAATTTGTGGACAGCCTTTAGTTAAGTTCTTGATGGATTTATTGATGCTTTTGAAGTTAGATATCCGTCCAAATTTGATCATACGCGATAAGGTAATTATAATTATAGAGCATATACTACAGCCAAAATCAGTAATATAACATCCTATTGGCCGTCGTTAAATGATATACCATGTTACCGAACATAATTTTAACTGCAATAAATCTCATTTTCGTATGTGTAACATGCAAAAAAAGAATATTAAATGGTTACTTTTCTGTGACAGTTACTATAGGTAACTTATGATACAAGTTTGCAGCACTGAAATAGAATCCAAAGCCTTGAAGGCAGCAAGGACAAAATCCAACACACACTTTGTTTAACATTTTTCTGAATATATATCTGTTTGTTTTTGGCATTTCGTTTGTATTCATTGATATTTAATACTAGCTCAACATTACTTTCTAAGTAGAGACACACTTTCAAATCAATTACAGACACTGTGTGTTTCTACTGCTAGAAAAATAATGTCAGAAAGCTCTAATATTTTATCAGCAATATAATAAATTGTGTAAAGCAAATCAAAGTGTTTGTTTCTTAAAGAAACCCCCTATAATTCTACCAACACATATAACACTACCTCAGATTCAGTGTACATTTCCATATATATGTTCACTAAAATGGATCGAAAGAAACATCACCCAGAAACTGAAACTTTTCACTCAATGCAATTTTCTAAACTACAAGACAAGACAAATATTATTTTATGTAAAGAAAACTTAGACATAATCAGTAACCCCAAGATATGATTAAAAGATACTATGATGAAAGAAAGTCAATACTTTTAAGCTAATAATTAAGTAGATTTAATTCATAAAAGCACAGGCCAAATGAAAATGGTAGTAGCTAGTTATAATATAATAATTAGTTGTACTTTAATTAAGCAGGTGGCATGGGGTTCTTTTTGGCTAGATTGTGTTTATTGTTGTGCATCCAAACCTTGAGGACTCTTCTCTTGACCCCAATCTCTTGGCACAACTGTTGCACCACAGACTCTTCTTGCTTTTGAATTTTCCACCCAACTTTCTCTGCAAAGTCGAGCATCTTCTCCTTCTGCTCCGGTGTGAACTTTGTCCTGAACCTTTTCTTTACTAGCTGTGGAGGTCTGGCCACCATTCCACCGCCACCGGCTGCTTCTTCTTGTTCATCAGATTCTGAAGGAAGTGATCCCATGCTGTAGGGCACTATCATCTGGTGGGGTGGCACACTTCTTGAAGGTAGAATGTTACCTGTAGGGTACCCCAGACCTTCAGGAGCTATGAGATTCTTGTGATGGCCTAGAATGAATTTTCTCCCCAACCTGTTGAAATGTGAGGCGTGGTGGTAATCAAAGGAAGAGGGTTCACCATCTACTTCTTTTCTATGGAAGTTTCTGTGACAATGGCAGGCAGAGCAATTGAGAGCTTCTATTGTTCCTTCTTCTCCACTTGGCATGAACTCACCACACCCATCAGTGGCATTCCCTCCCATGGCTGCTGCATGGTTCTTTAGGCATTCTCTGTACCTCACCGTTTTCTTGAACGGCCCATGATCTTCCTGCAGGCTTGCTTGCATCGAGGAGCCATTGGAAGGGTTTTGGGGCGTGGAGGAAGAGATAATATGGTTATGGTGAGGAGGGTCATGATGGATCATGTGCCCATGCCCATGTCCATGGCCATTACCATGTCCCCCACCGCCATAAGTACTGTTTATTGGGATTGGGATTTCTCCTTCTTGAATGGAAAGTTCCATTCCTAGTTTTCTTCTCTCTCTATCCTCCCTTTCTTCCTTGGCTTATTAATTTATTTGGTTCTTGATTGCTTGTGGTGGAGACCAAAAATGAAATTAGACAAGGAGGGAATTGGCTAGCTAGCTACTGCCAAAATTATTGTAATTCAAAGTGTCACCTCTATGAAAATCCTTGGTGTTCTCTTCACAATTGTAAACTCTTTTAGCAGCAAAGCACTGGAGATGAAAACAATTTGATTCTTCACATCATTTCTTGGAACCCTTCTTCACAAAAGAAAGAGAAAGAAGTAAAAGAGCCTTGTTACGACGAGTGACCAATTCTAGGGCTTTCTTGCTTTGAGTAATAATAGCTTGAAACATGAAAGGACTCAACTGGACTAGCTAGCTAGAAGAGTTATGGGGTCAATATTTTTTTTTTTTTCAATTAAAAGGAAAAGGGTAGGAGATAATAGAAGCCAATGGTTTTCAACTACCTAAGCTTTGAGAACCCATCTCATTATCTCCAGAGCGAAGTTAGGGAAGAGAAACAGTGAACTCAGAAATAGGGCACACAGGAGATGGCCATGATAGCTAGAAGAGAACTTTTGTTGGAGAGCAAACACAACACTTTCCCTCTCTGGGTATTTTCTATCTCTTGATCAAAAGGAGAGAGAAAGTGGGACTGTGGGAGAGACAAAAGGGTCAACCGACAAACACTCTCATGTGAGAAAATAATGAATTAAGATGGCCAGAAGAAACCCTTCTTTCTTCTTTTGAATTTCAATTAGTAATACAAACGGTGAGAAAAGAGCATATTGGTGTGAAGAGCATTTGAAAACAACATACCAATATCATCAAGTTGTCTTGGAGAGTCTTGATGGGCTTAAACACCTTCAGTTGCAGAAAACAAGGTTATAAGCAAAGACAAGAAGTTGATTTGGCTTAGAAGGGAAACAGATATGAAGAGAGTAGAATTAAGGAAGAAGGAGCTGAAAGAGAGGGAAGACAACTGAATTTTGGATGTGGGTTTTGCTAGTGAAGCGCTAAACAAGAGCTTATAGTAGTGGTGAAGGGCAAAAAAAAGAGGTGAAGATGAGAGAGAAAAAAGTGGATTTTTTCAGACAAAGAGGAATGCACAGTAAGTTTTAGGACAAAAAATTAGAAACCAAAACAATAAAAAGTGCGGTGCTTGCTTTGCTTGCACTATCAGCCATCAAGTTTACGCCATATAGAGAGAAGCAGTGTGTCAGAGAGTGGAGAGGACAAAAGAAGGGAGAGAGAGAAGGAAGGAGCCAATCCCCAAAGGGAATTAACAAAAAGTATCGTCCTTCATAAGAAATAAGCAAAACTAGCTTCTATTTTATCTGCAAATTGGGACCTCAAATTAAGATTGATTATTGTCTTTTACCCGATAATAATTTGATTCTGATCATTTACCAAGCCCCTTAATTCCTACCCGAACCCTGAAATTTGCATTTAATAACACTTGTCTACTTAATTTGTCTTGAGTGATGAATAGGGAGAAAAGTAGAGGAGAAAATAAATATTAACATTTAAATATGTTACGCAGTAGTACTCATATAGATTGATCAACCTAAAAGTTTTGACTTTGAAAAGCTAGAGCAAAAAATTACAAATCCATTACATTATAAGAATGGGATATGAATAATCAATTTGAAACTATTAAATTTAGGTTTATAAATTTCCATAAAAATATAGGTTTATGAATAATTTATATATAACATAAAAAAATGTGCAATTTCACCATCTTATTTCTTTATGTTCCTTTATAATTGCTTCCATTTTTATTCTTTTTCTTGAAGGAAGAATTTATGAATATAAGCTGCCATTAGAAGCAAGAAGTCTACGTTAACATAATTTTTTTTTTGGTAATTACATTAACATAATTTACAGACATTCCTTGAATGTCCTTTTTCTTAAATTACTCCCTGCTTTAGTTTGATACATCTTCTCATTAAAAGCTACTTTGAGTACTGTTATAAATTTTAATTGATAGCTAACCATGGCTTTCAGCATCCAACAGCTGAAGTTAAAAAAAATGGTGAAGTAATTAAAGTGAGTGATGGCAGGAGTAGAAAGCAAAGATAAGCATAACTTAGTACATGAGGTGATAATTGGGTCTTTGGCTGAACATAGAAAACTAGTTAAGTGGGATTCTTCCTTCACGCGCCAGCATTACCACCAAGGGAAATATAGAGAAGTTTCTTTTTAATAACAGGCACTTGAATATTTGTGAATATAAGAAAATATCATTTCCAACAATAATTCGTTCTGGACAAAAAAACGCACAATTGTTAACGTAAGACAACATGAATTTTTAAATGAATCTCTTGATAATTGTCATATCAATAATAATCACAGTGAAAGTGTTTTGTTTTTTTTATAACAGCATGAAATTTGAATCATATAATTTCCCCTGGTATATATTTGCTTGTATGTTGTGCAAGAAAAAGTTCACTCAACAAGTCAATGATGTCCCTTTGAAATGCAAACAGCAATTGCATTTAGGTTCTTCACATGATCAGTGACAGAAGGAGAGAGAGAGAGTTGAAATAGTTAAGGATCGATTTTTCATCTTTCCAATTTTATAGGTTTGACAATTAATGAATCTTCAGTACAACATATTATTACCTAATTTCTTAGTTAGATATAGTAATATATTATATTATATCAATCTAGTGCTTTCAGCCAAGCGATTACTTGTACAGAGAAAGAGGTTCATTGCAGTTCAGTATAGTTGACTTATCTTCAAACATAATAAAATGAAGGAACTCTTAATTTCGTGTAAAAAAAAAAAACTTCTGAAATATTATATATATCGACAAATAATGATAAAAAAAAGAAGAAGAAGCTACATAGGTCCTCTTTTGTTGTTTAAATTGATATAGACTTCTTTTATCTGATAAAGAATTCTTTGTGCTCGCATTTTATCTAATAACTACTATTTAAATTTTAATAAAATTTAACAATTTTTTCTATAAAACTTAATAGAGGCTTTTACTCCAATTCAATGATTTTTCTTTTTTCTTTTTTTATGATAACTGATGACAGTCCCAGAAATATTTGATCCATTCTTAATTGTGATAAATATATCAGTTTGTCTCTCCAAACCCACACCCCCCCCCCCCTCTAAAAAAAAAGATATTTTGAGAATCATCGCAAATATTACCTGGATGTCACGGTTGCTTTGTAAAGATGTTCTTTTCATATTCTACTGGGAAGTAGGGAAAGGATTCCCTTTATTATTGTATATAATTATCCAAATCACTTTATTCTTTTATTATCCTTTCCTTTATTCCAATCTCTAGACCACATTTTTTGATTTTTATCTATGTTGTCTCTTGTTCTAGTAATTCTGCATGGCTAGCTCCCACTTTTTTCCTTTGCTGCTTTTGATCTTTCTCCTTTTTGTCCAACATCAAACTATATATTCTGTATTTCTTTTTCACTCTTTTTTTTTTTTTTTTTGCAATTTTTTAGAACTTCTCAAACTTAATTTAGCTGGATAATATTCCACTCCTTTTCTTTCGTCGAACTAAATTTTGCTCATATAAGCATATATTAAGGTTCTTTGTCAAATACTTCAAAGAAGAAATCATATTATGAATTGAATTGATCACATGGAGACAGTCACGTGATTTGGTCAGGTTATTCGTAGATGTGTTATTTTGTTGAGGGTGAAAACTTTGTTCAAAATTCAGATGATTCAGACTTTCCTTCTTATATCAGTAAAAGGGAAGATAAATACAAACGAGTTGAATAATGCTTTCAATATTATGATAGATGAAATACTCTCACCTAATTAACAAAAAGTAAGTGAAGTGTCATTTGTTAAATTTCTTAAAATATTTTCACACCTTTTTAAATGTGATTAATTTCTATTTAAGATATTAGTAATAAATAGTAATTTTTTTTAAAAAAATATAATTTTGAATTCAAAATATTTAACGTTTACACACGAGAGACGAAGATGTTTGTGGGGAGAAATTGGAGGAGGTGATCATGAGAACACTCCACTTAGAAATTGGCAAGCCATGTTTAATTTAGGTCTTCCTATTATAAGGTCATTGCATAAAAAAAAAAAAAATCTTAGCTATATACTTACTAATACTTGGTAGTGTATATATGTAACTAATAAGTATGCTTTTCTCTTCTTTTCTTCTTACATATTCACAGAGAAAGTAAGAAAGTTAATTATGATGCTTGATAGGGTTGCTGGGATGAAGGGTCCACAAGAATAAATGGTGTTGATGACACATGACACAACCCACACCCCTTGATCACAATTTTCAAGATGCGATGCCCAATTTTTTTTTCTTTTTCTCCTCTTTCTTTTGGGGAGAACACATGCAATGGATCCACTCATCTCATCCCAAATCACTGCCAACCCCTAAGTTTTTTGCTCTATTATTGCCTTGATTGATGAATACACATACAAGTAAGTATTGCCCGCAGATAAATTAATTCCACTATTGTCATCCTCCCATTTCTCAATAATAATTAAAATCATGCAGTGTGTGTGTGTGTATATATATATATAAGCCCAAGGTTCATTTAATAAAGTGCAGTCTCTTAATCTTTATTTTGAGATAAGAGTAGTAAAAAAATTTTAATAAAAATAATTTAAAAATTTTAAACTTTTGACTTTAGTATAGTTAATTCTACAAATGGATTAGATGGTTCCAACTCAAGTTTCTCCTATATGTAAACAAAACCATAATATTATGTATATATAAAAAGAGCTTCCGACACAAAGTGGAAAAAGTAGGTTAGAATGGTATTTGGAAAACAAAATCCATGGAAGAAGATTCAAAGTGCTTAATGTTGATTGCTAATTCCTTCATTCCTTTTAGCAAGAGGACAAAGAATTAAAGGGATGTTAGATATAGAGTATATATATGTTCCCAATGAAAAGTTTAAACCTTTTCCTTCTATTAAAAGCAAATTATTCAATGTCCAAAACCTACAAAAGCAAACAATTCTCTCTCCCTCTTCTTTGTTTTCTTCTTATTGAAAAGCAAATTATTCTCTCGGTCAACTAGATTTTATGCTCATAATATCGACCCCGCAGGATGTTCTTGCATTTTGCTTTCTAAGATGCTTGACTTTCTATTAATAACCTCACACCACAACAACCCTCTTTTCTAGGTGCCTTGTCTTAGGAAACCAATTCCACCTTTATTAAACCAATCATTTTCCATTAGCGAATCAAATTACTTAGTGTGGTTTCTATCTGCGGGGTTTCCCCTTTGAGTCATTTGCTTTGAACATGCTTGTCATGATCAAGACAACTAGTATATATAATCATTCATTTCCATTTAAGGCTTCTAACACGTGGTATAAAATCATAGTAATGTTTACCCCTTTGGGGGCTTTTAATTTTATTTTTCCTTCAATTTTCTTGTTTTTGGCATTGGGTTGGAAGTGGGAAAGAGTTTTTTGAAAGAATTTTGAAGCAAAAACTGATTCCATGGCCCTTATTTACCAAGCAACTCAACAACTTGTGCATCTGCACAAATATCAGATGTAGCAGAATACTTATCTGCAGTGTGTGACCACCACCAAATATGTTGGTATCATTCTTGCTAACTTCATACTCTTATGGGCAACCTTTACTTTCTTTCTCTATCTCTTTAAGAAGAAGAGGAGATCATTTTCCATTCTCCAAAAAGCATAGCAACTCGTCTTCAATGGGTTTGGTTCCTTAAGCTTGAAATGTTCAGAAGAGCCATTTTCTTTCCTTCCATTGTTAGAATCCTCAAACGCCAGAGTGTACTATCATTTTTTGCTCAGTTTGTACTCATTATGTTCAAAGACTTTTCTAGTTATTCTCTCTCTCTCACTTTCACTTTTTCTCAGCTATTATTTGTAATAAATTTGATATCAAAATGTGAAAGATACAGAAGCTTAAGCAAATTAAGAACAAAAATGCAGAGCCTATATATAAAAGCAGATTTATAGGTTCATTATTTTTGCATAAAAAATTGAGCGAAGTTCTTTTCAAGTTTAGCCCATGTCTCTTTCATGTACACAAGACTCATTGATTCGACTCTAGTGTAGGCTGTTCTTTCTGTCATTTGGGGGCCCTCTGCTTATGATAGAATCTGAATGTGTTTCTTTTAAGTTTCAAAACGACTAAAAAAGCAGTATAGGACTAGCCGTTGGGAACATTCTCACTGCTTTTAATTTTTGTCTGAAGTAAGAGCCAAAGGCCACACAAAGGGGTAAAAGGGCACCAACCCAACATTCTCTCTAAGGCCATAACCATATCATGGCAAAGCATGAGATTCAAAGTACGGCCAATCAAGAAAAAGTTTAACACAAGGGAGAGGAAAAAAGAGAGTGAGGCTATCTTTCCTTGCACACGACTCTGTTGCTATCCTTTCACTTTTGTTATCCCAACACCATGTGATGTTATAGTAAGCTCACATGACTGAGAATTTATTATGTGGTTATTGAAACTAAAGGAACAAGAACTTGGAAAAAGGTTCGAAATCTAAATCAATCATGGTAATATTATTATTGTCTTAGGGATATGAAATGAAATTTCTACAGTTCCACTTTGACATTCCAAACTCATCTATTTAGAATTTCCTTCAAATTCTACAATGAACTTTGAAGCAAACATTTTAGAAGTACTTATTGAAGATAAATTTTTTTTGACCAGCAAGAATACTGTAATTAATATAGGATAGGAGTGAGACAATAGACTTGACTTTGGCAACATATTTAGGTTATTCAACCAATGGATGATGGGCTTCTAGTAAACTCTCCTTCGTAGGAAGAGAACAAGGTTTGAACTTTGATCTAAACCAGTTTAAGTTACTAATATAACTTATGAGTCTATTTTATTTTATTTTTTCTTTCTTTTGTGTGGGGTTTAATTCTCTACCTTAATTAGTTGCACCTTGTGAGGTTAATGTTGATTTTTATCCCTTTACGAGAATTGTTTATTAGAGATATATTAAATTAAAGACCTCTGACTTTATCTCAAATTTTGATTCTTTTGGATTATCCTTGAATATGGAACCTATAAAGAAGGTGACGGAATTATCTTATCTGGATTTAATAATGGGCAAGAGTTATGCATATGAGAGAGAGAGAGAGAGAGAGAGAGAGAGACAGAGAGAGAGAAAGGGGTTGATGGGTTTGAGACACTGACCACGTTGATGCAGTTGGGGGACCATACATAAACAGCTGCCAATATATACATAATTGAAAAATCTCATGAATTCTTGCATTTATGCTTAATGGAGAAAAACATGACCAGGTTATCAATACGTATGAAGACATTTATTGAGAATGAACCTGATGGAGAGCACAAACACTTCCTTTACGTGATCTCAATATTCTCTCTTAAATATATGATCCTCCACCTCTTTCACTTAGAACTATATATAGCAGTGAAAGGATGACACAAATGATCCGTCTAGATTTTAGGGTTAGTAATCAATAATACCTTTGCTTCCATTGTTCTTTTCTGTTTTCTTTGTGTCTTGCTATTGATTAAGTTTTTGATTTAACTAATACAATCACGCAATGGTCATGGGATTAAGGGGGCAAACCACTCGATTGTTGGTGCACTCTTGCTAAGTTTGGAAACTCACCGATCGAGTTTGTGAGTGTACGTCGCCAGTGCTTCACAACATTGGAAAAAATAAATAAATAAATTGAAGAGGTCAAATTGATGATATAACTATAAGTAATGTATACCTTGAATCTTGATATTTCTTACTCTACATTTGCGAGATACAAGAAAAGTACCGAAGGACAACTGAAAATAGGATGCTTTTTATCTTCCTTTTTCATTGAATTCTACAAAACATATACAAACATAAAAAAAAAAAAAAAATAGAATAAAGTAAAATGAAATATGTATAGTACGTACTTTACATTTTTGTCTTGAAAGAAAGTAAATTGCTTTATACTTATTTAGTCCAAGAAAAATATAAAGGTTAATCGAATAGACTCATACCTTTTTTTTTTCATTTTTCTATTTGTTTATTTTTATTATTATTATATTCTTTTAACATAAGATTAATTTTTGTTTAGTATATATAATACTAAAAGATGAATTTTGCTTGTTGATGACTAAAAACAAGTTTAAAGTTTCGAACATAATACTTGTAATAACTTAAAGTTTAACCCACTTTTCACCAAGGCAAATATTTTACTTTTTATTTCTTATATCTTTCCTACCATAAATACTGTAAATTAAATAGTTCAACAGGTCCTTACCCAATTTACATGTAAAATTTCTCCTTCAATACTGAAAACAACTATATGAATGATGCAGAGTTGAAAGATATCTTGTCTGGTGATTCCCAAACAAAGTCATCACTGAAAGTGAATCTAAATTAGATCGCTGACAAATATGAAAACTCATAACGTACGCTTATACACTTAACATGTTTCAGTTGGGTTGTCACAGAAGCTCTTGTTCTTGATTTCCAAAACAACATCATCATTGTTGTTGCATAAAACCCACAACTGAGAGTTACTTAAAATTCTTTTCCCAAACCCAATATTTGAGTTTTCTAACTCAGCTTTTCTTTTCCCAGTATGTTTCCATTTGTAAGACTCTGAAAAATGCACGATAACGTCAATACTGTTGCACAAAACCCACAAGTGAGTTACCTTGAAGTCATTCTCTTGGTGAAAACCATTATGTATTTAGCACAATATTAAGTTATGACTAATCTAAATTTAAACTAAATAAGTTATAAAAACAATAAAAAAATTTATATTAAATTTTAAATAGTTACATTTCTGCTAAATTTGAGTTTTCTCACTCACTTTTTTCCCTTTTTTTTCCAGTGTGTATGTGCATGTTCTGAATGGTAAGACTTGTGAAAAATGCATGATAATATTATTGATCATCAAAAGGGGTTTGTGATAAAGAACGTAATGGCAAATTAAGGGAGGGATCGGAGTGGGAGCGCGATCCGAGACAAAACAAAGGGAGACGTACGCATGCTAAACCCCGCATGATCAACCAGTGAAAAGCTTGTCTCTGCTCTCCATCTCTCTATATTAACCTTTTTCTTAAGTGTGCATATTGGTTGGTCCCACCAACTTGTCCTCTTCTCCTCCTCCTTCAGCTTTTGCTTTGCTCTCATCGAACAACCAAATCTATTTCCACCCAATTCTAATTCTCTTCACAGGTTTATTTACTCAAATATATATGAGATACTGTGTAAAACTTAAGTTATATAAAATATTTTTTAAAAAAATGTTTTTAATTTAGATATTACAATTTTTGCGGAATGTGAAGCAGCATTACTCTTCTTGTGTTTATATTTAAACACAATGATATTCCAAGCTTATTATCATAATTTTCTTTTTTAATTTTTGTATTTGAGGCGTAGATATAAAAGCCCTGTATAACAATATTGAAGAACCATTTCTTGGGGAAAAAAGTTTACCAATTATCAAATTAGGCCAATAGGGTATCATATAAGTTTTAATAGTCATGTTTACTAACTTACTATAATTTTTTAAAATGATATCAAAATTTATTTAACCAAATAAAATTAAACTCTTTCTATTTTATCCACCCATTAAGTCCAAAAAATCTTCTCATAGTTTTATCTAACAACTTAAAGCTACTTTTCAGTAACTAGATGAATATAGAAGAAGGTACATTGAGTGAACCGGAATAGACCAATACCATAACATGACCTAAGATTTCTGGCATGAAGCAATAAGTAGCATCCACAAGATCCACTGTCTACCATCTAAAATACAAGATTTCTTGCCTCAGCCACCCATTTATGCATAGCTTATGTCTGACTTTATTGTTCTGTTGCTGCTGATACTATATATATACGTATGCAGAAAAAGAAGGCCCTGCTTGCTTCTGCTGCAGTTTTACACAGGCTTGCATGACTTGATATCAACAAAATCCAATTCCCAATAAAACTCTTCTCTGTGATTAAGCTGAAACCCAGAATCCAATGGGAGAAAAGCTGTGTGGAAACAAGCCAAAAGGGTCTTGTAGAGGCTGAGGCTGATATGAGCATGACAGTGCTATTGTTACATCGTGAGCATCTCATGCAATCATTTTCATTAATTTTAATTTACATGAAATAAGGGTCTGAATTTTTATTTTTTTTTGAGGGACGTTCTCTGATCTGGAGTGGACAATAGTAGATAGATGTAGCGTGTAAGAAAGAAAACCCAGAAAAATGAGCGTGATTGTGAAAGTACATTTCATCTGCGATATTCAGCAACTTTTGCTGCTTGTTAATGGATTATGTGCATGCATGTATAAATAACATTGCTTTTCTTAATGCTTTCTTTTATAAGAGCTAGCAGTGGTGGAGGTTGCGCAACTCATGGCTTTAAGAAACTGACCCTGACTCAACCTGATCTCATATAGAGAAGCATGAAACACTCCCACCTCCTCCTCAGTCCTAATCTATTGTATGCTCTTACCAAGTATGTTGAGTTGCTGATATGTGATCTCTTTTATCTCTGACATGGTTTTTTCATTTTTTTTTATCATAAATAAAATGAGAATGTAAATTTTTTAACATAAACTTAATCTCAAAGCATGAGTGTCAAAATCTCAATATTAGATTGGATAGTAATAAATTTGTATGAGAATCAAGAAATTAGTCTATCATTAATCTGAAAACATGGGTACCTATATATATATATATACACACGCACACGATACAGCCAGACTTTGGAGGCAACTCAAACACCTAAGATCCGGCTAAACTCCTACAATATTCTGTCCTAGATGATAAGGTCAACTGATGCAACAAATTAGTCTCTATCACTCCCGGTAATGAAGAGATTATAATAATACTAATATACAAGACTAATGACTTTACAAGTGTTGATAAAAAGCTGACTAATATTGATTGTAGTATACATTGGTAGAAAATTTAATAACGTTAATATTTGGGCTGGTATTTGATTCGATTTAAGTGGGGAGAGGTATTTTGAGAAGAACATTTGAAAAAAAAAATTGTAGAGGTTGTTACTATGAGCTGTCTGGAAAAATTAATCCCCGTTGGGCTTTTTGGGCCGATTGGGCGTTTGTTGCTTTTATATATCTTTTTTTCTAAATAATAAAATAAAAATTTTAATTAAGAATATTGGAAACCTCGTTCCTTCCCCACTTTTATATATCTCTTTTTTTACGTGAAATTCTATAATATCTTCTTTTTTTATGAGAAATTCTAGAATATCTTCTAAATTGAGAATATTGCGAAGCTTCGACTGAAATTCATATTACAAATAAATTTAATGATGAATAATTGAGTACTGAGGTAGTTTGTAATTGGTTTAAGTTACAAATACGTATACTACCAAGACTTCCGAAGTCAAGTAACATCCACTCACCGGGTCATCCTCACCTTTATCCAAAGAAAACGTATCATTCGGATTTTTTTTTTAAAAAAAAAAAAAACAAAGCGTAATATTATCATAAATTTTAGAGTAAATTGATAACAAAAAAGTTGTCCTCAAACAAAGTAGACAAATTAAAAAAATAAAAAGAAGAAGTGTTAATTCACATAAAAATAGAAAAAAGAGAAAGGATTTTATTATATTATTCAACAATATTGTACTAGTTACAAAACATTGGCTCACAATGCAGACAATTTTATTTCACTCTAGCATCATCAACACTGACATGGCAGAAAGGAAAGGACGAATGCGGAACCAAGAAGCAGCAAAATTATGGCTTCCACTCTTCACTTTCTACATTTCAGCCTTAGTAGCCTTAATGTCTTCCCCAGAAGACCCTTCTTGAGCAATGTTGATGACTTTGGGTTGCCCCTTATCTACTGCCAACTCGGACACTCTGATCCTCAGCACACCATCTTCAAGATGCGCCTTAATGTGATCCAAATCTGCATTTGCTGGCAATCTGAATTGCCTCCAGAATTTTCCATTGACCCTCTCAGCTCTGTGCCATTTCTCTCCCTCGGCCTCTTCCTCTGCTTTTCTCTCCCCACTGATTCTCAGCTCTCTGTTCTCTTCGACCTCGATCTTCACATCATCTTTCTTCAACCCAGGAATGTCCAGAGCTATAACGTGTGCAGAGGAGGTTTCTTTCCAATCAGCTCGAGCCAAAGCGAGAGATTTAATGCCTTCAGGGATGTTCAGTGGGGTTTGCTCAAGGATTCTGAAGGGGTCATCAGAAGGGATTCAGAAGGGAGCATCATGTCCCAGAGAGTTGTTGTGTATGGCATAAGGGCATTGGCGGAGTGGGTGGCGAGGAACAATGCTGCTAAGCAGAAGAGAAGGGAAGTTGGGATTTTGGGTTTGAATGCCATTGGGTTTTGTGAAGATGGAAAACCAGAGAACTTCTGTTTGGTTTGGAAGAAAATGAGGGGAAAGAGGAGGTGGTGGAAAAATCTTGGACTTATATTGATTTTGGTTACCGAGGACTTCTTTGTTTTCTGCAGAAGAAGGAAGGAAGAGGGAGTTCTTATATAGGAGAAGGATTGAGCAGTGTTAAGCTCTCTGGATTTGTCTGGACAAACCGACAAAGAGAATGTAAGAGACATCTAGGAGAGTCTAGAGAGGGAAACTAACCGGAGGACGTTGACACGGACAGACTTACAACTGAGGAATGTTCGAGAAAATCCAAAAAAAAAAAAAAAAAAGTCGTTTTTTATTAAATAATAATCACACATTTAAATATTATAATTTTAGGATTATGAAATCTGCTTTTGAATCCAAATTTGCAGTAAAAAAACAGAGTAACAATAATAACTTTTACAGGTCTCATTTTTGTTGCCCTTGGCCGGAGATGAGTTTATCAAATTCATTATCGTTCTATTTTCATGAAAATGGTTTCGTTTCACACATACGGCACAAAACTAGACTGAAGTTAACTTCCTTTGTGGTAGTTTGCTCTTGAACACGTGAAGGTATACATGGCACTCGCTACTATATGAAACAAGAACAATTTATAAAAGGGTGAACAGAGAAAAACACAATTTCAGTATAACCTGGCTTGATAAGATTAAGAGAATAAGAACTTTTCAGGGCGCAAGGCATTTTAAAGCACCCTGCGCTACAAAAGAACAATCATAGGATCAATTGTACCGTGCGTGTAAGGTTATTTTTTACTCACCAGCTGCCTATAGATACTATGGGCTAACTTCAATTCGGACAACTTCTTTAAACTTGGCAATGCATTGCAATGCTTTATTGAATTCGTTTTCTTCCAATGCAATATTGAACCGACAGTAGCCAGGAATTCCAGTCCAGGAGCTGCTGTTGATGCATAAACCAGTGGCTTTGAGGATCGCATTCCGGATATTTGAGTCATCGGCATTGGCATTGAGCTGATCAATCTTGTTCATATAGGCTGTAGGCTTGGCCACAACAGAGACACCACCACAGGGTTCAAGGACATCCCATCCACTTTTCTCAAGTGCCTATGGCAGTAATAAAAGAAAAAACTATTAACACACCAAACAATATAAACATAGATAAATTAGACTTATAAGCTCTTCATTGTCTGTCAATTCACAGCAGTTCATCATGCTAAAATGTTAAGCAGTTTTTGAGATATGATTTTCTCTTAGTAAAGAGATTCCAAAAGAGTTCAGAAATGATCTTTGGATATCAAAATGATCTTTGGATATCAAAAGTATTAACAAGTTAAGGCCTATAATGTTTTACCAGTAAGTCCTTCATGTGAATATCCTACCCGCTATGATCACTTCCATGTTGTAATTAAACTCCTATTACTGCTAAAGTGCTAAGCTGCAGATATATTATTTACATCGATACCCTCTTTCCCTCATGCCAATCATTCCAGAAGAGAAGAAAAGAAAAAACCAAATTGCTTACCATGTAGTTTCTAACTTAGCAATACAAATTACAATCGCAAAAAGTAGATCAAGTGAAAGTGCAAGTCAAACAGAAAGTTTAGCAGAAAAAGACTACCTCTTTCAAGCACTTGGATCTACTACTCAATTTCCTTGTGTGGTGACGAATAGCATCTGATATATCTGCTTCTTTCTGCTCTCTAAGGCTTAGCAACTTCTTAACGGCATATTTGACAGTACTATGAGGTCTGCTTAATCCTGGATAACTATAAAATGTATCAACCAAATTTGGTTGGTTCAGAATCAGAAACCCAAATCTGAGAGCACTATTTAGCATTAGAGACAGTCCTCCAAGAAGAGACACACAAAATGATGGTTTGCATGAAGATTTTAGCTTTGACAAACACCCCTCCAAATCCCAGCCACCCCAACTTTCAAAGTCAAATTCCAAACCAGAAAATGAAGTATCAATTATAACTCTTGCCCCAAATTTAGCACAAGTGCTTAAAATCTCTCCTATCTCGCTGTTGCTGTAAAGTAACCCAGTTGGAGTAATTGTTGGGCCAGAGATATACACCCAGGGACTTTTCACAGTTTCAAGGGCTCCAGTAAGTGTCTTCTCTGTGATCTTAAAGCTTACAGCATCAGTAGGAATTGTCAGTACGTTAGATTTCAAAAATCTGGCTGCTGAAACATAGTTCCCATTTGATCCAGCTGGAAAACAGAGGGTGCCGCCTTCTTTGATGCAGCAGAGGACCAGCTTATTAAAAAGAGCTGCTGAATTATCTGCATATATAAATTCTGTGCTGTTATCTGTTGGGAACCCATAGTTGCTTTTGACAAACACTTCGATGCTTTGGGCAACATCAGTTTCAGACTCAGCCATGTTCTGTCTCGCAAAACTTTCAAATATAGCAGCCTTGACAGAAGACGGTATAGGCAAAAAGTTCAAATCAACGTCCATGTGGATCAGGGACCCATTCTCTACCCCATCGATTGACAGCTCAGCATTGCTAAGTACTGATGTGGCTGAACTAGCAAATCCTATCGCGTCAACTGACTTGACATTTTCACAGTTTCTCTGAAGAACAAGAGTCAAAATTAAAACATTGAAAATTTCATAGGAAAACGTGTAAGTTTTGAACTAAAAGCTGCATGGATGTCTAAATAACCGTATAGAATATTTTTTTCGGGCAGAAGGGAATAGCCAATTTCAAGCAAAGATTAACAAGATTTAGGTGAGGCATTCGTTTTTCTGTGGTTCATCTACATGTTCCCCAAAGGTTCTCTTTCTGCAGTCAAGGCATATCACTTGATGGTGTTCTTGCCAAACAACAGGTTTTGTAATCAGTAATTTGACAATCAACCCATAATGATTACGCCACAGATAATGACAAGTATTCCTAACACCTCTCATGTTTTATGGGGAAAAAAGTTCAGGATGGTTGAAACCTGGGTCGTCAGAGAAAGAGGTATGAATTATGAATTATACATACTAAAAGCAACTAAAAAATGTAGACTCAAAAATTATTCGCAAAACTCAAAAGTAAGACTAACATACCTCCAAATGCTGATGACGATCTGCAAGCTGAAAAGCAAGAAGCTCATGAAAAATACAACCATAGTAGTATTGACTAATCAGTGCAGTATTTCCTTCTAAAAGTTCTACGGTCTTGGATAAGGCGTGAAAGAGAGATTCTTCTTCTGAAATAATAAAAGCTACTTCTAAATCTGGATAAACCTGGAAAATATGAATTTGGAACCATCAATAAGAAATTCTGAAAAAGCAAGCCAAACTTGAAGACTGCCTGTATAGGCTCTAAGTGACTCGAGCAGTTTATATGGAATTTTACCTTATTTTTTACCAGTCCACATATAACAGATACGTGTGATGGCAGACGAGTTCCTGCAAGATATTTTAGCACCCCATTCGATCCTGGGAGGCTGGAGAGCTCAAATTGATCGGATATGTCTAAGAAAAGACGAGCTCCAAGCTCTCGTGTTATATCTAAAAGGTGCACAAAAGCTGAACTGGTGACGGACTCGAATTGAGCAATCCCAGTCACTACCACTTGAGGCTTCAACTTCTTTATCAGTTCTATCATTAAATCTGATTGCCTAGGGGCTTCAATTACAGCAAGTGCACCTTCTGAACAATCACTAGTTCCTGTACTCTGCTAGAAAGATAAAATTTTAGTTATAGCATATGGGATGATCAAATCAAACTGTTAATTAATGCAACAATTTTGTAGTGGAATTTTTTATTTTAAAGACAAAAAATAAAATTGTAGTTATATGATTATTATATGCAATGATTGAATCAAATTATAATTAATATAGCATTTTTGTAGAGAAATAATACTATTCCATTATTTTTTTCACAACTATTTTCCAAGTTTGGGGAAGTTAGGAGTAAGAGCCAGAAGCTACAATTGGTGAAGTTAATTCATGTCACTGGATACATCATTTATTATTAGTGCCATGAGAAGCTGGGGAGTGAACCATGCATGGCAAGCTCTCAGATGTTGTGCAGTTTCTTGACATAATGCATAAATGTGGATGCGTTCATGCAACAAAATATTAATCAAATTGCATATGGCATATGACATTTTGACAGAGACAACTGCACAAAAAAAGTAAGCCGTCGGTGTTCATACCTCAATTGCCAAAGATGTTAACCACTGCCTAGGTAATTGTCGAGTAAGATGTTCATCAACAACTGCAAGGCGAGGTGAGAACAAGCGAAGAGCATTCTCAATTGCCACTGTCCTTGAAGGAAAGATGACAACATTCTATCACAAGATTTTAAAATAGAGAGTCAATATTGTGCTATTGTACACACTAGTCTTCATTCGGAATAAGGATAATTATTTTAATGCAACTTCATAGGACCTTCAATGGACAAAATACTCATGGACTTTGTGCTTAAAAAAGATACAGAAACAGAAGAACACTTGCTGGATTATATATGTACAGTTATTCACGTGCTAGGATAAGGACTTGAATTTTAATGGTCACAGATCCTACTTCCATATGCCACTGGGCCAAATCACACATGGAATTTTAATTAGTTGTAGTAAAGAAGAACAATAATTAGACGACAGAAAACCCCCAAGAGTTACTCATATGAAAACTTAAATAATATCACCAAAGAAAGATATAAAAGATAAAGCCACAGAAACATCATTTTATACCATACGCTGTATTTCTATGGAAGCAGCAAGGCTAAATAATTGATGAGTCAAGTTTTCTTCTTACATCGGCAGTAAGTGGAATATGGTGATAAGTTTTCATAAATCCTGCAATGAGACTGCGGAAACGTTTGCTTCCTGCTGGTGGCTCATAGGGAAAATATGAGTTCTCCTTCAGGATGTTTGCAAGGTAAGCGAGGAAGGGGATCTTCTCATCAGCGACAGAATCATCCTCAAAAGACAAATCTAAAGAACTGCTGATCTCCTGGAATCCGTTTTTAAGAAACTCAAAAATAATCTTGACCTGTAGCAATGACATTGTCCTTTAAATTTCCTTTCCAACGGGGCAATAGATATTCTCTTTGTGAAACGACAGGCTTTTGTAAAGTAAACACCTGATTAGGTTGTCGAAGTTGACAACTGTAAACCGATAAAGCATGGGAAATGCGGCCACCAGCTTGTCCATATGCCCATGCCGTCCGTGCACAAATAGGCTGATCACCAGAAAGTCCCATAAAGAACTCAAAACGATGAGGACTGTTCTTCTCGATTTCAACTAAGGCTGTGATATCTGTGTCGGAAGCCTGTGCCAACACATCTCAATATGTTAACACTTTCACTGGAGGATGGAAATTTGTTCAAAGATCAGTCACTTGCCTGAAGAATTTTAGTTTGCCAAAGCTTTGTAATGCGGATACCACGACGTTCAAACAAGCGTTTGCAAACACCTTGACCCGGACGGCCTCCCATATTAAAGATCATAATTCCTGTTGGTTTGATGACTGCTATACTCTCTTCCACTGCCCTAGCTATTAAACCTAGGCCAAACTGATCCTCAACAAAACCCTACACAGGGCATAAAACAAATTAAGTATGAGAATGCAACATTTCAGGCAGACCATTTCCATATGCATGCAGATCACTGTCAATGGGGGAACCGTACATAACTTGTGCAGGTAAAAGTGATATCCAGTAACAAAGTCATGCTTGTAGCTTGGCATAAATGTATCATTAAATGAAATTATGAAGATTATTTCGCTAAATGCATGTAAGACTCTCTGATAAAACATAATAGAATTGCAGAAAAAAGACAAGAAATAAAAATCCCAACAAAAATTCTTATTTCACTTTTTTTATCCTCTAATTTTTGGGATTGGGTGAGGATCACAGATTGGGTGTTTGGTGTATTATTATGCATGAAATAAATGCTAAGTTATCATAAAAATAGCAGATGAGTAACAAATCATGGTAAAGATCTTCTTTACCTGAAGTGCACAATAATTGCTCAACGAATGAAGGAATTCCTCACTTGCGTTCTCTGTGATCATCTTTGACATCGCATCTGGATTTGGATTAAGAATCTGCAGGGAGCAACACAATTACTATAATTAATATTAGGCATCTAGCCCACAGAAATGCACCCGTATACCAAAAAGGCAAAAACAATCATGTGAAGTATAATAAAACTAGATAGTGCCCTAGATGTAACAGCTCTAGAAATACCTGAGGTATGCATCCCACAATTCTGTCAAGTTGAATTTCATGATCTCTGCAGTATGAGAGAAGATCAGATTCATGGAACTCTACCCTGTCTAGCAAAGTCTTCTTCTCCTCATCATAGATGGGTTGGCCTTTTTCATCTAAAGCATTTAAATACAGGTTTATCCAAGAAACCTTTACTGCTCTTGGATTGATATCAAGGCCATAGACCTGCAAGTAGTAGTTCTGGATCAGTTACCAAACTGCAGAACTGTGCGTGAGAGCTTCCAGCAAAATGATGAAATATAAAGCATCCATGTCAAAAGAAGTTTTATAGGAGTTCTTCAAAGAAAACCTTCAAAGGTAACCACTTCTCAGCTATGGCAATGGATATCCATCCGTTTCCACAACCTAACTCAGTGACAGTCCTGTCCTTGAAAATAGAGTCTGGGTGCCTGTTAATTCCTTCATAGAAAGTGTACGACCAGTCTTCTGGAACAAAAATGCTAGGGATCACCATCATTGTCAATTTCTTTCTCCCTTGATATCCTGCATTTAGCAAGACAAAGTCAGAGGAATACATCTAACAAAGAGAATAGCCGCTCATTACAGTCTAATATATCTCGCTTAAGTCTTCATCACATTGCAGTTCTCTCAACAGGGACTGGCAGCAGAAGCATTTTATTTTACTGGTTTAACCATACTGGTAGACATGCACGCATCATTCATCAGTACTATATGCAGTTAAGGGGGAAATGGCAAAACTGATGCGCTGTGAAAATGTCTTATGTTTGAAGCAAATCAAACAGGCAGGAAATGAGTAGCAGTAAACACTGTTATTTTCACCGTTGCGTCTTGTAAATAACGAAAAAAACAAGGCCATCGCAACTCCGCTATTTTTTCGCGTCTTCTTTTTCATTTTATTGAAAATGCAAACCCAAGTCCTTTTGAGCATTCCCCTTATTGTGCTTCACCTTATCCGGGATCCTCAGGAATCGACAAGTAGCTGGATCTTAAAAACACTTGGTGGCTAATAAAGTACAAGGGAAAGGAGAAAAAAAAAAAATGTTTCCAGAAACATTATTTTCCATGAAAAAGAAGAGTGAAGGAAATGCGCTCGATTTAGCCTTCTCATTTTTCAAGTTTCCGAGAAGAAAATAAAATAAAATGTCCAAAATCAAATGGTCCAAGAATGTTGGCAAAAGGAAAAGAATAGCAGCAATCTCAATACCTTCGAACTGGTCCAAGAAAATGTCTTCTATCTGAAAATGGTAGGTACTGAAGCACTGATCGCGAGCTTCCTTGGTGTCAAAACGGTTCTGTATTTCCGAAAGGAAAATCCGACCTTGGGAACGGGTATTGTGATCTTCGAGGCGCTCCAGTATGGACCGAAGAGCACTGTATGCGGCGTCGCCGGACTGTTGGCACTGCTTCAGAAACTCCTCCACCGAACCGCAAGCACCCGTGTTCGCCATTTCCTTCACTCTCACTGCACAGAGAACAATTCAACTGCTTACAGAGAAGAGCGGTATGGATATGCTGCTGCCAGTGAAGAATGTACGTTCCTATAAATAAATCTTATATTTCATTTAAAATTTAAATATTCTCCATCGCTGTCAAAATGACAAGTGGAATATCTTTTTGGGAGAATTGACCAAAGAATTACATAACACGTGGCGGAAAATGGATGGAGCATAATTTCAACTTAAAAATAGTATGTAACTCAACTGTTTTTTTTCATATGAATATATGTAACTCAAAATTTTAATTTTTAATAAGAAATTTATTTTTGTTAGAAAAGAGGAAGATAGGAAATTGAATTAATTGAAAAAGAATTAGTAAAATTATTCCAAAAAAAGCATTTTTCGGCAATAGCAAAAAGCCCATTGTTATGCCAATAATAGAACATTAGCTTATGGGTATTTCTAATTTTTTCCATTTAATTTTATGTCTATGATAAATTTAGGGACAATTGTTCATAGGCTTTAAATAATTGCACTATAGAAGTTACGTAAAAAAAAAAAATTATAGTACAGAAGTAAACGATTATATCCTTTATGTGACTTTATACTAATGAACAATACACAAATTTATTTTTTTTATGGAACGATACACAAATTTATTTAACGATATTATAATAATAAAAATTTAAAATATGCTAATGTGGATTTTTCCCTCCTTTTATCTACGATAGCGGACTCAATTGCAGGCCCAACTCTCATGACTAGCACCGGTCCATAAAAGAACTTTTAAAAAACTCTAACGAGAAGACCACATTGATAGACCAATTCCAATCGTCGCATAACTACACGGCCGTCAACCCAAAGCCGACCATCACAACATATACTATGAAAATCATTTAAATCCTCAAAAAAATTGAATCACTTAAAATTTCAAAATCAATAAAAATAAATTAGCTAAACTGAATTGAATAACAAAAAATTATTTCAAAATCCAAATAATAAAATAAATGATATATCTGAAGTTAGAGACTTATAAGATATGAAAGCGACAGTCTTTGCTTGACCTCCAGCCCACAATGTAACCCCACCAAGTCTCCGAACGGCCCAAAGGGCCACACATCGGAGACAGAAATAGACGTTCAAAAATAGGTGACCAGATAATTAGATTTTAGGCATAATATATTAATATTAATTCCACATATTTATATTACTATCGTTGACAATGAAAACAATTACTGAGAGAAAAATAATACAATTATTTTATTCATTAAAATTATTTTTAATATAATGTGAAAATACTTATAAATTCTTAAAAAGAAAAATACTCAACTAAGGGTTGATTTTGGAATCTCATTTATTAAGATATATATATCATTATTTTTGTTACCAGAGCCGATTAAGGATTCGTGAGATTTACGAGAGCTTATGAGGTTCGAGGGAGAATGACTAGGTGACAGAGAAGGATTTGTGTCTTTTTCTCTTTAATCTTTTTTTTTTTTTTAGTTTCTAAAATTTTTGAAAGATCTTTTATATCGATATTGGATATAGGGTTAGGCTTACCTTCAAGCTTACACCCGTAGCCCAAACAACGGAGAAGAGCCTACATCACTTACCCCCAGATCAGACATTTGACGAGCTATGCTGGTCTAGTGCACCCGTGACCCAAATAGCAGGGAAGGGCCCACATAAATTTCATATAAAAGAAATATATATGAATATACTTTTAAAGAATAAATGAATAAACGATTATGAAGCATTTTGTCGTATACTTTTTTTGAGTTTTTGGGACTTTTGTTGTTTACTTCGATTCTTCGTCTAGTGTCATAAAAAAAAAAATCAAAAGATGCTAAAGTTTAGAAAAATATCTTTTCACCTTAGAATAATTTGTTTTTCAAAGGATAAATACCTATTCAATCAGTGGATTAGAAAATATATACTAGTTTATGAATTCCTAGTCGTTTGTATCATCATGGTATTTCACAAGGATTTCGATAAACAAGTTAAAATAAATTTTTATGATTTATCATAAAGTATAATTAATTACTGAAATGATTTATACAATGTATTTTAATAAACTTACAACACAAATCAATTTTATAAAAGTACTATCATTATTAATAATATTAAATGACTACTCATAAATCTATCTATCGTTAATGATTCTGGTGAAACTTTTTTTTCCAAAATTTGAGATATATCTTCCTTACTTCCCCAGAAAATTAGAGATAAGTGAAAATGGTGCGTCAATTCCCACGCGCGATTCAGTGCGCGTGTGATGGGCGAAAAACAAAAAAAAACACTCTTCCCTGCGAGCGCGGGGAAGGGGCCAAGGGGGGTGTATTGTATGGCACCTCTTCCACGCGTCGTGACTCTGAGCTAAACCACTCCATATAAATAGCGCGTATCTGGTTTTCGGTATATCTTTCTCTCTCTACCTCGTATGCCTTGATTTCCGTTCCGCAAATAACAGCGGTGGCCATGGAAAAACGACACCAAACCCTGCAGTCGCAGGTAGGGTTTCACATACTCGAACTCCCAGTTCAGATTCTCTACGACATACTCGCAAAGCTGCCCGTTCGCTCCATCTTCTGCTGCCGGTGCGTCTGCAAAACCTTTCGCAAACTCGTCACTGATGCATACTTCGCGAATCTCTATATCTCCAGAGCCCCCACCTCCTTCGTTGTGGTTACCGAGCAGCTTCGTCTCTTCTGGATTGAATGCTTCTCTGGACCTCACTGTTTAAACCCTGCTTCTTCTTCCGCATCTCGTTTTGCTGAGGTAGGTAACCCGTCTTCGTCTGAAACTTTAGGGAGTGGAATTGATCAAATTGGGAATCAAATTGATAGGCTCGAAGAGAAATTCACCAAAAGGTATATTCGACTTGAGATTGATATGAAATTGGTGAATTCCTGTAATGGGTTTTTGTGCTTGTACCATTCTGATATGGAAAATAGGAATCTTTACTACCTTTGCAATCCAATTTTGGGTGAGTTCGTGATGCTTCCCCCAACTCTAAGTGATGGTCATCAATTTCTGGGTTTTTCTGCTTTTGGGTATGATCCCAAGAGTAAGAAGTACAAAATTCTTCAATTGGTGCAGAAATTGGATAAAGTTGTGGGTGAATTATACACATTGGGGGAGAACTCATGGAGGATAATTGAGGAAAATGCTGCTCATGCAAAGCCAGAAAGTTCCTTTCAGCCATCAGTGAATGGTGCTCTTCATTGGGTTACTGATAGCTCCAAGAGTTCTGAAATGATATATTCGTTTGATCTGCACACTGACGAGTTTAAACCTGTGGCACCGCCAAGCCACTTAGATGTGAAGAAAATCTCGTGGAGCAGTGTTGGAGTGTTAGAAGGTTGTCTGTGCTTGTGTTATGTTTCTGAAGGTACCGTGTTTGAGGCGTGGTTGATGAAAGAGTATGGCATAAAGGAGACTTGGACTCAGAAATTTACCATTGACATCAACTCTTACTGCGGTTTGAGGATTGAAGATAAGCATAAACCAATTGGCTTTACAAGCTACGGCGATATGTGGCTAAAATGTGATTCGGATTCATGCTCTATGGTTTCTTATAGTCCTAAAAGTGCTAGCTTTAAAGTCATTGACAATGGTACCATACCAAGGTTTAATGCTACTCCTCATGTTTTGAGCTTTGTTTCACTTCGGGAGATTGTTGATTTTAGGACCACACATCTCAAACTCGAGATAATAAAACCAAAAAAGAACTGATGCTTTAGGATTCGACCTTTTGTTTAAACTAGATAGTATAAATGAATATCAATAAATTGCTTCCATTTATATATTGTTATTCTTCTGATGATATCAAACTAGTGATGTTTCAATGGTTGATTTTGCATAAATTAAGAAGTAGCTATTAGTGTAGTAAGGACAGTAAAATGACAAGCCAACAAAGATTTGTTGAATTGGCAAGATACGATTCACATATTCATATGAATGTGGAGTCCGAGTTTCTAAAACCCAACTTACCAAAAACAAAAAGATATTGACAGGCTCAGATTTGCAGTAAGCATCTAAGCTTCTTGCTTAAACTGTCCAAGTAGGTACAGGTCCTATTTGCAATAACAACTATTCCTGTGCCGTGCTGATATCTTTTTGTCAGGGATGGTTTTTTTTTTTTTTTAAAAAAAAAAAAAATGAACCACTGAATCAGTGTAAAAAGAAACATGATCATGGCTGTTACGCTGGCTTCAGTCGATAAAGCTTAGAGAATTACATACAGGCTTTCATTATGAGTTTTTAGATGGATGGCAAAGAAGTGATGATTTTGGTTTCTATTCTGTACTTGGTGTGCTAAGTGTACCATGCAAAGGAATATAAATTTGGATTTCCTGTAGTCGACTGCACCATACAGTCGACTGTAGACCGTCTAATATATTTACTACTGTGCAGTCAACTGTTGACTATGCAATAATAAATAGATCGGGCTGCTCAACTGCAGCAAATCCAGTCCAGGGATTTCTGGTTTTGGGACAAGTACAACAAACAGAATAGGCCAATGAGAAGCACATTTTAGCTTTCATAGCTGATGTTTTAATCAATGCCTATCTCATCGCGTCAAAACAGATAAATGGCACAATCATTCACTGACAAGTTCGGTACTTCTTGGTGTCTTCACTTACATGATGCATCCTGTCATTTTGCAGCTGCTGATCTAAGTTTCATTAACAGACCAAATTCATCATGATAGAACCACATTCAACAGTGTCAGTGTTTTCTCTAACGATACAGAGAAATGAAAACAAGTCACTCCTGCAGGCAAAGTATTTCCCGTGCTGAGTGGCCAGTACCTAAATTCCTCGCTCATAATTTTGGTAGCACAAACTATTCAGTCAATTTAGTAGTGCAAGCAAATTTATCGAAGACATACGATGATAACAACTAAGCATCTCAATTGCACGTACGATAACGAGCCATAACATGTGAGTACTCTGCCGAAATAAAAAAAAAAAAAAAAATACAACTTGATGAAGGTTATAACCAACCAGACTTCAGTGTGAACTTTTTACATTCAAAGCTGCAAGTTTGATGACAACTGAAAGCTTATTATGAAATAACAAAAGAAGGAAAGTGATGCCAGATTCCCACTGTTTCTAGTCCTCCCAAGCATCCACCTGCAAAAGCAATGTACTTGTAAGCAATTTGCAGAAATGAAATACTTACGAAATGGATTTCAGAGAAACGGTGGAAAAGATGCAACAGTGGTTTGCCTGTTTTTTGTTGCAATAGCCAGTTTCTTCAGAACCTATCCCGAAGCACTAGAGAATCATTTCTAAGTTCAAACTCTTTTAGAAAACCCCTCCACAATTCTACCCATCCCTCCTTTTTCTTTTCCAGCTAAGTATCTCCATCTCAATGTAGCACAAAATAGTAATGTATGCACATAACAGTAAGGTTCGACCTAAAATAGTGTTAGTTAAACTATCGGAGGAGAATTTTCATCTTATGGCTACAATGACATTATATAAATTCTTAGTTGCATGATCCTTGCACATCCATACTCTAGTGCGTCAAATAAACTATCTTATTTCCACTTACACTGATGTGAGTCACAATGAGGCACTAATCTATTCAAATTGACAGGAATAAACCCATCTTTTGCAGCAATGAAACATTTAACCCACAGTCAATCTTTACATCGATTTCATGGATGAAAAGAGTAATAAATATATAAACTTTGCCTCCTGGCTAAACCACCTAAGCAGAACAAAGATATATATATATATATACCCGAATTCAATGGTTGCTACTGTGTTACTGTACCTTAGCAGCTCTATCAATTTCCAACTTACAAATGATCTAGGGAACCATCTCACATCCCTCATTCATGGGATATTTAGGAGACTTCCCAAACAGTAAGATTTCAATTGGCAATTGAGAAAGAGAAAAGTTCGATACATAAAAAGCTGCCCGCACAGAGAACTTCCCACAATCAATATTAACTACGGATAATCACCAAAATAGCAAAGCACCAGTGAGGATTGCTCAACATTCCGACATCAATTCAGCGGATTAAAAAAAAAAAAACTCTTATTCACTATTCAGCATCCTCTTCAAATAGTATAAGAAACCAGATTCTATACACCATTTTTTCCCTAGAAATAAGAACTTTAAATCCATATTTTGAAGGAAGAATTAAAATTCCATAATTCAGGGACTAATTAAGCGACCAGGAAATGAGAACCAAAAGTCCAAGTTCCAGATATAAGAATTAAAATTCCATGAATTTTCAGGTAAAAATTAGGTAAGCAGAAAATTATCTCTTTTTTCCCCTTTTGAAAATAACAATCACCATTCACTAGAACACGCATTTTGAAGAGATTTGGGGATTGGATCTACCTGAGACATATCCATATCATGGACGATCAGTGAGAAGAAGATGAAGAGTGCGAGTGGTGAGAAGAAGGAGCGTAGATCCTATTGTAGACTTGTTCACCAGCAAGGTAGATGCCGAAGGCCACAAGGGCGATGCCTAGTCCAGGGGTAGCCTGTCGGAGCTGATTCGTCAGCATCGGATGCTTCCTCCAAGCGTCCCTTCTCCTGAAGAATTCTCCGGTGTGCCCCCTTGCCATTTTTCTGTCTGTCTTCAGACTCTTCACTGCTCTCTGTCTCTCTCTCTCTCGTTCACGCTGCGTTCGTGCTTGTCTTCTCCGAGAGGTTTCTTCTAGATGAGCCACTTGATTGGGCTAGTGTTTGTTGGGTAAACTTGGGCTGCATTATGGGCCGAATGATCAGTGTTTATGCATATATTGGGTTCGGTCGAATGGTGGGCTTCTGTAAAAAGGCCAAAAAAAAAAAAAAACACAGCCAGAAAAGAAAGATGAAAAATAATGATTCAGATTTTACAATGTCCACTAATGAGAGAAATTAATGGTGAGGATTTGATGATTGGTTTATTATGTTTCTTCCGGCTCACTTCTTTAGAAACATATAATCAACTTCTTTCTCTTATCCTTCAGAATCTAACCAGTGTTTTATTTGCTACCTTACGTAGATGGTTTAGAAGTCACCGATGACGTGTCCATTATAGAGTACCTTAAACATCCTGTCCACATTACCGAAGGATCTTTCTCTGTCTTTGGTTTTCTTCTTCTCATGATGCACTAGTGAACAAATTCCAGAATTAGCCTTAAGCTCAAAAAGCACTTACGAACAAAAACAGCAAAAGTTGGCCAGCATTCTTGTGAGTTGCGATTGTTCACATGGAAAAAGAAGAAACAAAGAAACAGGAAGGGAAGCGTGTGAAACATGAATGTCGACAACATAACATATACTAGCAGCTTTTATTGGAACTTGATGCCTATTCTAATCTATAATGATTCCTTTTCTTTTTATGTTATTGATTCAAAGCCACATTTTGTCGCATAGCTATCCAGAGGGATCTCTGATGTAAGTCACTACCAAAAGTTAACCAACAGATTTTAAAGTTCAGCTTTTTTTTCATGGGAGACTGAAATGTGGACTCGTAAAGTAATGAGAACAAAACAATTTCGAAACTGGAGAAAGGAAACTAGCAAGTTTTCATTGTCCCTCTTTATTAATTCCATCAACAAAGGATAGAGCAAAAGGAACACAGTAGCTGAACCCAAATTAACTTTACATTTCTCATTGAAGAATAGCTTGAATAAGAAAAAAAAAAGATAAAAATTTGAAGAAAAGAAATTGTATACTCAGTACTTGAACTGGACAAATCTCCTTTATCTTCCAGTCTCCTTTTTCATTGACTTACCACACTCCCCAAACAATGGAAAATGTCCAACTTTACGTGCTCTAACAGGGGTGCCTTTTACCTGTTCGCAATAGAATTTAATGAGTTTATTCAGAGCCAAAGAGAGAAGAAAACAATGGACAAGGTGTAATAACATACCTGTACCCTTCTACGCTTAGAGTTTTTCCAACACAAAAATCCACTACATCCCCCACGTCCTGTACCTGATTCATATCCCCTACAGAAATAATGGCAGTAAATGAGATTATAAAAGTGAACAAATCATCCCATCAATCAAGCGATCACCAAACTAGAGAGAAATTACATGACACTATTGACTATCTAGAACAGTTTAAACAAGATCAACAAGTCATATGCAGCAGAGACTATTGCAGATAATAATAAGTTGCCAAATTGAAGAAAGACTTACAGATTATCTTTTATCGGATTGGTTGCTAAACTGCTATCATGCAATAAACTTGGAGACATGGGATAACGATCAGCCCTTCTACCATCCTGATCCTTCTGTAGGACCCTACCATTTTTAACTTTCAAAACTTTGAGTTCATGATTGAGCTCATCTTCCCAATGCTGAGAGGAAAACCTTGTTGAGTCCATAGACTCCTGAGGCAGGACTTGATTCCTCTCTGGCCTCAAATGACTCAATGATCCTGGAGAACCTTTCTCTACAGCTTGTAACCAAGCTGTTTCCAGCCTCTGCTCACGGATAATGGATTCAATTCTCTGCATTGGAAGATCCTGCTTCTTCTCTCTCACACCATTGCCTTCAACCAGTGCATCGGATGAATCAGTGGTTGATGGAAAATTCCGATCAAGCACTGGAGGGAAATTAGAATAAGCTTCTGTTCCGTTCATATGACCTCCTCTTTGTTCCTTTTCACTAGCCATTATAGATTCTGCTTGCTTTAGTCCTGGTAGATTTAACTGACTTTCACCCTCACCATCTGGCAGGTGGATAATTCTGACCTCCACGTTACGTCTAAGAACCATTTCCATGGAGTTTGTAATACTGCTTAGAAACCTTTCCCCCCTAAGTTTAATATCTGCATCCCCAAATGCAACATATGCAACCAGAACACCTGCAACAAGAACCAAATTAGGAGAGAAAAAGAGATTTCTATAGATATATGGGGAAAGAATACAAAAAAGAGATTAAGTAATAAGATGCAAAAAGAGCAGCGTCATTTGAAAAAAGATTAGCACTTTCAACAAAGATGATTGGAAACAACAATGGATAAGTGGATGTCTGGTATTATATTCCTTATAGACTTTAAATACCATAGCTGAAAAAAACCACCTCGTATCTAGTCTAGTTACTTAAAAGTAAACAAATTATCACATTTGTGATTGTCAGATGATACTTCTAAATTCGCTGTTTAAAAACTAATTTGCAAAAATCTTATCAGCTTACCTTCAACTTCACATATGGACACAAGCTTTCCATGGTTGTATAAAAGCTGCCTCAAAGTCTTCGAGTGACACCTCCCAATGCAACGTGCCCAGATATCAAATAACTTTCTGGAATCTACACATCTAAACATCATGTTTCCAACTAGATCATCACATGAAACAGATGTGGCACCATCATCTCTAAGTGGACTATTTGACAGCTTTGAATTCAAGCTGAGACCATCAAACTTTGATGATATATCCCTTTGATGGCTGGGATTGCTATTTACTTCTTTGTGCAGGTATGCGGGGGATGTTGACTTTCGAGGCATATATTGAATATCTGACTTCTGCTTGCTAACAGTAGCTTCTCTTGAAGCACTTGATGGATCATCTTCAGTTGTCTTGGAGCTCTGCCTCCTGCTGCTGCCCGACTGAGTAAGATCTGTAGAAGGCACCGAACCAAGCTGCAAAAGAGTTGCTGTGAACCATGTTGAGCGTTCACTGGAAGTTCTCAACTGCTTCTCAGCATCTGAGAGAAGCTTCAAAGCTTGCTTTAACCTCTCCAACTCTGATTCATTCACTAAGCATGAAAGCCAAGAGTATATCTCAATAATCAATCAGGTGATTCAGTGTTCTCATGATTATAATACAAATATGCCAGTCATAATGGATACAGAAAACTCAGAAAAAAAGAGGGGAGGGAGCTGTAAAAGTGCATTTAACTCATAACATCTACCATAGAAAGCAATAAACAAAGCATAGACTTAGGCTAAAATACTATTGTTGAAGATGTAGTCAATCAAGGGACTTTTTTATTATTGGCATGTTTATTTGACAAGTTCTCCCCCCTGACAATTTTGAATTTAAATCGAACACACAATTTAAATAACACCATGATATTTAGGAATGAGAATCTGTGCACTGCTAATATCATCTGGAAAAATGATATTTGGACATAAAATGATAATATCAAAGCATTAGATTTTTGTGCTCATAACATAATAGTATCATATGGCAACAATACGCTCTTACTAGCTAATGACACGAATATATAGTATCTACAGCTTTTCCAATAATAATCCCATTACTCACGTGTGCCTAAATTCTTACTGATCTTGATGAAAGTCAATTATCACATGAGTTTTTTCAACTCCAAAGTGTTGCTTGAAAAGGGACAATGCACAAAATAACATCCCACATAATTTTCTTGATGTCCATATTATTGTCGTCATGTAAATTCCAAAGTTAATTTAAATTATGAAGATGAAAATCACATCAAGATTAAAAAGGGGATAGTACTTACAACTTCGTCCCCCAAAGAATGAATCACCAGGTTTCGCATCAACAACAGTATATGAACCAGCAATGATGTCCATAATAAGGCTAGCCAGTTGAGACATCAAAATCATTGGATCAACTCCAGAATCCATCAATTCTCGGGATCTTTTCACTGTTTCTGCTGTGTCAGATGACATTGCTAACTCCAATAGTTCCAGTAATTTTTCATCTGAAACTACACCTACCTGTTACAAATAACAGCATTATTAAGTTTGAACATGTGGATGATCACACAAAATAGAATGCCATGTCAAAGAATAATAGGCACAGAAAACTCACAAGTTCATTGACAAGAGATGTAGTAATTCTTTTTCCCAGCAAACTCAACTGCTCTAACATAGTTTCTGCATCTCGAAGTGAACCATCTGCATTCATAGCAATAAGGTCCAGTGCATCTGTTTCAACGTCCAAATTCTCCTCAGCAGATATTTTCCTCAACCTTGCCACAATATCCCCGTCTTTAATTTTGTTAAAGAGGTACTTCTGGCATCGAGATTGTATTGTTCTTGGCACATTGTCAGGATCTGTTGTTATAAATATGAAGACAACACGCTGCAGTGGTTCTTCAAGAAACTTGAGAAGTGCCAGCCATGTCTTTGAGGGTAGCAAGTGACACTCATCAATAACAAAAACCATATACCGTGAGGAGGCTGAAGATGACCCTACTGATAATTTTTTCAATATATATCTAACTCTATCTATCCCTTTCTTATTGGTTCCATCAACTTCCAACAGATCCCTGCTTTTGTTAGAAACAAAATCAGTACATTCCCTGCAGTAACCGCAAGGCTTACTGTCATCAGGAGCCAGACAATTCAAGGCAGCAGCAAAAATCCTGGCTGTTGACGTTTTACCAGTCCCCCGGGGACCTTGGAAAAGATAAACGGGAGCAATTCGTCCCCTTGAAATAGCACTTATAAGTGACTGGACAACGATATTCTGCCCAATTAATTCACCAAAGAACATAGGCTTATACTTTTGGCTGAAACTCCTAGTATTTTCTGGTGTGCCTTCCTCATCCCCTTCCCCATTGAAAGCAACAATCTCCAATCCTTCTTGACTCCTACAACTTAATGACCACCTTCTCCCATCCAACCGGCTTAAACCCTCGAGATCAAGCTCCCCAAAATTAGTAGAAAGTTCGTCATCACTCTGTCCAGTTCCTAGGGATGACCCTCCTCTGACGTCCCCACTGTTAGTAAGCAAGGGTAGAACACCTTGAGCACTCCTTGAAGAAATTCTTCGCTTGTCAGAAGTTGATAAAGATCTCCGGTGTCTTGGATAGATAGTTTGACTTCCACAGAGGATGCTACTTCCCTTCCTCCTTAAAGTGTCTGAAAGAG
This sequence comes from Bauhinia variegata, assembly GCA_022379115.2. Lineage (NCBI taxonomy): Eukaryota > Viridiplantae > Streptophyta > Magnoliopsida > Fabales > Fabaceae > Bauhinia > Bauhinia variegata. Next base: position 3,186,807 of record CM039438.1, on the reverse strand, counting down.
AAGGAGAGTAAGAACTCCCACACATCCCTCTGTGTCTTGGTGTCCTCTTGGACCAATAGCAAGGAATCCCACATCCCTGTCGGCCGGGCAAATCTAAATGATCATCTACCTCATCATCACCATCATTCACAGAGGTTGTCGTGCCATCCCAGGATCCAACAGTACTAGGATTATAGTGACCATACCTATAAGAACTAGTTGACAATGCAGGGGTACCATAAGAATAAGAAGAGTCCTCTTTTCGACTGGTTCTCAAAAATTTAGAGGAATTCCGAGACCAATTTTTATGCTTTAGTTTCAAAAGCAAAGGAGAGGCCCTAGAATTTCTCCTTAAATCCTCGGAATTACAGTAATCTTCAGTATCATCAGATTGCTCAACTGAGTCATCCCTGCTAAAAGGCATTGAAGGATGCCCTTCTAAAAAAGCTTTGGAATTTCCTACCTTCCTGGCTAGATTGGTTTCTCGTTGTTGATATTTAGTTAAAATATCCAAATGGGTGTTAGTTTTCTTACTCTTTTTCTTAATGCCCAGTCCTCTTCTGGGTGTCCCCAAAGAAACAAGATTTGCATCTCTACAACGGAAGATAGAAGAACGAGTCCCACCAACACCCAAGTAAGTATCGCTCTTTGAATCACAGCCATTGCGAGCATCACTGAGGCTATCCTCGAAGCTCCCCAGAAGAGAAGAAGATCCATCATTGCCACCAGCATCTTCTTCATCATCTTCTTCTTCGTAGTCTTCATTGTTTTTGGCCCTTCCACTCTTCTCGCTGGAAGATTTGTAGTTCTTCCAATTGTACAAGAACACCCTCTTCTCTTTCCCATTGTTGTTGTTATTGTTTCCATTTTGCAGAGAGAACTGGGAATCATGTTGGGAATTGCCATTGAACCTTTTACTGTCATTCTCCAAGTTACTCCTCCATGCAGAAGCAGAAGCAGCTGCCACAGATCTTGAGGAGTTAAGTGGTGACTTCCAGGAAGAGGTTGTACCAGGATCCCTCAGTACACGAGCAGCTTTACGAATTTGATTGAGCTCCTTCTTCAGGTGTAGCTTGCTTGGATCAGAAAGTCGCATTTCTGACATTTTTGTTTACTGGGGTGGTGAACCGTATTGGAGCTCAAGCTAAAATCCTTCAGGATCAAAACCCAGAAAAAATGAGACCCATTTGCAGAATTTACAATATCCACATTCCCATTTGAGGATTTAGATAAAAAAAAAAAAAAAATGTATAGCGTAAAAATTGAAACTTTTTTTAAGAAACGATGAGCAGAAGGTAAAGAAAAAGCAAAAATGGTTTTAGGAACTTGTGGAGGCAGATCTGACAGATAACACAGTAACAGGGGCTTGAATGAAAATGGAATTAGTGTCTTTCTTTGTTGACCTGAGTCCTGACCCTTTCTATCTCTCTTTCTATCTGCGTGTTTGTATTTTTGGTTAGGGTTTTATTTGGCGCTCCAAATGCGCTCTTGAATCTCTGGCACTGTGCGAGTGCGAGATTCCTGTGGTTTTTTGATTTTGGTGATCATCAGAAGTACATACATAAAAAGGGAAAACTCCCTCCAACCACGCGGACCACGGGATTCTCTTTTTAACATGTCTTTTTTAACGCCTATGATTGATTTATGTTCTGCTTCTCTAAATTTTCTTTTTTTTTGACTTTCTGTCAATATTCATCACTGTCTTGTGTCTTAATTGCAGTGATTGGCGATTATTTGCACAGTGATTTTCATATCCAAACCAGAAAGAGAAAAAAAAAATCTCTTTTTTTGAAAAAGAAAAGAGATGAGAGATTATTAACAGATTTATATCCAGTTATTTTCTTTTGTTGGGTAATTCATGCATCACGCAACATAAAACGTGTGAAAATCTATTTTTGATTATTACCTGTCCTAGACTTTGGCAAAATCTAAAGTGAGATACTATTTCATACGAAAGATTCTGAAAGATTTATTCATTATATTTATTTATTTTCCCCTGTTATATACATTCATATTTCTATAGCATTAAATTTTGTCCAATGATCACAGATTTCAATGTTCCTATTGGCGTTAATGGCGGGCTGAAATGGAATCCTGTTTTGATTACAGCTAATAACAAAATTTTGACCATTTGCTAGCTTTTGTAATTTCTTTTTGAGCCTTTTGAATTAGTCTCAAAAAGTGTTTTTTAAAGAGTAGAAGTAAAAATAAAAATCAAGAATAATTTTTAAAAATAAAAATCTCTCTTATATTTTTATTAAAAGTGCTTTTTAAAATTTAAAATTTCTTTTATTTTTTTAAAGCTAACAAATAATGAAAATTATATGAAAGTACTTTTTTTTATCATGTTAGAAACACTTCTAAAAAAATTCAAATGAGCTCTTAAATAAACAATAGATTGAGGAGTTCATGGAGCCAAATTTAAGCTCAAGACTATTGCTTTCAAACCTTTGAGGCAAAATGTATTGCTATATATTGAGAAGTGAATTAAGCAAGATAAATTAAAAGAAACAATTCGAGAAATAAATTTAGTAAAATGGGCTAATTTTTAGAATTAAAATTTTGTATTCTCATACTTTAGGTTTATATTTGTTATTATCCCTTTTTAAGTTAAAATTATTAAATTCCTCTCTTATTAACAAAAAAAAAAAGAGACAATTTGTGAAGAACTTCACATAATCACCTATAAATTTACCTTGGAGTAGTTTATATGCTTTTAAACCATACAAAAGAAAAAGAAAAAAGCATTCATCTGTGATTTCGGGCATGCCTCTTAATCATGGAATCCACATGCTTAGCCCTCTCATGAATAATGATAACGCTTTATGATAAGGGGAAGGTCATTTCCATCACATAAATCATAGTCTACTCATTTTTAATAAAATTTAAACATCTATTTTAATTCACTAAACAAAACAAATAAATAGAATTTATAAATTTATAAACCAATTCGACTATTATTTACAATCAAAAAAATTATATTCTTTTACTTATAAATGATAGAATAATTATTACAATTATCAAGCAAAAAGCAAGAGATATTACAAATAATAATAATAAAAAAAAAAGAAATTATTACAATCAATCTTCTAAAAGAATCCTTCTGATCATAGTATTCATTCTATGTACACATTCATACTATTTTGGACTTCTGCAATGGACATTGCAATTCTGTAGGTGTAAATTTCTGGATAGAGTATTACTGCAGCATTTTGAGCAGTTATTGAAGGCATGGTTGGGAGATACCATTTCTTAATCAATTTTTGTTGATGCCACCTAATAATGTAAAATTCCTGTGACACCATTTGGTTTCTTTCTGTCCTATACCAAACATCATATAACAATTGCATTATATATATATCATAATCAAGTTCATTCATTGGCAGCTAGCAGCCAATGTCCGCATACCAAAGTTTTATTATTCTGTGTAGTTAATTAGGCACGAATAGTAACTTAGCTAAAGAAAGATTGGTCATGACAATGACTGTGACAACTTGATAGTGAAGCTTTGGTATAAACATTGAGCATTATTAGTCTCTATTTGTGAGATTTGAAAATTAGGCAAGTGATATGGGTGGGCAATGAATGAATAAATAACTTCCCCTACAGTCTATCCCTATTAATTTGCCCACAAAACCTAGCTACCTCTTTGACTCACGTCTCTCTCATTTATTCTCAATATTAGTGTTAAATATCCTCTTTTGATGTTTCAATCAGATAGAATCTCCGCAAGAAATTATATCAAACACCTTCGTGTGTTTTTCTCTTCTAGTCAATAGTCATGTCATGTGATTAATGAATATTAATAATGAAGGATGATAGAGTAGTAGTATATTATATTATAATATGGTGAGGATGATGGATTTGACATTAATCTCACCCTTAGAATATGCAAGAGTTGCCCATTGACTATACGAATTCGATCAATGAAAAGTTGCAGATCAAATCTTATTTCATTTGATTAAATTAAAACAGTTTTTACTAATTAATTTACACACTTTATAATTCTTAAACTTGTCTTTGGACCATTTACCTTCAATCTAGTTATCCAAAGCTGTTTATAATGAAGTTGCAGAATGGTTAGCTCGGATTGACGTTTGATTCTTGTTCCTTAAAACATGAAGACAATTAATGTGGAGGACTTGTCTACATCCTGGTGTGAGGCCATGTATAGAAATGTCAAGGAATGGTACTTGGTAACTCCAACCCCCATTAATGACACAAAATAAGGAACGGAGAGATTTAGTGCTTTTTTAAAGAACGAATTTGAAAATCGAATTCTGCATTCTTATAAATTAAATCAATTATTGTTAATATGTATTATTATTTTTAATTCGAATAAAAAATTGGAATAGCTCAAATATAAACTAGAGAAGAAAAAATGTCACATAATGTTCTAGTTTGGTATTCAATAAAATTTGATGAGGTTAGTGCCAACCGTTTTGCCTGTTTTCATTTGTTTGAGATGACAAAAACATTGGTCACACGGTGTACAATAAAATTATTGAACAACAATTGAATTTGGCTCAATAATGCAGAAACTGACAAGTAGGTCCATTGGTGGATGAAAACTCAACCTACCATTACATGGCAATGAAATTAGGATGTGATATGACTAAAGGTGCATTTGCTTCCAACATTATTGTTTAAGTCGAAAAGAAAAGCCAGCAAGCATGCCACTATTGCTTCCCAACCTTATAATATAAAATTTTCTAAAACAATGTTAATTAAATTAGTAACATAATTTTCACGAAAAATATTGATTATAAATTTTTGAATTGGCTTAAATCGTCTTCAAGGTTAAATATACTTTTCATCAAATTAATATTTTATTTGGCAATAAAACAATGGAGAGGAATGAAGAGAATATTATTGATTGGAGAGAGACAAGTTAGTGTGGGGTTTAATTTGTAAGATCATATTCTTTAATTGGTGGATGTTGATGTAAAACTGAGGCAGCAAAAGTGGAAATTAGCAAGCATGTGTGTACATAGAAAGTGGTTAAATCATTGTACAGTCACATCGTATCCTAACATAAAATTCAATGGGTCAGGTATGTGCTCATGTTGGCATACACACATTGATGATGATACTCTGCAGTTTCTCTCTCTTTTAATTCAAGTCCTGTCTTTATAGTTTTCAATGGAGAAATTCTTTTTATACATTACTACATAACTAAAATGATCAATTAGCTAAATTTGAAATCTTAGCTGAAATAAATAAAGTAAAATGTAAATAACCTGTTTTATTTATTTATTTAATTTTTCATCTCTAGTTGTTTGCCACCTAACTCCCCAACCCCAGCAATTTTTAGATTAAAAGGCAATATTTGGTGTGTGTTCAGCAGCCCAATAAAAGCGTCTGATCCTTGCAGGCCCATCTTTTGTCCAGATTTTAGCACAAAAATACAAATGCTCTGTTGTGATCATATAAATTTCAACGTCACAATCTTGTCTAAAGCTGCTGCATATCACACATGCTAGCTAGCACCTTGGCAGGTCATTTTTTTTTTTTTTAATATATAAATAATTTTAAGGTAAGAGAATGATGCTATAGTTTAAGAGTATTTATAGAAAATTTATATTTATTTCATTCTAAAAAAATAAATGTAGGCTTAGATATATAACTTGTTAAATGCAAAATCTTATTCTATTCCACTAACCGGCACGTCACTTCTGAACATGTCTGGAGAAATATCCTATATATATATATATATATCTGTATCAACTAAGTCAAGTCTTTGCACATATCATTCAGAAACAAGACTCAAAGTGGCAACCCTCTAGCATGCATGGTGTTGGGTGAAGGCTGCAGTTGAGTGGAGCACAACTGCAATTGTGGAAGATACAACTCAAGGGTAATTTTGTGGGTTTGAACCTACAAACCAGGGGTAATTTTTTTTGGGGAATATTGAACTTGGAAGTTGGCCTCCCTTTAATTTGATTTTTGGATGCTGTATAAAGTAACGTTGAAAAAGCAGAAGGTGGAAGATCACAGAGAAGACTTGGATGGTAACCTAGGGAAAGGGTGAGCTGGGCTGAATGCTACTATATTATACCACTCACAGTCATAAGCAAAATTGAGTGATTCCTTGTGTTTCGCACTGGTGGTAGGCGCGCATCTCATAGCGACAAACTAAGTGAATCTCACGCAACGCAACCATCTTATGCTTTTTCCATCAAAACACAAAGGGCTGCACGTGACCCGAAGCAGCAGAAAAATGGAGCATTGTTTGTATCTGCAGGAGGTGAGCTCTTTCTTCTTTTTTAGTTTGGTATTGGGTCAATTCTTCCATTAGAAAATCGCTGGCTTTCATCTTCGCATTCAAATTCAATTAAATAAAGTAAATAAAAACTGTCATTGAATTTAGTGAAATAAATAAAAAGATAAAATCGATAGCAGATTTTATTCCTTTCTTTTTTGGTAAGAAGCTTAGAAGTTTTGCCTTTGATCCTGAGCAGAGAGAGATGAGGGGTTCGTCAATTTTTCATGGCCCCCCCTACTGCTAAAAGGCGAGAAATCTTGTTCATTAAAAGTAAGAAGAATACGTATGATTTGGCTAAAACAATGCCTGTTCATATTTGTAGTTTCCGAACAAAGACTAACACGATAGAAAGGCATAAACCATGAGTAGCAGTTGCCAAACTAGGATCTAACGACAAGTTAAATATAAATTAAAACAAGATCAAAAGACACATAAACACATTATATTAATATCTTTGTTGCCGATGACTACTTAAAAACATAATTCCCGAGATTAGACCCAACAGGAAAGAGCACTAACAAAACTTGAAATTCCGTCTGCATAGTCATTCACAAGTTCATTGACTAAAACAAGTTACAATTCCTTTGACTTGTTATCAAACAGTCTAAACCTTGTCTGCTTTGGTGGTTGGTCCGAGGGTTCAGAGTCTCTAAACTCTAGCCTTCTTGTTACTGCAGCTTGGGCACTTGTATTGCTTGATGTGCTCGGCCTTAGCAGGAGTGATTTTTACACATTTTCCATGGAACCATCTCTCACACACATCACAACAGATCCAGAATTCATCAGTAGCATAATTATCGCCACAGGCCCCACATGTCGCACCTTGTTCCTCATCTTCCTCTTCTTCTTCTCCACTCTCTTCCTCCTCTTTGGGTTGTGGGGACATCTTCACACCCTTAGCCTGAGAATCAGATTGGCGGGCCTGTTCAGAGGCAGCATCAGAAGAGAAAGAAATAAGTACTTTTTACTTGCATGCGCACTTAAAGAAAAATAAAAAAAACTTTTTACTACCTTCCCACTTGATTTGCTTTTGCTACCATTGTTGTGAGATTGATCCTTTGGCTGTTTAGCACTTCCGGTCACAACTTCAAATATGGTTGAGAGATCATTTATCATCTGAAAAAGCCTTTTCCTGTAACACAGTTTGAAACAAAATTAGAAACACCTCAATATAGCCTCGTATACAAACTGAGTCTGATACTCAGGATATCTAGCATCATCCTTTTTCTTCTTGGGATTCCAAAGGAATATGACTTCCTTTTCACCTTTTTGGATGTCATTTATCACTCAACTCCTAAGTATTCTATTTCATAGAACTAAAATTTTTAATTATTCTACATATTCAAATGACTATTGTACAAATGCGACATCACTGGAAACTGAAATATGCCCAAGATGAAAAATTGGCTTTACTAGGCCCAATTTGAGACATGCAAATCAGTAATTAGTTGATATTGAAATAAAGCAGCAAGCATGCTAAATAATTTCCACTAGCTCATGAAAGACTCTGCCCTTGCTTAAGACCATTTGTGGAGACTGCTACTGATGACAGGTCATAACGTAATATTTTCAAAGAATTACAATGATAGCATTCAATAGACCACACTTGATAGTTACGTATCAAATGTACCACTAATTACAATGAATCTACCAGTCGAGTTGCATGTATTTCCAAGGCAATAAGAGTGTTAGGTCTTGTCTATCGACATGATTTCCCAAAGGCGAACTCCTTTCAGCATCAACAATTTGTTACTTGCAGTATTGTAGGCACATCAAGATCATAACATTCACCAGAAAAAATAAGAGAGTAACTTTTCCAAAATTTTCAATCTAAATTTGCAATTATTGAATCAAATTGATCTAAACTTACCTTCATGTTCATAATGAATTCATTGCAAATAGCTCTCAGTCAATATTTATCAAAACAGGCCCAGTTTTGCTATATACGTACAAGATAGCAGGTAGACAATAACGTCATCATACTGATATAATGCATAGCACATACTTTATTTAATAGAAAGAAAGAAGAAAATGGCAAGCTTACAGTTATCTTGTCCTAGACTTCTACCTACTGGGTACTGCCTAATGCCCAAGTTACAAACCTTGTGAGAAGAACAAAATATAAAACCTCCTAAGGTTCTAGAGCCATATACGAAGCAAAACTGTGCAAGTGACAGAAATCACAATAACAACAAGAATGCAGACAAAACAAGCTACAATGGAAGTATACTTATACCATGTTCCGAGAAGTTATAGGAGTATCAGCCCATTGTTAAGATACCTTCTTGGAAAGGGAAAGATGTTAAAATTTGAAAATAAAAAGATATGCAGGACTGATATACAAAAATAAACAGGTTGTTCTTGCAAAACGTCACGAGCATGATTGACATACTTTTGAGTCATGATTATGCAACACAAAAATATAAAGCACCAAAACCCTTAAAAAGTATTCAAGAAGTGGCATACATCTTGCAGATACTTACAAATATTGCAAATTTATCAACAGAATAAACTAATTATGAACATCTTATTCAAATATCATACACTGTTCTGTCGGAATAACCTAGGTTGAAGATATGCAGAACTAGCGAGACTATGAAACCAAAATATTTACTTGAAAATAAAAGTAACATGAGAGTAAGGCAATGGAAAACAATTCAAGGTTAATTAGCTTAACAAATTTTACTTGGGCATAATAGATTAAAAGGGAATTCTTACCTTTCATTCTTACCAAACCCAAAACGAGCACCAAAATAGAAAGCAACAGCAAGAAGCCATGAGTCACTATGAACTGCAACCAGAGATAACCAGTCCTTCTCTTGCATCCCATCCCTAGCAAAATTAATGCCTAGTGCTGGCTCAGGCAGTTCAGGAGGCACTTCTTCAACTGGCAAATTAACTTCCCAAGTTTCATTTGGAAATCCATATAGACACAAGTTCTCCTTCTCTACCATGTGAAAGATTTTATAAGAATAAATAACAGATTGTATCAATATTTAATACTATCAAAATGATAATGATAAAGTGAATATTTCATGCATAAAGCATAATCTCTGTATTTATACCCTGCAACGGGTTGCTTGACAATCAGATTACTGTTGTCAGAAACACCTACAAGGTGTGACATATAGCTTAAATTACAAATACACCCAACAAGAAGAGATTGCCTTCATATTGGAAGTCAACTTAATTTGTGAAAGAAAGGAGCACGATTTATATACATACATATATATATATATATATATATATATATAAACAAGTGCAAGTTATGCAATATGCAGAAACCTTTCAGTATTTAAGTTTATTCTGACTACATAAACCGGATTTCATTAACAATCAACATATTATAAACAACTTGAAAACTCTCACTTCAATAAATAACTCTAGCCAAAGATGAAAACTAAAAGACCCAGCTTAGAAAGTTTAGACTCTAGGAGCCAATTATGGGGCTTCCAAAGGCACTTTAACTGAAGCTCCTCTTACGAGCGACATGTTCTAGAAGAGATCCTAATTTTTTTTCCATCGGGAAGCTGCAAAAGCATTTACCAAAATCAAATAAAAAATGCTCTTAATGAGTCAGATATCCAAACTAGTGAATTTGCAATCCATTAATTTCTTTTCTCTTCAAATAATACAATGACCTGGTAAAAAAGTGTTTCTAGATTAGAAAAAGGATGCGACATATGTATTAACGATAACTAGAACCACATTAAAAATACCAGGTTTGGCAAAAAATAAAAAAAATCAAGAGATGATAAAAAGATAGTGAATAACGGTCCATCCCCAATAAGAGAAGCTCATGTTTAACGCATACCAGTTGTGACAGTTACACCCCTTCCAATCTATGTGATAAGCCCAACACACAGCGCTCATGCATACCTTAAGCGTTTTCGTCGATATTCAGATACACCCATAGTAAAGTAAATGAAAATAAAACTTCAATTTTGATCCATACAGTCAAGACCAATGTGATGGCGAATGCACCATATATATTACAGGGCAGTGGAAAGAAAAGCACACACCAAAAAAGCAACAAAAACCAAAAACTACACCACTGTGGTAAAAAAATAACATGCAACAAAGTAACCCAGAATTGTGAAGAGACTTCTGTGGGTTGTCGAAAAGTAATATAAGCGGGTATGAATTTTTAAAACCATAAATACAACAGCGAACAATCACAACTATACAGACGCCTGTGACTTCAACAGTTAAAGTCACAACCATCATGGTATGATTGTAGACAGGAAAATAAACAAATGTTAGAAGTAGTTGTAACGGCATCAACAACAACAGAGAAGGGGATCCTAGAAAGTAAAAAAGAGAATGATATCAAAGTAACTTACCAGGATCGCACAGTTGGTAGAACTTTTGAACATCTGCAACAACAGCAAAAACCCAGCAGAAAAATTCAGCATATATGTAAAAACATATGTTTATTTATCGAGAAGAAAAAATACAAAAGAACTCATAATAAGGAAGCGAACCAGAAGTGAGGGCCTTTATCAATCCAGCTCGTCTACCCTTAAAGTCGCTGAAAACCTCTTCCACTGTGCGAGGTATTGGGTGTTCCATTCTCTCTCAGAACAGAGTCAGCAAAAATTTTCCGAATTCAATTACACTGATTATCCGAAGACCCACGTTCGAATTTCAGATAATGGCTAGAAAATGCCGCTTTTGTTAGAGAATCTTAAAGAACATTGATTAAATAGGGTTTCTTTTGTCCTGAGTAGTTGATAGCTAGGGTTTTTTCCCTTTCAATTTTAGACCGAAATTAGGGAAAAGGACCTTGTCCCAATCCAAACGCAATCTGGAGAAACTAACGAGGAGTGATTGAAGAGGGAAATAAACATTGCAATGGAAATATATAGGAGGATTAAAAAGATGGGGTTGAGAGGGAAAGCAACTGGGGTCAGGGCAAAATTAATAATAAAGAGTTTTTGGCAGTATTATAACAGTTTGGTTGTTTCTCTCACTGCTTTGGTCCTGAAAGGGAAATTTTTTAAATAAATATTTTAATATTAATTTTGTTTAACAAATATGTCTCTTATGACTTTTTTTTTTTTAATTTCTTCTGTAGGTTAAAAAATTGGGATGTAATATCTATAAAAAATTAGTCCCAAACTAATATCAAGTCAAACTTATTCTTATTGATTTTTTAAATCTATTTTCTTTTTTTGATAGATTTTTAAATATATTTTCAATGAGTTAAAGGAAAAAAAAACTTATTTTAAGAGCGTTACACTAAAAGAAAAATATATTTTGGAGAAGAAAAATATGGTGAAAAAAAAAATACTGCCACCTTGTCAGGGGTATTACCTTCTACCACCCCCACCTTTACCATCCCCCACCCTCCTTTTATTTTTTTTTCAAAATTTCAATAATACCCTTAATAATTTTTCAATCTATCTTCTTTAAACGCCTTTGAAAAAATATTAAAAATTTGTAACGCCAACTCTTCAAACGCCTCTAAAGAGGCGTGGAGAGTATTGAAATATATATATATTATATATATATATATATATATATATATATATATATATATATATATATATATATATATATTATTAAATTTAAATATATTACTTATATTTAAATAAATATATATTTAAAATTAAATATATATAATTTTTCAAATTAAAAATATTTTTTTATAATATTTTTAATAAAATAAAATTTTAATAAATTAATTATTATGTGATAAAATTTATATTAATTTATTAAAAATATTTTAAATTTGTATTTAATTTTAAAAATATGTTACTTGTGCCCAAGTAACAAAATTTCATATCATATATATTTAAAATTAAATATAAAATAATTTATAATATTTTTAAGATTAAATATATTTTTTAAAATTAAATAAAATTTTATAAAATTTTAAATAAATTAATATACATCTTTATCATAATAATCATAAATTATAAATTTTTTTTAAATAGTTACTTAGTTGAAAAAAATATTTTTAATTATAAATTTTATAAATTATATATATATATATATATATATATATATATATATATATATATATATATATATATATATATATATATATATATATATATATATATATATAGATATATCTTTTTTAAATTTAAAAATATTATAAAAACATATATTTAATTTTAAAAATATTTATTTATTTTTAAATAATATATGTATAATTTTAAAATTTTTATTAATTAGTACATATTTATTTTTAAATTTATTTATTTATTTATTCAATATCAAGTAATGTATTTAAATTTAATCATATATATATATTTTATACCCAAAGCTTGTGCATAGGCGTTTTGTAACTCCTAACGCATATGCATGAGCGTTTGAGACATTAATGTTTGTGCATGGGCGTTTTGTAACTCCTCACGCATGTGCATGAGCGTTTGAGACATTAACGCTTGTGTATGAGCGTTTTGAAGCTATTAACACATGTGCATGAGCGTTCTTACACCAAAAAACTTTACTCGATTCGAAATAAAAAATAGAATATACAAACATTATTTTATATGCAATTGAACTTTGCACAAATAATACAGACCAAAAATTAGTTTTTTTATTCTTACAAATTAAAAAAATATCAATCTCAATGGGAAGAAATGGTTAGGGTTCATTCAGCCATCGTGGGGGGTGGAGAAGGATGTAAGAGGAATTATTTCTGTCTACAAGAGTATTATGATAATTTCGCACATTGGGGGGTGGTGGATGGTAAAGGTGGGGGTGGTAGAAGGTAATACCTCCTTGTCAGTTACCTAAAAAAAAAAAAATAATGTCACCTTGTCAGTGACGTCGTCGTTTTAAGTGCTCACGATGCCACACTCGCAAACTTGGCCCTTCACTGCGCGGTCATCCTTCGCAACAGAGGCATCGAACAGAGAAAACAGAAGTAGAGTGTGAGCTAACAGAAACAAAAATTTGGCTTCCCTGAGATCCCAGTTTGGCCAAATAAAATACCTGTAAGCACACGGATTCCCTCAACCTATGAACAAGCGAAACATATAAATCTCTCAGCAGACACCGAACGCCGTTCACCATAATAGAGGACCTGTAAAGATTCTTGGCTTCTTCTGCTCCAGCCAAGGTGGGCATAATGAAAATGAAGCAAAGAAATACCAATTACGATTTGCTTAGCTTCTCCAATATTCAGTTCAGCCTCAACCCGTTTGATATAATGCTTGCCAGTAACTTTGATTTTGGTTGCGATTAATCTCTAGAGTATAGCATATTTTTATATTGGGTTTTTTTGTTTTATATGGGAGATAGCTATTGCACTTACAAGTTGAATTTTTTTTTTTTTTTCCCCTTAGTTATTGGGTCATGTGTAGTATTTTTCATCTTCTTTGTGGATGCTGAAAATAATTGAATCTAATGCTATATTGGGTTTTGTTGTGCTGTGGTGGACATGTGGGGAAATAGCATAATATGCAAGTGGAGAAGAAACACTTGTTGGGTTGATTATTTATCAAAGGAGCTTTAGCATGTCTCACTTATTGGTTGGAACCATTTTGGCGCGGAGGGTTAATGGCTTTGGCTTACATAGAACCACATGTAAGTTAATAGCTAATTCCTGGGGACAGAGGCACTCTTTCAGTACTATATCCAGTTTTGGTTTTGCTACCAAAAATTTATCAGGTATGTAAAATTATTTCACGTGCATGTTTTATGAGCTCATTGATCATAATTTTCCAAAATTAATTTGAAGAACATGTTTTGTTTGAGAAAAAGGTGTTTTGGAGATTTTGGTGGCTGAAAGTTCGTTGCTTTGCAGGACCACTCTTTGAGCGTGTGGTAATACATGGGACTCAAACAGACTATTCGTGTTTGGATTACTGCTGGAGTAGATTAACCTTCCGCTCTTCTTGTGTGGTTCTGAATATCAGGGGTTTTTGTACCGTATCTGAAGATGAACTGGTAGATTCTAATTTGCATAAAGATGCAAATGGTATGGAAAAGTCTTGTGCTGATTTTGATGATAATTCTACTACCATAGGTTGTTTGGAGAAGACTCGTGTTGATTGGAGTGATGATCTAGTTACTGAGAGAAGATTCAAAAAACCTTTGGATTTTACTAAAATTGAAATTGCTCGGCTCCCAACTGTCATGATTGTTGGGCGCCCTAATGTAGGGAAGTCGGCATTGTTTAATCGGTGAGTTCTACCTTAAGACATATGGTCAGTTTGTAGTCAATTATGGCACTAATGTATAGCATGTGCTCTCTAATAATATTGTCAACTTTATAATATTGCTTCTGTTTGGCGGTGAATTTCAGTTTAATTAGGAGGAGGGAGGCTCTTGTGTACAACACGCCTGATGATCATGTTACCCGTGACGTACGAGAAGGGCTTGCTAAATTGGGTGATTTACGTTTTAGGGTGTTGGACTCAGCTGGCTTAGAAGCAGAAGCATCTTCAGGTTCTATCCTCCACAGAACTGCGGGAATGACCGCAAATGTGTTAGCAAGGTCTCAATGTGCAATCTTCCTCACAGATGGAAGGTTAGGATTTAGGATGAGTTTTAGAAGCCTTTTGCACTGATTTAAATTTGTATGTATGGTTTATTTTAGAGAGATAAATTTGTCTCTATCACTTAATGCCTATTATTGTGCGGAGGGAGAGAGGGAAAGTGTGTCTGTGTCTAAATATTCAGGGGTTTAAAGAATATAGGTTCTATTCATCCTTGAAAGTTTGAGGTATTCTACTTTTTTTTGTCTGATGTACAATTTTGTTGACTTTTCCATCTTTTTTGGTTTCCTATCAGAGCTGGACTTCATGTTCTTGATTTGGAGGTTGGAAAATGGTTACGCAAACATGCACCTCAAATCAAACCCATTGTAGTGATGAATAAATGCGAATCACTCTTTGATGCCAGTGACTCTATTGCGGCAGCTGCTAGTGAAATGTGGAGGTTAGGATTTGGGGATCCTATTGCTATATCTGCTGAGACTGGACTGGGTATGCCAGATTTATGCCAGTCTCTTAGACCTGTGCTGGAGGATTATATGCTTCAAGTCTTGAATGGTAAAGAGAATCACAATCAGAGTCCGGTTTTTTATTTAACTATATAAAAATGAAAACTGCATAGTTATTTATGCCTGCTAATTGTACAATATATGAACTTCAATAACAGACATGATATATGGTTCCTTAGATTTTATAGGCAGAGAGGTTGCTAATTCAATATTTTGTTGATCATTTTTATTGTTTACTTCACTGCCATCTTATGGCTTATTTTAATTCTGCATTAACTTTTACTAACTGTAGATGAAGGTGCTCGGGATGATAGCTTCAGTGAGGACAGTAACTCTCCACAGGGCAATGAAAATAAGCTACCACTGCAGTTAGCAATTGTAGGACGTCCCAATGTAGGGAAATCTACCTTACTTAACACACTGCTACAAGAAGACCGTGTTCTTGTAGGTCCTGAAGCTGGATTAACTAGAGATTCAATCAGAACTCAATTTGAATTTCAAGGCAGAACAATTTATCTGGTGAGTATCCTCTAATTTCCCTTCTTTTGATTCTAAGGGTATAAAAAGAGGCAGAGATGGATAGATCTAAGTAGGGAGGTTGGCAGCAAAAGGAAAAGAAATAAGTTCTTTCTTATTCTGTTCTTCATATTAAATGATATTGGCTTACATTTTTTAGTGTGTTTAATTTTATTGTATATATCATATCATTAATCATTTTTTAGAAACAATTCAAATATGATCATGACATTATGGAATTCACCCTTTCAAAAATTCGATTTACTGTAAGCATAACTTGTAACTTGATATGATTCACATATTCCCTCCCCGTCTTTTTTTGGTGGTACAGTACATGTCTATTTTATATTGAATATGATCTTTAATATGATTTAGGCATCTCAACTGATAATAACTACGAAGTATTTAAATGTATGCTGAGCATAGATTACTTTAAGGAGATAACACTGAACACACTTTTGATATACATTTTTTTTGGACATAATTAAATCTTATACTGTTTCCCTGTCGCTCAGGTTGATACAGCTGGGTGGTTGCAGAGGACGAAACAGGAGAAAGGACCAGCATCTTTGAGCATTGTGCAATCAAGGAAGAGTTTGCTCAGGGCTCATATAATCGCTTTGGTACTTGATGCAGAAGAGGTATGCCCTCTTTTGCATGTTCAGGACAATGGCTGTAAATGCAGCTGTGATATAGTTGATATCATTAGCATGCAAAATTGATTTCTTTTAATTCTTTCATATATTTCCATTAATATAATCCAATTTTCTGCTCTTAAAATATAATTTTTTTTGTCATTGAAAATAACCTGGTGGAGGAAGTATGTTTATTTGTATTTTTATTCTTGGCATATTAGTCTCTGGTAATGGCAGCATACATTTTATTTCAGTATTTCCTCTACCGGTTCATCCCTCGGATGAAGTTAACTTTCCCATTATGATGATAGTAATGCATCAATTCGGAATCACCATGTGCAGGCTTCTTATCATCTTTCAACCTCCTCGTTTCTATATATTTATTTATTTCATCTTATATTTATCAGATTGCAAGGGACAAACGAAGTATGAAACACGCTGAAGTAGTTATAGCAAGACAAGCTGTGGAAGAAGGGCGTGGCCTTGTTGTGATTGTGAACAAGATGGATCTTCTAAGAGGCAAAAATAAATCTTTATCCTATGAGAAGGTTCTGGAAGCTGTTCCTCAAGAAATTCAGACAGTGATACCCCAGGTCTGCTGCATTATATTAAATTAAGCCGACTTTCAAGTCTAGCTATCTGATTAAGTAAACTGTTATGCTTTACGCCATAGTGTACAATTTCTATCAAATGTCAAAGGTACATATTATAATTAATCATGCTTCAAACAGAAGAGAATGTGTGAGGTTATCGAATAGTCTCACCACCTGTTTTTTTCAGTTAGTGTCCAAGCATATAAATTGTCTCGTATGTCATTTCTTAAATTTGTTCTTTGACCAAACAGGTAATCTGAACGAGTATAATTACTCAGAAACCTCGAAATAGGTGTCTACCTCCTCTCCGTATATAGTATATTAAAAAAGAAAAGTGTAGGAAAAAAAACTCGAGCATGATACAAGAGTTCACTTTCACCACAAACCATTTTAATCCAGTCTATGTATTCAATATTTCTATTCTTGTCTTGTGTTCATACCGTGATTTATCATTGACTTTTGGGAACTGTTTGCAGGTGACCGGAATCCCAGTTGTATTCATTTCAGCATTGGAAGGAAGGGGCCGGACAGCTGTGTTGCGCCAGATCATTGATACATACGAAAAATGGTGTTTAAGATTGCCTACAGCACGTCTTAACCGTTGGTTGCGTAAGGTCAGTACTCCTCCAGTCCGGTCTGTAAAACATAACATTGTTAGTGAATATTCTTTCTTCTGCTTGCTCTCTCAGGTCATGAGCAGGCATTCTTGGAAAGACCAGGCAGCACAGCCCAAGGTCAAGTATTTCACTCAGGTCAAGGCCAGACCACCCACATTTGTTGCATTCGTGCGTGGGAAGACTCACCTTTCTGATACAGAAATTAGGTTCTTAACAAGATCCTTAAAAGAAGACTTCGATTTGGGTGGAATTCCTATCCGGATCATGCAACGTTCTGTCTCTAGGAAAGATGCTAGTAGTGGCAGCAGCAAGAGTAGCCGCAGAGTGGCGGAAAGGGTCTCATCTGACAAGAGAAGTGTCGTAGTTGAATCTTGACAATATTGACTTTGGTTTAGAGTCTAGTCCCATACTTGGATTAATTTTGTACCATGAGACAGATAAGCAATGATATCTTTTTTTAAACATTTGTAAATAGTTAGAGGGGCTTCTTGCTATCATTCGTTTGTTGACAGTTTCATACAAAATTGGGGGCTAACTCTATTGTAGCGAGCCCTTTCCGCTGGTTACTTGGTTTGGAGTACTTATGTCCTTGTTGATAGTACTGAATATCAATCTCAAAGTTAACCTTCCATCTTCACATATATAGACGTAGTAACCGAATAGTTACGAGCATAATTCCAAAGATATTGACGAAAGTAGTTATACTATTATTCTCTCTCTCTCTCTATATATATATATAAGATCGCCCCTCAATGAGACTATGGGAAAACTGTAATTTCAATTCAAAATCAACCAGTCATTGCCGTCCCCTAAACCAATTCTAAATCGTAGCTTCAGTACACAGTCACGGCTTTATTGGGTATTAGATTTTATTTTCTTGATGCTGTGCATATATAACTGGTTTGAAAGACACTAAAACAAATATATAGCCTCGAGGAAAACGCGAGTTGCGAAACAAAGCCAGAAAATGACTGAGTCGAGAAGTGACCCACGAAAAGATTCAGCACATGGCTGACTGATCATCTCGAGAGATTTGATCAAATAATAATTTAACAAAATTTCATATTTCTTCTTCTCAAGTGTTTTGTTCCTATATTGCTACAACTTACTATCACACAATTACTTCTGGTAACAGATTATTAATTTTTTTAAAAAAAGAAAATAAATAAATGTTTGTTTAAAAATTGATTTCTCAAGGTGACGTGGAGGGCTGAAAAAATGCGACAGGTGGAGAGCCTTCCACATTACAAGATGTAGTTGTGTTGAAATTCTCTATAGCGGAGCACCGTATATTATTTATTGCTCAAGTTTAACCCAAAGCTTCCCCTTGTATCCCCATGGATTGTTACTAGCCCAGTTCCATTGGTCCCTGCACATCTCATCTACACCATATTTTGCCCTGTAGAAAAGCAAGTTAATTTTGACAAACTAAGATCATAAGCTACGTAATATAATAGAAGGATTTCCACAACGCACTTCTCCACTACGCAAGCATACTGAATTTTCCAAGGCTCAATCTTCTTGTCAGCAAAAGCTTTGTTAACAATCTTAAAAATTTCCAATTTAACCTGACTTGTTATGTATAAAGCTTGGTCTAAAACTTACTTCCAACCGAGTTCTTTCTCAGCCTTATCTGTAGATGCGTAAACAGCAGTAGCATCTCCTGGCCTTCTAGGACACAATTTTATTGGAATTTTCTGAAAAATTGGAAGAAATAAACAAAATGTTTAGATATGATCATTTGGGAAATGGATGTTCATTTGAAGGCGATGCACAATCACCTTGCCAGAAGCTTTCTCAAATGCTGCAACCATTTCAAGAACAGATGTGCCACGACCAGTTCCCAAGTTGTAGGCAGTGCAACCTAAGCACCAAGTTGTCCCAGTTCAGTTTAGCAGCAAAAACATCATACAGTGGCTTTATGAATAAGCAAAATATTGATACACTTGTCCAGAATCTTATTGCAGCTCTAGTATATGCTCAACAATCTGACAAGTAAAGATGAAGTTCATTCATGCAGATATATGTCAAAAAGAGGATTAATCACCGATATTCTCTGTTGTGAAAAGCTTTTGCAGGGCAGCAATGTGTCCATCTGCTAAGTCCATTACATGAATGTAGTCCCGAATCTGATTCATAGAAAGAAAGAATGAAAGTGTGAATAGTTTAGAAAGTGAAGTAAGTAAATCCATGATCATACTCTCGCTCTCTTTTTTTTTTTTTAATGGAATTGTATTTCGACTCAGCAGTTTGTCTTACTACAATGTTTATTAAATCAGTATACTATTTTCAGATGGGACTGAATTTTTTTTTTATTTATAGAAAGTGATGTATGTGGAGAATTTACAAACCGCGCTGCCATCCTTTGTGGGATAATCATGACCATATACGTTAAGGACAGGCAATCTCCCAACAGCTACTTGCTGTATGTAAGGCATGAGATTGTTTGGAATGCCCCTAGGATCTTCACCAAGTCTACCACTTTCATGGGCCCCAACTGGATTGAAGTACCTCAGTAAAATGATCTTCCATTCTGGCTCAGCCTTCTGAATGTCTCGTGCAATTTCTTCAAGGAAAAGCTGTCATGTGAATATGTATAAGAGAGCAAATAAAGTCAATCCTATAGTACCAGAGACAGCCATAGTAGAGGAAAAGAACACCATAGCGATGCTTGCCTTGGTCCGTCCGTAAGGATTCATAGCCTCTAATTTGAAATCCTCAACACAAGGTATCTTATCAGGTTGGCCATAAACGGTTGCAGATGATGAGAAAACCATCTGTTTTTCACACAAATTCAGGTGACGTGTCAGGCATAAAGCATGGAGGGGCAACAGGTAAATGAAATTTTATACTTTAAGATGTAAAAATGCTAAATAACATTATATGGAATAATACATTAGTGAAAAGAATATAAAATTTTAATGCATGTGGGAGCCTACAATCAAGGCAGGGTCACATGCTTATAGAAAAAGCTAAACTGCACATGACAAAAACATATTTGAATTAGCTGCTCAATGGAAGGAAAATGAATCAATATCCAGATACCGGAAAAAGAATATTAAACCCCTTTCTTTCTTGTGATTGCAAGAGCCAGAGCGGGCTCACCTTTTTACAGTTATATTTTGCCATAACTTCATAAAGATTGATGGTGCCCACCAAATTATTATCAAAGTATCGTCGGGGATAAGCAACACTTTCAGCAACAGCTTTCAGCCCAGCAAAGTGGATCACAGCATCAAAACTGTATCATCGTTATGCGCAATTAAAATTAAGGGGGAAAAAAATCATAGTTTGCTTCAATAGAAAACACCCAAAACAACCAAAATCTATGTAATTTTCATACTTGGTCTTGGAGAAGAGTTTCTCCAAATCATCCCTATTCCTGAGGTCACCCTGCAACCAAACACAAAGCAATCTTGTAAAATTCCTGCAAATGCATGAATTTTCAAACCCCAGAAATGATCAAATTGGTACCAGAACCTATATTCATACCTGTGTGAACTCGAGTTTCTGAGAAAGCTCAGGACCTACCAATTCCCGGACCCGATCCACTGCTTCCATCACAGAATTGTCCAAATTGTCAATGATAGAAACCCTAAACCCCTCTTTGAGAAGCTGAACCGCTGTGTGTGATCCGATAAACCCAGCCCCACCGGTTACGAGAATTGTTTGCGCCGACACAACCATTTTCACAAGTTTCAACAATGTTCAAACAAATTTCAAAGATAAAAAGGGGACAATTAAGAAGAGAGACCGGTGAAAGCAGTGGAAAAATCGAAGACTGAGAAAGAGAAAAAGTTGAGTGAGAGAGGGGAGTGAGAGGAAGGAGCTAAAAAGAGGGAGAATCTAAGACGCAAGAAATGATTGAGCAATTCGAGGAAACTATTACGAGATTGAGATATCGTTGGTTCGTTTAATTGCCGCGCCTTTTTATAATCTTCTGTTCGGTTGCCGCATGGGCCATGCCCCTGCCAAGGGCTATGACTATGACGCTTCTCACTTATCCAGTATTTATTTAATTTTTTTGTAAATACTTATTTGGTATTTATTTATTTTATTCAAAAAAAATAATTTAATTTTCTCTTAAATATGCATGAAATTTGAGGGTTAGAATTAAGAAACTAGTAAAGATGAAACTTTTCTAAACCTTTTAATTTTATAATATATGAATGATTCATTGATTGAGATTACAGTATAATACATTGTAGAGGAACAAATGTTTAATTATCAAATGATTTTCCCATTTACTTCATTTAACTAATTAATCTTTTAAAACGTTAACTCATTAATTTTTCGACTATTAAAAATAATTAAATTTCGATGCAGTTTCTTGTTTTGTGGAAAATAAAATTTCTGACCATAAAAGAAAAATGTGAATGGTTTATCTTAAATTCATTAACATGATCAATCTTTAGCAATATTCTGTATTTTTAGAAATACAAGAATACATAACATAATTTATTTAGGATTCATTTTTTTAATTTCTATATTTAAAAATCAATTCTGTTTATCACATAAAAAAATTGTTTATGTAATAGTAAAAGAAATTGCATATTTAAGATTTCTCTTATTATAACAATACTATTTTAAAAATTTTAAATAGAAAATGATATTTTGTTTTCTTATAGCTTGTGTATAGATACTATACTATATTTAAAGTATTCCAAAGAATAGTTTTAATCATATAGTGAAGTGATGTAGATTCAATAACTGAGTGTCAATAGCATCTAGTAACTTGTCCATTTTCAATCATTAATCAGAAATTTGAAACAAAACTTTCATGGAAGGTAGATGCTTTGTGTTAGAGGTGAGGGAGGAAGACATGGGAGTAGTATTGAATTGATTTCTAGAATATTCCTCTAGCTAGTATTATATTATATTACATTACATATTTGTTTGAATAAATAGCATCAAAATAAAAATTCTGTTGAGATGACCATATACAAAGCAAACATTTCGGCCTTTTATTTTATCTTTACGGGCCTAAGATATGGGCCAAGGAGGCCCAAAACGAAATCTATCATTCTGGGCCTAGAATGGGCCAATAAGTTTTTTTAATAAAAAAATTATATTTTTAGACATATACTTAAAATATCGTTCTATTGTGTGATATATATAAGTTATATATCATATATAAAACTTTAGTACTAATCATTAAAATCTTATTAATATATACTAATTTTCATTCAAGTTGCCAAAAATTTATAAGAGCATAAGTGGTACCATTTAAATTCAAATGAACTATTTGTAGATTTAATTATAAATTATTTTAGTTAAGATTAATTTGTGTTGTGAGAGTGGTAGTGAAGGTTAAAATGAGAGATAGCAAATCTAGAGTCCCCATCGGAAGTCCCATGTTATATATAATTGAGGTATGAACTTATGAGCTCGCTTGCTCAGGTCTATTAATTTATTGAGATGTTGGTTCGTAACAATTTATAAATACAATGTTATTTCAATATATAACAATTTTAGTTAGGCAATTTGTGTACTATATATCTACAAATTGTAAAACTTTTTATGAAGGAAACCGATTGTTTTTGTTTTGTTGTATATATTAAGATGAGATGTATGACGATGCCTCAGCCAATTTTGTTGGCCAGAGGTATTTAGATAATGTTGCACGTGAGTGGTTGATATACTTGACGAGGCTTCACAAACCCTATTACAGTTATCTTGCAACTAGCTAGCTTGCACCCAAAAGGGTAAGTCACCAAACAAAAGTGTCAGAATTTTGGAAGTCCGTGACTGAATAGTCTCTATACAAATTCAAATGCCAACAAAACTTAGATCTTTTATGATCCCATGCATCAAGTTATAGGAACAACGTGATTCTGCCTACATATATATCTATAGCTATAACGTCATTAATATGCTCGTTGGTTTCGTGCTTAATTTTTTAGTGCTTAAAAGTTAAACCTTTCGAAATGCTTTCTAGAAGTTGATATATAACGTATAGTCCCAACTAATCAATATTCAAATGGCATTTAACTATTGTTTTGCTTATAAAAAAATATTCTGTCTTTAGTTTGTACTTGAATAAAGTAGCTAGCTTCAAAGAGCACTTCTAAACAACTTTCGGTATATTTTGTTCTTCAAACTCAAAACAGAAAAAAAGAAAAGAAAAGAAAAGATAATGAACATATATATGAAATGCTATATATCATATTTCTTTGTTGTGATTTTTAGTAACAATGTTTAGAATGTGACTTCTGAAAAGCATAAGAAAATTAATGCTTGTTAATAAGAATGTTGAATTTTACCTTTTTATCCGAGTAATTAAGAATTGAATTTTTAATTCCTATCAACTTGATTTCCTTTATTTAAAATCAATACTATAATATGTCTCATAAAAAAACTTCAATTAATTAAAAATGAAAAAGTAACACCAATGTGATAGATCGTTCGCCTATACTGTTTACTAAGTCTGATATGTATTATATACACCGAAAAAAAAAGAGATTATATTGATTAACGTGTTATTAATTAAAAAAGATTTTATGTGTGTTAGTTTACATGGAAGCTGAAGGTAAGTAGCCCATCCATTTATACTCATCACGAATGGCTTAATTTTGACATGCATTGTTGCTTACAACAAATTAATTATGGCTATCGACAATGCAAATAAGTACATAAATGGCTAAAGTTAATTGCAACAAGTCAAATTTTCACCATTAATATTCTTAAATTAATCACTGATTGTAAACTAGTTTATAACCTCAAAGTCCATTCCCGTCTAAAAATTATTCTTTTGGAAGTTTCAAAAAAAATTATATGATCATAAGAAATAGTCTAGTAAAATATTTTCTCATAAAAGTACAAAATTGCAGAAAATAAATTGCATACTACAAAAATATACAAGAAAGCTTTTTAGTCAATATTTTTTAAGAAAATTATTTTTGGTGAAATTTATCACTTCAATGAAGAGGAAGTTTTTTTTTTTTGTATATATATAATAGAAAATTGGAAATGACCACATGTATAATGTATATATATATCTTTTGTCCCTTATACTTAATAGTCAAAGTCTGTCATAAAGATAGCTTATGTCACTCCTCATTATAAACCCTAATTTCCCTTATAAAATGAAGGCTTCTAGGATGTCAATGAAGCTGAGAAATTAGAGATGGGCCAAGAGGTACATATATTTTAGGTCATCAGTCTTAGATAATGAAGAATATGGTGTGTGGATACTGCAGAGATTGGCTCTGCATGGACCTCTGACTTAGTAAGAAAACCCCACAACACTGTGAGACACACGCACGCACGTATCACGCCACTTTGCAGAAATATATGTTACCAACTTAATTTGCTGCAATAACTATCAGCTCTTATACCAACCAACTCACCGCTATGACTTAGACCTCTCTACATTTTGATTTAGATCAGATCGCAATTTAAATGCTACTGCATTTATGCATGCTCGATCTAGTCTCTTTATGAGAGTGTAGGGGATCCATCAAATCCCGATACACCAAAATAAGAAGTTTCCTTTTTAAAGAGCTTACCAAATTCCCTCGTGACACAGCAAAACCTCAAAGATACTATAAACATACCAAATAAGAAGTTTCCTTTTTAATTTTCTGTGAATATTCAAAAAAGTTTATGCAGTTAATATAATTAGTGATGACACAGTATATTATAAGCTTTGAACGGATTTATTTATAAGTCTACAAAATTTATTGACTCAATAGTGTGTTATCTCAGTAATTGTAGGGAGATCACATGTTTTGTGAAAAAACATGTGTGTGTGTGACCCAATTTAAAAACTATGTAATTGATTGAATGTATCTGGAAATATCTCGAACTTAATGGTCTTTCTAGAGTTGACTGAACAACTCGTGACTTAACTAAAACTTTGGAAACAAAGACGAAAGTTGATTGAATATGGAAGGGTTAGTTAGTCCCCTCAACAACCAAATATGCAAAATGGGATATCTATATCCCGTCTCAGTTTCTGGACAATGTCTAGTGAGATTGGGTCCAACTCTACGTATAGTAATCCTAGATCCCTCTGCCAGTTTTTTACATTATTCCCTATCTACTTAGGTATATATTTCTACTAACTCCAACACTGAACGGCGTGATATCTATGAGAGAGAAGCAGTATTCTCTGATATAGAACCCTGATTTTCTACTTGAATTTGTTGAAACTAGTTGGTATCCTCTATGAAGAGAATATATGCCTGCCCCACCTTATTTGAAGACTATAAGTAACACCACCCATCTATATATATACATAATTGGATGACACCAATATAGTGGTTACAATTTGCTTCTAGTTCTCTAGCTAAGTACAGTAAATATATACTAGAAGGGAGATAAAAATATAAACAAAAATAAAAAGGAAACCTTAAAATGTAAAAAAGAATCACATTTTCTGTCTTATTTTTTCTTTTATTTTTTGTTGCAATCTTTTTAATTGGTTAAATAAAACCCTAATTGTGCTAGACCAACAATGAATAGTGATCAATGCATGAGTATCGTCATACAATTTATATATTATTGCAATTTACGGCCACATTAGAATAAGGAAATTAAGGACCTACATAATGTTGGTCGTAGTTGAAATTAGCACATATATATAAATATGTCTATATGTATATGTGCATGCAGTTCATGGATATAGAAAATAAATGGTCATTACTTGAAGGACATGTTGCTGTACTCCCGGTTTGTCTCTGGGATTGGATTCCATTCCCACAGTCTGTCGGGGAAAGTGGTTGGGAGCGAATTTGGTATCGAGTTGAAAGCCACTGGCTGTGATTGCATTGGCAAATTAGAGAGCTGCTGATCACTTTGAACATTGTAGTATTGTTGTTGATAACTTAATAGCCTATTGAGATCATATTCCACCGTAGCATTAGCAGATGACACCGAAGAAGCCGCATCGGCCGGGCCGAAGAAGGTGGCCGGAATTAATGAGGAGGAGGCTGCTGCTTGTGCTTGCTTTGCTGATTGCTGCTGCAAAAGCATTAACCCTTCATCCTCCATTTGGACTGCCGGTAGCCCCATTGTTGTGCTAAGTGCACCCATTGCAGTACTGTAAACAATGTTATTGTGCTGGGAGAGTCCAAGTGCTGTGGTGACATCTGAACCTGCAGTGCTGCTTCCTTCAGCTTCGTTTATTTTGTCAATTATTTGCTCAATTTGCGGTGATTGCGCCACGAATCCCACGTTCTGATGAATTATTCCATTGTGCTTATTATTCTTGTCTGAGTATGAAGCTCTCGACAAAGATGGTCGTATTGGGAGACAGCGAGGAAGTGAAGGATGGTCTTCTACCCCAGGTCTCTTGTAGACGCGGCAAAGCGATATCTCAGTCTGGGAACAATTCAAGTTAGAATTAAGAGACAGAAAATCAACTTAATTTGGAGAAAGTAAATTAAAGGTCCCCAAACTTTGAGTATGCTATATATAGTAGTCATCACAAGTATTGGTAGAATTCATTAGATGGAGACAATTTAATGTCACTGAATTTAAAGTTCACATATAGATCAGCGTGAGAGTGTGATATATTAATTACCCTAATCTTTAGCTGATAAAAGAGTAGTGAATTAATGCTCAAGCGGTGTCTACAGTGGTATTACTACCAATTCCTTCATTCTTTTGTTCTCACTTTAATTTCTAGCCTATTTTATTTGCTCACTCTACCCTCCTCTCTACCATGAGCGTTATTGCTAGCTAGCTATATATATATATATAGCTATAGAAATGAAGCTCGGAACCACCCACCAAACATAAATTCGGTAATTGACTGTTGTTAACATAGCGAAATCCAACACCAACTAAAATGAATGACATCGAAGAAACAAAAGCCTAAAATCTTAACGAATTATTATAAACTAGGGTTAAATCTGCGAAGACTTCATTTCTTCATTATCTATATTTAGTATATCATGGAAGAAAAATGGATAGGAAATGGTGATGATTTAACAAGGAAATCTCCTTAAGAAGTGCTTCCCTCTCCGGGATATTTGGCTTGTAAGATTGAGAAAAATTAACCTAAGTAGTACCTTTTGATATCGCTCAGTTTCATGGTGTGGCAAGCGATATTCGTTCATAATCCAACTGGTTCGGATGCCCTTCGGAGCTTTCCCAGAATAGAAAACTAGGGTTTTCTTCAACCCAATTGACCGGAAATTTTCCGTTTTTATCATTCTATCAGCTCCGGTTGCCTTCCAGTAACCAGACATGGTCACTCGGTTCGGACGATCCCCGTTCCTATACTTTCTATCTCTAGGCACATAAAAGTACCACTCCTTCTCACCAATTGCTGCCAAGGCTTCTCATCATGAAATAACCAAAAACATCAATCATTTGAATATATAATAATTATATTTGAATTGAATATATAGGCCTCTGTATATATTTATTTAGAGAAGTCAATTATTTGATTGCCTCAAAAGAAGGGAATAGAAGAGAGGGTGATAATATATACCAGGAAGTTCCCAAGGGTCATAGCGATAAAGATCAAGGAAAGTGATAAGCTCAACGTTGAAGCGCTTTCCCTCCACCTTACGGCGAAGGTAGAACTCAACGAGCTCTTCTTCAGTTGGATGGAAGCGAAAACCCGGCATGACCACGTCGTGGTCGTGATCATCGTCTGGCTTGTTGGTGGCGGCGGAGGTGGTGGTGTTGGTGTTGGTGGTGGCAGCATCGTCTTGGCTATGGCTATGGCCTAGGGTCATGGTGGATGACGATGAGTTTGCTGCAATTGCCATAAACTAACTAACAAGCTAGTAGAGTTAATTATCAAAGGCCTTCAACTGCTCTTTGGTTAGGTCTTGCCAAATTTATACCCCAGAAGGGAGAACTACAGTACGAATTTGGCTCTGTGCAGCCAAGATAAGAGATAGGTGGTTAAAGATTTGAAATGTGTATGGTACAATTAATATATTATTTGTTTATTGTTTTTATTATATATATCGTATTTTCTCTCTCTAGGAAATTGGGGTTTAATTAGAGAGAGAGAGGAATTGATGAAGAAGAGAAGAGAGTTAAGAGAAATGTCTACATAGCTTTCAGGGCCTACATGGAATGGAAGAAGGAATGGCAAGGGTGTGTGTTTAAGATGAGAAAATGACATTTCAATAAGAGGACAGGGTGGCCACAGTCCCATAGCGGTGCCTTTGGACCTTTCTTCCCGTCCTAGCTACATACAATTAACTTGGGAAGAAACAAATCAATTCCAATTTAATTAATTAAGCTTTAATATTTATTATTTAATTTTTCAAACTCTACAGCTTCAAGTGCTACCAAAGATTTCGTAAACCAGATTACGAATCACTTTGCTCACCTAAAACACTCGTGTGATATCTTAATTTCTCTATCCTAGCTCCTTCTTCTTTTCTATTTCCAAGAGAATCAGATTATGTTAGGTACACATCACAAGCTAATTAAAATTAAATAATTTAAATATTTCATGAAAGATGCCTATGCATGAATTTCTCATGTTGAAGCAGCACAGCGCCTAGCCATGTAATATATGGTTGAGAACCATTTGTTTTTCAATAGAGGGTTGTAGTTTGAGCATGGATCCTGCGGGAAACTGCGCTATATATGCAGTCAACTGATCAAACCTATTGGAAAGGATCTAGTCCAAAAGGGTAAGGGCGCACATGTTGATCGAATTCTGTTTATGAAACTCGAAAACTTTACATCTTGGTAATTCCAAAGATGTGATGGTTAAGAACTGTGTGCTAGCTAGTTGTAATTGTAATTATAATAAAACAAATGGAGACGAAAGCTTGGATGCGTTGTCAGTTTGACAACATTTTCTTTCTTGGTGTAATGCATGAAATAATATTTGATCGTGATGGTTATTAGCTGGTGTCTGCTAATAGTTTTGTGGTAACCAATTAGGGTAATTAGAATAGGATTTATAACTTTTGTTTTACTTGAGGATATATATACAAGCATTTTACCCCACAAATTAATTTTGTACTTAATATATTATGTCATCCTTAGGCCTTGATTATAGTAGCAAATTAATCAACAAGGTTGGATTGAGATCAAAATCTAATATTATTTAACATGTTAATTATACTCTCGTGGATTAATAGTTCTGGATATATATACTTATTTTTAGAGAGTAATTGAAGATCATGGTTATGTTTGGCAATTGTATTATAGATAATTCCCCACCTCATATCCAGCACATCGTGATATGAATTTCATTTCATTATTAATTGGATATTGGTTATATAGCCAACTAACTGGGCATGGCAATCGAGCTGTGGAGAAAATGTTTCATTATAATTTGATAGGGTTTAGTTTCGACCCTATGAAAAATATGTACTTGTTGTGTCTCTGTGCTGGAAACGAGGAGTCTAGCGTTGACCTACAAGAGGAGATGATAATCAGGGAAGATTACGGAGTTGGAGCTGGAGCTGGAGCTGGAGTTCCAGCAACCTCTCCGACAGTTAAATCAGTGGATGCATAGAGACCAAAGGTAGAATCAAGGAGAGACAGAAAAGAGGGGAGAGCTGAGGAAGAAGAGTGAATACCAGCTGAAAAAGGGTATATCCCAAGTCTAAGGTTTTAGCTATTTTGATTCACGAGCCTTTTTACCTCAATTGAAGATAGAATTAATTTTGTTTAGAGAACAAAATAATTATAATTGTATCATCTTTTATATATCTAATAAGAGCAGTATATCCTCTTCATTAACTTGGTAATTAATATCTTATCACACTATGTAAATTACTGTAACCCCCTTAATATGATCAGAAGAGAAGCATATGCATTGGATGGATGAAGTAAAACTTACATAGATGATCTTTCACATAATCAAACTTCTGGAAAAATCAAGCCAGTGAATACGCCAAATCTAATTTAATAAAGAAGACTATATTAATTATATTTAACACACTCATGTGACTTGTGGGTTATACCATGAATCTAGTATTGGACTTACTTAATTTCAGTCAAAGCAAGAATTTATTATATCGTGCTATAATAATGCATGTGTGCACTTATAAATATATATAGAGAGACAGCAAATTAATTAAAGTTCATGCATCCAGATGCATTGAAGTGATTGGTATAAGGAGGTGAAGAAGGTAGTGTGTGGGGGCAAGAGAGAAATGAAGTTTCTGGCCAAGCATGAAATAGACATATACACTAGTGGGGAGTGGGTGGGCTGCTTGTATAGCTTAATGTTTATATATATATATATATATACACACACACACACTGTGATCTATGGGATGAGTCAAGAGAAACCCGTGACAACTCCTTCTGTGATCATGACAATAACAACGCGCTTTGTTCTTTTATATTATTTCCTTCATTATCATTTTCGGTTACTTTTAACGACTTATATTTAATTTATTCCAGATTATTTGATTTTAGCAATTGGTTCTGATGATAAACTTTTATAACTTGAGTTTCAAATAGAGATTATTTCATATCAAAAAGGTGAAAAGGCATCCTAACATCCAAATTTAATAATTGAAGGCAACAAAATATCCTTCAAAAGCTTTTTGCATTTATTAGGGCTACAAATTGCCAGGCCCTCCTTCTTTTCTCCCTCTTATCTTTTAGCTCCATCACTTTTATCATCAGGCAAGATCACGATACTCTCTGTCTCTTCACAACTGCTGACTATTCAATTTCTACAATATGTCCATCACATAATTTAGATCTGTATACGTACTTTTGAATTTTCCTGTCATGTAAAAGCCAAACAATGTCTTATTAGAATGACAAATGCATATCAACCAATCCAGCTGAGTCTTAAGGAATCCAAGAATAACAGGAAATTTTAGGTTAAAACCCCTCCAAAGAACTGTGTTTATAAAATAAATTAATGAACAATAATATATAGCTAGCGTGTAAAGATAAAACAGATTAAAGTTAGCAAGCGGGTTAAGTTTCCCGTTGATCTGTGTAGAAGTGACTACTTATATAATTCTTTTGTCTTTACTTTGAAGTCTCCAAAGGGATGAAATTAAGAAAAGTATCCTAGAAACATCGATCTCTTGTTGACTCGTACATTATCGGAGGCTAGCAACTTCTAACTCACGTCTAAAAATTCAGGTAGAGATAGAGAATTTTCCAAAGAAAATGATGACATTGTTAAATATAATATAAGACTAGTATGAGTAAGTTTGAACTTTGTTCACACTTTAAGCTTAAAATGTTTTTATGTGTAAGACACGTTGAATATGATATAAAAGTTCACTTTCATTTTATACAGCTTATAACTTGTTAAAATTAAGTAAAAATGATTGAGATGCATAAGAAACAGATGTTTAGAAGGGATATATGCTAGGTGAAGCTGAAAACCTAATTAATTAGTCAGCAAGACAATGATAACTGTTCAGTGACATATATAGTTATGTGACTATTCCAACTAGAATCCATTTTTGGTTACCAATTTTGGTTGATTACCATATATTGCAATTAGTTGATTTAAGCTTTAACAAGAATGATGAAAGTTGGGCCTGCAAATTTTACCCACTTTTTAGTAAAATATACATTATCAAGCCAATAGATTTTTGACTTTGTTGTTTGCACATTTCTAGATTCTTGGAATTTAAAAACGAAAAAAAAAGAAGAAAAAAACATTCATTTATACAAGCAGGGCCCTATCATTTTCAATTTGAACCGACCATATATATAGTGAAACCTCCTCATAATCAAATTGGTATATCTTGCTCACACATTCTGCTTAATTATTGAATGAACTTGTCTTTCTCCAAGCAACATATAAGATTGACCTCGTATTAACTTTTTCACCCTTTTTTCTTTGTTTCACATGAAAGATAATCCTTTGGGCGTGTCAAATATGCAGAGATATTGTTAATTATAAGAGATTGACTGCATGATGGACGGGAATTAACACTGTGGTCCTCTCTAAAGATCTTCAAATTGACAACTGGTGCTACTTTGTTTTTGCGTGGAAAAAGCAAATGTGAAATGATTAACTGATTAATAATTAAGTCAAATATCGAATCTTATACTATATTATATACCAATCATATCATGCATGATGAGATAATTAAGTCAAAATCTGTCGTTTATATCTATAGATATCAAAGTCATTTCCGTTTAGGTCAAGCTATTGGTTGATCTCACTGATTAATTATGCCGTGTCATATTAGATTTGATTTAATTAACAATTTAGTATATTCTGGAAAATAAAATTTGTATTATGGCTCCTAAGAAAAGAAGGTTTCAGCTTCTAAAGCACGGATAAATAGATGGCCAGACATAACAAAAAGGGACTGGCATTTGCCTTCCCACACGTACGACGTCACTGTATTGTTATTTAAATATCTACTTAAGTAATAAAACAGAGTTTTATATTTAAGCGAAGCAACTAATTATAATCATAATGCAATGACACCAAACAAACAGCCAAGGAGAGTTGGAAGAAAGAGCCAAAAAGTCAATTTGTTTCTACGCGTTGTGAAGGATCTAGCCAGCTCGAATTGTATGGATGATGAGAATTAATTTGTACTTAACTGATCAGTATGTCAGTTTTGCTACTAGATTGCCTTCACGCTAGTGAATGTCAGGGAAAATATGAAATATGTTTTTTCTTCAAATCAATATATCCAGCTTGAACTGTATATATGGATGAGAAATTTTGCATGATTGATGACAAGGAACCTTCTCTATTGGGTTTGGATTCAAGCGATAAGTGTGGTTTGCTTGTATATATATATGTAAGCTGTAAAAAGTCACAATCACATGCAAGATGCCAATTGATTTTGTTCTTGGAATATTTGTATATATATAGTTACTAGATTTTAAGGGATAACCCTAATTATTGTGTAATTCAGTTTGTAAAAACTTAATTAGTTGCTGTATATAGTATTCTTCCGTCAAAAACAGTTGCTAAAATTAAAAATATACTTAGGGTGAACACAGGAAGAGACAAGATTTTGCATGTCTCCACCTTTTGTTCTGGATAAGATTATAACAATGAAAAAGACCTGTTTTAGATTTTTTTCCCTCCTGCAGAACGTCTATCAAGTTGAATTTGCTTATTAGGGTTTCCTCGTGCCTTTACAATATCACAATTTTTGGCTTGTGCATTCAACATTGAATTTAAATATTCCACAGTTGTGAATATATCTATTTATATATGGTAAAGCAGAAAGATACCAAATGGGCTTATGTCTCTCTAAACAGAAGTAATTCAGAAAGAGAGAAGCAATTTTGCGTGAAACTTCTCATCGTTTTCTGCTAAAATATCTCTTCTAAGGAAATGAGGAAAAGAGGGAGGCACCATTAATGTAATAGACAATAATAATGACACAAATATATTATTCCCTCTTTCTATTAAAAAGGAGAAAAAAGAGTAATGGTGGCTTTTTCTGGGTTGCGGTGATGGTGGTGGTGGTTCTGGGTGGCTGAGCTAGCTAGGCCTGCGCATGACAGTGTACGGGACCAGCAGATAGTACAAATGAACCACTGTTAGGGTTAGTTGTCGGTGCCTTATTAATTAATGGCAGCACAAAACCCACACAAGAAGCTCGTGGCTTGAGCCATTTTGGCGGTCGTCAACCCTCTCCTGGCCCCCTTCTCGATTGCATGGGCATGTGACAATGTGTAGTATGAGAGAATGAGTGAGAGATCGATCAGTGTGACTGAGTCACACACCAAGATATTCCATTATTCCTTCCTGGTAGCTAGCTACGCATGTATGTACAAACAAGTTGATATATATATCCTCTCCAGCTGCAGGGATATCGCCTGAGCGTGACATGCACCAAAATTTAATCGGTTATCATTTGAAAAACTTGGAGTTTTCTGGAAGGAATCTATCGAAACGGAGATTAGTTTTATATCTAAAGGCGTACAAATATATACCTTCAAACCAAATTTTTTTGTCCAATAACATTTTTTAGAATTTAAACTGTTTTAAACCCATGATTATTGTTGTTATTTTCTTTTGTTTTTTAAGTATAAAAGACACTTAACAAAAAAATTTTAAGTATGCGGGATAAATATAATAAAGTTGAAGTGTAATAATTAAAAAATTTATATTAAAATTATAAGTATAAGAAATAAAAATAATATTTAATTCTATAATTATATGTATTCCTATCAACACGGATGAGCCGTAAGCAAAATAATTTCTTAGTGGAAGAGAATTATTGTTGATTTTGATTAACATGTACTAAATTTTGTCATCCTTATCCAATTTTTTCAGTACTGTCCCTCTCTATCTATCTATCTATCTATCTATCTATGTACATAATTTGTGTTTATTTAGATTTAAAACATATTGATTATGCTAGGCACACGTCATATCAACTTTATATATAAAACTGTCGAGTTTAATCAGTGTGTAAGTAATATTTGTGGTAACATATGTAAGCACGTACGATGTGAACTATAAAGGAGGAAATTAAAGTTAATTAACAGTACTCTCTTTGGCCAACCACCGTACGACGTTCTGTGACCATAAAGGGATGCTACGTCTCATATGGTCATAGGGTTTTATAGCCGTCCAACCAATCCAATATCTTGGTGAAAGGACTTGGATATGTCCTATAGTATATAGGCTTAGTTTTGATGAGTTGTACCTCTACGAGTTATCTAAACCCCATGTCCAAACAAAACAAATTCATGTGCTTGAGATATTTTTTCACTTTCATCTTTTTCTGCAGTTTGCTACTTGACAAACCATGCACTTCTGGCCATCATCTTGACAACAAATCAAGAGGTAACAAGTTAGACAAATCTTTCCATGATTAAGTCTGTCTATCATTAATTATAATTAATTAATTAATTATTATGGAGTAGATTATATCAACAGTCAAGGTAGACATGCATGCATAACCGTGTTATTTTCTGTCATAAAATTTATAATTGATTATATTATGTACAATTAATGCTACCCTTTATTTTCTAGAACCATATATGTATACTATCTAATAATGACTTGACCATATATATTGGAGGGTTCTCTCGTGGAGCTTCGATTCTAGCACCTCTGAATTTTCTCCAATTTGCAGACCATTCCCTATCTCTTCTGACACCAACTCAATGTAAATTTGTGACAATTAAATTGAATTTAATTAGAAATCAATCTTCAAATTTTTACAGTTTAGATACTTTCCTTTGAGATATGCTGTGGCTTGAGGGATAATTTTTGTTATTTAGCATACGTTGATCTTGGGTCTTTGGCAGTATTGCAACAACGGTCCATTATTTTAATTAATCAATCACATTAACACTATTTTTATTGACCTGCAATTTAGTTTCTTTCTTTTAAAGAATCCTCTATATATTGACATGATCATTTTAGGGTTCCTGCGGAGCTTCGACGTACTCTAAAGCAGCATTGAGTCTTCTGCCTTACAAACCATTCTCTATCATCCGTTATGTAAAAGCTCATGGACTCAGTAATTCTGTGAATTCACGACAAATTTGAACTTAGAAATTAACTTTTTAAATTGAACATTTCAAAGTGGATTATTTTAAGATATCATTTTTTGCGACCTGTTCTTCTGTATAAATATGAATTGATAGAATGATGGGTGTCTTTCCAAATTTTGTAGATCTGTTTATTATTTATGATTAAAAGGTAAAAACTTTTCTAGAAGGTATTACTTTGATGATTGTGAAGGCTGAACAAAAATGTTCACAAAACCGACCATAAATTTGTCTCTTTCAAGAAATGCCAATGCAACATGCATGCATGTAACTAGCACCATTTACTTTTCTAAATTCAAAACCTACCACGTTAATTTAATATATAAAAGTTTTGGAATTCATGCATGTTTACTGCTCAACATGCTTTCTAGTAGCATTTAACGTTTTACTCACGTCCAAATTTGCTGACCATTTGTGACGAAGGGTTGGTGATCATCTAAAAGCTCCTGTTATATTTACCTGTATGTTATAATTATGTTAACTTTCAGTCAGAAATTTGAATGCTTTTAACCTAGCTGGGTTAGCCTGTAACTATTGGTATGTCACAAGTATCCAACTGTGAGTTGTGGAGTCTTACGTTGAAGAGAATTAACACTTATGAAAAATATAAGCGCAAAAAACCAACTCACTCAAAAGTATAAGCTTTTGGGTTAAAGGTGATAGCAAACATGCTAATGCGATGTCTCATAGGTTTAGTTCAAGTTGGCTCTCCCAATAGTTTGGCTTGGTGCCAACGGTAACTAAAACTTGATTAGATGTTTTCGTAACATAATCAATGGTGGCACGTTTGTCAAACATGGATAATTAATAGCCTAGGTTAAGAAAGCAACTACTAATATATTTTATGTTTATTAAAAGCTTAATCGGTTAATCGCTTAACTATATAAACTATGTATAATTGTTCTTATCTATTAAATCATAGTATGATCTAGTCAATGTTATTAATTCCACAATTCCCCCAGATCGAGGTTTGGTTGACTATTTGAGTGGTTTAATATCGAACACTTCAGTATATAATATCTGCAGGAGATTCTGTGTGGTGCCAAGGGAAGTTAATGATCAAGTTTATTATATAGCTAATAAATAAAGTGTTCTCTACACTGCCATAGAACTTGGCAGAAATATCTTTCACGGTGCTTCTATAATAAAAAAGACAATTGTGATACTATCAAGTGCTAAGTTTGAAAGGGCTGTTTTAGCATATCCAAATGTATGTTAAAATTTGGATGAAGAGTTATTACCCTTACGGTTTGTAACACGTTCAAATCAAAATTAATTATTGTCTAATATAATATTAAATATAAGATGATTATTAAAAAAAAAAAGACAATGATGATCATTTATTAGTGTTGGATGGATAGCCCTAGAATGTCGACGGATTTGATCTTCTGTTAAAAGTCTATGAGCAAGAATTTTGTTTTGAGTGAAGGTAGCTAGTGGTCTCTGGTCATCGGTGGAGTTTGGTAATGCCATAATGGCACTAAATGGTGTGAAGGGTTATAATAACCCTTGTCTGTCCTCTGCATTGCCCTACTGCTTCTTCTACTACTAATTTTAAGCCATCACAGTCTGAACCACCTTATCCCTTAGCTCACCACAAATCCCTGTCGACCCATATATGTCATGGTCAAGCCACCATCAGGGTCAAATAACCCTCCAACATAGATTCTATGAATACCCACACACACATAACCTACAGCATAAACACTCACAGAGAGACCTGTCAGTTGCATTTCATGCAAAATCCGCTACTGCTTCTGCTACAAGCTAAGCCAACAGCTACCACAAAATGGAGTAAATTAATTGTCGTATCCATACATAATATGCAGAAGTTCAGGATAGACTTATCACAAACTAACTCTACCTAAAGCCCTAGTCAGTATCAAACTGTAGTCGAGATTATCCGTCACTATATTAAGAATGTCACACTAATCTAAATTCAAGCAAAATAAAAGTTACTTAAGGAATGGAGCTTTGTGGCTATAGGACTTGCAAAGTGTGATGAGTAGTAATATGAAAGAAGTTTCTTCCATTGGAATCAAAGTAGCCGACCCAACTGCATTTTGATATTTAAAAGGAGGGAGTGAATGCTGGGTTGGAATGGAAAATTGCAGTTGAGTAAAGAAAATAGACAAAACCAGAGAGGGGGTGTAACTTGACAGGTGCATCTCACAATCACACAACAACATTGAAGGGTCCACTTTTAAACCGTTGGATCCATCTATTAAATTGATGGGTCATTGGATCCAAAAACCAGTCAAGGCAAGCATTTGACTATCAGATCCCTCACTGGACCCTGACCAAAGTTTGACCCTCTGACTATGCATTTATTTTTTCGAATAAAAATGACTCTAGAACCAACTTCTTGCTGGTTTGTTTTATTCACAAAAAATACGTAAAAAAGAACAGAAAAGAAGAAACCATTTTCTTGTATCTCTGTGTCTCCCTTGTTTGGTTCGAGAATAAGTTGTTGAAAATATACAGCTTTTGGTTCTTCTTCTCTAGGACCAGGACATTTCCTTATTATGCAGGCAAGCATCCCGTGATTCCTTTTACCTACTTGGTACAACTCAGATAATTGTTTCTGCTTCTCACTCATTGCTGTTTTTTTTTTTTTTCACCAATTATGAACTTCTCTCTCATTTTTATTCCTCTTTCTCTATTGTTTTTTTTTTAATCTGTCTTTTGTACTGAGTTACAATGTGGTTGCTAAATCCAAAAAAAAAAAAAAAATTTAAAAAGAGAAAGCTGAATTAATTAGCCACTCAATTTGTTTAAGTTGTAATTAGATGGATAAAAAATAGAAAGTGTAAAGGCCTAATTAAAATGCAAAAGAACTATGCAATTGCAGAGGAAAAAAACAACATAGACTGTTTTATGTATGACTGAGAATATGCCAAATAGTTTTTTGAGGAAGAATTAAGAATTGTATTTTGCTAGAGAAATATAAAAAGGAAAAAGCTTAATTTTAGTTAATATAATGTGGGACAAATGTATCAAAATGTTCTGTTGCCTGATGGGAATATGGCAAGCCTGAGACTCAGAAGACCCGAATTATACGCATGTTGTACTTTGTTCTCTGGCGGTGGAACTTAAGTCGTATTTAATGGCATCAATACACAAGCAACTTTTTCTGTGATCACCTCTTTGTCTTTCCAGCTCTCTGTTTTCTAGTAAAGAATCATTGAGCAAATTCAAATAATAATAATAATAATAATAACAAAGTTGGAGGGAACAAATAATTAGCACATATGCAAACATTTTAAAAAATAAAGTATAAAAATAATAATTGGTGTGAGGGGATACTCTAGGTTGAGTTGATGTAGCTCTTCGTTAAGAGTGATGAAAATCTTATAAAGAAGTAGACAGAGATAAAATTAAAAAAAAAAACTCTGACATTTAAATTAGTCATATGTAAAAGAGCAAAAGAATGGAATAAAAAATACATATCTTATTCATTAATGATAAAAGTTATTTATATTAATAACTAAGATGATATTTTGATAATTATAAGATAATAAATCTTTTAATAACTTTAATTCTGTTTAATTTATAATAATAATTAAAAATAAAAAAAATTATTCAAATTTTTTAAATAAAATTATTCATATTTAATATCTAATAATATGGAATAAAATTACTTTTAATTACTTATAAAAAACTAAAAAAATACAAATTTGAGTTTTAAGATGAACCAACCAAATAGCTCAACCTAAACCCTAAACCTATAGGCCTCACTTAAGATACCTATTTCAATTTGTGAATGTTGGTTTTGAGCCCACTTTCTAACCGAAGATTGGAAAATGATATAGCCTAAAAGCCCATGAGCTTCGGCAAGATTGAAGCTAGTTTGATTAGTTATCTCCTACTCTTCTGTTTTGTTTCTCCCTCCTATGATTCTCAGAGATAACAGATAAATTATCAGAAATCTTGTCTTAAACCAGATTTCTCTCTTCTGATTAATGCAGTAACATTATTCTTTCATTCAATTCATCCAAAACGTAAAAGAATCCATACATACATCAGTTCTGAATCAATATGATGATTGATGACTTCCCTAAGCTTTGTACAGATACATTAATTTCAGCAAAGAAAAAAGAAAGAAATACAAAAAAACAGATGGGTCCTTGATGATACAGCCGAACAGGTAATAGAATCATTTTAGTTCCATAAAATTCCATTTTTTTTAATTTTTTTTTGTGTTAAGAGAGTATCTTTATCCTGGTTGATGCAGCTGATAACCCCTTCCGTTATTCATCTCCAATAATTAAAGGAGGAAGCTACGAAACCAAGGTGAAAAAACTCCAGTCTCCTTGTCATGAACAAAAGTTCCTCACATACCTAAGAATGTAAGATATACAGCATCTGATTAGCTACTTTTAAACTTATTATGAAGCACATATGTTGGTCAAAACTGTACAGACAGAAAATAAGACCAGATCATCTATTTCGATTCATGATCAGATAACTGCTGCCTCAGATTCTTTAATGCATCCACAACTTCTGCATCAAGATTGTGCTTCAATAATTTACCTTGAAAGGAAGTGGGTCTGCATAAAGAAGCAAATCAATCAACATCACACATTATAACAGAGACAAGTTCTCTCAAGAATGGTAATTTGTAAAATAACAAAGCTTGTTCAAAGGAATGAATATCAAAGTCGACAAATACTCTGCAAATATCCAGAATATAAATGTTTTCTACTCTTTCTTTTCTTCTGTTGGGGAACTGGGGATATGCTTGAGCAGATATGGAGAAGTATTATTAGATTTTTTACCTTAGATTAGACACAGGAATTCCATCTATAATTTGAGTACAAGCACTCGTGTAAAACCAGGTAGCTAGATATTCAGGCTAAGTGTTAGGAAACAATTACTGCATTATATGGGTCTACATTTTGAACCCTACAAACTATTCAGATGTAATCAAAGCCCTGTTGTGAAAGACAAATATCATAGAATTTAAATCATTCCATATTAGGAGATGTAGTCTAAAAAAATATATCACAAACAGGGAACACCTTAGTTCTTGAAGCATCCTTTCGACCTCCTTTTGGATTGCCTTGATCTACTACCAAACAATCAAATTCGCAAGGCCATGTGAGAAACTAATGATTCATCATTAAAGAAAAAAATGAGTATGAGCAATATGTATAAAAGTTTGTCAAGTAGATAAGCTCTATTCTAATTACATGGCCGTATGAATTTTTTAAAAAAAGCAAATACGTAGTGTTAATACTTCATTGGCAAATCCAAGATTTTAAAAAATGCAAATTCTCGGGACATTATGATAAGAAGTTCTATGGAAACCCAAGAAGTTAAGAGCTCTAACTGATATTATTCTTTAACCTTTCTTGCTTTGTTATTTGATGATGCATAAGCAAAAACAAAGGCACCACTTGTTAAGCTTTCCTTCATGAAACTGTTAATATCCTGTACACATTAAATGTTTTACCTCAGTAACCAATGCTTTACAACTCCAGACAAAGGCTCCCTGAAAATTGTGACAGTGTAAGTCTTTTGGACCAATTTATAGGCCACAAACAGGCAGCTGGTAGTTAAACGGTTTGTATAGTTAGTCATGATGACTTAGATGACGCATTAAACATGACTGAAAAAAGAATTTATTGACAATTGACCAATAAATCTCTTTTAATTTAAACTAAAGCAGTGAATCTATGTGAAGAATGCGTACTGCTCCATATGCAGCATGCTGGTGACAATGGTCAGAAGTGACAACCCACACTTTGGGGCAACCGTCCGCCTTCAAAGCTGCAACCTAAAATGACGAAGGAGTTCTAAAAACAAATTTCAGATTAAAAAAATAAAAAACTCTAGAGGAGACCGAGAGATATGGTAGACATATGGATGCATTATTTCAATTTAAATAATATCAGAACAGATCAAAATATTACCTCTGTTTCAATCCATGTATCTGCACATGTTTCACCCGAGAAAACTACATCAATACTACAACATCATCAAAATTACAATATCAGACAGATGAAGGTAAAAATTCAATGATATAACGTAAAACAAAAATATTCCATCAGAGTT
Source organism: Bauhinia variegata (assembly GCA_022379115.2). Classification (NCBI taxonomy): domain Eukaryota; kingdom Viridiplantae; phylum Streptophyta; class Magnoliopsida; order Fabales; family Fabaceae; genus Bauhinia; species Bauhinia variegata. The sequence continues at coordinate 3,144,784 of CM039438.1, read as the reverse complement.
TAACGAAGACGAAGGTCAAAGAAAATAGATTTATGCCAGCACATAGCCTTTGTTAAAAGAAACTAGCACATAAATTGATTTGTTAAAATCAAAATGCACATTAATATATACATGAGTTTCAGATATATCTCTTTGGTTGGTTAAGAAAAACAGAGCGGGTTCAAGCAAAAGTGATGGTGTTCCCATTAGTATTATATAATTTGGCTAATTTCAAAACATGCTGGCATTCAAATTTTTTGCAGAACATCAGTAAGGTCAAGAGTAAAGGTTATGTCAAAGTACTAACTACATAGTCAGGTGATCACATATCAAGGATTAGTAATTTAGGGTCTAACTATAAGTAAGCTTCAAACAGTACCCAGCAAAATCTTCCTTGTGTGTGGGGAGTCCAGACATCATCGCGTCAAACACAACAACCACTTTAACCTCTGTAAATATTTCAAAACAGTAAAGCGGGGATATCAATGTTGAGAATGGGAAATCAATTTCCTTGTAAAAAAAAGGAAGACTGAATAATAATTTCAAAATTCTCCAGTAACAAAAAGTGATGCTGTATGCGGAACTAGAGAATATCTTTTGCTATCATAAGTTAGATCAATCATCAAGGCAGAAGGAAAACCGAAGGATCATGAATCTGGCACGAAGTAATTATGACAAGCTGGCGCGATATTACTCATGGCAGAAGTTGTCATTTGTGCAAAAGCTTTCTAACATATGCTGTAAAACAGATAGCTCCCAGCCAAGATATAAAACTATTTAGAAAACAATCAAGCAACCAACATGGTGTCAATTAATAGCACTGGCATTTTTTCAGGGAGACAGAGCACGGGAGTCTTTTCACATGTCTTAAACTTTGGGCCACTATTACATAAAATCTCCAAGATTATCCTTAGAGATGTTTGCACAAAATATATACCCCTCACATCATATTCATGTAATGCTTATAAACAAGAATGATGGATGATGAGTAAAAGCTATTTCAGCATGACTGTTAGAAGGAGGAAAGTACGAAACCTCTTAGCGTACTAAATGTTACAAGTTCATCGATAAGCTTTTGGCGAGCAATATCAAGTCTTCCTTTCATGAAATGTTTCTTCAGCTTCATCCAATAGCCACACACATTATAACCATCAACAAGCAATACAGGGACCGCATTGTCTAACCCCTGGCTTGTACTGTAGAAAAGCTTTAGCAACATGGAGAATTCCTCCTCCCAGCAACTTAAATTGGTTAAAATAAAATATAAAATAAGATAAAAACCTGGAAAGAATATTACTAGTAGAGGTTCAGGGTTGGATCACGATAGAGATCTGTATCTTCTGGAATATCATCCTTCTCCACCTTCTTTCTGCGGTAACTGGTTGAAGGCCTAGGAGTGCTAGACTTTCTTTTTTGGAATTCCTAGGTGGTATACTTCACATTAGACATGAAAAGTAAGTTGGAACAAAATTTTGCATACACAACAATACATGGCCTACCTTCCATAACCTTAAGAACTGCAGGTTTTGCTTCACATTTGATGTAATTCTTGGAGGGCTTGTCTCAGAGCCCTATTGAAGAAAGTAAGTTAGACCCAATCAAAATTAGAAATTAGATCAACGAAATTGTTCCTCCTATTCACTAGTAAAATAGAATAAAGGGTAAGAATTTGATGAATCTAGAAGAAACCTGAGAGGTCTGATGCTGCTTCTTGCTTCTGGCAACTACAATATTATTGTAAGTTGGGGAAGTGGCACTACCAGTAAGAGTGGGAGAGTGAGAAGCGCTGAAGTAACATGAAGTACCACCACTACTTCCGTAGCATGGCTGGAAAATCGATGCTAATGAAGCAGATGATTGAAGTGTTTTCATAGCCCCAAATCGTACGCTTTCTTCATATCATTCCACTTCAGCTGTTACCCACATAAGACTACAATTCATTCTCCATCTCTGCGTTTTAGATTTCACAAATTTTCCATTTTTCTATTTCCCAACTTCAACGTTTCTGTTAAAATGGCGAACAGATGGTTGATATTTGGACAAGGAGACTTCTTTTCAGGTTTCAGCCTCAGCGTCTGCCCGGAGTTTAGCTGATTTTATTTATTTATTTTTTAACTTACAAATAGGAAAAAGGAAAATGCATGAAACTAAATGGCCCAAGGTTTCTTGGGCTATCAGAGTGAGCCCATTAGATGTTCAGGGTTTAGGCTATCGAAGTTAGGAGTTTTTTAACACTCCATTCTCTTCTTTTAACACCCAAACCAAAAGGTCACTAAGGGGACAGAAGGGATGGGGTGTAAAAAGAAACAATGGTGAAAAAGGAGATTTCTTTTATAACCTCAAAAGTTCTATTCTAACTCCCAAGTTTTTTAAATGACACAATTGCCTCTTGGACCATTTAAATCTTCCTCCCCTTCCTCCAGCAAAGTCATGGTGCTCTGCTGGTGGGGCAAATATGGTTGTCATTGCTAGCTATCTATTCCACTATGCCTATCCAATTACTCCACAGAGGAAACATTAATGAGCCATTGAAACTTGAATGGATTTGAATTTGCAACGTTGCATTCAAATGAAATGAACATAAAAGTGAATGCTAAAAAGACAAGTGCGAAGACTTTTCAACATGTACACTAAATTCACTTTGCATTAAAGATAGACTATGAATTCCAACTTCCCTACCATCGTTTTGCATTAAAAGATAAAGAGAGAAAAGTAGGAGAGGAATCTTTAAGGATAAACTTGGAGGCATCTATCAAGAATAAATGCCATTCATTATTAGATAAGCAAACACAGCTTAATCTTGGTCATTAATAAGCACTTATCAGCGTGGACAGCTTAATCTTCCATAATTTTATTTTAGAAGTACTGTACTTCGTTAAGTGAGTGAGAACCCGTACTGCTTGCATTTTGCAGCTTCGAGGGAAAGTCTCAGTTCTACCAATTCTGCACCCAATATCCAAAGAAGGGAATAAAAATAACTTGTTAAAGCATAAGCATTTTTGAGATTCCTTTATGCTCAGTCAATTACAAAGCAGTAATTCTAAGGCTTACAAAGTATTAATAAATAAGAAACTTTAAACAAAGTAATCAATCATCTGTCACCATTGCTGGGACATGCTTGGGCTAATTTCCAAAGGTTTTCAATGATCATAACCAATTTCGTGTTAAATCGATTCACGAAGCACTTGGGTAGCCATCCTGCAGGATCTAACTGAAAAGAGAACAATGCAAGAAACAAAAACCAGTTAATTTTTCTTTCATTTAATCAATAGCAATCAGCAAATATCAAATCTTTTAGTGTGAAACTTTAGTTACCTGAACAACATAAGTAACCACACATGAATCACTTTCAAGCTTCTCTACAACCCATCCTGATTGCTGCAGTAATCCTCTAATTGCATTACTTTGCTTTGGATGCAAACCAGCAGCTATTTCCTTTGGCAGTGAAGCAACTGCCACCACCTGTAAATCAAATGAAAACCCAGTTCAATTTTCTCAATGATTTTCAAGAAATAAGCTTGTGTTTGTTAAGGTTATTCTATTACTAGCTCAATTCCATGTGGTTATGTCTTGTAACTTTGAATTACTACTGACCAAGGTGCCATCTTCCATGGTTTCACGTCTCTCATAGACAATGAATTCTCTGTTCCTGAAGAGAGGCTTTGAGTTTTCTCCAAATCTGAGATGAATTATGCTGAGGTTGTCTTCAAGATCTCTTATATACTTGGCTTCCACCAGATCAGAGTCCCATTGCTGTCTTAACAAAACAAAAACCCAATAGCGAAGTGTTATCAGCAACTGTAACAAGCTATAGGGTCTGTTTGTTTCAAAAGAAATGGTTTCAATGCAAAACATTAAGGACAGAGCTAGAAATAAATAGAGCCAAATATCAAATGAGAATGCAGATACTTGATATTCACCTTTGCAGCATCAATGGCGTTGGCGACAGTGATGAATTGTTGAGGAGAGACAGATCTGAGCAGCCAGCGGCTGCGAAAGGTGTGAAGCGAGCCAGACCTGCGTTTTGATATCTCTACTCCATTGTCAAGATTCAGCACTTTCCATCCATCATTGCTGCCATTTCCTCTGTTTGAATCTGATGCTGACAATAACTCCTGTATGCAACTCTCACTTGCAAAGTGCACATATCTTCTAAGCGAGTCCTCACTGATGGACCTTTGCAAAATCAAAACAAAACAAATTCATCATGAGAATTCAGTTCATTGATAATGATGAATACAACGTTAATGTTTGTGTTTATGTGTTTACCATGATCTGCTGCACGGGGCAGGACAGCTGCTCATGTTAGTTAGTGGTTGCTATGCTATCAGCTGCCAGCAATTGTCTCTTCATGATAGTATTATGGGACTTGGTACGATGAATGGTTTATATAAAGAAGATGGGCGGTTGAGGGTTATGACTCGAGAGTTTGAACTTTTAAGAGAGGTAGAGCAAGGTGATTAATGCACATGCAATGCCAGAAGCCCTACATGATTAGAAGTTCCAAAAAGCAGCAACGGTATTGAAAAATGCTTCACATGGAATGCTGGTGACTTTTGGGAAGGGGGGAAATGAAAAGGAAAACAGATAGAAGACTCGGAGAGAGTCATATATAGAAAAAGATATACTAATTTCTGAATCTTGAAGTCTACCTTTAGCTCTCGAAACCCAATTCAAGTATATATATATATATAAGCATATATTATATTTATAGCATAATTAAGAATTTCAATTACCAAAGAAAAACTATATACTCCCCTAATTTTGCCGACTCTTGCCCCAGTCACGTGACACGGAAGAGCTGGATTGGCATTTCAACCAGCCAGGCAGACAGAAACTTGTCAAATGAATCCTTTGGGATGGTCCTTGACATTGTCCTTGGCATAATGTTAAGTTAGGTGTACTATCAACTAACTCTATTCCTTTTGGCAAGATAGTTCCTTTCTTGCAAACAAAATGTTTATTTAATAGTAGTAAGCTGAGATTTTAAGTGTTTTAAATTAAAAGATTTAAATTTAAAATTTTAAAATTATACTTGTTTAAAAGAATTATCAACTACTGTTTTCATCTCGAATAAGATGCAATATCTTGATGCAAATAATAAAAGGAAAAAAGTGTTTCTTGAGAGGCCAAGCAAGAGTTTTATGTTTATGTTTTTTAATGTTGCCAAACTTGTGTTGAATTGCACATGCTTGTGAGACGTGGGCAGTTGAAGACCAAAGAGGGTGGCTTTAAGGATTCTTCCTTGTTCACAGAATTATGAAAGTGAAAACAATGTTAGGCCAATACTGGTGAATACAACGACCCTGCAGAGAAGTGATATACAATAGCGTAGTGAAAGTCAATTTCAAAAAAACAAAAGGATAGAAGTATAATGAAAGCAAGAGATTAGATTACCAGGTACACTTAGTATAATCACATTCATAATTATCACAATAAATAAAAATAATAAAAAAGGACAATGGTTCTTAAAGAAGTACAATAATAATTGTATTCAAATTTGTTAACATTCATAAACTGCATACCAGAAAGTTCAAAATGGCACAGAATATCAATAATGAGTTCCTAATTGTTTAGAGATTACTTTATATGATTTTAATTAGATGAAGATATCCAGGTTGTTCTGTTTCTGATTTTACATTCACTTGCCTTTTAAGCAATTATTATAAAGCAGATGATAGGATAACTTTTCTCAAAACCAGTCATCGCCCCATTTATCCAACCAACAAAGAAAAGGAAAGAGATTGGGAAGAAAACGAGGGGAGGGAAAGAACTTTGAACATAAAGTTAACAGATTAATAATTGATGGTTATATATGTCCAATAATAACAACTAAGCTGATTCATTCCAAATCCCAGACAATGGCATTGTGAAAGATTAGAGAGGAACCCCTTTTTTCTTTTTTCTCAAATCATGCTTTTAAATTCAGAGATGTACACAATTCTGAATAACTAGAATAAAACAAAAAGCAATGATCTTGTCATTTATCCCAAAAGCTTAAAGATGAGAAACGGAGTACACATATAATGTATAGTATGCCTGCCAAAAGCCAAAGCAGGCAGCAGCTGATTCCTACTCATAGATGTCGGGATGATAGATTCGTTTTCATTTGCGTATCGGAACTTAAAGTAAATCTGATAACTATGTGCATAGTATATTCAAAAGTTAGAAACTTTCTTCGATTTTTTTTTTTAACTTTTTGCATTTTCATTATCAAATTTTGCACAGAGCTTTTCACTTTCATAAAGAACCACCACCAAGAAAAAGGAAAAAAAAAAAAAAAAAAGAGAGAGAGAGAAAGGAATCCTAGCAACTAATAAAAAAGACTATTCCAAGAAGATCTTATTATTTTTTAGTCACAAATCACGTTCCAGTTCATATTGGAACAAAAGAAAAGAACGGTTTTGGGTTGAAATCTACAGTTTATGCAGCATTTTCTAGAGAAAACAGGGCCCAGAGGAAAAAGAGTCATAAATAGTGAAAACTTGTAAATGAAGGAAACGAGTAGTTAGTCAGAGTCTGAGATAGAAAAGTCACCTACGTAATGTCATTTATCTATTATAAATTACATCACATCTACAGGAAAAAAAGTCGTCCCTTTCAATTACAGTTCCGTCTGTATAATCTGCGACCCAAATACAGAAAGGTTCTGATAGAATTCACTCTTAAGCAAACAGCTATGTACACTCATGATTCAACACTTTCCCTTTTCTGGGTTTTGGCTAAGCATGATTTAAAAAAAAAGGTTGCTTTTGAGTCTAAACATGAAAGGAGACTTACATAAGCTATATTTTAAGATTTGAAAGTATTGGACTTGCATCAAAGGACTCAAAACTAGCCGAATAGGAAACTGATTCAACAGTGGGGTTTGAACCAGCTTGCGGCAACATGCTTTGAATTTCTCTTGCTACACCATTCATTGTCGGCCTGCTAGCACCTGATTCTTCAAGACATCTCATTGCAAGATCCACAAAACTTCTCAATACCTGTTAATGTTGACCCTAAACCAATTCAAATTGTGAGGTCAACAATTTCATGAAGACCATATAACTCTTTTGTCGTATCAATTGCTAGCTTTTCTGACTAGTTTTACAACATATAGTCGTTGTATTGGTTTTCTTGCAGTTATGATCTCTAACACGAGTGCTCCAAAGCTATTTTCTCTCTCAAGTGAAATTTTGGGGTGAATAGTTGAAACTCGGAAACCAACCAAAAACTAAAAAGTGCATGGCCTTGGCTTACCATAGCAGAGTCATAGTCAACATGCAGATTCTAGCCATCGATGAAGCACTTGCATCTGTGTCGTCCGAGTCTCCGACCGTTAAGCATTTGGCGGGTGCCGTGAACGTTCAACACTAAGCCCATGAATATCACCATGGCCCAAAACAAATGCCATGAAGATCATCTAGGCCCAAGTCTTACTTCAAGTCAGAGTGCTAACTCTAGAATATTTTTCTAGACTAGATAAATTGAGCCGTGACATCACCAATGGAGAGTGGATGACTCATTTTGATAGACTCTTGCTAAATATATAAAACTAAACCATATATAAAACTAGAATATAAAATTAGAAAATATAATATCAGAAAAAAGAGTTAGGTCGTAGCTGCGTGTTCAACCAGACAGAAAGGCTTACCCTCCAAAACCTTTCGACGAAACACCGCGTAAATTTTCTTCAGTTCTGTCATAGTCACACTACTCTTAGTCTTGGTGAATTTCCTTCTTTCGTCGAACTACTGATGCGCGTTTTCTTTTTCTTTGTATTCACGCGAGATGCATTGTTGTTACTGTCACACAGTTAATGGTACATAATTGCTATTTAATTACTACTCGCGTGTTTTAGTAAAACAAATCAATGACATTCTACTTCAATCTATATTTGTGGTATAATACTATATCTTCTTCTCAGAAGTAACTAGAGGCTCAGTGAACACTATACCAACCGTTGTTCCTTTAACTTGATGGTAAATAACATGGTCTTCTTCACAATTAATCACAGGCTTGGATAGGCCAAAATCAGCAACTTCGACTTGAGTTAGAGAAAGACGGGATGGATCTTCCAGGAAGAAGGCTTTAAACTTTATATCTAATATTACTCAATACTAAACAAAGCTTCTTTGTAATTATCCTTACCTGCATGCATTTTCTTTTAAAAGGGCATTGGTATGTTTATCTTGATCATGTATTATGAAATGCTTGATTAATTTATCCTAGCTAATTTTATTTCATTACGCGTATTGGGATTTGAGAGAATATCACAACGTTGTCCCTACCATCAGCTAACCTTATTGTATTTACATTTCGTTACGCGTATTGGGATTTGTGGCATTTTTGAAATAAATTTCAATAAAAAAAACGCAGGGGAGGGGAATGTGTCGAGAAAGATAAGAGTGCATTAAATAATCCCACGTCCTGGAATAGTCTCACTACTCCCTGGTCACTTTGCATCTTTTCATCGAACTTTCCCATCTCAAATTACGAATGGCATTTTCTTTTTGGCAGAAACTTCTTTTTAAAATGTTGTTGAGCCATAGGTTGCATTAAGCAAGTATTTCAGCTTAGAAGAGGAATCGTTTTGCAGCTTTTGCTTTGCCTAGAATTAATCGTCATGGCATCTGTTTCTGCTTCTTTTCCCTACACGTTCACGCCACTTCGTAAAAGATATGATGTTTTTATTAGCTTTAGAGGCGAGGACACTCGAGACAACTTCACAAGCCATCTCTATGCCGCTCTGCGTCGACGAAATATCGAAACTTGTATAGATTACAGGCTTGAGAAAGGAGAGGAATTGTGGCCAGCACTTGAGGATGCAATTGAGAATTCATATGAATTTGTGGTTGTTTTCTCAGAGAATTATGCATCCTCAACGTGGTGCTTGGATGAGCTCAATAAAATAATGGAACAGAGGGCAAAGGGATGTGCTGTTATACCTGTCTTCTACAAAGTAGATCCATCGAATGTGCGTAGGCAGAAAGGGAGTTATGGAGACGCATTTGCTAAACATGAGCTAAATTTCTTTCACAGCAGGGAGAAGCTGAAAAACTGGAGATTTGCTCTCACAACAGCAGCTAATTTACTTGGCTGGGACTCTTGCCATAGGTACGCATTTCTTTCTTTCTATGTTTAAATTTGTTTTTTTTTTAAAAAGGAAAGTCAACTTAAAAACTTCCATTCTAATCTCATTTGTGATTTCTGGACCATAAGGAATATATTTTGTTTTATAGAAAGCGGGGAGCAGAAGTGTTGTTTATATATGTTTGGTTTTGGGAGCACAAATTTTATAATGGACACTTGTTTTAGTTTGAGAGGCACGTGGATATGGCTGGAAAGTTTTTATATTGGCCAAGGAAAGAAAGAACGTAGGAAGAAAGGGAGTGGAGAGTGAAAGGAATGGATCATTTTACTGATAATGCTTTGGCTTTATTCACTCTCAAATTTACAAGCATATACTTGAAACCTATTTATAGACTTGCATAGTTGGTTCTAGATACAGAGATATTTTCTAGTGAGTGCTTCATATTAAGTTACATAATTTCCTAAGCATCTTGTTCTAGACTTTTTTAGATTAATTTTTAACAATATATATATATATATATTTCCTTTTAATATTATAGGGTTGAATCTGATTTGATTGAGGACATCGTCAACGATGTTTTGCAAAAATTAAGTAATAAATACAAGTCAGATGAATTAAAAGGAATTGTTGGAGTTGATGAAAATTATGCACTGGTTGAATCATTATTGAGGATACAAGGGTCAGAGGAAACTCTAATAATTGGACTTTGGGGGATGGGCGGCATAGGTAAGACGACTATTGCCACTGCTCTAGTTGCCGAACTCCGTTCTCAATATGAAAGTAGCTGCTTTTTAGAAAATGTGAGGGAAGAATCAAAAAAGCATGGACTAAACTATTTGCGGAACAAATTACTTTCTGAACTATTTGGGCGAGAATATGACACGTCAATAAGTTCCAGTTTTTTTAAGGATCGGCTCATTCGCAAAAAGGTCTTCATTGTGCTTGATGATGTCGACTCTGTAGAACAAATGGAATATTTATGTGGTGATAGCATGGGGCCTGGCAGTCGAGTCATTGTGACTTCCAGGGATAAACATGTACTTAGTGGGACAGTTGATGAGATATATGAGGTCAAGGCATTGAGCTCTGAAACATCTCTTCAACTTTTTACTTCGCATGCCTTCAAACAAAGCCGTCCTAAAGAGGGATATCAGGACCTGTCAAATAGCGCAGTTTCTTATGCACAAGGAGTTCCATTAGCTTTAACAGTTTTGGGTTCATTCCTTCGTTTCAGAAGTAAAAAAGAATGGGAGAGTGCACTGACAAAACTCAAGAAGATTCCCCATGAACGAATTCACAATGTGTTAAAACTGAGTTACGATGGATTGGATGATAAAGAGCAAGATATATTTCTGGACATTGCATTCTTTTTGAAAGGGGATGATAAAGAAGATGCAATAAGGCTAATAGATAGCTTTGGTTTCTTTGGGGAGATAGGGATAAGTACCCTTTTAGATAGGGCTCTTATCACTATCTCAAAATCTAATACAATAAGGATGCATGACTTAATACAAGAAATGGGGAGGGAAATTGTTCGTGAACAATCAATTAGAAACCCTGGAAGACGTAGCCGTTTGTGGGATCCAGAAGAAATTCTCGATGTACTAGAAAATGACATGGTAAGAAAAGGCACTGATTTTCCGTATAATTACTTGCGTTATTGTAGAAAATGTAGCTAATATCCTAATAAGATACTACCATTTATTTACTTGTATTCATATTGTTGTTTACCAGGGAACTGAAACAGTTGAAGGCATAATGTTAAATGTGTCTGAAATTAGAGATATATCCTTGAGCTCTGATGCCTTCACAAAGATGTCTCGATTAAGATTTCTCAAATTCTTTACCACTTATGGAGGAGATTGTAATGTGCACCTTCCTAACGGTCTTAAGGCATTGTCTAGGAAATTAGGGTACTTTCGTTGGGATAAATACCCTTCATCGAATCTGCCGTCAACTTTTTGTGCTGAGAAACTTGTTGAGCTTTCCATGGCAAACAGCGCTGTTAAAAGACTATGGGAAGGAGTCCAGGTATGCCTGTCTAATTTGTAAATGTAATGTAGTTTTTTGATTTTTTTTTAAATTGAAATTCTCTTACTAGAAAATTAAATAGTTTTTTGCTTCTTACAGAATGTTGTGAGTTTAAAGAAAATTGACCTTAATGGGTGCAAGGAGCTGGCTGAACTCCCAGATTTATCTCGAGCCTTAAATCTTGAGTATGTGTGGCTGAAGCGCTGTAAAAGATTGCATCATCTTCATCCATCTATTTTATCCCTGTACACGCTTGTTGAATTGGATCTGACTGAATGTACAGAGCTTGAGAGTCTTCGAAGTGATATTCATTTTAGAGCCGTCGCATTTTTCCGTCTTAGTAAGTGCACACGTCTTCAAGAAATTTCTGTGACAGATGAATTGCCCTCGTCAATGCCGCACCTCCACAAGCTTGAGAAATTGTATTTATGGAGCGGGGAAGACGATGAGAATATTCCAAACTGGTCACTTGGTCAGAGATTCCTTCACCAGTTTGATCTTTCTGGCTGTAACTTGATTAAACTCCCCAATGACATCAGTTTTTTATCATCATTATACGAGCTATCACTCAGTGGGAACAGGAATTTGGAGAGCTTGCCTACAAGCATCAAGAATCTTTCACATCTGAAGAAGCTTGACTTAAGCTATTGCAGCAGGCTTGAATCTCTACCTCAACTTCCGCTATCTATTGAAATCTTAAATGCCAGCTACTGCACCTCCCTACGGACAGTGTACAGCCCAATGCCTGAGGTTGGATTCACAAGAGAATACTTTGCACTCTTCCATTTCTGCTGCTTTTCATTCGTCGATTGCATGAAATTATGTGAACATGCATTCGAGAGTATTATGGCATATGCACACATTAGAATAAAACAAGCAATGGAAACATGTTCATCCGATACTGGCAGTAGTGGAAGAGCATATGTATATTTGCCAAAATGCAGACTTCCTGAGTGGATTAGTTATCGAACAACAAAAGGATCACTAACTCTACCTGTGCATCTCAGCTTGAAGGGTTTCATCTTGTGTATGATTCTCCCTCAGCATTTCCAATATAAGGTAAATAGCCTGTGTAAATTCTACGTGGTAGCAAGTAATGGGAAAATCGTTGATTGTGAAAGTAGATGCCCCGGCAGAGTGGCATCAAATTATTGTTTGGGTCATGCGTCTATATGGTATGACCCCGAGTTTAATCTCGAAATAATTAGGGCAATTCAAACAGTCAGTGCTCTTGATCCTTGTGCCGCTTCTAGTATAAAGGTATCATTTCAGTTTTATGCTGTATCGGCACCGCCAGAAGGCCCAGAACTAATACCTGCAGTTGTGGAGGTAGAGGAATCAGCAGAAGGGGGAGTATACCCGATATATGCCTCAGAATATGACAATTTTCTCAAAGAAAGAGGATTGGAGGTGGATTTTGGTAACAAAACCAAGAGACGTCGGGATACTGATGATGATTTAGAATTGAAGACAACTAGAATTCGAGTTGAAGGCTGTGAATATGATGAGCAACAACTACTCCCTTTTACAACAAAGAAATCTGCATTACAACGCCTTGGTTTGGAATTGGCGTTGGAGCAGGGTGCTGAAACCAATATTGATGAGTTAGAGCAGAGTGCAGCTGGAGTTGGAATTGGAGTCTCTGATCAACAAGTACTTCATGATTGGACAAACAAATTAAAAGAATTTACCTTCCAACCTCTTTTAACTGAAACCTTCATGCAACAGTTGCATGAGCAACAACTACTCCCTTTTACAACAGAGCAATCTACACTACAACACCTTGAATCGGGATTGGAGTTGGAGCAGGGTACTGAAACCAATATTGATGAGTTAGAGCAGAGTGCAGCTGGAGTTGGAGGCTCTGATCGAGAGAATCAACATGAGCAGGTTTCTTTTGCAGATTTTTGTCTTGCTTGTTGCTTTAACTCTTAAGGCCAAAGTTGTCCATGGAAGATGGCTCTGCAAGACTCAACCTGGGGGATGATATTTAATGCTGGATGGAGTCTTTCAAGACGACAAGGATTCGATTCTTGCATTGTTTCTGTTAGTACTTGTAGCGGGCCGTCATAAAAAGGTAAAATGATGGTGGCAGTCAATCTTAGGCGTTCTCTCAATGTCAATGAGCATCTGGTTAGGGAGAGTATCTTTATGAAGTTTATTTAGGTTCAGAATAAAGAACAAATTAGAATTCTATGGTCATGAATTGTGTTTGCCTCCATATTTTTTATTTTGAATGAATGCCCCAAGCCCTCAAGCATATGTAGCTACTGTAAATACCTCTCTTCTCTCTTCCTGCAGGTGCACTGCTAAGTTAAAGCTGACCTGTAAAACCTTTTCCAATGTTATATTTGAGCCAAGGACGATTCTCAATTTTCATCAGGGCTAAGTTTTTCTTCTGCAGAACAAAGAAATGTCATAGCAGTCTATATTCATGTAAGAAAAGGAGAATCCTGAGAAATTTACCTCCATATACCATAAAAAAAATATATTTACTAATATATACTACTTTTAAAAACATTTATCAATATATACCACTTTTTTCAGATATCGCATTACCGTACTGCGATATTCGAATATCGCAGTACAGAAATGTGATATTCGAATAAAAAATTAATTAAATTATTTATTTTTTATTTTTTACAAATAAAATATTAAAAAAATTAAAATTTTTTAAATACATATACACAATCTCAAAAATTATTATCAATACATACAACATTTTATACAATAAAATCTCTAGTTATGAAGTGATTTTGCCTAAATAAATTTAATATTATCATATTTCAAAATTAAATACATTTTTTTATATATATTTGAGTTAATTAATTTTGAAAAATTCACTTAATGTATTATAATTTTTTATAAAAATAAACATATAAAAAAAGAGATACAGTAGATAAGGAAGAGAAAAAAAAAATACTCAAAACAACAAATTATCTGTCCAAAAAAATAAATATTTTCCTTTCCTTCAAATGAAGCATCCAAGAAAAAGAAACACATTATTATCTTACAGAAATATTTTAACACTAATTCATGAATCTTGTGTTATCTTTTAATTAAATTATAAAATAAAATAAATTTGTAAGAGGGTAATGTAATTTTATTAAAGGTAATATATATTAGTAAATATTTATAAAAATAGTATGTATTGGTATTAATTTTTGGAATGATGTATATGTCTTTAAAAAAATTTATAAATTTTTTTAATATTTTATTTGTAAAAAATAAAAAATAAATAATTTAATTAATTTTTTATTCGAATATCACAGTACGGTAATACGATATCTGAAAAAAAAAAATGATATATATTGATAAATATTTTTAAAAGTGATATATATTGATAAATATTTTTTTTTTGTGGTATATGGAGGTAAATTTCTCGAGAATCCATGCATCTGTTCCTTTTTTTTTTTTTTTTAATACGCACATCGATAAATAGTTGGCATCCAACTGATAATGTTAAGTTGCATAATTTTTTTTGTTTAAAGTACACCTTTTGATTTTTTTTCTTTGTTAAAATAGAGAACATAATTATCTCACAAATCACAATCAAAAGGTGTTAGACATCAAATTACTTTTTAATAATATATATTAGGTCATTAATCGAAGAAAAGGTAAATAAAAATGTAATGAGGGATAATTTAGTTTTAATTAATTTACCCATTACTGAAAAGGAAAATGAAATTTCACAAGAAGCAAGTTTTTCACTCAGGTTATAGAGTTAGAATACAATTTTGATCTTAATTTATTTAAATTCTGGAAACTATGTATGTTTTCCTACATATGATGCAAACACAGAACCTCTAATAATATTATCAATTCCTTGTTATTACACCAAGTATATTAGATGAAGCTAGATTTTGTATATGAGAATTGTGATAAACTCGATTCAATTTCAGTTAAAAAAAAAAACTATAATTTTGATTTTTTAATCTAATTACTTAAAAAATCCTTAGTTATTGTAGTATGGAAATGAATTAAAACTAAAAAATAAAAATAAACTCATTGCAAATTTCAAGGAAATAAAACCTTTGATAATTAATTCCAAAAATTAATAAATAGGGATTACTACATTTCCAATAAAAAATATTTTAGAAATATATTTATTTTGTTTATTTTATTTACTTAATTTTAAAAATATTTTGTTTTATTTTCATATTCATTTATTACTAAAAAATAATGAATAGACAAACAACAAAAACATGAAAATAGTTTTAAAATAAATATGAAAATTTGGAAAAACACTAAAATAATTTTTAAAATACATGTTGACAAAATAATTTTTCAATTTTCAGTAAAAATATGTTCCAAAATATATACTAAAAGAGTATATGTAAACTAATTATTATTAATGTCACTTATTTATCTCATTTATTAAAATTTAAGGTTTCATAGTAAAAATTTAAGTTTATGTATTACAATTAGTGTTTAGGGTTATTTAAATTTTAACTTTAACAATACTAAAATGTAGGATTTTAAGGATTAATAAAGAGAAAATTACAAAACATTCATTAATATATATTAATTACAAATTATTAATAAGTATTAATTTTAAAAAAATTAACATTTTCTAAACAAAGGTCCAATACAAAAGAAAAATGAATTTTGACAGTCAGAAAATAAAAGGAAAACGAATTCGGAAATACATTTTCAATAAAAATACATGAAAACAAGTCATAAAAATAAAATTATGTCAAATCAAATAAAAAATAATTTTCAATATTTCTAAAAAACATAAAAAAGATTTCCAACAAAATCTGAAAATACATTTTCAGTAAAAATAAAAAGAAAAGATTTTTGAAATCATACGCTAAATGAATATAAAAATAGTTTTTAAATACATGTTGACAAAATAATCTTTCAATTTTCAGTAAAAATATATACAGTATACGTAAACTAATTAGTATTTCTTACTAATGTCACTTATTTATCTCTCATTAAAGTTTATTAGAATTTAAGGTTTAAGGTTTCATAGTAAAAATTTAAAGTTTATGATTTGCAATTAATGTTTAGGGTTATTTAAATTTTAGGTTTAACAATTTCAGTTTAGAGTTTAAAATTCATAGATCAAGTTTTAGATTAACATTTAACATTTAAAATTTAAGATTTTTAAGGTTAATAAAAAATAAAATTAAAAACACTAATAAGAGGATTAATATATAATAATTAAAATTATTAAAAAGTATTAATTTTAAAACAAAAAAATCTTACGAAGACAATATTTCTAATAAAAGGAAAACTATTTTAAATAAACTAAAACATCTCATAAAAATAAAATAACAAATAATTTTTGATATTTTTAGAAAGAGAATAAAAACACAAAATATACATTCTGACAAAACGATTTTTTTTAAAAAAAATATATTAAAAGATAAAAACAACTAATAAGTAAAAAAAAAAAAAAACATATAAAAATGATTTCCAACAAAATTTGAAAATACCTTTCCAGTAAGAATAAAAATACAAGACACATTTTGACAAAAAATAATTTCAAACAAAAAAAAAATTAAAATCATACGCTAAATGAATTTGAAAATGATAAATAATGTTATATAAGAATCCATTCTAAAAGAAAGTGATTTTTAAAATTTATATATTTTTATTAATAATTATTACGTGAGTACGCAATAAAAAATTATTTTGAATTAAATAAATAAGAAATATTTTTGCAAAAGTATTTTTCAAAACACACTACAAACATTTTTAATCAATTTTTTTTTTTAAAAAAAAAGCCAATAAGAAATCGATACATTTTTGAAACAAAATGATTTTCTAAAATACATTCTCACTAAATTCATTTTGAAATACATTTATTTTGTTTATTTTATTTACTTATAGCTTAAAAATACTTTTAGCCGTATGAACATATAAATAAGACTACACTTTTTTTTTAAAATACGAAATACGAAAGTTATTTTTAATACTACTAGAAAAAAGTCAATAGACAAACAACAAAAAGATAAAAATAATTTTTTAAATAAATGTAAAAATTTGGAAATACACTAAAATAGATAACAAAGAACAGACTTGCCAAAAAATGAATGCTCTTTTATTTATGTAAACTAATTAATATTTCTTACTAACACTCTTATTTAATACTTAAATTAATGTCACTTATTTATGTCTTATTAAAGTTTATTAAAATTTAAAGTTTTACTAAATAAAAATTATTACTTAATAACTTAGAAAACCAAAAAAACATTATTTGTCAAAATGTCTCTGAGAAATGTTTTTGTAAAAGTATTTTCCAAAACACCTTAAAAACATTTTGAATTAAATTCTTCTAAAAATATTTATAATATTTTCTAAAAAATAAATTAAAAAAAGATACATTTTGACACAATGGTTTTTTAAAATACATTTTCCGTAATTTTTTTTTAAAAGAAACTATAAAAGAAAACAAAAATATATATATACACAATATATATCAAAACTAAAACTTATTGAATCAAATTTTGTAAAAATATTTTTAGAAATACACTGAATAAACACAAATTATTTTTTATAAAAAAAGTCAATAAAAAAACACAAATACATAAACTGTATACCAGAAAGTTCAAAATGGCACAGAATATCAGTAATGAGTTCCTAATTGTTTAGAGATTACTTTATATGATTTTAATTAGATGAAGATATCCAGGTTTTTCTGTTTCTGATTTTACATTCACTTGCCTATTAAGCAATTATTATAAAGCAGATGATAGGATAACTTTTCTCAAAACCAATCAATTGCCCCATTTATCCAACCAACAAAGAAAAGGAAAAAGATTGGGAAGAAAACGAGGGGAGGGAAAGAACTTTGAACATAAAGTTAACAGATTAATAATTGTTCGTTATATAAGTCCAGTAATAACAACTAGGCTGATTCATTCCAAATCCCAGACAATGGCATTGTGAAAGATTAGAGAGGAACCCCTTTTTTCTTTTTTCTCAAATCATGCTTTTAAATTCAGAGATGTACACAATTCTGAATAACTAGAATAAAACAAAAAGCAATGATCCTGTCATTTATTCCAAAAGCTTAAAGATGAAAAACGGAGTACACATATAATGTATAGTATGCATCCCAAAAGCTAAAGCAGGCAGCAGCTGATTCCTACTCATAGATGTCGGGATGCATAGATTCGTTTCATTCGCGTATTGAAACTAAAAGTAAATCTGCTGACTATGTGCATATATTCAAAAACTTAGAAACTTTCTTCGATTTATTTTTTTAACTTTTTTGCATTTTCATTATCAAATTTTGTCCAGAGCTTTTGACTTTCGTAAAGAACCACCACCAAGAAAAAGGGAACAAAAAGAAAGAAAAAAGAGAGAAAAGAATCCTAGCAACCAATAACAAAAAAGACTATTCCAAGAAGATCTTATTATTTTTTAGTCACAAATCACGTACCAGTTCATATTGGAACAAAAGAAAAGAATGGTTTTGGGTTGAAATCTACAGTTTATGTATCATTTTCTAGAGAAAATAGGGCCCAGAGGAAAAAGAGTCATAAATAGTGAAAACTTGTAAATGAAGGAAACGAGTAGTCAGTCAGAGTTTGAGATAGAAAAGTCACCCACGTAATGTAATTTATCTGTTATAAATTACATCATATCTACAGGGAAAAAAATCGTCCCTTTCAATTACAGTTCCGTCTATATAATCTGCGACCCAAATACAGAAAGGTTCCGATAGAATTCATTCGTGAGCAAACAGCTATGTACACTCATGATTCAATACTTCCCCTTTTCTGGGTTTTGGCTAAGCATTACTTGATTAAAAAAAAAGAAGGTTGCTTTTGAGTCTAAACATGAAAGGAGACTTACATAAGCTAGATTTTAAGATTTGAAAGCATTGGACTTGCATCAAAGGACTCAAAACTAGCCGAAGAGGAACTGATTCAACAGTGGGGTTTGAACCAGCTTGCGGCAACATGCTTTGAATTTCTGTGTTGTCCGAGTTTCCGACCGTTAAGCATTTGGCGGGTGCCGTGAACGTTCAACACTAAGGCCTATGAATATCACCATGGCCCAAAACAAATGCCATGAAGATCCTCTAGGCCCAAGTCTTACTTCAAGTGAGAGTGCTAACCATAGAATATTTTTCTAGACTAGATAAAGTGAGCCGTGACATCACCAATGGAGAGCGGATGGCTCTTTTTGATAGACTCTTGCCCCACTTTTTCTAGATGTATAAAACTAACCCATATATGAAATTAGATATATAAAACTAGAATATAAAACTAAACTTCTAGATTAGATAAAACTAGAATATAAGATTAGAAAATATAATATCAGAAAAAAGAGTTAGGTCTTAGCTGCGTGTTCTACCGGACAGAAAGACTTACCCTCCAAAACCTTTCGACGAAACACCTCGTAAATTTTCTTCAGTTCTGTGATAGTCACACTACTCTTAGTCTTGGTCAATTTCCTTCTTTCGTCGAACTACTGATGCGCGTTTTCTTTTTCTTTGTATTCACGCGAGATGCATTGTTGTTACTGTCACACAGTTAATGGTACATAATTGCTATTTAATTACTACTCGCGTGTTTTAGTAAAACAAATCAATGACATTCTACTTCAATCTATATTTGTGGTATAATACTATATCTTCTTCTCAGAAGTAACTAGAGGCTCAGTGAACACTATACCAACCGTTGTTCCTTTAACTTGATGGTAACTAACGTGGTCTTCTTCACAATTAATCACAGGCTTGGATAGGCCAAAATCAGCAACTTCGATTTGAGTTAGAGAAAGACGGGATGGATCTTCCAGGAAGAAAGCTTTAAACTTTATATCTAATATTACTCAATACTAAACAAAGCTTCTTTGTAATTATCCTTACCTGCATGCATTTTCTTTTAAAAGGACATTGGTCTGTTTATCTTGACCATGTATTATGAATGCTCTTGTAATAGAAAAGTAAGGCTAGTTGATTATAAATGAAGGAATATAAGAAGTGGGCAATGATGTAGGCATATATATACTAATAATAAAGGGTCTTCCGTGAGATCTGAGCATATATTCTTAGAGAAGGCAAAGCCTATATTTATAGTCTAGAGCTAGCATATGTTTTCAGATGAGTCAAGTCATCTACTACTATGATTAAACTAAACGGGGCATTTGCGTTGGACGGTTGTTGTAGCTCCTTATATTGCTTTTGGGACAATTTGAAAAACCATTAGTTTGTTGTCTCAAGTAGTTATTTTATTGATCACTAATAAGTCCTTCGGATTTAAATTTTTTATAATTAATATTTAACAAAAATAATTTATTAATTATTAAAATAACTTTATTAAATAATCTATTCAATTTCCCACTCCTTTTCTTACCGCCGTCACGAAGGGGATTGGGTTATGGTGGCTAGGTGGGTGGGTTGCTTGATTAATTTATCCTAGCTAATTTCATTTCATTACGCGTATTGGGATTTGAGAGAATATCACAACGTAGTCCCTACCATCAGCTAACCTTATTGTATTTACATTCCATTACGCGTATTGGGATTTGTGGTTTTGAAATAAATTTCAATAAAAAAAACACGGGGGAGGGGAATCTGTCGAGAAAGATGGGAGTGCATTAAATAATCCTACGTCCTGGAATATTCTCACTACTCCCTCGTCACTTTGCATCTTTTCATCGAACTTTCCCATCTCAAATTACGAATGGCATTTTTATTTTATTTTTTTGGCAGAAACTTCTTTTTAAAATGTTGAGCCATAGGTTGCATTAAGCAAGCATTTCAGCTTAGAAGAGGAATCGTTTTGCAGCTTTTGCTTTGCCTAGAATTAATCGTCATGGCATCTGTTTCTGCTTCTTCTCCCTCCACGCTTCCGCAACTTCGTAAAAGATATGATGTTTTTATTAGCTTTAGAGGCGGGGACACCCGAAAAAACTTCACAAGCCATCTCCATGCCGCTCTGTGTCGACGAAAGATCGAAACTTACATAGACTACAGGCTTGAGAAGGGAGATGAAGTGTGGCCAGCACTTGAGGAAGCAATTGAAAATTCATATGTATTTGTGGTTGTTTTCTCAGAGAATTATGCATCCTCAACCTGGTGCTTGAATGAGCTCACTAAAATAATGGAGCAGAGGGCAAAGGGATGTGCTGTTATACCTGTCTTCTACAAAGTAGATCCATCGCATGTGCGTTGGCAGAAAGGGAGTTATGGGGATGCATTTGCTAAACATGAACTAAATTTCTTTCACAGCAGGGAGAAGCTGAAAAACTGGAGATTTGCTCTCACAACAGCAGCTAATTTAGTTGGCTGGGACTCTTTCTATAGGTACGCATTTCTTTATTTCTATGCTTAGTTTTTTTTTTTTTTAATAAAAAAAAGGAAATTCAACTTAAAAACTTCCATTCTAATCTCATTTGTGATTTCTGGACCATAAGGAATGTATTTTGTTTTATAGAATGCAGGGAGCAGAAGTGTTGTTTATATATGTTTGGTTTTGGGAGTACAAATTTTATAATGGAGACTGGTTTTAGTTTGAGAGGGACGTGGGTATGGCTGGAAAGTTTTTATATTGGCCAAGGAAAGAAAGAACGTAGGGAGAAAGGGAGTGGAGAGTGAAAGGAATGTATCATTTTACTGATAATGCTTTGGCTTTATTCACTCTCAAATTTACAAGCATATACTTGAAACCTATTTTTTAGCGAGCGCTTCATATTAAATTACGTAATTTCCTAGCATCTTGTTCTAGACTTTTCTAGATTAATTTTTAACTATATATATATATATATATTTCCTTTTCATATTATAGGGTTGAAGCTGAATTGATTGAGGACATTGTCAACGATGTTTTGCAAAAATTAAGTAATAAATACAAGTCAGATGAATTAAAAGCAATTGTTGGAGTTGATGAAAATTATGCACTGGTTGAATCATTATTGAGGATACAAGAGTCAGAGAAAACTCTAATAACTGGACTCTGGGGGATGGGTGGCATAGGTAAGACGACTATTGCCGCTGCTCTAGTTGCCGAACTCCGTTCTCAATATGAAAGTAGCTGCTTTTTGGAAAATGTGAGGGAAGAATCAAAAAAGCATGGACTAAGTTATTTGCGGAGCAAAGTAATTTCTGAACTATTTGGGCGAGAATATGACACATCAATAAGTTCCAGTTTTTTTAAGGATCGGCTCATTCGCAAGAAGGTCTTCATTGTGCTTGATGATGTCGACACTATAGAACAAATGGAATATTTATGTGGTGATCGCATGGGGCCTGGCAGTAGAGTCATTGTGACTTCCAGGGATAAACATGTACTTAGTGGGAGAGTTGATGCGATATATGAGGTCAAGGCATTGACCTCTGAAAAATCTCTTCAACTTTTTACTTTGCATGCCTTCAAACAAAACCGCCCTAAAGAGGGATATGAGGACCTATCAAATAGCGCAGTTTCTTATGCCCAAGGAGTTCCATTAGCTTTAACAGTTTTGGGTTCATTCCTTCGTTTCAGAAGTAAAAAAGAATGGGAGAGTGCACTGACAAAACTCAAGAAGATTCCCCATGAACGAATTCACAATGTGTTAAAACTGAGTTACGATGGATTGGATGATAAAGAGCAAGATATCTTTTTGGACATTGCATTCTTTTTGAAAGGGGAGGATAAAGAAGATGCAATAAGGCTACTAGATAACTTTGGTTTCTTTGGGGAGATTGGGATAAGTACCCTTTTAGATAGGGCTCTTATCACTATCTCAAACTCCAATACAATAAGGATGCATGACTTAATACAAGAAACAGCGAGGGAAATTGTTCGTCAACAATCAATTAGAAACCCTGGAAGACGTAGCCGTTTGTCGGATCCAGAAGAAATTCTTGATGTATTGGCAAATGACATGGTAAGAAAAGGCACTGATTTTCCGTATAATTTACTTGCGTTATTGTAGAAAATGCAGCTAATATCCTAATAAGATACTACCATTTATTTACTTGTATTCATATTGTTGTTTACCAGGGAACTGAAACAGTTGAAGGCATAATGTTAAATGTGTCTGAAATTAGAGATATATCCTTGAGCTCTGATGCCTTCACAAAGATGTCTCGATTAAGATTTCTCAAATTCTTTACCACTCATGGAGGAGATTGTAATGTGCACCTTCCTAACGGTCTTAAGGCTTTGTCCAGTAAATTAGGGTACTTTCGTTGGGATAAATACCCTTCATCGAATCTGCCGTCAACTTTTTGTGCTGAGAAACTTGTTGAGCTTTCCATGGCAAACAGCGCTGTTAAAAGACTATGGGAAGGAATCCAGGTATGCCTGTCTAATTTGTAAATATAATGTAGTTTTTTTCTTTTAAATTGAAATTCTGTTACTAGAAAATTAAATAATTTTTTTGCTGCTTACAGAATGTTGTGAATTTGAAGAAAATTGACCTTAATGGGTGCAAGGAGCTGGCTGAGCTCCCAGATTTTTCCAGAGCCTTAAATCTTGAGTATGTGTGGCTGAAGCGCTGTAAAAGATTGCATCATCTTCATCCATCTATTTTATCCCTTTACACGCTTGTTGAATTGGATCTGACTGAATGTACAGAGCTTGAGAGTCTTCGAAGTGATATTCATTTTAGAGCCGTCACCTTTTTCCGTCTTAGTAAGTGCACACGTCTTCAAGAAATTTCTGTGACAGATGAATTGCCCTCGTCAATGCCGCACCTCCACGAGTTTGAGAAATTGTATTTATGGAGCGGGGAAGATGTTGAGAATATTGCAAACCGGTTACGTGGTCGGAGATTCCTTCACCAGTTTGATCTTTCTGGCTGTAACTTGATTAAACTCCCCAATGACATCAGTTTTTTATCATCATTATACGAGCTATCACTCAGTGGGAACAGAAATTTGGAGAGCTTGCCTACAAGCATCAAGAATCTTTCACATCTGAAGAAGCTTGACTTAAGCTATTGCAGCAGGCTCGAATCTCTACCTCAACTTCCGCTATCTATTGAAATCTTAAATGCCAGCTACTGCACCTCCCTACGGACAGTGTACAGCCCAATGCCTGAGGTTGAATTCCCAAGAGAATACTTTGCACTCTTCCATTTCTGCTGCTTTTCATTCGTCGATTGCATGAGATTATATGAACCTGCATTCGAGAGTATTATGGCATATGCACACATTAGAATAAAACAAGCAATGGAAACATGTTCATCCGATTCTGGCAGTAGTGGAAGAACATATGTATACTTGCCAAACTGTAGACTTCCTGGGTGGTTCAGTTATCGAACAACAAAAGTATCGCTAACTCTACGTGTGCATCTCAGCTTCAAGGGTTTCATCTTGGGTATGATTCTCCCTCAGCATTGCCAATATCAAGTAAATAGCGTATGTAAAGGCTACGTGGTAGCAAATGAACGGAAAATCTTTTATCGTGAAAGTAGATGCCCCGGCAGAGTGGCATCAAATTATGGTTTGCATCATGCGTCTATATGGTATGATCCCGAGTTTAATCTCGGAATAATTAGGGAAATTCAAAGAGTCAGTGCTCTTGATCCTCGTGCCACTTCCAGTATAAAGATGTCATTTCAATTTTATGCTGTATCGGCACCGCCAGAAAGCCCAGAACTAAAACCTGCAGTTGTGGAGGTAGAGCAATCAGCAAAAGGGGGAGTATACCCGATATATGGCTCAGAATATGACAATTTTCTCAAACAAAGAGGATTGGAGGTGGATTTTGGTAACAAAACCAAGAGACGTCGGGATACTGATGATGATTTAGAATTGAAGACAACTAGAATTCGAGTTGAAGGCTGTGATGAGCAACAACTAGTCCCTTTTACAGCAAAGAAATCTGCACTACAACACGTTGGATTGGAATTGGAGTTGGAGCAGGGTGCTGAAACCAATATTGATGAATTAGAGCAGAGTGCAGCTGGAGTTGGAATTGGAGTCTCTGATCAACAAGTACTTCATGATCGGACAAACAAATTAAAAGAATTTACCTTCCAACCTCTTTTAACTGAAACCTTTATGCAACAGTTGCATGAGCAACAACTACTCCCTTTTACAGCAAAGCAATCTGCACTACAACACCTTGAATCGGGATTGGAGTTGGAGCAGGGTACTGAAACCAATATCGATGGGTTAGAGCAGAGTGCAGCTGGAATTGGAGGCTCTGATCGAGAGAACCAACATGAGCAACAAGTACTTCATGATCGGACAAACATATTGAAAGAACTTACCCTCCAAACTCCTTTCAACTGAAACCTGCAAGCAGAATGGAAGGACGGAATTGAAAGAATTACACTTCCTATAATTGCTCAACGGGTATAGCCTTTACAAATTCTCTGCTTTCCTTTTCCGTGATTTATCTCTTCTCTACGCCTTAATTCTTAAGCTTCTTTTTGTATACTTCAAATTTCTTTCTTAAATCGGTAATCTAATTGCTGATTCAATAGGCTATTAGGTTTTCTGGTCAGCGGCATTTGTCTGGGCTTATGTTAGTTTTTCCTCTAACTTCTGTTCTATGTATTTCTAATGCAGTTAAACTCACTGTTTGTTGTCTCATCCAATTCTTTTCCATTTTGTCCAAAATATTGGGGTTTGATTTGACTGTGTTCATAGACGATGTCTAAATGGTGGAAACATTATATTTCAATCGTATCTCTTATTTGATATAAAGCTGAATGGGGTTGGCCTGCACTCGCCATTGAACAGGCACTGATTCTTAAATATCTCTCTTATTTATTCTCTTATCTCTTCTTTTATATAGAAATAGCTTATCTTTCTGCTTTCCTTAAAAGAGTTAATTCCTGTATGCGGAATCTGACGATATCAAATGGGATTGAAGACCAATGCCTTTTTTTCTATCTTCTTTAATTTTTGTGTTGTTATAAATTGTAGATTCTGAATAGGACGAAATTTATTTCAACTTGAAGATATCACATGGGATCTTAGACCTATGGCTTTTCTCTATTTTATGCTCTATCTTTTGCAGCATCTTGGCCTTCTCAGTTCTCATAAATATATAAATCTCATATGACTTGGGTTTCTTTTGCAGATTTTTGTCTTGCTTGTAGCTTTAACTCTTAAGGCCAAAGTTGTCCATGGAAGATGGCTCTGCAAGACTCAACCTGGGGGATATTGAATGCTAGATTGAGTTTTTCAAGACGACAAGGATTCGATTCTTGCATGGTTTCTTTTAGTACTTGTAGCGGGCCGTCATAAAAAGGTAAAATGATGGCGGCAGTCAATCTTAGGCGTTCCCTCAATGTGAATGAGCATCTATCTGGTTAGGGAGAGTATCTTTATGAAGGTTATTGAGGTTCAGAATTAAGAACAGTCGTTTTGGACATTCTGTGGGCCTCTATTTCTTTCTATGGCCAAATAATGCAGAGAGGGCAGTTTTAAAATTTTATATATTTTTTTTTAAGTGAGGGATGGTATTTATAAAAAGTGCGGCTATAAAACTTAATACCCTTTCTGTTAAAATGGCGAACAAATGGTTGATATTTGGACAAGTAGACTTCTTTTCAGGCTTCAGCCTCAGCGTCTGCCTGGAGTTTAGCTGATTTTATTTATTTATTTTTTAACTTACAAATAGGAAAAAGGAAAATGCATGAAACTAAATGGCCCAAGGTTTCTTGGGCTATCAAAGTAAGCCCATTAGATGTTCAGGGTTTAGGCTATCGAAGTTAGAAGTTTTTTAACACCTCATTCTCTTCTTTTAACACCAAAACCAAAAGGTGACTAGGGGAACAGAAAGATGGGGTGTAAAAAGAAAAAATGGTGAAAAAGGAGATTTCGTTTATAACCTCAAAAAGTCTATACTAATTCCCAAGTTTTTTAAATGACCCAATTGCCTCTTGGACCATTTAAACCTTCTTCCCCTTCCTCCAGCAAGTTCATGGTGCTCTGCTGGTGGGGCAAATAAGGTTGTCATTGCTAGCTATCTATTCCACTATGCCCATCCAATTACTCCACAGAGGAAACATTAATGAGCCATTGAAACTTGAATGGATTTGAATTTGCAACGTTGCATTCAAATGAAATGAACGTAAAAGTGAATGCTAAAAAGAAAAGTGCGAAGACTTTTCAACATGTACACTAAATTCACTTTGCATTAAAGATAGACTATGAATTCCAACTTCCCTACCATCGTTTTGCATTAAAAGATAAAGAGAGAAAAGTAGGAGAGGAATCTATAATGATAAACTTGGAGGCATCTATCAAGAATAAATGCCATTCATTATTAGATAAGCAAACACAGCTTAATCTTGGTCATTAATAAGCACTTATCAGCGTGGACAGCTTAATCTTCCATAATTTTATTTTAGAAGTACTGTACTTCGTTAAGTGAGTTAGAACCCGTACTGCTTGCATTTTGCAGCTTCGAGGGAAAGTCTTAGTTCTACCAATTCTGCACCCAATATCCAAAGAAGGGAATAAAAATAACTAGTTAAAGCATAAGCACTTTTGAGATTCCTTTTTGCTCAGTCAATTACAAAGCAGTAATCCTAAGGCTTACAAAGTATAAATAAATAAGAAACTTTACACAAAGTAATCAATCATCTATCACCATTGCTATGACATGCTTGGGCTAATTTCCAAAGGTTTTCAATGATCATAACCAATTTCGTGTTAAATCGATTCACGAAGCACTTGGGTAGCCATCCTGCAGGATCTAACTGAAAAGAGAACAATGCAAGAAACAAAAACCAGTTAACTTTTCTTTCATTTAATCAATAGCAATCAGCAAATATCAAATCTTTTCGTGTGAAACTTTAGTTACCTGAACAACATAAGTAACCACACATGAATCACTTTCAAGCTTCTCTACAACCCATCCTGATCGCTGCAGTAATCCTCTAATTGCATTACTTTGCTTTGGATGCAAACCAGCAGCTATTTCCTTTGGCAGTGAAGCAACTGCCACCACCTGTAAATCAAATGAAAACCCAGTTCAATTTTCTCAATGATTTTCAAGAAACAAGCTTGTGTTTGTTAAGGTTATTCTATTACTAGCTCAATTCCATGTGGTTATGTCTTGTAACTTTGAATTACGACTGACCAAGGTGCCATCTTCCATGGTTTTACGTCTCTCATAGACAATGAATTCTCTGTTCCTGAAGAGAGGCTTTGAGTTTTCTCCAAATCTGAGATGAATTATGCTGAGGTTGTCTTCAAGATCTCTTATATACTTGGCTTCCACCAGATCGGAGTCCCATTGCTGGCTTAACAAAACAAAAACCCAATAGCAAAGTGTTATCAGTAACTGTAACAAGCTATGAGGGTCTGTTTGTTTCAATGCAAAACATTAAGGACAGTGCTAGAAATAAATAGAGCCAAATATCAAATGAGAATGCAGATACTTGATATTCACCTTTGCAGCATCAATGGCGTTGGCGACAGTGATGAATTGTTGAGGAGAGACAGATCTGAGCAGCCAGCGGCTGCGAAAGGTGTGAAGCGAGCCAGACCTGCGTTTTGATATCTCTACTCCATTGTCAAGATTCAGCACTTTCCATCCATCATTGCTGCCATTTCCTCTGTTTGAATCTGATGCTGACAATAACTCCTGTATGCAGTGCACATATCTTCCAAGCGAATCCTCACTGATAGACCTTTGCAAAATCAAAACAAAACAAATTCATCATGAGAATTCAGTTCATTGATAATGATGAATACAACGTTAATGTTTGTGTTTATGTGTTTACCATGATCTGCTGCACGGGGCAGGACAGCTACTCATGTTGGTGGCTGCTATGCTATCAGCTGCCAGCAATTGTCTCTTCATGATATTATTATGGGACTTGGTACGATGAATGGTTTATATAAAGAAGATGGGCGGTTGAGGGTTATGACACATGAGTTTGAACTTTTAAGGGAGGTAGAGAAGTGCAATATAATACCAAGTGGGCAAGGTGATTAATGCACATGCAATGCCAGAAGCCCTACATGATTAGAAGTTCCAAAAAGCAGCAACGGTATTGAAAAATGCTTTGTATGGAATGCTGGTGACTTTTGGGAAGGGGGGAAAGGAAAAAGGAAAACAGATAGAAGACTCGGAGAGAATCATATATAGAAAAAGATATACTAATTTCTGAATCTTGAAGTCTACCTTTAGCTCTCGAAACCCAATTCAAGTGATATTATATTTATAGCATAATTAAGAATTTCAATTACCAAAGGAAAACTATATACTCCCCTAATTTTGCCGTCTCTTGCCCCAGTCACGTGACACGGAAGAGCTGGATTGGCATTTCAACCAGCCAGGCAGACAGAAACTTGTCAAATGAATCCTTTAGGATGGTCCTTGACATTGTCCTTGGCATAACGTTAAGTTAGGTGTACTATCAACTAACCCTATTCCTTTTGCCAAGATACTTCCTCTCTTGCAAACAAACTGTTCGCTTAATAGTAGCAGGCTGAAATTTAAAGTATTTTAAATTAAAAATTTTAAGTTTAAAATTTTTAAATTATACTTATTTAAAAGAATTATTAGTTATTACTTTCATTTTACAAATAATAAAAGAAAAAAGTGTTTCTTGGGAGGCCAAGCAAGAGTTTTATGTTTATGTTTTTAAATGTTGCCAAACTTGTGTTGAATTGCACATGCTTGTGAGACGTGGGCAGTTGAAGACCAAAGTGGGTGGCTTTAAGGATTCTTCCTTGTTCACAGAATTATGAAAGTGACAACAACATTAGGCCATTACTGGTGAATACAACGACCCTGCAGAGAAGTGACGTACAATAGCGTAGTGAAAGTCAATTTCAAAAAACAAAAGGATAGAAGTATAATGAAATCAAGAGATTAGATTACCAGGTACACTTAGTATAATCACATTCATAATTATCACAATAAATAAAAATAATAAAAAAGGACAATGGTTCTTAAAGAAGTACAATAATAATTGTATTCAAATTTGTTTAACATTCATAAACTGCATACCAGAAAGTTCAAAATGGCACAGAATATCAATAATGAGTTCCTAATTGTTTAGAGATTACTTTATATGATTTTAATTAGATGAAGATATCCAGGTTGTTCTGTTTCTGATTTTACATTCACTTGCCTTTTAAGCAATTATTATAAAGCAGATGATAGGATAACTTTTCTCAAAACCAGTCATCGCCCCATTTATCCAACCAACAAAGAAAAGGAAAGAGATTGGGAAGAAAACGAGGGGAGGGAAAGAACTTTGAACATAAAGTTAACAGATTAATAATTGATGGTTATATATGTCCAATAATAACAACTAAGCTGATTCATTCCAAATCCCAGACAATGGCATTGTGAAAGATTAGAGAGGAACCCCTTTTTTCTTTTTTCTCAAATCATGCTTTTAAATTCAGAGATGTACACAATTCTGAATAACTAGAATAAAACAAAAGGCAATGATCTTGTCATTTATCCCAAAAGCTTAAAGATGAGAAACGGAGTACACATATAATGTATAGTATGCCTGCCAAAAGCCAAAGCAGGCAGCAGCTGATTCCTACTCATAGATGTCGGGATGATAGATTCGTTTTCATTTGCGTATCGGAACTTAAAGTAAATCTGATAACTATGTGCATAGTATATTCAAAAGTTAGAAACTTTCTTCGATTTTTTTTTTTAACTTTTTGCATTTTCATTATCAAATTTTGCACAGAGCTTTTCACTTTCATAAAGAACCACCACCAAGAAAAAGGAAAAAAAAAAAAAAAAAGAGAGAGAGAGAAAGGAATCCTAGCAACTAATAAAAAAGACTATTCTAAGAAGATCTTATTATTTTTTAGTCACAAATCACGTTCCAGTTCATATTGGAACAAAAGAAAAGAACGGTTTTGGGTTGAAATCTACAGTTTATGCAGCATTTTCTAGAGAAAACAGGGCCCAGAGGAAAAAGAGTCATAAATAGTGAAAACTTGTAAATGAAGGAAACGAGTAGTTAGTCAGAGTCTGAGATAGAAAAGTCACCTACGTAATGTCATTTATCTATTATAAATTACATCACATCTACAGGAAAAAAAGTCGTCCCTTTCAATTACAGTTCCGTCTATATAATCCTCGACCCAAATACAGAAAGGTCTGATAGAATTCATTCTTGAGCAAACAGCTATGTACACTCATGATTCAACACTTTCCCTTTTCTGGGTTTTGGCTAAGCATTACTTGATTAAAAAAAAAAAGGTTGCTTTTGAGTCTAAACATGACAGGAGACTTACATAAGCTATATTTTATGATTTGAAAGTATTGGACTTGCATCAAAGGACTCAAAACTAGCTGAAGAGGAAACTGATTCAACAGTGGGGTTTGAACCAGCTTGCGGCAACATGCTTTGAATTTCTCTTGCTACACCATTCATTGTTGGCCTGCTAGCACCTGATTCTTCAAGACATCTCATTGCAAGATCCACAAAACTTCTCAAGACCTGTTAATGTTGACCCTAAACCAATTCAAATTGTGTGGTCAACAATTTCATGAAGACCATATAACTCTTTTGTCTTATTAATTGCTAGCTTTTCTAACTAGTTTTACAACATAGCCCTCGTTGTATTGGTTCTCTTGCAGTTATCATCTCTAACATGAGTGCTCCAAAGCTATTTTCTCTCTCAAGTAAAATTTTGGGGTGGATAGTTGAAACTCGGAAAACCAACCGAAAACCAAAAAGTACATGGCCTTGGCTTACCATAGCAGAGTCATCATCAATATACCGATTCTAGCCATCGATGAAGCACTTGCTTCTGTGTTGTCCGAGTCTCCGACCGTTAAGCATTTGGCGGGTGCCGTGAACGTTCAACGCTAAGGCCCATGAATATCACCATGGCCCAAAACAAATGCCATGAAAATCCTCTAGGCCGAAGCCTTACTTCAAGTGAGAGTGCTAACTCTAGAATATTTTTCTAGACTAGATAAAATGAGCCGTGACATCACCAATGGAGAGTGGATGACTCATTTTGATGGACTCTTGCCCTCCTTTTTCTAGATATATAAAACTAGAATATAAAATTAGATATTATAATATTAGAAAAAAGGGTCAAGTCTTAACTGCGTGTTCTACCGGACAGAAAGGCTTACCCTCCAAAACCTTTCAACCAAACATCGTGTAAATTTTCTTCAGTTTTGTCATTGTTACACTACTCTTAGTCTTTCGTCAAACTACGGATGCGCGTTTTTTCTTTTTCTTTGTATTCATGCGAGATGCATTGTAGTTACTGTCACAGTTAATGGTACATAATTGCTATTTAATTACTACATCAAAGACATTCTACTTCAATCTATATTTGTAGTATAAGACTATATCTTCTTCTCAGAAGTAACTAGAGGCTCAGTGAATACAATACTATACCAACCGTTGTTCCTTTAACTTGAGTGGTAACTAACATGGTCTTCTTCACAATTAATCACAGGCTTGGATAGGCCAAAATCAACAACTTCGACTTGAGTAAGAGAAAGAAGGGATGGATCTTCCAGGAAGTAAGCTTTAAACTTTATATCTAATATTATTCAATACTAAACGAAGCTTCTTTGTAATTATCCTTACCTGCATGCATTTTCTTTTAAAAGGGCATTGGTCTGTCTATCTTTACCATGTATTATGAATGCTCTTGTAATAGAGAAGTAAGGCTAGTTGATTATAAATGAAGGAATAGAAGAAGTGGGCAATGATGCAGGCGTATATATACTAATAATAAATGGTCTTCCGTGAGATCTGAACATATCTTCTTAGAGAAAGCAAGCAAAGCCTATATTTGTAGTCTAAAGCTAGCATATATTTTCAGATGAATCAAGTCATCTACTAATATTGTTAAATTAAACGGGGCATTTGCGTTGGACGGTTGTTGTTGCTCCTTATGTTGCTTTTGGGACAATTTGGAAAACCATTAATTTATTGTCTCAAGTAGTTCTTGTATTAGTCACTAATAAGTTTTTCAAATTTAAATCTCTTACAACTTAGTACTTCGTCCAACAATTAAAAAAGTATCACCATTAAACAGTAACTATACATGCTAATTTATTCAATTTCCCACTCCTTTTCTTACCTCCATCACGAAGGGGATTGGGTTATGGTGGCTAAGTGGGTGGGTTACTTGATTAGTTTATCCTAGCTAATTTCATTTCATTACGCGTATTGGGATTTGAGAGAATATCACAACATGGTCCCTACCATCAGCTAACTTATTGGATTTACATTCATGTTGAGAGAAGGGACAAAAAGGAGAGGCTTCTCATTAAGCAGCATCATTTCTAGGCAATAGGGTATGTATGTGTATGAAAATTCTTTGGAACTGAACTTACCAGGTAATCAGCATGATTTTATTTTTTTTGAGGCATTTTTGAAATAAATTTCAATTAAAAAACACGGGAATGTGTCGAGAAAGATGAGAGTACATTCAATAATCCCACGTCCTGGAATAGTAGCACTACTCCCTGGTCACTTTGCATCTTTTCTTCGAACTTTCCCTTCTCAAATTACGAATGGCATTTTTCTTTGGCAGAAACTTTCTTTTAAAATGTTGTTGAGCCATAGGTTGCATTAAGCCAGTATTTCAGCTTAGAAGAGGAATCGTTTTGCAGCTTTTGCTTTGCCTAGAATTAATCGTCATGGCATCTGTTTCTGCTTCTTCTCACTCCATGCTTACGCAACTTCCTAAAAGATATGATGTTTTTATTAGCTTTAGAGGCGAGGACACCCGAAATAACTTCACAAGCCATCTCCATGCCGCTCTGTGTCGACGAAAGATCGAAACTTACATAGATTACAGGCTCGAGAAGGGAGAGGAGTTGTGGCCAGCACTTGAGGAAGCAATTGAAAATTCATATGTATTTGCGGTTGTTTTCTCAGAGAATTATGCATCCTCAACCTGGTGCTTGAATGAGCTCACTAAAATAATGAAACAGAGGGCAAAGGGATGTGCTGTTATACCTGTCTTCTACAAAGTAGATCCATCGCATGTGCGTAGGCAGAAGGGGAGTTATGGGGATGCATTTGCTAAACATGAGCGAAATTTCTTTCATAGCAGGAAGAAGCTGAAAAACTGGAGATTTGTTCTCAAATCAGCAGCTAATTTAGTTGGCTGGGACTCTTGCCATGGGTACGCATTTCTTTCTTTCTATGTTTAAATTTGTTTTTTTTTTTTTTTTTTTTAAAAAAAAAGGAAATTCAACTTAAAAACTTCCATTCTAATCTCATTTGTGATTTCTGGACCATAGGGAATATATTCAGAAGTGTTGTTTATGTATGTTTGGTTTTGGGAGTACAAATTTTATAATGGACACTTGTTTTAGTTTGAGAGGGACGTGGGTATGGCTGGAAAGTTTTGATATTGGCCAAGGAAAGAAAGAACGTAGGGAGAAAGGGACTGGAAAGTGAAAAGAATGGATCAGTTTACCGATAATGCTTTGGCTTTATTCACTCTCAATTTACAAGCATATGCTTGAAACCTATTTATAGAATTACATAGTTGGTTCTAGATGCAAAGATATTTTCTAGTGAGTGCTTCATATTAAATTACATAATTTCCTAAGCATCTTGTTCTAGACTTTTCTAGATTAATTGCATAGTTGGTTCTAGATACAAGGATATAGACTTGCATAGTTGGTTCTAGAAACAAGGATATTTTCTAGTGAGCGCTTCATATTAAGTTACATAATTTCCTAGCATCTTGTTCTAGACTTTTCTAGATTAATTTTTAACAAAATATATATATATATATATATATATATATATATATATATTTCTTTTTCATATTATAGGGTTGAATCAGAATTGATTGAGGACATTGTCAAAGATGTTTTGCAAAAATTAATTAATATATACCAGTCAGATGAATTAAAAGGAATTGTTGGAGTTGATGAAAATTATGCACTGGTTGAATCATTATTGAGAATAGAGTCAGAGGAAACTCTAATAATTGGACTTTGGGGGATGGGTGGCATAGGTAAGACGACTATTGCCGCTGCTCTAGTTGCCGAACTCCGTTCTCAATATGATAGTAGCTGCTTTCTGGAAAATGTGAGGGAAGAATTAAAAAAGCATGGACTAAGTTATTTGCGGAGCAAATTAATTTCTGAACTATTTGGGCGAGAATATGACACATCAATAAGTTCCAGTTTTTTTAAGGATCGGCTCATTCGCAAGAAGGTCTTCATTGTGCTTGATGATGTCGACACTACAGAACAAATGGAATATTTATGTGGTCATCGCATGGGGCCTGGCAGTAGAGTCATTGTGACTTCCAGGGATAAACATGTACTTAGTGGGAGAGTTAATGAGATATATGAGGTCAAGGCATTGACCTTTGAAAAATCTCTTCAACTTTTTACTTTGCATGCCTTCAAACAAAACCGTCCTGAAGAGGGATATGAGGACCTATCAAATAGCGCAGTTTCTTATGCCCAAGGAGTTCCATTAGCTTTAACAGTTTTGGGTTCATTTCTTCATTCCAGAAGTAAAAAAGAATGGGAGAGTGCACTGACAAAACTCAAGAAGATTCCCCATGAACGAATTCACAATGTGTTAAAACTGAGTTACGATGGATTGGATGATAAAGGGCAAGATATATTTCTGGACATTGCATTCTTTTTGAAAGGGGAGGATAAAGAAGATGCAATAAGGCTATTAGATAGCTTTGGTTTCTTTGGGGAGATAGGGATAAGTACCCTTTTAGATAAGGCTCTTATCACTATCTCAAACTCCAATACAATAAGGATGCATGACTTAATACAAGAAACGGGGAGGGAAATTGTTCGTCAACAATCAATTAGAAACCCTGGAAGACGTAGCCGTTTGTCGGATCCAGAAGAAATTCTTGATGTATTGGCAAATGACATGGTAAGAAAAGGCACTGATTCTCCGTATAATTTACTTGCGTTATTGTGGAAAATGCAGCTAATATCCTAATAAGATACTACCATTTATTTACTTGTATTCATATTGTTGTTTACCAGGGAACTGAAACAGTTGAAGGCATAATGTTCAATGTGTCTGAAATTAGAGATATATCCTTGAGCTCTGATGCCTTCACAAAGATGTCTCGATTAAGATTTCTCAAATTCTTTACCACTTATGGAGGAGATTGTAATGTGCACCTTCCTAACGGTCTTAAGTTATTGTCTAGTAAATTAGGGTACTTTCGTTGGGATAAATACCCTTCATCGAATCTGCCGTCAACTTTTTGTGCTGAGAAACTTGTTGAGCTTTCCATGGCAAACAGCGCTGTTAAAAGACTATGGGAAGGAGTCCAGGTATGCCTGTCTAATTTGTAAATATAATGTAGTTTTTTTTTCTTTTAAATTGAAATTCTGTTACTAGAAAATTAAATAATTTTTTGCTGCTTACAGAATGTTGTGAATTTAAAGAAAATTGACCTTAATGGGTGCAAGGAGCTGGCTGAACTCCCAGATTTATCCAGAGCCTTAAATCTTGAGTATGTGTGGCTGAAGCGCTGTCAAAGATTGCATCATCTTCATCCATCTATTTTATCCCTTTACACGCTTGTTGAATTGGATCTGACTGAATGTACAGAGCTTGAGAGTCTTCGAAGTGATATTCATTTTAGAGCCGTCACATTTTTCCGTCTTAGTAAGTGCACACGTCTTCAAGAAATTTCTGTGACAGATGAATTGCCCTCGTCAATGCCGCGCCTCCACAAGCTTGAGAAATTGTATTTATGGATAGCTGAAGATGTTGAGAATATTCCAAACCGGTTACGTGGTCAGAGATTCCTTCACCAGTTTGATCTTTCTGGCTGTAACTTGTTTAAACTCCCCACTGACATCAGCTTTTTATCATCATTATACGAGTTATCACTCAGTGGGAACAGAAATTTGGAGAGCTTGCCTACAAGCATCAAGAATCTTTCACATCTGAAGAAGCTTGACTTAAGTTATTGCAGCAGGCTTGAGTCTCTACCTCAACTTCCGCAATCTATTCAAATCTTAAATGCCAACAACTGCACCTCCCTACGGGCAGTATACAGCCCAATGCCTGAGGTTGAATTAATAAGACAATACTTTGCACTCCCCCATTTCTTCTGCTTTTCATTCGTAGATTGCATGAAATTATATGAACATGCATTCGAGTGTATTATGGCATATGCACACATTAGAATAAAACAAGCAATGGAAACAACTTCATCCGATTCTGGCAGTAGTGGAAGAGCATATGTATATTTTCCAAAATGCAGACTTCCTGAGTGGTTCAGTTATCAAACAACAAAAGGATCGCTAACTCTACCTCTGCATCTCAGCTTGAAGGGTTTCATCTTGTGTATGATTCTCCCTCTGCATTGCCGATATCAAGTACATAGCCTATGTAAATTCTACGTGGTAGCAAGTAATGGGAAAATCGTTGATTGTGAAAGTAGATGCCCCTGCAGAGTGGCCTCAAATTATGGTTTGGGTCATGCGTCTATATGGTATGATCCCGAGTTTAATCTCGAAATAATTAGGGCAATTCAAACAGTCAGTGCTCTTGATCCTTGTGCGGCTTCTAGTATAAAGGTGTCATTTCAATTTTGTGCTGTATCGGCACCACCAGTACTACCTGCAGGTGTGGAGGCAAAGCAATCAGCAGAGGGGGGAGTATACCCGATATATGCCTCGGAATATGACAATTTTCTCAAACAAAGAGGATTGGAGGTGGATTTTGGTAACAAAACCAAGAGACGTCGGGATGCAGATGATGATTTAGAATTGGAGACAACTAGAATTCGAGTTGAAGGCTGTGAATTTGATGAGCAACAACTACTCCCTTTTACAACAAAGAAATCAAAGAAATCTGCACTGCAACACCTTGGATTGGAATTGGAATTGGAGTTGGAGCAGGGTACTGAAACCAATATCGATGAGTTAGAGCAGAGTGCAGCTGGAGTTGGAGGCTCTGATCGAGAGAACCAACATGAGCAACAAGGACTTCATGATCGGACAAACAAATTGAAAGAAGTTACCTTCCAGCCTCTTTCAACTGAAACCTGCAAGCAGAATGGAAGGACGGAATTGAAAGAATTACACTTCCTATAATTGCTCAACGGGTATAGCCTTTACAAATTCTCTGCATTCCTTTTCCATGATTTATCTCTTCTCTACGCCTTAATTCTTAAGCTTCTTTTTATATACTTACTTCAAATTTCTTTCTTAAATCGGTAATCTAATTGCCTATTCAATAGGTTATCAGGTTTTCTGGTCAGCGGCATTTGTCTGGGTTTATGTTAGTTTTTCCTCTAACTTTGTTCGATGTACTTCTAATGTAGTTAAACTCACTGTTTGTTGTCTCATCCAATTCTTTTCCATTTTGTCCAAAATAGTGGGGTTTGATTTGACCGTGTTCATAGACAATGTCTTGATGGTTGAAACATTATATTTCAATCGTATCTCTTATTTGATATAAAGCCGAGTGGGGTTGGCCTGCACTCGCCATTGAACAGGCACTGATTCTTAAATATCTCTCTTATTTATTCTCTTATCTCTTCTTTTATAAAGAAATAGCTTATCTTTCTGCTTTCATAAAAAGAGTTAATTCCTGTATGCAGAATCTGACGATATCAAATGGGATTGAAGACCAATGCCTTTTTTTCTATCTTCTTTAATTTTTGTGTTGGTATAAATTGTAGATTCTGAATAGGACGAAATTTATTTCAACCTGAAGATATCAAATGGGATCTTAGACCTATGGCTTTTCTTTTTATGGTCTATCTTTTGCAGCATGCTGGCCTTCTCGGTTCTCATAAATATATAAAAATCTCATATGACTTGGGGTTTCTTTTGCAGATTTTTGTCTTTGGGCCGAAGTTGTCCATGGAAGATGGCTCTGCAAGACTCAACCTGGGGGATATTTAATGCTGGATGGAGTCTTTCAAGACGACAAGGATTCGATTCTTGCATGGTTTCTGTTAGTACTTGTTGCGGGCCGTCATAAAAAGGTAAAATGATGGTGGCAGTCAATCTTAGGCGTTCCCTCAATGTCAATGAGCATCTATCTGGTTAGGGAGAGTATCTTTATGAAGGTTATTGAGGTTCAGAATTAAGAACAAATTAGAATTCTATGGCCATGAGTTGTGTTTGCCTCCATACTTTTGATTTTGAATGAATGCCCCCAATCCCTCTAGCATATGTAACTACTGTAAATTCCTCTCTTTTCTCTTCCTGCAGGTGCACTGCTAAGTTAAAGCTGACCTGTAAAGCCTTTTTCAATGTTATGTTTGAGCCAAGGACGATTCTCAATTTTCATCAGGACTAAGTTTTTCTTCTGCAGAACAAAGAAATGTCATAGCAGTCTATATTCATGTAAGAAAAGGAGAATCCATGCATCTATTTTTTTTTTTTTTTTTAATATGCACATCAATAAATAGTTGGCATCCATCTGACAATATTAAGTTGCATAAATTTTTTGTTTAAAGTACACCTTTTGATTTTTTTTTCTTTGTTAAATTAGAGAACATAATTATCTCACAAATCACAATCAAACGGATAAATTAATTCGTAAGAGTTGTTCAAATTTATGTTCTGGTGGTCTAACAATATATGTACACTACACAACCACCTACCTGCCCCCGCACGCACACACTCATAAAGA
Source organism: Bauhinia variegata (assembly GCA_022379115.2). Classification (NCBI taxonomy): domain Eukaryota; kingdom Viridiplantae; phylum Streptophyta; class Magnoliopsida; order Fabales; family Fabaceae; genus Bauhinia; species Bauhinia variegata. The sequence continues at coordinate 3,105,213 of CM039438.1, read as the reverse complement.
ATAATTTATTTAAAAAAAATATTAGAAAAACACTCAGGTAGTCTTGCGTTACTAAAATAGACTTTTAAATAAATTCTTGCCATAAAATTAAAATATTGTAATTATCTTATCTAGAATACATGTTTTCAGTAAAAATAAAAACAAGATTTTTTATATCATACACTAAATGAATATGAAAATAGTTTTTAAAATACATGTTGACAAAATAATCTTTTAATTTTCAGTAAAAATATATTCCAAAATATACACCAAAAGATAAACTAATTAGTCTTTCTTACTAATGTCAGTTATTCATCTCTTATTAAAGTTCATTAGAATTTAAGGTTTCATAGTAAAAATTTAAGTTTATGATTTTCAATTAGAGTTAAGGGTTATTGAAATTTTAGGTGTAAGAATTTCAGTTTAGAGTTTAAAATTCATTGAACAATTTTAAGATTAACATTTAAAAGTTAAGATTTTCAAGGTTAATAAAAAATAAAATTAAAAACATTGATAAGAGGATTAATATATAATAATTAAAATTATTAAAAAGTATTAATCTTAAAACAAAAAAATCTTATGAAGACATTATTTCTAATAAAAGGAAAATGATTTTAAATACACGAAAACATCTTATAACAACAAAATTATGTTAAATCAAATAACAAATAATTTTCAATATTTTTAAAAAGAGAATAAAAACACAAAAAATACATTCTAACAAAATGATTTTTAAAAAGAAAACAAAAAAATATATTAAAAGAAGATAAAAACAACTAATAAGTCAAAAAAAATATAAAAATGATTTCCAACAAAATTTGAAAATACATTTCCAGTAAGAATAAAAATAAGACACATTTTGAAAAAAAATAATTTCAAACAAAAACACAAAAAAGATTTTTTAAATCATATGATAAATAATGCTATATACTTTAAAAAAAAAATCAATAAGAAAGCAAAAAAGTGGTTTTTTAAAATTTTATATATTTTTATTAATAATTATTGTGTGGGTATGCAATAATTTGAAATAAAATAACTAAGAAATATTTTTGCAAAAGCATTTTTCAAAACACACTACAAACATTTTTAATTAAATTTTGCAAAAATACTTTTAGAAGACAAAAATTATTTGCAATATTTTCTACAAAAAGTCAATAAGAAATAGATACGTTTTGATACAAAATGATTTTTTAAAATACATTCTCAGTAAATTCATTTTGAAATACATTTATTTTGTTTATTTTATTTACTTATAGCTGAAAAATATTTAGCCGTATGAATATATAAATAAGACTAATTTTTTTTTTTCAAAATACGAAAGTTATTTTTAATACTACTAGAAAAAAGTCAATAGACAAACAACAAAAAGATGAAAAGAGTTTTTAAAATAAATCTAAAAATTTGGAAATACACTAAAATAGATAACAAAGAACAGGCTTGCCAAACAAATGAATGCTCTTTTATTTATGTAAACTAATTAATATTTGTTACTAACACTCTTTTATTTAATACTCAAATTAATGCTCTTATTAATATCACTTATTATAGTTTAATAAAATTTAGAGTTTTAGTAAAAATTTAAGATTTAGATTAACATTTAAAATTTTAGAGTCTAAGATTTTAAAGATTAATAAAAAAGAAAAAATTAAGAACCATTAAAAAACATCCTAAAAACATTTTGAATTAAATTCTTCTAAAAATATTTACAATATTTTCTAAAAAGTCAATAAAAAAGATACATTTTGACGTAATAATTTTTTAAAATACATTTTTCAGTAAATATTTTTTTAAAAAAAATAAAAACAAAAAACTATACAATGAATATCAAAACTAAAACTTATTGAATCAAATTTTGTAAAAATATTTTTAGAAATACACTGAATAAACGCAAATTATATTTTATAAAAAAGTCAATAAAAAACGCATACATTTTAACAAAAAAGATTAAAAAATATATTTACTAATATTCTTAAAATTTTAAATTTAAATTTATCTTTAATTTAAAATATACTAAATATTGATAAAAAATTCATTTTCAACAAAACATAAACTAAATAAATATGAAAATTGTTTTTAAAATACACTAAGAAAGAAAATCAAAAAATAGAAAAAATGAATAGAAAATAAGTCTGAAAGTATTTTTCAAATTCAACTCAATAAAGAAATAATTTATTTTTAGTAGTTCTAGAAAAGTCAATAAAAACATTTCGACAAAATTGATTTTCAGCAAAAAAAAGTGAAAATATTTTCAACATATACCCTAAAAAGAAATAGAAGAACAGATTTGATAAAAAAAAAAAAAAATTCAATAAAATATAAAGTTAAAATTGTGTTGAATCAGATTTAGTGACAAAAATTTTCAATATTTTTAAAAAGTAGTAAAATAAAATAAAATACACATTCAATAAAAATATGTTTAAAAATATACACTAATGTAAACTAACTAATATTTCCTTTATTGAAGACTTAAATTAATGCGCTTATTTAATTTATTAAAATTTAAGTTTTATACTAGAGGTTATAATTTAAAAATTCAATATTTTTTCTTAGTGATTTATTGTTAGTGTTTATGGTTTATGGTAAAACTTTAAAGCCTCCCATTAAAGTTTATTAAAATTTAGAAATTTAAAATTTATGATTTGTAATTAGTGTTTAAAGTTCATAGTAAAACAATTTTTTTAAAAAAAAAATTATAGATAAGGTTTAATATTAACATTAATTGCAATTTGGACTTTAGAGATTTAGAGTTTTAAAAATTTTAAACTTTAATGAAAAAGAAAAAATTTAGAAACATTAATAAGAGCATTAATATATATATTAAAAATTTAGTAAGAAGTATTAATTTTAAAACAAAAAAATCTTAATAACTCTCAAATTTTTATCTTAAAAAAGTTCATATGAAAACAAAAAATAGATTTGGATAAGTCATTATTTCCAACCAAAAATGATTTTTTAAAATACACTTTCAATAAAAATATTTTTTTAGAGAAATACATCTCCAGTTAAAAAAATCACAAAATATAATTATAAAAACAACAAACAAAACCAAGAATGGTGACTTAGACTTTGTAAAATATTAGAAAGGACAAAAACACATGACAAAAGCAAAATGAAAATATTTTTAAAAATACACTTTTAATCATTAGAAAAATAATTTTTAAGAAAAAAGAAATTTTTTTTCAAAAATACATTTTGAGAAAAAAGAATTTTAAAAATATACTAAATAAATATAAAAAATTTCAAAAAAAAAAACATTTTTGAGCATAAATATTTTTCAAAATAAATTAAAAAATTAATTTTTAGAAATATACTAAATAAAGATAGAAACTATTTAAAACATTTTCTTAGAAAACAAGTGCATGAAAAAAAATAAAAATCTAACCATGATTTTTCAAACAAATATTTTACCAATAATTTTATAACTTTAAAATTACTCTTATCCTTAAATATAAAAAATACTGTTCTTAAAAACTTACTTTTAAGTCCTACACCTTAAACTTTAATCTCATAATTTACTCTAAGTCTAAATATTAAACTTTAATCCATGCGATAAAGGATAAAGAAACTTTCGTTTAAGGATAGGCTAGGCTGGGAAACTTTAACCCTTGACCTTAAATTCTAATCTAATCCCTAAACACTCTAGGGTAATTTTAAAATTATAAAAATATTAATATTAATAATTAATATTTTTATAATAAAAATATACTAATTTAAAATTTTATAAAAATTTAATAGTTAAAAAAATCATTTTTCTAAAAGATTTAACAAAAAAAAAAGATACATTTTGACAAAAATGAATAAAAACTGGAATTTAATATTTTCTAAAAAATTAAAAAGAAAACAGAAAGTACATTTTAACAAAAAATGGTTTCCCAAAAAATAATATGAAAATAGTTTTCAAAATATACTAAATAAATATAAAAACATGTTGAATATACTTTATTAAAAATGAAAATCAACCTGCAGCCAGGCCTCTATTATGACTCAGGTTGGCACTCTGTGTCACTAAGCTTCTCGATCTGGGAAAAAGAAGCGGATTTATAAGTATCATTAACAATAAGAAGTCAAAAATACTAGAGCAATTAGCATGATACATACACATGAAAAAAATAGAGAGCAGACATCATATTAATAAAGAATACCCCACAAATAGAATAATAATAATAATAATATAAAAACAGATGCTGGAATAATATAAAGAATATCTATCTCTCCAAGGAATTCTTTGCCATTTCTCTTCTCCTTTCAGCCTCATCACACTGCATGCAATAATAAGAAAAAAATTTCATAAGCAATTATCATTATCCAAAACGGAAACTGAGTACTTTATGTTCCTTACCACTCCTAGTTCAGCAGCCTCATAACGATTGCAAGCATAGAAACCACCAGTCCTTTCACCATGGTCTGACCAAGCACCAAGACATAAATTATGTATGCACAAAATATACTACAGTCGGCTAATATTCGCGTAACCTCATCAAAATGTTTGAAAATAAAGATATGTAAGGCAAAAGTAGAGATATAGCATTATTCATTCCCTAGAAATAAAATCAATGGCCATAATACCAAACTTCTAACAACAACAATGATTTCTACTGTATAAGGAATAGAGTGTAACCCTGGTTTTTTTCCATTGGTCGCTTGCACTTGGGACATGGCTTTGAATTAAGCAAGTATCCTGAAAGTCATTAAATTAACAGTTAGCACAGGCCCTCAAGTTTTCAATTACAATAACCAAAAAGAATATCATATTATCATAAATAGATGCCAATAACAAAAGAGGAATCCTTAATCATTCTTATATGGATATAAGAACTCATCAAGTAAACTTTGGAGAAAGTCAAAACATATACCATAATTCTGTTTTCTCTACTTCTGTTGTTCCTTCCTAAGAAACATAATAAGGACTCATACCACCAATAATTAACTCCCTATCAAGTTTGGGAAAAGAGAAAAATGAAAAACTACAATTCTTCATACCTCTAGACATTCCTACTTCACTGTCTAATTCCAAATAAATGGTTAGAAAGAAGCACAAACAAATTTATGACAAGAACTAAATGCTAGAATTGTTATGAGTTTCACATACACGGAAGTGATCAGCAAATGGGACACCATGAAGTTGCATAATTACTACATCGGGATTAACTCCATAATCCTTCGCTTACAGTTTCCCCCAAAACCAGATACTGCCTACAGATGCATCGTGAAGAGAATGATCATAAACTCATCACAAAGAAGAAATAAATGGGGGAATACTTGATTATTTACCTTGATTGGAAGTTCTGCAGAGTATTATAGACATTCCGGACTTGCCCGGAATTAAAAAGTCTTCTTGATCTTCCTGGTCTTCTGCAATTTGTGCTTTCTGCTCAGGGGTTAACAATTTTGTTCTCCATAAGGCCACTATTGTCCTGCTGTAGAAATACACATGATGCTAAGTTGATTGATATTGTTAGAAATGCAGGCAGGCCTGATTGACACAACATAAGATTTAGAACTACTACTTTGAGGCAGCACCGCATGACACAAAAGACTGAAGATGAAATCTAAGCCTGCCTTCTTCATCATGAGTCTTTGCTCCATGCCTAGTTGTCTTGATCAATGCGAATGAACTGCCAACAAAAAGATTCCAAATTAGTTATCCATTTAAACCGCAAACAAAAAAATTTGGTACCTGTTTCTTCTAACCAAACAGATTCAACAACGGGATGCGAAATACCCTAAACAGTAAACTAGAAGAATTTGTAGCCTGACAAGAAAATTATTAAAAAATGGGGATCCACAATTGAACTCCAGGGACTTTCGAGGCACAATTATTAGTACTGTGTAATTGTATCCCTTAACCTGGAACTCTGGAAGCAGGTAGACAAATTATTTATATAATTTGAAAGAATAATAAAAGCATACTCTGGCTTTGTTTAATTGCCTACATGATTTGGCTTCATTTTCCAGAAAAGTTAAAAAGAGAGAAAGAAAGTCATCTCAAAAGATTACGTGGCAACCCCCCACATCAAGGCAAGTAATTGCAGTAAAGATTTTACTACTTCAGTAACTTCTCTTCTTTTTAAGGTAAAAATCCTAACCCAAACCAAACTAATTATTATAGTTTTTTTCTGGTTGGGATACTCATCGTCACATCATATTTATTCAGTTCAGAAGAGAGTGATAACCTCTCAACATAATCCAAGCCAAATAATGAACAGGAATATATGAAATAAATGTCTCTGGTGAATAATTGTGACACTCTATATGACATACCTGCTATCTCTGTCTTGGAACGGTTCTGCAACCGGAGATTCCATGGAACCGATCCAAATTAGTTCTCTTAAAAATTTGAGGGAACCCAAAAGAGTTGCAAGAAAATTACAATTCTGCCATGACAAAAAAAAAAAAAAAAAGAAGAGAAAACCACGTCAGAATCTCAAGCAAGTGATCTGTATACATGCCAAATGCAACCAAAATTAAGCCAACTCTTTAGTACAGTAGGAATGTCAACCATTATAGAAATTCAACAATAAAGGTCATCACAAGTATTCAAAATTCACCTTAATAATAGGCTATAAAATGCATGAAAAAATTCACTGAAGGGACATTCTATTTAATTAAATATCTTGCCCTAAAATCATTTGGTATCATAGGAATGTCTTCCAATCATCAAGACTCTAAATAAACGGTTAGAAAGAGAGTTATACCTTCAAGTTAAGGGGACAGAATGCTGGAGCAATGAGGTGGCCATGGCAAACCCAGTCGTTGCCTTCCAAACATGGGGTCTCTGTCATTTCTAAACACACTGGGCTAACCCCGTCTCTTCGCCAGGTCTGCAATGTACAGAAATGGCTCTGTGCCAATCCAGTAGACAACACTTTCCCTGTACAGCAAAATCAAATAAATTGCATAAGTTTCTGAATTATGAACTACCCATGATCACTTTGAAGGCTAAGAATTACCATGTGAATTCTCTGCCAGCGAGAAAAATTGGGGAAGACGGTGTAGTGTACATTGTGGGTCAGATTTGATGAACCAAGAGAAGAATCGGTGATCATAATATCATCCTTCTTTTTCATCTCTTGAATGTTTCTAAATGGAAAACTTGGTGATGGCCCTGCAAACCCACATTTCTTGAGCTTCGGATAGGTGAAACCCACCATGAAAATGACAGTTTCAACAGAAGCAAGTGAAAAGAAATAGATATGATCAAGGGAAAAGCAGAAGATAGACCTGAAAACTCCATCTCTTAATTCGTCCCTCTGTTTGTAATGTAATCAGGCACTAAAGCACAGCGCTGGTGTGCAGAACAGAATCGTGAAATGCGAATGAATGCCCCATCAATTACTTAAATTCTCAACCCACTGCCAACAAAAAGATTCCAAATTAGTTTTAGGGACATTTATTTTATCCATTCAAACAGCAAACCAAAAAATTTGGAATAATTGTATCTCCTCAATCCTCGGCAAATAATCCAAACACTGCAACTATTACCATTGCAAGTATTCAATTTCAACTTCACAAGAAACTAACTGACCCAAATTTCATTTTATTCAACATATGGAATCCATACCATCTTCCTAAGAAATATTTTGAGTTCACGTCCAAATAAATGGTCACAAAAGAATAGGAAAGATCAACTGGGATGCTAAAAAATAATAAAACGACAAATAGAATAACATACACAGTTCACGTTTTCGACTTCGACGATACCCCAATAGACGCTGCTCGCTAGAGTGGCCGTGGTGCACAGTTTTAACCCTGTCAATTTTTGGGAGAAAATAGGAGTTTCAGTGTTAATCACAGAATTTAATCTGGTTTCAAAGACGAGATAAAAACTGATTTTAAGTACCTCCACATCTTCCAAGTCTTCGGTGATCCTGCTCGAACATACTAGCTATGATCTCGATAGGTTTTATTTGCATTTATCTTTATTTATATAAATATACTACTTTTAAAATATATATTTTTTTAAAGAGCTCAAAAATCAAATGCATATTTTATATGATATATGTTTTGTTTGCAATTTTCCCGATAAAGAAACTATTTTTAAAATGTGATTTTTTCAAAAGAGGTGTATATTTAAAATATTTTTAAAAGATAAATATTTAAAAGACAGTGAATAAGGAGGTAACTACTTTTAAATTTTAAAAAATATAGATAAACGTCTTATTATATGAAACAAGTCCAAAATACACTAAATAATGACAGAAATCATTTTTAATATTTTCTAAAAAGTCAATAAAAAATATATTTTTTTGACAGAAATGATTTTCGAAAATACATTTTCAACAAATAATATTTTTTAAAATTTCTTTTAAAAAATTTTAAAATTACCCCTAAACTTAAATATAAAAATTTATATTTTAGGGCTTAAACACTAAATTAAAAACTTTAACCCAATAACTTATTCTAAGTCCTAGGCCTTAATCTAACTTACTCTAAATCCTAAACCTTAACCTTTAACCTCAAGTCTTAAACCATAACCTTTAACCTTAAATGTTAACATTAGACTCTAATCTAAACTCTAAACATTAACTCTAAAATATAAATCTTAAATTAAGAAGAAGGGTAATTTAAAATTATAAAAATATATTGATTTTTAAAATTTTATAAATATAACAAATTTTTTCTAATAATTATTGTGTGGATACACAATAGAAAAATCATTTTCAATTCAATAAACAAGTAATGTTTTTATATAAGTATTTTTCAAAACACACTAAGAAAAAAATATAATGTGAATTTCAATGTACTAAAAAAATAATATGAATTTGGACATTTAGAAATACATTTCGACAAAAAAAATATTTTCAATACACTAAATAAAACAAAATATTTTCTATATTTCTAAAAAAGTTAATAAAAAAACAAAAAGATACATTTTTACAAAAATGAATAAAGACAGAAATTTTTCAATATTTTCTAAAAAATCAAAAAGAAAACAAAACGTACATTTTAACAAAAAATAATTTCCATATATTGACATATGAAAATAATTTTCAAATTATACTAAAAAAACAAAAAATACACTAAATAAATGTAAAAACAACTAATAAACTAAAAATATGAGAATGAAAATAGAAAATAAAAATTTAAAACATATTGACATACCTGCTATCGTTATCTTGAAACCGGAGATTTGAGGAACCACAAGAAAATTACAATTCTGTCATGGAAAGAAAAATAACCAAATCAGAATCTTAATTAATCTGTATACATGCCAAATACAACCAAAATAAAGTCATCTCTTTAGTACAGTAGGAATGTCAACCATTATAGTAATTCACCAACAAAAGGCTACAAAATGCATGAAAAGATTCACTGAAGGGACATTCTATTTAGTTAAATATCATGGGAATGTCTTGCAATTATCATGACTCCAAATTAATAGGCTATCAAGAAGAGTTCAGACTTCATTCACGGAAAACAAAATGCTAGAATTGTTGGGTTTCACATACACGGAAGTGATCAGCAAATGGGACACCATGAAGGGTCATGCCTTAAATGTTGCCAATTGGAAATTTTTTCTGAGTGCATGTAACCTCTCCTGATATCGTCAAACATTTCCATCACTGATCTCATCTGCAAGAGTGTCCAAGACAAAGACAAGAATTTCACCAAAACCAGATACTGCCTTGAAGAGAACGATTATAAACTGATGACAAAGAAGAAATGAATGGGGGAATAACTGACTATTTACCTTCATATGAAGTTCTGCAGAGTATATTATCGACATCTTTGGTTCATCGTCCAGGATAGATCCAGAGTTGTCAGGAATTAAAAAGTCTTCTTGATCTTCCTGGTCTTCTTATCATAAGCCAAGTTATGTTAAAACTCAAGAGCATAATAATTTAGTCAAATGATTATCAGTAAGCAGCATGACAACTTACTGCAGGAGCCTTAGCTGAATCTCCATCCGTCAATATCAAGGTACATTCGTCAGAGTTCCTTCCTCATGCATCATTGGCATCTTCTAGTTTGACAATCCCCTGAACTCTTTGACTCTTTGTTCCATCAGTCTTCTTAAGGTCTTTGCTCTTCTTGAAATCTGCCCATCACAGGAGAGTATCTACTATTCCAGAATTTGAAACTGCAAACATTTGTAGCATTTAAGTACAACCAAAAGCAGGGTTGTCAATAAGAGCATTGACAAAAACGCATACATGATTCTTCAGTGTGAGCTTTGACGTTGGCATCCTTTTTCTTCTTATTAACTTTATTCATCACACAGGTTGTGATCTGATTGGTAACGCAGTCTACATGGGTTCCTCCCTTGATTGTAGCAAATTCACAAAAGCTAACCTGGTACAAACCAATTCAGGGAGTAAGACAGAATAATTACGATCAACTTCATAGTAACTTCTTTAATTCACTTCCGAGAATGATCTGGTTACCTGTTGAAACTGTCCATCACTAAGGCTGACACATATCTCCCACCTACCACCCACTTTTGCGTGAAACCTAGTAAATAAGATAACCAATTGAGTACGGCAGGAGAGAAAAGAAATGCACTAATTCTCCAACAGACGTTGCGGGAAGAGGTACTGGTCTAGATTTCTCAGCAGATTTAAGATAGAGATCAGCATATTACGGAATGACTTTACACGAATCAAGCGCCCATTGAGTTCAACCTTCACAGTTTTCCCAAGGCATCCAGCTAAGTCCAGAACTTCAGCAACTGAGACACCATGAAGGGTCATGACTTCATTCGCAATCCAGCCTTCCTTGTGGCCAATCTGTAAGAAACATTTCCATCACTGATCTCATCTGCAAGAGTGTCCAAGACAAAAACACATATCGACACAAAGACAAGAATCTCACCAAAACCAAATACTGCCTACAGACGCATCTTGAAGAGACTGATTATAAACTCATGGCAAAGAAGAAATGAATGGGGGAAAAATTCATTATTTACCTTGATCGGAAGTTCTGCAGAGTAAATTATAGACATTCCAGAGTTGTCAGGAATTAAAAGGTCTACTCGATCTTCCTGGTCTTCTGCAATTTGTGCTGTCTGCTCAGGGGTTAACAGTCTTGTTTTCCACAAGGCCATTATTGTCCTGTTGTAGAAACAATGTGCTTCAATTTAATGCACGTGATGCTAAGTTGATTGATATTGTTAGAAATGCCACAAAAGACTGATTAATTGATATAGAACCACTACCTGGAGGCAGCACCGAATGACTGAAAATGAAATCTAAGCCTGCCTTCATCTCGAGTCTTTGCTCCATCCCTAGCTGTCTTGTGCAATGTGCAACCCACTGCCAACAAAAAGATTCCAAATTAGTTATCCATTTAAACAGCAAACAAAAAAAATTTGGTACCTATTTCTTCCAACCAAACAGATTGAACAACTGGATGCAAATTACTCTAAACAGTAAACTAGAAGAATGTTGTAGCCTGACAAGAAAACTATTAAAAAAATGGGGATCCACAATTGAACTCTATGGACTTTCAAGATCATAAGAATGTCTTCCAGTTATCAAGACTCCAAATAAATGATTAGAAAGATAGTTATACCTTCAAGTTAAGGGGAGAGAATGCCGGAGCAAGGCGGGTGACGGCAAACCCAGTTGTTGCCTTCCACCATAACCAAACCATTTCAAAACATGGGGTCTCTGCTTTTTGTGAACACACTGGGCTTTCCCCAACTCTTCGCCATAACTCGTGTGGACATTTGCAATGTACAGAAATGGCTCTGTGCCAATCCAGTAGGCAAAAACTTTCCCTGTACAGCACAATCAAATAAAATGCATAAGTTTCTGAATTATACTTTGAAGGCTAAGAATTACCATGTGAATTCTCTGCCAGCAAGAAAAATAGGTGAAGACGGTGGAGTGTATGTCATGGGTCAGATTTGATGAACCAAGAGAAGAATCAGTGATCATAATATCATCCTTCTTTTTCATCTCTACAATGTTTCTAAATGGAAAACTTGGTGATGGCCCTGCAAACCCACATTTCTTGAGCTTCGGATAGGTGAAACCCACCACGATAATTATAGTTTCAAGAGCAGCAAGAGAAAAGAAATAGACATGATCAAGGAAAAAGCAGAAGATAGACCTGAAAACTCCATCTCTTAATTCGTCCCTCTCTATTTGTGATTTAATCAGCACTAAGCCCAGCTGGTGTACAAAACAGAATTGTGAAATGCGAATGAATGCCCGTCAACTACTTAAATTCTCAACCCACTGCCAACAAAAAAGATTCCAAATTAGTTTCAGGGACATTTATTTTATCCATTTAAACAACAAACAAAAAAAATTGGAAAAATTGTATCCCCTGAATCCTCAACAAATAATCCAAACACTGCAACTATTACCAAGAATTCAATTTCAACTTCACAAGAAAATATTCCAGCAAAAGTAAGAAACTAACTGACCCAAATTTCATTTTATTCAATCATATGGAATCCATACCATCTGCCTAAGAAATATTTTGAGTTCACGTCCAAATAAATGGTCACAAAAGAATACAAACATTCATTCTTGATAGGAAAGAATAACTGGGATGCTAACAAATAATAAAACGACAAATAGAATAACATACACTGTTCGCATTTTTGACTTTGGTGATGCTCCAATGGACGTTGCTTGCTGGAGTCACTGTGGAGCACAATTTTAACCTTGTTAATTTTTGGGAGGAAATCGGGGTTTCTGTGTTCACTACAGAATTTATTCTGGTTTTTAATGACAAAAGATACTTTCAGAAAAACAAATTTCAAGTACCTCAACATTTTCCAAGTCTTCAATGATCCTGCTCCAATATGCTAGCTATGATCCTGATAGGTTTTATTTGCATTAATCTTTATTTTTAAAAATATACTACTTTTAAAATATATTTTTTTAAAAAAAGGAGTTCAAAAATCAAATGCATATTTTATAAGATATTTTACTAATAATTTTAAAATTACCCTTATCCTCAACTATAAAAATTTATATTTAAGGACTTAACCACTAACTTTAAAAAAACTTTAACCCAATAACTTACTCTAAGTCCTAAACCTTAACCTGTAACCTTTAAAAGTTAACATTAGACTCTAATCTAAACCCTAAACACCAACCTTTAAACTTAAGTCTTAAACCTTACCCTTCAACCTTAACATTAGACTCTAATCTAAACCCTAACCACTAACTCTAAAATATAAATCTTAAATTAAGAAGAAGGGTAACTTTAAAATTATAAAAATATTAGTTGTAGTAATTGTTTTTTATAATAAAAAATATAATTTTAAAATTTTATGAATATAATAAATTTCTATTAATATTATAGTGTGAATACACAATAGAAAAATGATTTTCAATTCAATAAACAAGAAATGTTTTTATAAAAGTATTTTTCAAAATACACAAAAAAATATAATGTGAATTTCAACATACCTAAAAAAATAATATGAATTTGGACATTTAGCTTCTTTTTTTTCAGTAAAAATATCTCGGTAAATAATACATTTTTGACAAAAAAAAAATACATTTTCAATACACTAAATAAAATAAAATATTTTCTAGATTTCTGAAAAGTTAATATAAAAAAAACAAAAGTTAAATTTTCACAAAAATGAATGAAGACAGAAATTATTTTCAATATTTTCTAAAAAATAAAAAGAAAACAAAAAGTACATTTTAACAAAAAATGATTTACAAAAATATAATATGAAAATAGTTTTCAAAATATACAAAAAAAAATGCTCCAGGCTGCACAAAAAGAAAAGGGTAGAATTAGAATATGCTCTCCACACTAAGTTCTTTCATAAAATGCAGTGTGTTATTTAGATTAGTAACACTTCAAACCTCAAAATCACGTATCCAGTTTTTCCTATCTTCTGCCTTTTTCTTACTGCCAGCTCAATTGCATCCCCATCATGATGATCTTCCCAAACAAAGTCTTTCTTGTGTTTTACAAGGTCGCCGGAAGTATTCTCTCCCATCCTGTGGAGAACTTGTTCTAAGCCCCTGGGAAGACCAGAAGCAAAATCAGTTCATACCGATAACCAAAACAAGTGAGAGAAGCCAGAATTTTAAACTCTATAATAAATTCCATTTTTAAGGATCCAACAAACCTTACAGTACCTTATCATCCAACCATTTGCATTATTTCCCAAGCTTTCTTTCCATGATTCAAAGTCAGGCATGGAATAGAATGATAATTCTGTCCCGTTTGAGTGGAAAGCCTGCAATGATTATAATTAGAAACTTCTATTCTGCAATTAAAAGTTCATATGTCCTGCACATTGACATAAAAAGCAACACTTTCAAGCTGACTAACCCTTATGATTGGAGTGGTGAATTCAACTAAGAAAGATGGAACTTTTGGCAATGACAGCCACAAAGAATGAATCAAGTTGATTAGTAGCCCTTTGATGTGAGAGCCATCATAATCCTGCCAAGTCATCAAAATTATACCAGAGAGAATGAATTCTCATATGCTTGTACCCAATGTAATGCTGTACCAATTGCAAGAAAATCCACCTTCACCTCCAAACCCTCCCCCCGCCCCCAAGAAAAAAAAAAATTAAAATTAAAAATAATGAATGACAAACCTAAGAAGCCAACCTGTTCCGTCATAATCATCAAGTGACCATATCTCAAGGACTTCACAGTATTGTACTCCTTATTCTGCTGAAGTCCAAGAATCTTTTTAATATTTTGAATTTCTTCATTCTCCATGATCTGTTTACTGCTGGCTTCCCGTACATTAAGCAATTTTCCCCTCAATGGAAGGACACCATGATGGTCTCGACCCATAACAGACAGCCCAGCAATCTTATCATAAGCCAAGTTAGGTTAAAACTCAAGATCATAATAATTTAGTCAAATGTTTGTCAGTAAGAAGTATGACAACTTACTGCAAGAGCCTTAGTTGAATCTCCTTCCGTCAATATCATGGTACATTTGTCAGAGTTCTTTCCTCCTGCATCATTGGCATCTTCTAGTTTTACAATCCCCCGAACTCCTTGAGTCTTTGTTCCGTCAATCTTCTTTAGGTCTTTGCTATTCTAGAAATCTGCCCATGACAGGAGAGTATCCACTATTCCAGAATTTGAAACTGCAAACATTTGTAGCATGTAAGTACAATCCTAGTTCTCTTTTGTTAAGTGATATATAAATGTGTGTGTGTGTTTAACGTAATGAGGAGCATAACGAACCATCCTTCAATATTGATTCTGGAAGATCACATTTGGAACCGAAACTACTTTGTCGAGTGGTTAGAGTTTCTTTAGTTTGGGAATCAAAAGCAGGGTTGTCAATAAGAGCATTGACAAAAACCCATAGACGAAACCTTTCCGCAGACCGAGCTTTCCTCGGCATGGGAGTGAAGCGTTTCCGCTGCAGCTCCATGAACAAATCAGCTTTTCTCCTGTTGCTGACAATAATCTCCCCATTTTCGACCCCAATACCAAGAAATGTCGTTCAAGATTGTACAATTTGTGTTTCTGCATGTACAATCAGATTGAATTCCTCCAATCTGAGCAGAAAGAATTCCTCAAGAACTGCAGAAGTAATGGTAAAAAGGTAAGTACAAGGCAAAAAAAAGAAAATACTTTCTTGAGAACTCTGTTGTGTACTTTGTTCTGGGTTGTCGTATTTCTTGATCTTTCCTTCTTAGTCAAAAAGGTGCATGTTGCTTGTGCTGATAGTACTAGTCAATTTAAATTTCTTCATCACGCCCTCTTGCATGTTCGTCATTATTTTGTGCTGCTTCATCCTCACTTCTTTATCAGCAAAGATAAAAACATCAACAAAGACAGAAGATTCTTGCAAAGGAAACAGATTTTACGTACCAACATCTTCCAAGTCTTGCTCTCCCACTTCCATCTTCTTTCTTCTTTGCCCCGACATTCTCCATTATTTCGCCCAGAGAAAAAAAGGTTTCTAGACCATGATATGGTTTGGTTTGTTTATTTATAATAGTTGTAAGTCGGTGGTAGGTTGGGTCTGCGTTTTTATTAAGTTTGCGCAGGTGTTGATTTTTTAAAAAAACAAATTAAAATTAGTTACTTTTATTATTTATAATTTTTATTTTTTCAAAAATTTACTTTTTCCTATTTCTTAAAAAGTATTTTTTAAAAAAATAAGTTTTTATTTTATTTTAAAAAACAAAAAAATTCTAATCAATTAACTATATTTTTTTTTTAAGTTTTTAGTTTATTTAAAACTCGTTTTTTAATTTTTTTCTTAATTTTCTTATGTTTAAAAAATAACATCTCATTTTTAATTTTTAAAAATAAACTTATTAAATAATTTTTTTCACATATTTTTTATCCTAATTAAATAATTGTTCATTAATAATATTTTAAAATATTTATAAGATATTTTTTTCTCTAATTTTAATGTTAATATATTTAAAAAAAAAAACTTGATAATTACTTAATATCAAGTATGATGAAAAATTTCATAAATTTTTTTTTTACATTGACAAAAACTTGGAAAGAGCATGTGTACATTTATATATATTTACACATATAATGTTAATTAGCGCGTACATAGCGCCAGCATTAAATCGAACATAATTAGTTGTTCAAACAATATTTATAGTATATTTTAGTTTAAACTTAATAATTAATATGGATGAGTACATTTATATAAGAATTATGGATGAGTATTTTTTTTTATATGAATTATGGATGAGTATTGAAGGATTTTTATATATATATATATAGAATATTGAAGGATGGTTTTTCTTGTAGAAAAAACAAAAACAATACCTGTTAGCTTTAATAAATAAAAATGTTTCTATTAAAAGTATTTTTAGAATACGCTTAAAAACCTTAAAAAAGTGTTTAAAAATGATTAATGATAATTTTGTGATTTTATTAATTTTCTTAATCGTAAACTGAACCAAAATGAGCTTTTGAAAACTTTTCAATCAAAACCAAACCAAACACTTTACTCACCCTGGTAGCTGAGTTGTGTAAGCATTTGAGCTAAGTTTTGTTTTGCCCAGAATTAATCGTCATGCCATTTGGTTCTGCTAGTGTTTCTTCTTCCTCATTTGTGCTACCTTGTAAAAGATATGATGTTTTTATTAGCTTTAGAAGCGAGGACACTCGAGACAACTTCACAAGCCATCTTCATGCCGCTTTGTGTCGACGAAATATCGAAACTTATATAGATTACAGGCTTGAGAAAGGAGAGGAGTTGTGGCCAGCACTTGAGGAAGCAATTGAGAATTCACATGTATTTGTGGTTGTTTTCTCAGAGAATTATGCATCCTCAACGTGGTGCTTGAATGAGCTCACTAAAATAATGGAACAAAAAGGAACATGTTGTTGTTATACCCGTCTTCTACAAGACTGACCCATCGCATGTGCGTAAGCAGAGTGGGAGTTATGAGAATGCGTTTGCTAAATATGAGCTAAATTACAGGGAGAAGCGGGAAAGCTGGAAATCTGCTCTCACAAAAGCAGCTAATTTAGCTGGCTGGGACACTCGCCATAGGTACGCATTTATTTCTTCCTATGCTTAAATTTGATTGCTTTCGGTTTTTTTAAAGAACTCAACTTGAAACTTCCATTCTTATCTCATTTGTGATTTCTGGACAATATGTTTGTTTATATGTATTTTTCCCTTTCATATTGTAGAGTTGAATCTGAATTGATTGAGGACATTGTGAAAGATGTTTTGCGAAAATTAAAATATAGACATCCATCAGATGAACTAAAAGGAATTTTTGGAGTTGATGAAAATTATGCACAAGTTGAATCACTATTGAGGAAAGAAGAGTCAGAAGAAATTCTAGTAATTGGACTTTGGGGAATGGGTGGCATTGGAAAGACGACTATTGCCACTGCTTTACTTACCAAACTCTGTTCTCAATATGAAACTAGCTGCCTTTTGGAAAATGTAGGGGTAGAATCAAAAAAGCATGGATTAAACTATCTGCTGAGTAAATTAATTTCTGAACTAATAGAACGACAAAATGACACACCAATCATAAGTTCCAGTTTTTTTATGGATAGGCTCATTCGCAAGAAAGCCTTCGTTGTGCTTGATGATGTGGATACTTCAGAACAAATGGAATATTTATGTGGAGAACGTGATTGTTTGGGGCCTGGCAGTAGAGTCATTGTGACTTCCAGGGATAAACATGTACTTAGTGGAGGAGCTGATAAGAAATATGAGGTCAAGGCATTAAACTTTGAAAATTCTCTTCAACTTTTTAGTTTGCATGCCTTCAAACAAGAGCATCCTAGAATGGGATATAAGGACCTATCAAATTGTGCAGTTTCTTATGCCCAAGGAGTTCCATTAGCTTTAACAGCTTTGGGTTCATTTCTTCGTTCCAAAAGTGAAAAAGAATGGGACAGTGCACTGACAAAACTCAAAAAGATTCCCCATGCGCGAATTCACTATGTGTTAAAACTGAGTTACGATGGATTGGATGATAAAGAGCAAGATATATTTCTGGACATTGCATGCTTTTTGAAAGGGGAGGATAAAGAAGATGCAATAAGGCTACTAGATAGCTTTGGTTTCTTTGGGGAGATTGGGATAAGAACCCTTTTAGATAGGGCTCTTATTACTATCTCAGAATCCAGTAAAATAAGGATGCATAATTTAATACAAGAAACGCGGTGGGAAATTGTTCGTCAACAATTAATTAAAAACCCTGGAGGGCGCAGCCGTTTGTGGGATCCAGAAGAAATTTGTGAGGTATTAGAAAATGACATGGTAAGAAAAAGCACTGACCTTGCGTTTTTGTAGAAATTGCAGCTAATATCCTAATAAGATACCATTTATTTACTAGTATATATATTTTTGTTTACCAGGGAACCGAAACAGTTGAAGGCATAATGTCAAATGTGTCTGAAATTAGAGATGTGTCCTTGAGTTCTGATGCCTTTAGAAAGATGACTCGATTAAGATTTCTCAAATTCTTTACCTCTTCTGGAAGAGATTGTAATGTGCACCTTCCAAAAGGTCTTGAGTCATTGTCTAGTAAATTAACGTATTCTCGTTGGGATAAATACCCTGCACCGTCTCTACCATCAACTTTTTGTGCTGAGAAACTTGTTGAGCTTTCCATGGCAAACAGCTACCTTGAAAAACTTTGGGAAGGAGTCCAGGTATGCCTGTCTAATTTGTAAATACGATGTAGTTTTTTCTTTTGAATTGAAATTTTGTTACTAGAAAATTAGAGACATTTTTTATTCCCTACAGAATGTTGTGAATTTAAAGAAAATTGACCTTAGGGGGTGCAAAGAGCTGGTTGAGCTCCCAGATTTGTCCAGAGCCTTAAATCTTGAGTATGTGTGGCTGCAGCACTGTAAAAGATTGCATCATCTTCATCCATCTATTTTATCCCTTTACACGCTTGTTGAATTGGATCTGACTGAATGTAGAGAGCTTGAGAGTCTTCAAAGTGATATTCATTTTAGATCCGTCTCATTTTTCCGTCTCAGTAAGTGCACACGTCTTCAAGAAATTTCTGTGACTGATGAATTGCCCTTGTCAATGCCGCACATCCGCAAGCTTGAGAAATTGGATTTATGGATAGGGGAAGATGTTGAGAATATTCCGAACCAGTTATGTGGCCTGAGATTCCTTCACCAGTTTGATCTTTCTGGTTGTAACTTAATTAAACTCCCCAATGACATCAACCTTTTATCATCTTTATATGAATTATCACTCAGTGAGAACAACAGATTGAAGAGCTTGCCTACAAGCATCAAGAATCTTCCACATCTGAAGAAGCTTGACTTAAGCTATTGCAGCAGGCTTGAGTCTCTACCCGAGCTCCCACTATCTATCCAATTCTTAAATGCCAACTACTGCACTTCCCTACAGACAGTGCACAGCCCAATGCCTGAGGTCGAACCAATAAGACAATACTTTGCACTCCACCATTTCTTCTGGTTTTCATTCATTAATTGCCTGAAATTATATGAACATGCATTTGAGGGTATTATGGCATACGCCCACGTTAGAATAAAACAAGCAATAGAAACATGTTCATCCTATTCTGGGTCATGTAGTGGAAGAGTATATCTGTATTTGCCAAAATGCCAAATTCCTGAGTGGTTCAGTTATCGAACAACAGAAGGTTCTCTAACTATGGATCTGCCTCTAAATTTCAGCTTGAAGGGTTTCATCTTCTGCATGATTCTTCCTCAGCATTGCCAATATGAAGTAAATGGCCTATGTAAATTCTCCACGGAAGCAAGTAATGGGGAAAAAGTGGATTGTGAAAGTACATGCCCTGGCAAAATGGCATCAAATTTGGGTTCGGGTCATGTATCATTATGGTATGATCCCCGGTTTAATCTTGAAATAATTGGGGCAATTCAAAGAAGCAGAGCTCTTGATCCTTGTGCCACTTCTACCACAAAGGTTTCGTTTCAATTTTATGCTGTATCGCCGCCGCCCGAACTACGATCTGCAGTTGAGGAGGTAAACCAATCAGCAGAAGGGGGAGTATACCCGATATATGCCTCAGAATATGACAATTTTCTTAAACAAAGAGGATTGGAGTTGGAGTTTGGTAACAAAACCAAGAGATGTCGGGATACAGATGATGATTTGGATTTGAAGACAACTAGAATTGAAGTTGGAGGGCAAAAACTACTCCCTTTTACAGCAAAGAAATCTATACTACAACACCTTGGATTGGGATTGGAGGAGTTAAGAGCAGAGTGCAGCTGGAGTTGGAGGCTCTGAACATGAGCAGCAAGTGCTTCCTGATCGAACAAACAAAATAAAAGAATTTACTTTCCAACCCCTTTCAACAGAAACCCGCATGCAGAATAGAAGTGCTGAATTGAAAGAATTACACTTCCTATAATTGCTCAACGGGTATCGTCATTACAAACTCTCTGCTTTCCAGAAGAATGATGGTGTGAGTCAGTCTTAGCTTTCCCTCAATGAGTATCTACATGAAGGTTATTCAGGTTCGATTGACAAATTAGAATTCCATGGCCATGAATTGTGTTTGCCTCCATTCTTTTGAATGGAATGCCTCAGGCATATGTAACTTCTGCAGGTGCAATGCTAAGTTAAAGCTCACCTGTAAAACATTTTTCATTGTTATGTCAATTCTCATCAGGGCAGAACAGAGAAAAGCCATAGCAGTCCATATTCATTTAAGAAAAGGAGAATCCATGCACATATGATATCATAATACTAACTTGCGCTAATTATTTGTTTCACCAAATATACACCATTAAACATTTAAGATATTATTTTAATTTAAGCTCTTGTAATCATTAACTCTATATATATACACATACCACGACCGCCCACCTACCCCCGCGCGCACCACACACTTATAAAGAATAACTTATTAAAAAAAAATAAAAATACTAGAACTCAGCTCAAAAAATATTAGAAAAACAATTAGGTAGTTATGCGTTAATACAATAGAGTTTTAAATAAATTCTTGCTATAAAAAAAAATAAATATTGCCATAAAAATAAAAATAAAAATAAAAACTGTACATAAAATAAAGTATTTGTATAATATTTTCAGATAAAAAAAGTAAATATAATAGAGATAACTTAATCATCTATATTTTTAGTGGTGCACCTCACTAAAATTACTTAACTTTATTTTTTATTATATGTTTGTAGGTTCTATTATAACAAATTTTTTTTTTTTTACATAATTTAAACAATTTTTTTTTATAATGATGAAACTCTTAAATTTTTTATTAAATGGACTTATAAAAAATTTATGTAAACTTTTATATGTCTTTTTTTTTTTGTTTTCAACTTTTCCTGTGTAAATTTATTTAAGAACATTGTTTGTATACACAATAGGTTCACATAAGAACTTCTACTTCCCAATATCTCTAATAGTGATATTAAGTAAGAGAGTTGTTAATTAAAAAAAAAAACATTTAAGCGCCTCCTAAATAATATGAATATCTATTTAAATTTTATTTGGCATGTTCTTAAAAAATCAAACTGGAGATAACTTTTTTCATGAATACACACACACACACAAAATTGTTTACCAACCAAAAAAGAATATATACATTAAATGCTCCTATTAGCGTGGAAACCAAGCGGCGGAGGTGGAGCCCAACATGACAATACACGATCGTTTCTCAATTCTCATATCTGATGTTGTCAGTCCCCGCCCCCACAGTGCCCAAAATTTGCCTTTCAAACAAGCCACCGCGGCAACAATGATAGTAGCCGGGCAATTTGGTCCACAAAGTAACTTCGTGAATCTTCAGCCACAAACAATTCCAAAGCTTTCAAATTCAGCACCTTTCGCAATATCTCTACCGAGTGGACACTGTTTTTTCTTTTCTTTTGTCCGTTTTTATCTTCTGGGTTTTTGCGTTTGCTTATGAAGTTATACTCCACAAATTTACTCCTTTTCTAGCTTACATCATACTACACCTATCTAATCCACCTTTGCAAATGCTTTTTCTTTTTTATTGCGCAGAAAGATTAGATTATACAGCAGAGGGAAATACTGTATATCCTATTGATTTTCACTAGGATTAAACATTTTTTTTTTTTTGGTCAACATTTGTGAATGCTGACTTCTTAACCTGTCTTTTTCTCACTATTTCTGTGACCATCAGGCCAATGAATGCTCTACTTGTAACTGATGATGGCTCAGTGTCATTTGCTACCGCCTGAAGTTGCTGTTTGCCCTGAAAGTGTGTACAAAGTAATACTCGTACACTATATCCGTATCTCATATTTATGGATGAAATTCATTTGGGTGGTCTAGAGTTGCACCATACTATGAGTAGTTTTGATTTATCGAGTCGTCAATTTTTCGTGGGCTCCACAGTATTTGGCTTCTTATCACTTCTTCCCAGTCTTTCTATGGGTTCTGTGTGTTTGGAATTGAGGAGTATGTAGTAAGATACTCTCTGTGAGTTTGAACAACTTCTTGCTGGTGTCATCCATGGCTGATCACACAATTCAAAGTCCTCTGCTTTCTCCTGTAGATGCTGAAACTAGTTTTGCCAATAAGACACCTTTATTTGTGTCAGCTTCGAAATTTGCGCTCAAGTTTTTGATTTGGGTGATTTTCATTTCATGGGCAGCTTTAATCTTCCTGTTTCCAGCAGAATCTGTGAGTGATTTGTTCAGAAAATGGATTCATGCCACCAGTGGAACCCCTTTTGGAATTACAGGTTAGTTTCTTCGTTTCTTTCTTTTCTTTTATTTTACATCCCAAGATGGTTTATGTTGATGCTAAATATATACATACTGCAGGAAGCATTTTTATGCTACTCAGTGGTCCAATTCTCATTATTGCATTCCTTGCCATTGTACACTTAATTATTTCTGGGGAGGAGGAGCTCCAAGAGTATGTAATTTGCCAAAACTTATTCATTTATGCGCTGAATTTGGTCACTTTCTTTTACATTTTGAGTTTTGACATGCTATTTGCTACAGGAAGAAGGCTTCCAAAAACCCAAGGCTCCGCCTATGGACCTTTCCTGTGCTTGTCAACGGACCATTTGGGGTAGTTTCTGCAACTGAGTTTATTGGGATTGTCCTCTTTTCCGTATATATCCTCTGGGCTGTCTATGCCTATACCATGAGATCCCTGAGTTATGTATCTGAACACCAGATATCTTTCAAATTCAAGAGGTACAATATTCTAATATATTTTCTTGATTTTGTTACTTTCGATGACTTTAGGCCATCATTTTCTTTTCCTTTTGAGTTTTGACACTAAAATAAACTTATTGTTATGATATTCTGAGTTCAGAATTTTGACATGGTACTTTAACTTTAAATTGCTTAACTGTGGACTTTAGATGTTGCTTTAATCCTTAACCCTTTAGTCTATTATATATAGCTCCGTCTAAAGTAATCAGTTCATTTGATGTATTGATGATTTTTTTCTCTTATCTCATCCTCTCCTACTTTACTTGTGGTTCTATGAATTATTCAAGAAATTTTCAACCTAGTTGAAATTTGATTTCATTTTCATGTACACAGTTACAGACAAGGATAAAAATTGGAACTTATCATGACGGAACAAGCATTGCCATAGAAATGCATATAATCTTCTTCAAAATGGTCGTGTAGTTTTAAGACATTATGCTTTCAGTATGAATGTGATTAGCTGACTTTGCTAGTTCACTTCAATTTTTCAGCATATTGATGTTGAAAATTATGGGACTTCGCTTTGGTTCAATTGGGTTGTTTTGCTTGGCATTTTTATTTCTTCCAGTTTCAAGGGGATCTGTTCTACTCCGCCTTATAGATATCCCTTTTGAACATGCTACAAAATATCATGTGTGGTTGGGACACCTCACACTGGCTATCTTTACTCTCCATGGACTCTTCTATGTCATTGGATGGGCAATGGATGGCCGCCTCGTACAAGAAGTAAGCCCTTTTTTAATGAATCTCATTGCCCAAGTTTTGTCTGAAGAGTACTGTATTTGAAATGAAACTGTTTAGCTGAATATTTTTACTGATAAATTCAAGATTTTTCTGATATGTTAGTTTATCCAAGCGACTTTTGTTTACTAATATTTTGTCCCCTTGGCAGATAATAGAGTGGAAAGATATTGGCGTTGCCAATCTTGCAGGAGTAATCAGCCTTCTAGCGGGTTTGTTCATGTGGGTGACATCTCTTCCTGGAGTGAGAACGTGGAACTTTGAGTTGTTCTTCTACACCCATCAATTATATGTTGTCTTCGTTGTATTTTTGGCTCTGCATGTTGGTGATTTCATTTTCACTATGGCTGCTGGAGCAATATTTCTTTTCATGCTTGATCGCTTTCTGAGATTCTGCCAATCGCGAAGAACTGTTAACGTCGTCTCAGCAAAATGCCTTCCATGTGGAACTGTGGAATTGGTTCTGTCAAAGCCTCCAAGTAATTATGATAACATATTTTCTTTTCCTCATATATGTGTACCAATATCATATCAGTGACAATACCTTTTTTAAAATGCAGATTTGAGATACAATGCCTTGAGTTTCATTTTCCTTCAAGTCCGGGAATTATCATGGCTGCAGTGGCATCCTTTCAGTGTTTCTTCTAGCCCTTTGGATGGCAAGTACCACCTTTCTGTTCTAATAAAGGTTCTCGGCAAATGGACAGAAAAGCTCAGAGACAAGATTGTTGATGCTGAACCACTGAAAGATTTGTCTCTCCAGCCTCGTAGTGCGATAACAGCTTCAGTTGAGGGGCCATATGGGCATGAAGTTCCATATCACCTGATGTACGTGCCTTTTACTTTGCAAATATAGCCATCGATATACATATGCTTTGAGACAAGTGAAGATTTTAAATTCTGCAGAACTAACAGACCATATAAACTGTAATCTTCAGCTAAGAAAATGATTTGGCCATTTTGTTCTATTAGGTATGAAAATCTTGTATTGGTGGCTGGTGGGATTGGACTTTCTCCCTTCCTTGCTATATTGAGTGACATTCTCCACCGTCTAAGGGATGGAAAACCCTGTCTACCAAGAAACATCTTGGTTGTTTGGGCAGTGAAGAACTCAAAAGAGCTTCCACTTCTTTCATCCATTGACATAGAAGGAATCTGTCCATTCTTTTCAGATAAAATAAATCTTGATATACATATTTATGTCACAAGGGAACCAGTTCCACCATTGGTGAGTGCAGCTTTCTCCTTTTACTCGTTCCGCCGGTGTTTTCTCTCCGATTGATCTTTTATCAGCTAATGGCATCCCATGGTTGTTATCTGCAGGAAGAGGGATACAACTACAAACCAGTAAAGTCTTCGCTTTGCCCTATGCCCAGTGACTTTGGCATGTCTGTTTTAGTTGGCACAGGAAACAACTTCTGGTCAGGACTGTATGTCATCTCATCTACTATTGGCCTTGTGATCTTAGTGGGTTTGTTGCATATTTTCTACATAAACCCTTATGGTGTATATCAATGGTGGTACAAAGGGTTACTCTTTGTAGCCTGCATGGTTGCAAGCATTGTTATCTTTGGTGGTCTGGTGGTTGTTTTATGGCATGTTTGGGAGAAGCAAAATTCTGCAAAGGAGAAAGATGAAACAAAAGTTGATCAATTTGAGCAAGATGACACTCTGGCTTCCAAGGATTCAACTGAAGAAAAAATTGCACAATCAACTATCATTCGCTATGGATCAAGACCAGACTTTACAGGTATACCCTCTTGTTCCAGGTTATAAAACTTTCTTTTTTTTTTGTTTCATTTTTTAGAGGTTGCTAATCTTGAGGCCTTCTTTGCCACTGCAGAAATTTTTGCATTGATCTCAGAGCAATGGGGAGCTGTTGATGTGGGTGTTCTGGTGTGTGGTCCTCCAACGCTTCAGACCACTGTTGCTCAAGAAATCAGGTCACACAGCGTGACAAGACAACGCCATCATCCCATCTTCCATTTTAACAGCCACAGCTTTGATCTCTAGGCTGTAGCTACTTACAAAAAAGTGCATAATTTGCACATAGCAGTAAGGTAAATCAGAAGCTGAAAACGGTGCTACGATGCCGTTTTGCTGTAAAATAGTAAAATGTAAGTATGGGTATGTGAACATCTCTAGACGAACTTACAATCAAATATAACTTAAGAGTTTTACATTTTCTTTTTTCTTTTATTTTTTCTCCTGGGTTATTTTGAGGGACCAAAAAACAAGGTTATACTTTCAAATTTTCAACATCGAGGGTTCTGGGTTAGTACAAGTGAGAGGGTTATTTGGTAAATTTACAAACAAAAAGAAACGAGGGTTTGAATGAAAAATAGGGTGTGAAAAGAAATTACCTAAAATTTTTGTCGAGCCCAATATGTACAGTGTGATTCATCCAAAATAAAATTTTCTTTTGAGATGGTTTACACGTGTTAAACTATTCTTTGGGCCATTAAGCATAAAGCATTGGCTTACATAAAAAGTGCATACATGGGACAAGGGAGGGGTGACCGACAGGTACCCTTGGAAAAGTAGTCACATCAACGGCGGTGATCCAAGACTTGCCATGTTAACCTCTGTGCCACGTAAATTATAAAGAGAGAAAAATGTTTAGCGAACCCTTATTTGTCTTAATTTTTTACACTTAAGGTTATTTATAAAAATAAAATTATAAAAAGTAAAAAGATAAAAATAAAAAGAAAAAAGTAAAAAAATAAAAGTAAATATGCTATGCACCGCAACACTCTAAAGAGACTGATTCTAAATTTTCTGCGGTCAAACAATAAGAGTAAAAAACGGGATGCTCAAAGAGAGGCATGTAATCAGCAGAAAACGAAGGGTAACTCTTGGGACTGAAACTTACAACTCAATTATAGGATTAGGGAAAGAGAAGTAAAAAGGGAGAGAGAACTAGAGAATGATGTTGTGTCGGTAACAGACTGTCCTTGTCGATGAGCTGGCAGCCAGCCAGGTCACAGTTCACAGTCACGAATCTAATTAATTAAATCTTTTAGGAAAAGAAAATTGACCAAAAAATAGAAAAATATGAAATTAAAATCCTAATCCACATGATATTATTGACTGATCACTTCAGCAAAGCAATCAACGAGCACCGTCACTACCATCCACCAGATTCGTCCAAAAAGTTTTGATTTTTTAGCTGTTTCTAACAAAAATAAAAATTATAAATTTCCTTACAAATAAACAACTGATATATGAAAGAAATCTGACGGCAACCACCATTTAGAGATTGAAGTATTAGCTCATCATTCATTAACAGTCCACTCGGAACCTCTTTTTCTACTCCAACCATTTCTTCACTCTTCTACAAAGAGAGGGAGGGAGTGAAAGCATCCTAGATTGATTGTCTGCTTTCCTATTTGTTTGTGTTTTGCTTTGTTGGGTCTTTTACCATTTGTGAGGAGAGTGCGTTCTAACATTTCCTCCAACCATCGTCATCTTTTTTTCATTTCCCACCATTCCTAGATCTGGGATTATTCCAGTGTCGGTGGAAGCTCGAATATTGAGGAAATTTCAAGATGAGTATGTATGGGAGGGATCCGTGGGGTGGCCCACTGGAGATCAATGCCACTGATTCCGCCACCGACGACGATCGTAGCCGGAATCTGCAGGACTTCGACAGAGCCGCACTGTCCCGGCCATTGGATGAGACCCAGCAAAGCTGGCTTTTAGGACCCACTGAGCAGAAGAAGAAGAAGTATGTGGATCTGGGCTGTATCATTGTTAGCCGCAAGATCTTTGTTTGGACTGTTTCAACCATTGTGGTGTGTGCATTTTTAGCTGGATTTATCACGCTTATAGTGAAGACCGTCCCACGCCACCACCATAAACAGGCTCCTCCCGATAACTACACTCTAGCACTCCACAAGGCGCTTATGTTCTTTAACGCCCAAAAATGTAAGCTTTCAGGACTGATCTTTGTGTTTACTCATCCTTCTAGTAGTAGTTCTATGATCAAATTCGGAAGATAGTGACTTGACTTTAATTTCGTTTTCTGAAGGCTTGATGTGATGATTGATCCTTTAGTTTTATTGTCTTTCATGCACTCTCGTCTGTTTCTTATTAGTTTGGATTCTTATAATTCAAGATCTCGTATGTTGATTTATTTTGACTTCCTCGTTTTTATCACTGCTTCTTCTGACTATCAACATCAGTCCAAAGAATTGAGCAAATATTTTATTTATCTTCATTTCATATTCTGCTTGCAGCTGGAAAACTCCCAAAGCATAATAATGTTTCATGGAGAGGTAACTCCTGTGTGCAAGATGGCAAGTCTGATACATCATCTGTCATCAAGGATCTCGTGGGTGGCTATTATGATGCGGGAGATGCGATCAAGTTCCACTTCCCTCAAGCTTTTGCCATGACCATGTTGAGCTGGAGTGTAATTGAATACAGTGCTAAGTATGAAGCTGCTGGTGAGCTCAACCATGTAAAGGAGATAATTAAGTGGGGGACAGATTACTTCCTGAAGACCTTCAATAGTACTGCTGATACAATATCAACACTTGCTGCACAGGTAATACAATATCTTCAATTGCTAATGGTGTGGTCTGGTCTGGTCTAGTTCCTTAAACTTGGCTGGACGTCTTTATCTTTATTAATGTTTTGATACATTTAATTTAATATATTACAAAAAGACAAAAACTTGATATATGCATTCCGATTTCCTAGTTTTAATGCTTGAGAGAATGTTCTTAGCTGACACACCAGGAATTCGAAGTATGCATCTTATATGTGGTTTGTACCTTCTTTGCCAGGTTGGTGCAGGGGATACTTCTGGAGGGAGTACTACACCAAATGACCATTACTGCTGGATGCGTCCAGAGGACATTGATTATGTACGACCTGTAACTGAATGTCATGGTTGCTCTGATCTTGCAGCAGAAATGGCTGCTGCTCTAGCTGCTGCATCCATTGTTTTCAAAGACAACAAGGCCTATTCTCAGAAACTTGTTCATGGTGCAACCACGCTTTTCAAATTTTCGAGGGATCAGAGAGGCAGATACAGTGTTGGTACCGAAGCTGCAAAATTCTATAATTCGACTAGCTACTGGGATGAATTTATTTGGGGTGGGGCTTGGATGTACTTTGCAACTGGAAATTCCTCTTACCTTAAGCTTGCTACTATGCCTGGTCTGGCCAAGCATGCCGGTGCCTTTTGGGGAGGCCGTTATTATGGTGTCATGAGTTGGGATAACAAGCTTCCTGGTGTTCAGGTAATGAGGTTATTTGTTATAAGTGAATGAGATTAGAGTCTACAGGCTACAGCTTGGAGTTAGACTCTTCAAAGCTTGCTTTTTCTTGCTGAATTACTTGATTAGTTTACAAGTGCATTCTTTGGTAGAAGACACCATCTAAAATAGAACTTGACTAATGCTTTTTTAGCAGCCACTGACCCTTGTGGATTAGCAATTTTATTATGTTATACCATCTATTGAAGTTTCATTTATACATAATGGGGTATGATTGCAATTAGTTCTTGGATAGTATTTACCTGAAGATCCACTCGGTTAAATATATCATATTTCTCACATTCTTTCTGTAGATTGTAGACATATTGATGTTTTTCTGGTATTGTAGTTCTTAACTTACTAACCCAATCTTTTAATCTTGAACTTTAGGTTCTTCTGAGTCGTTTGAGATTGTTCCTGAGTCCTGGGTATCCATATGAAGAAATTTTGAGTGCCTTTCACAACCAGACCAGCATAGTTATGTGCTCTTATCTACCTGTTTTCACAAGCTTTAACAGAACCAGAGGTACATGTTCTTCTATGTTTTCACTGAGAACTAGCGCTCAAGATGTCCCAAGTTTTATTCTAATGCCAACATTGGTGTTTTTGGTTTCCAGGGGGGTTGATTCAACTAAACTACGGTTCCCCTCAGCCTCTACAGTATGTTGTCAATGCAGCCTTTCTGGCTACCCTATACAGTGATTATCTTGAGGCTGCTGATACACCCGGATGGTATTGTGGACCCAATTTCTATTCAGTTGATGTTCTTCGTGAATTTGCCAAGACCCAGGTAAGTTTGTAATATTCTGCTATTTTACATTGGACAGCAATGAGATCTTTACTCATTGGATAAATAATATTATGAGCATGACTTGGGGCTGATTTTTCTTTTGTCTACTTCTGAATGTTTTGGTAGATTGATTACATCCTCGGAAAGAATCCTCGGAAGATGAGCTACGTTGTGGGCTTCGGTAATCATTATCCAAAACATGTCCACCATAGAGG
Source organism: Bauhinia variegata (assembly GCA_022379115.2). Lineage (NCBI taxonomy): Eukaryota > Viridiplantae > Streptophyta > Magnoliopsida > Fabales > Fabaceae > Bauhinia > Bauhinia variegata. The sequence goes on along the minus strand of CM039438.1, from coordinate 3,074,652 downwards.
TGCATCTATACCAAAGAATAAGGTTAAGTATAACTGTAAAGGAGGATGGAAATGGAGAGATTCCAAAAAGCCAAACCCAAACACACTTGTAGGAGCCATGGTTGCTGGCCCTGACAAGCATGATGGTTTCCATGATGTTCGTTCCAATTACAACTACACAGAGCCTACACTTGCAGGAAATGCTGGTCTGGTAGCAGCACTTGTGGCATTATCAGGTGAAAAAACCACAGGGATTGACAAAAATACCATTTTCTCTGCAGTTCCCCCAATGTTTCCTACGCCTCCGCCACCTCCAGCACCATGGAAACCATGATTGTTCCAAATGACAAGAGTGCATTGATAATTTTCGCATCTTGCATCGCCTGGAAGATCAAGTCACTTCAAAGTTCCAAGACTGCAAAGGGAATTGACAAATGGTTGTAATTTTTAAACTTATAATGGCACTAGAGCCAGTAAATCTAGTTTTCTAGGGCCAACTGTAGACTCAAGTTTAGCATTAAAAATTGATAAGTGTTACTTGGGACTTGAGTGTATTTTTGTTATATACATAGTATATATGTTGTATCAAATCTTGTATTCTTCAAAACGCAACAAATTGAACAGCGTATAATTGTTTCGACAGTTTCATTTCATCTGATCATTTACATTTGCCTTGAAAATTTTCTTTCCTGGAAATAAGTTACTTCTTTTTTTATGGTAGAGTGTGTAATTGTTTTGTGAATTCTGCATGAAACTCCTTAGAGTCACTTTGAATCTGATTCCACGTTTAATGGCATGTCCATTCTGCTGTGTTGCCCTTTTGCTTTTCGACTGGCTTATTCTTTGCTTCCCTTGTATGATAATAGAATTTAACTTCATCATCACCTCCAATTAAATAGAGATTTGAATCCTAACTCGGCATATTATCACTTCTTTGATACCCACCATGCCTTTCTGCTTGAAATAAACTATAAATTCTTCAATCTGTGAAACTGCATCGGTAACCAGATATGGCAGAGCAAATGAACAGTTCTCTGGAATTTGCACCAACCTGGATAGTTGCTGTTGTTTGCTCCATTTTTCTTGCCACTCTTTTGGCCCAACGTGGCCTTTATAGGCTTGGAAAGGCATCAATCTCCGAAGTTTCCTGTGACCTTGTTCAATTCTGCATTTTCTTTAACATTTTCTCTTTACTGGCCTTGCCAAGAATTTTCTGTTAGTATTTGTGAAGAGGCTAGGGAAGTTTCCCTGACAATCAATTTAAAATTTTGACATCTTTTTGTCAACTAACGATCGTTTGAATTGTTTCTGGAGCATGATGGGTTGTTCTTCGTTGGCTTGATGTTACAGTACTTGGAGCACAAGAAACAAGATGCCCTATTTCAAGCTTTACAAAAACTGAAAGAAGGTAATTTCTTTCTTGTCATGACATATAAATGTTTCTTCCACTAAGCACTCCAAATATGAATTGACACGTTGAAATTCCTGACCTAACAATTTGTAAACCATTAAATCAATACGTTGATAAACTCTACAATTTCATCTATAATTTTACAAATTATTACAGTATAATTGAATATAGGCAATCCATATATGCATCGCAATGTGTGTCGAGAGGTTTTTTTTGGCTTTCGTTTCATCATACAAAGGGGCAGGATAGGTTGGATTTTGAGATGATCTTCTACTTGGGTGTTTCATTACCTGAATGACATGTAAAATTTATTAGAATTGTATGTGAGAGAAATGCTTTTGCTTCTCTATTTTACCTAATTACAGTGAACACTCACAGGGCCAGAGAGTGAAAGAAAGAAAACACAATAATAATGATGTAACCCTAAAACTGAATTTTACCCATGTATATACACACACTATCATGAAAAGTTAGATGAGAAGATAAGCTGTTTTGGCCTTTCAAGTGGAAGCTTCTCCATTTCCAAACCTCTATTCCCTGAAGCTGAGCTAGCTTCCCCTCTAGCCTCTGCCATTTTGAGCTCATTTAGAGTTCTTCTTGCATAAACGGTGAATGCAACAGTGGTAACAACTGCAACAATGAAAGAGATAATATTGTACACAATCTCCACTGTAGTCAGGTGATGCCTCCCGTACTGTGCGTCTGCCAAGGTTCTTATTAATCGACCACTGCTCAAAATTCACCCATCACTAAAAATTAAAACTTTAGGCTTAAAAAATGAGAATAATGATAATTATAGAGATGAAACTTATGAAAGAAACAAGGGTTGGTTCGATGGTGCTACCATGCACATGTATCCATGCAAATATCCAGTGCTTCAGAGAAAACTTACAAGTCAAACAAGTTCAGATGGATGGCACAGAAAAAAGAATGTGCATGGTAGCATTCCAAGAGAGTGATAAAGGAAAGAACAAGTTTTTAGCTGATGCATGGTGAAAAGGCAAACCTGTAGATGTAAATGTAAGCTTCAGGTACCATTCCAGCTATTGATCCCCATAAGTAGGGCCAAAACCTCATATTTGTCACTACTACTGCATAATTGAATATAGTATAGGGAAAAGGTGAAACCCTAAACAATGCAACCACTCGAAATTGGTGGAACCAACTCCCTTCCCCAGCAAGCCTAATCATTGCAGCATTCTTGGGCCATTTCTTTAACCATTGCTACAAAATAAAGAAATGAAGAGCATATCAGCACAAACAGAACACATACTAAATAATAATGATGATAATAATGAAAATGAGGGACTCTCACATCTAAAATATAAAATATAACTTACGTGAATGCGTTCGCGGAACACAACTCCAATTAGGTAAGGGAGCACCATCCCAATTGTTGTTCCAACCATTATTATGACAAAACCAAGGCCATATCCAAAAATCATCCCAGCCAACCACATGGAAGGGCCAGAAGGGATTAAGAATACAGGGAATAAAGCTAGAGAAAGGACAAGTACAACAGCGAGAACTGGACGGCCAAAGGCAGTAGCTTCCCACTCCAACATGGGGTAAATAACCTACAATAAAAAAGATGAAGTTTCAAGATGTGAATACATCAAATCTTCCAACTTTCCAAACGGAATATATGCCAATGCAGAATAAATAGAATAATATAATTATCTTTTTCTTTTGCCCTTCCACTTTTTTTATGCTGGGCTATCTTTTGACACTATATTTGTCATAATCTAGAATGGTGTCACCATAAAGTTGATATAGTGTGATCAAATATCAATATAGTATTAGCGTCTTAGTCTATTCAGCAACAAACAAATACTTAAAATCCAGTGCTTTTAATTGTCATTGTCATAATAACACATTTCAACTAAGACGGGGTATGCCATACAAGACTTCAATATCCAAATAATCCACGCTGGCCAAACAACTAGAATATAGTAACAAAGAGTAAGTACCTTCTCAAAAGTAAAGGGCACCGCCCATTTCAATAGAATGAGAACAAGTACAACAATGACAAAGCACCATAAAAAGGCTTTGATCCACCACCAAAAATATTTTCTTCTTGACTCTGCTTGAGGCGGCAATGTTTCAGCTTCAGCCACCTGTGGTTCATCAGATATGACCAATCTAACATATTCACTATTACCCCTCAGATGATGTCCTGAGTTTGAGTTTTTCTCCAAATCCTCGGATGATTCTGGTGTCATCATTTTGACGCCAGAAGGCTATCAAATAAAACAAAAAACAGTATTGCATTAAGCATGGATTTTATGATTCAAAGTTCAGAGTATAAATTTGACTACTGAGAAAAGTATTGACAACCTAGGAAAATTACAGGCTCTCAGCACTTAGATGGTGCCCACTACCCAGCTTCCTACTATCAGAAGCCTTGAAAAAGAGGAGATAAAAGAAAACCAGAGGAACAGTTGTTACAGTTCAAAGTTCAAACACTCCAACCAAACCATAATATCCATTTTTTTACTAGCCTATTCTTATCCAATGTCAGCAAGCCCCCTTTGAAAACCAGAAAATCTTAAAAATCCGATCTTTATATCCTGACCTCCAACAATTGTTTGGTCCAACACAAGAATCTTCAAAATGGAGATATATAATCCTTATGCCCGCGGAAATTTTACAACTTCCATTTTTTTAATTGTTAGTTACTCCAAAATCTATTCATCACAGATTCCCGCTACGCTGTAACCTGTAAGCTCGAGGGAAAATCCTCAAATAGAGAGGTCTCCTGGACTGATACTCTCAAAAATAAATTCCGCATAGTTCAATGAATTAGCCGAAGTAAAAGCTTATGCTAGCACTCAAACGCTGCCCACAACTTCTCTTTCCTATTTTGTAAGCCAAAACCAATCATTGCCTTCCATCAATGAAAACTACAAATTTTGGTTTTTGCAAAGTAAATCAAGTCTCTTAAATAAATTACCCAAATAAAGAAACAAAGGAGCAGATCAACAAGCACAACCAAAGCTGAGCTAAAACATGGGAGAGAAACTCAGAAACACACCACAAAGCTCGTCTAAGCTGCGACAGCTAGAATTCTTCCAAGCTCGCAGTTATGTCTCCTACTGAAAATATCCTTGGTCGGAGAAGTCGCCGATAACCTCGGCGGAGGTTGAGTCCGGCGAGTGCCGCCGAGGTGTTTGGTTGAAGGGTTCGATGCTGACAACCACGGAACGTCCTACTCACGCCCACCGCACCGCAACATTAACAAGGCAACAGCTTCAACTAACTGGAAATCTTTGCGTTTACGAATATTGGTTTTTCAAACTTCACAACATAAAGTATTTATTTATTTTTATTCAATTTTTTATTTATTTTTATTCAAATGTGGTAATTCTCGCGTGGCTGCTTTATACGCAAAGGAAAGAGGGGAATCGTTGGAGAGGAGTAAATATTCTTTGGTGCTATTCGGAAAAGGCGAAAGAAGAACAAGGAGCAACAACTGCATTTGGTACAGTCCGCTCGCCAACGCGTCCACGCGCCAAATTTCTCTACTTTGACTTTCTTTGTTGTCCATTACTGTGGACTTAAGACTCTCTTAACTGCGCGTGGTGATGCAGACGCTATCCCCAGTGATTTACACGCGGAATCAGCAGAGAGGAATGGGCCCAGCAAGATGTACAGTCGAGATTTCTTTTTGGACCAGGGAACGAGGCCATTAGATATCTACATGGACCATTTACCGTAACTAGTTCTAGAAGGATTAACCAATTAATCAATTAATTAATTAAATATTATTATTATATAAATTATTGAAAAGAAAATGACTGATATCCAGAAAGGTTGACTTCTCCTCCCAAGACCTGAACCTGGTAAGAGAAATTTTTCTAGAATTCCCCATTTAATGCATCTAAAAAGATGGCTAGAACTAGTCAGCCCTCGATTTCATACCTACCAAGGGCGAGGGCATAAGACTTGCTCTTGAAAATCTGATGATTCTTTGATTGGATTTAAACAAGAGAAAAGATTTCAACGAAGGAATGGCCCCTATTGTTTAGCCAAAAAAATATAAATTTTAATAAACTAACGTAAATCGATGATTCTAAATCGGCTCGATATGATTTTTAAGCTAAATTGAACAGATACAGAACACCCAAACGTGTTCAAGTAAAGAAGAAGGAAGGAGAAAGATGGGATAAATTTACTATTATGATTTTATTTGTAAGTTATATTCCGTTCCTTCAAAACTCCTACTTTTGAAAGAGAAGAAATGAAAACAAAAATTTTGGGTTATATCACAAGTAGGCGTAGCTGGATTTCTTATGCATTGAAGAGCTTCCGGAAAGGTCCGTCTTTTCTGTCTTTGGCAGCTTCGGTTAAAGCTAGGAACCTCTTGAACCCTGTGGTGGCAGCACCTCGTCCTAGTGCAGCTGCTCTAGTTAGCACATCCTCCCTTGAAATGAGTCCGACAGCCACCGTAGGACTAGGTACCACCGCCACGGGTGCGGGCGGTGAAGCCGGAGGAACAACTGCTGGTGTAACCTGAGTTTGCTTGATTTCAGGCCCATGTTTGTTGAAGTCATCTAGTATAGTTTGCTGATCAGCTTTTTTAAGTCCCTGCAACCAACACACGAGTCATCCTAACACCATGCCATGATTAAGAGAACATGCATTAAACTTTACCTTAAAATAATAATAATAATAACAGCTATATACTCAAGGCTCAAGCATCAGATTATCCACTGTCATAATGATTATGAGGCTAGGATTAAGAAGCAAAAATCAGCAATGGACTCGTCATGATATCAAATTGCATTTAAAATCTCAGCTTTCATTTTCACCACAATTTAGTCAATATAACAGCCTCGGCAGACTCAGAATAAACGAGTAGCAGGAATTAATCAACGTAAGAATTTGATAGAAGACGTAGCAAGAAATAGTTAATTATAACCTTAAGCTCCAGTATTCGTTGAAACTCCATAGGTGTACCCTCAGGTAGTAATGCACGGTATGTATCTGCTACAGAATCAACCGGCGAGAGTATAACCTGAAAATTGATATTTACATTAACTTGCATCAGAAGGAATTAAATCTTTGCGACATTGTTTTATCAATTAAATGAAAACAAACCTTCAACAGGGCTTCAGCTTTGCTCATTTCTCGACTTACAAACTTGGAATAGCTAGCAGCACCTGATGTCTGTTGCAATAACTAGCAGTTTGTTAGGGTAATTGTGATAATCTTGCGGTAAAAATCATACTTGTGAAATGTTATTTACGAAGAGACAGTTACAATGAACACAAATGGATATTTTCATGAGCTGTATCACCTGTTTACCAAGGGAAGGAATTTCTAGAAGGATTGTCTTGACAGCTTGGGTATCCAATAGCATCTGCAAAAGCCCAAACCATCGCAGAATTAGCTCATCTGAATGAAAATGAAGCCACAACAATTCCTCATAGAACATAGATTCTTATAAAAACAATATAGAACGAAATTCAATCTCTATGACAATCCACAATAAGATGTACATAATTTGAAATTTCAGAACTGCAAAGAAGCCCAGAATATCCCAAGTAGTAGGGCAAGCAACTCATAGTCAACAACAGGTAAAGGAATTTCAAGTGAAATACATGCTAAACAGGCAAACATTATTGTACTAATATCACAATTTGAGGTATACACCCATATTTTACTACAAAGCTATGTTTTAGCTTTTTTAGTGTGGGGAAAAAAAAAAGAAGTAAGATTATCAACAATGAAATCAGCCAGTACCTGTTGAGCTCCTGTTTCTGATATTTGCTTGCATTTGAATATATTGGAATAAAAACGTGGGCCAAGAGAAGATGCAAGCTGCATAAAATAAGCAGGGAAATAGTTTAAAGCAGACAACTAATTTCAAAAGCTAAAGAATGTAATCCTCTTAATAATTACCTTGTCCAGAAAAAATTGAAAGTAGACAGGCGAAAGTAGGCTTCCAAGAACAGGAATACTTGTAGTAAGAATCATATTTATGTTATTAACATACCTGCAGGGAAAGTCAATTCAGTTAAATGAGGAAAATCATCAGGAGCAGAAATCTTAGGTTGATAGTTTGAGGAATTCAACATACTCTGATTGATCACCAACACTCTCAAGAGTACCCCATGGAACACGTGTCATGGCAGCCATTTCAATGTCAAATTTGGTTTCAAGTCCATGCACTAAAGTCACCAATGATTTTGTTATGACAGCTGAAAATTCATCCTGCACAGTTGCATGACTACATTAGCATGAGAGTTGTAAAGCAAAGGCACCACTCATTAAGATATTACTATTACCTGCACTTCTGACATATCTACACCTTCTGATAATTGGGAATCAATTATTTTAGACACACTTTCAGCCAGTTCACCAGCCTGTCATGTGCAAGGCCCAGTTACCAAAACTGGCAATTACCTATCAATTATCATAGCCTGGATCAAGAATGTCAAAGAAACCAACTGACCGTTTTGTGACAGTATTCAGCCGAATTGACAATGTAACAAATTACCCTTTCATCCCTGTCAGATGTCTGTTCAACATTTCACAAGAGGAATATGAAAAAGTTGTTTGATAAAAATGATATGTAGTTTCTAATAAATTATAAAAAAAATTAAAGTTGTTTCACGATACCTTTATCTGTCCATCCATTCCTGTGGCTGCAGCAACAATCCCTGTACCCCCCTTGGGTAATCTTACAAAGAGCTTTGTGGCATATGCTTTAAGAATTCTTTGGAAAACCTAAGATTGAAAGAGCACGAAGTCCAGCACTAAGACTAACATTCCAGTATGTTGTAAATAGAAATCAATCCAGTTTTTTCCCACCCAGAAATTTACAGGATATTCTTTTTAACCCTTTCAACGCATCACTGATAGAAAAACTTAAAGATTGCACATTTTTTAGCTTTTTTAGAAAGAAAAGAAAACAAAAAATTCAGCTAGATCCAAGTACTCTGATTGTACATTAAATAAACTACAGCATAGAAGTTCTCTTGAAGGTGAAACAAAATGGTTATAAATTGAAAACCCATGCAAAACAAGATGCTTCAAAGAGGATGGACTTACAATCACAAATTAGAAGACAGCTAGGTGAAATAAGAAAGCAGAAGCTACTCTACCTCAGACTTAAGGTAACTGTATCTTCGTAAGTTATAGTTCAGAAGGCTACCTTGAATAAATTATATAGTGTCTGGTTCTTCGTCAATGCACTGCATCTCTTTAAACTCCTCTTGATTATAAGAAACAACTATGCAGCACAACAGAAAAGTCAACCAAATAAGCACAAGGCGCAATACCAAATTGATCAGAAAAGAAAAAGGAAACAGAAGACCTGAGAATATCAAATCATATTATTCTTTTGCTGGATTCAATTAAAAAATAAATGAATAAGAACTTTTAATGGCTCAAAAGTCAACAGAAGATGATGTGGAACATATTCTTAATGTAGTTAATTTAATTGAAATGCTGGTTCATATATTGTTCATCTGTAATTAAGAAACAGGACAGTTGGCACTAAATCCAGCTTTTAGAGCAGTTAAAGTAACATCAGGAGGAAAAAAAACAGAGAGAGAGAGAAGATAGAAGATATGAGAAGGTAGAACATGTCCAGTAACATAAAATCCATAAAAGGTCTAGTAACTCACCTGCATGCTACTGGATAAAACATTATTCTGACTTCCCTCTTCAATATCCCATGTCTCCTCCTATAGTAGATAAAAAATACTCAGGGAGACAGAGCATAAGTAAATCACAGATTACAATTCAGAAAGGTAGGATAAAAATTACCTGAATAAGTTTTTCCAAATTTTCCATCAACGTCTTCTCTTCTAATTCTATATATACTGTCATGTGAGGCTCAAAACAAGAAGAAATAATTCCACGGAAGTTGAACTGTCAAAACAACCACCTCAAATGTTATCAGGAGAGCCTTAATGAAATATGCCAAAAGGGATAAGATATGAACTTCTCTAACTGCAAGAATAGAGCACGCATGGAGGGGCAAATGATTTACGTCAAATCATCCTCACTCACTCAATTTGTTTATTTCATTTGCAATCATTTTCTTTCTTTCTCAATTCACTCTTTCAGTTATACAAGTGTGATACTAATAATGTATTCGGGGAGGGGGCAGAGATTGAGATAACTGTGTGAACGAGTTGCCACAAATGCAAATTTGACACATATAGATCACTGCTCTTGCATTTGAGAATATTTTAGTCAATTAAATCCAGGAGTAAATTATCTCAACTTCTTAAATTTTAAGAAATGATGTTGTATAGTTATAGTGTGGCTCATTTTGGCTTTAATTTGTACTATCATCTAGAACGTGATACCAACCCAAATTAGGCACAGCATGATCCCAGAGATTATGAAAGTAAATTATGTGTATAGAAAAGTCAAAAGGCAGAATAGGACATACCCCAGCTCCAGGCACTGCCAAATCTTTACTTCCGTCTTTTTCCTATTTTGATACAAAACCAAAACAATATGGTTGTTTGGTAAGTACAACTTTTAAATGTCTTTAATCTTTATGCATAAGCACTGTCAACTTCAGAATCCTATTATACATACTTCATTGCCACTGCCTTCATGTGCAGCTAGCTTTCTTTCATACTTCTTCCGGATATCTGAAGCATTACTGCTAGCATTACCTTCTCTACCTATTTCTTCGATTTCATTCCCAACCTCCCTGCTTTGGGAGCCTCCACCAAATTTCTCAGCCAGCTCATCTTCAAATTCTAAAGTTCGCTGTAATGCCTGCAAGAAATAAGTAGATGAAACAATGAATTATACACGATAATCCAGGCATTCACAGCACGAATACATTAAATGAGCAATTTATCTGTTAATATTAAGAGTAGTTCATCATTAAATCCTTGCTCAAAGCCATGGCTTACCAACAATAAGGTCCCAACATCTGGCTTTTCTTTCAAATTAGAAAGAATGTCCTCAAGTTGTTTCCTAAAAATACAAGAACCATAAACATAACGAAAAATTATGCACATAATAATAATAATAATAACAACCCTTGTACAAGTAAAGGCACCACATATGAAATGTACAAGAGAAGCATCTTAAAAGGTCAATTGCTTGCTTAATTGCAAAGTTAGAAAATTAAAATTGTGAAATAGGAAACATTAAGTTTATATTATTATCTAAGATGCATATATATATATATATATATATATATATATATATTTCTTCTTTAAATTTTTGTCAGATAACTATTCATAAGATACAACCACTGCTACTAGTGTTCAAGCAACAAATATCCAGATTTAGTCATTTATAATATAGCTTTAGAACAAGCTTAGAGATAATATTTCACCATGGCCACTGCTTCTGTAAATGGCAAAAACACTGCAAATTCATTAACATACAACAAAGATTAAGACAATGTAATAAACAAATATATGGCATACCTTGTTTTCTTACAGAATAGGATACACAGCCGATAAGAAACATGCCATGAATTGGGAAAGACTTTCCAGATTTCTTCATTTGATCTCATTCGCCGTTTAATCCATGCATATCTTCTTTCAGTTTTGTCCAACTTTGCCAGTTCTACAAATATGTAAAAAGTCAAAGTTGAGGACATTTAAGAACTCTTCATGAGTCAAACAAACACAGAAGATTAAATTACATACCAGCTCCTTCAAAAATTTGTTCATACGAAGTAAGCTCTCTATTACAGAAATTATTTACCAACTCTTCCCGTACAGAGGGTTCTAATGCATCAACAACCAAGCAGGCATCAGACAACTGTTGGAGCAAATTAGTTTCTTCTGTCTCTTTTCCAGTACCTAAGCTGAGATGAAAACAGGAAAATGAGAAACTCATTTGCAGATAGTGTTTTGTAGAATTCAACAACTACAATAGCTTGTGAGTTAAGATCATATTGTAAAACACATGAGAAAATAAGCAAGCAGACAATCTAAATGAGAAATGTAGATCCTGCACTGATCATATTACTCAGACTATTTTAAAAAATGGCCAAGGATAAAAATTAGTATAAATATACCTAGAAAAATCAGAAAAGACATGTGACTTGAGTATTTGCTTGATATTCTTAAACTTCTCTCTGAGTTCTATGATCTTTGGAATATCCCTATATGCTTCAAAGTGACTACATAATTGGTTCACTGCCTGAAATTCAACATGACAACATTAATGAAATAGAAACAAAATTTGCAGCTTCATTTTTTCTAATGTTACAACAAGGACCAATAATGTAAGCTCATTCAAACAACACCAGTCATAAGAAAATATGAACCATGGATAGATTAATTACCTCCAGCTGTGCAGCTGCCTCTTTATATTGCCGTTTTGAAGCCATGACTTGAAGCTGTTCAACAGCAGAGACTGCCAATAATGGAAAACTTGTTAAAGTGATCGATTAAGTAGTATTTATGCATCCCAGAAACTATCAAGTATGCATTAACCCTTAAATAGGACCTATTTCCATTGGTAAGTCAACACAATGCATCTACGTGATTTAAACGCTTGCATCAGAAAAAAATTCTGAACATTTTATTTGTATTTAAAGTTCAATTTCTGAAGTAGCACATATAGCAAACTTAAGAACCATAAAAAAGTCATTTTCATTTTCAACAGGTAACAACAAAAATACTTACCAAGCATTGTAAGACGATGAAGAGCAGTAATTGTTGTTGTTATATGCTTCTTCGCAAAGTCCAATTTTTTAATGTCCCGGCATATTTCTTGAACCATTGTTTCACTTTGTACAGCTTTAGTTTTTATTTCTCGAATCTTATACATAAGTTCCTGCATGATAAAACCAAAAAATCTAAACAAGCATTCATATGCACGAATGTATACATAGAGATGGACAGGAGAGAAGGTAACAAGAAAGAGAGCTTAACAGAGAAAATGCATGCAAAATGAAGGATCAAGATGCCTGATTGTCGAAGTAAAGTTTCTCATTATGGAAAAGCTTTCAACCAGAAAAGTAAGCATATATATATACACATATACTTGCACATGCAAATCTATGAAGAAAGAGAAGGAGGAGGAAGAAGAATATAAGGATACGGAGAGAGAAAAACCTCCACAGCACTTGTAGCCGCAGCAAGATCTTCTTTTGCTTTAGTTCCTGAATTACTCTGAAATCACAGAAGCTAAACTATCAAACGCTACAAAATCAGAAAAACATAATAATAATAATAATAATAATAATAATAATAATAATAAATCATATTCTTATAATGTTTGAAAGTCCTTTGATGGGATGCTTGTGACCACAGTTTTGACATCTAAAACCATATTGAGTCAGAAAATATTTAACTTAGGCAGTTTGCTAATCAAGAAAAACCATTCCCATCCCTAGGGGCGACGCTTGAGAAAAAAAAATAACTCGACTTTTCCTCTTATTCATAGAAGTGACATTTATCCATGACATCATTCGAATGTCACACCAGAATTTATAGTGTTCATTAGAGGTTTTCTATTATCTATTATATCTCGAATTCCAATCCAATCCAGTACTAGGAAAATTCTAACATTTTTCTGGAAGTTTGGGGATATGTGGGGAGTAAGCACTAAGCAAAAATTGAAATCAAAATGAACCATGCTACATTAAAATCATTTTAAAGGAACCTAAAGACCAGAGGCACGGATCAATACCTGTTGGCGGACAGCTGATAAAATTTCAGCATCAACACTGCGAATCTCATTCTGTATTTTTTGCATAAGTGGCTCGACACCAGAAAGAGAAGCCTCTGGACAACAGTTAAATATGACAACAAGCATGAAATAAGAAGAAATGCATTACCCAGTTAATTCAAAAAAAAAAAAAATCATCAAACTAAAAACGGGAAGTATTATTATTAGTTAAAGATAATCTTTAATAAAATGCCCAAACCCAATCGAAAAGGGGGGTGGTCAAGATTATGTGTTTTACTGTCACAATGGTGCCACTAGGACAAAATAGTATCTTCCACTTGCAATGTTCAATACCATGCTTGGTGTTTAATCTTGCCATTTCATGATCAGATTTCTAAAGCGGTCAACTAATTTTCTGCATGCAGCTACGCACAATGACTATAATATGCTGTAAACTCAACAAGACAATAACTAGACGATTGCAGCACATTTCTACTCCATATCAACGATTATAGTGAAATTATTAATCGTCAGCACTACAAAAGCAGTATCCCATGAGTTAAATTTGTTTAGTTCGCAAGTAAAAGAGAGAACAACCATTGGGGAACATCTGGTTGATGTACTCCAAAGCGCTGGACTTATCCATTGTTGATAATAACTGAAATTCTCCACGAAATCCTTATTCCAAATTCAATCTACACATCCAAAACAAAGATTGGAAAACCGGATATCATATGTTGAATCAAGGTTTCTGGGGACAAAAAGAGAAGGAAAACTTTGAGCAGGGAAGGTGACGAAGAGGATGATAAAAATAATATGCGGCAAGAAAACAGTTACCACAGTGGCAGCCAGGCCAAGGATCTTAGATTAAAGAGTTCAGAGCTCCCTCTTCCACCATTTATTTATATTCTTCGTAGTTTGTCCCTGCAGATCAAATTCCAGAGCTTTGCAGTGGGTACTCAAATCATGCTCGATCTCTGGTCTATCAGGGGCGATATGTCAAATTCAGAAACATAAAGGACTTAAAATTAAATCAAAATTTATATTATCATTTTGTAAAATTAGAATATTTGCTGAGTGATTAAATTTCTTTTTTTTTTTTGGAAGATTACATTTCAATTTTATTAATTATAAAGGAACACCATTAAGAAAGATTAAGCCATTGTAAATGTTGTAGTGGTTAGGAATTTTAGTAAATATGATTTTTTTTTTTTTTTGGTTATAAATAGGAGGGGATACTAAATTCAACATGAATTTTTTTTTGTTTAAACTTTTTAAGTATATGACATATTTTTCTCCGACTTTTAAAGGAATGGATAAATAGGATCCAATTATTATTTTTTGGTACATTCAATTATTTGAGTGTTCCACCGTGTAAAGAGTTCGGACGAGTTCCTTCCTCGACTTCCGAACTGCTGGGTCTCGAGCTCTGATTCTCTGCGAAGATCGTCCTTGTTGGTTCACTGATACGATTGAAGAACATTTTGGTGAAGGAAGAGAGCAAATATGGCATTGAAATTCTTAAACAAGAAGGGATGGCACACGGGGAGTTTGAGAAATATAGAGAACGTGTGGAAGGCAGAACAAAAGCATGAAGCTGAACAGAAGAAATTGGAGGAGCTTCGCAAGCAGATTCAAGAGGAGAGAGAGCGTAGCGAGTTTCGTCTTCTTCAGGAGCAGGCCGGCCTCGTCCCGTAAGTTTTATGAATCCCATCTATCTGTTTTATCATCCATTATCATTATTCGATTCAATTCGATTTGGTTCGATTAAATATTTGTCTAGGAGTGAGTTTAGGGTTAGGGTTTTGGATTAATTATAGAAAAATTACTCTTTTTTGTGAAAAATAAGGATTTTGATTTGATTTAATTCTCTATCCGAAAGTGCATGCTCTAGGGTTAGGATAATTGATTTTCTGAAGACAAAAATTCTTGATTTTGATTGCAGTAAGCAGGAGAGGTTGGAGTTTCTATACGATTCGGGCTTATCAGTGGGAAGAACTGAAGATTCCGGAGGATTTAAGGCCCTCGAAGCATTTCCCAAATCACAAGGCGCAGATGCACCTTCCTCCTCTGCCACTACCTCGAAGGTATACAAGTTTTCTTTTACTCAACTGATAATTTCTACTTCATCGTCCACATCTCCAACCCCCAACTGTTATATGATTCTCTGCCCATCTAATATTTATGCTTTTGCAGCAGCAAGAACCTGTTCCTGGAGCTCTATTCGAGGATAAACCTCAGTCCTCTAATGATGCTTGGAGGAAGCTTCATTCTGACCCATTGCTCATTATTCGCCAGCGTGAGCAGGAAGCTCTTGCACGAATAAAAAACAACCCTATCAAGATGGCCATGATCCGCAAATCAGTAAGTCTCCTCAGTCCTCTATGAAATGCATTGACTGAATTTGATGAACAAGTGTCTTAGTTTATAATTGTTGCGAATTTTGCTTTGAGATTATTGTTAACTAGGCCTTTCCTAATCCTGCATGGTAATCCTTTCAGGTTAAGGGGGGAGAAGAAAAGGAGAGATCTCATGATAAAAAGAAAAGTAAGAAGAAGCACCGTCATAGTAATTCAAAGCATGGCAAGCATTCATCAAAAGAACAGTCTGATTCAGAAGATGATACTACTGAAGAGAGGAAAAGAAAGAGTGGTCATAAAAGCACTTCCGATTATGATAAGAAATATCACAAAGCTCAATCAGATTCAGATTATGAATCAAGTGAAAGAGAAAGGAGACGGAAGAAGGATCACCATGAAGACCACAAATATAAAGAGAAGTCATCCAGTGACCGCTCAAGACAAAGAAGCGCGAGAGATCATGATCGAGATGCTTATGATAGAAGTTATAACAAGTCCAAGTCAGACAGATATGCCTCAGAAGATCATTCAAACCCTAGTTTCCCTAAAAGGGGTAGGGACACTGAAAGGGCAAATAGGAGCTTTCCTGAGACAAGCTCCCATAGATCCAGTGTTATAACACGGGAACATGAGTCGCACCATAAGCGCAGATATGTGGCTCCTAAACTCTCAGAAGAAGAGCGAGCTGCTAAGCTTAAGCAGATGCAATTGGCTGCTGAGTTGCATGAAGAGCAGAGATGGAAACGTATAAAGAAGGCTGAGGAAAATGATGCACAGGAATCAGTCCAGGGTAGTACATCCGGTAGCAGGAATTTCTTGGATGCTGCTCAGAAAAGTGTATATGGGGCTGGTGAAGGGGGCAGCTCATCAATAGCTGAGAGTGTTCGTCGCAGGACACACTATTCCCAACGCGGATCTGAAGCGGGTGAAGGCAATGCATTTCGGCGCTGAGCCTCAGATTCTGAATATCTTGCAGGCTTTCTTTTTCCATGTATCAACATATGGAAGAAAAACTGTGTAACATCAATAATCAATAATTCAATATAATATTATCATGAATTCTTGTACTCCGTTTATCCCTTGATTTTGGAAGTTCTGATTTTCCTTGTGGGAGTATAGTCTATAGTCAGTATACATGTTAATATCTTTTGCAGATATTTCACTGCGGGTAAGTTTGGTATTGGGGCAAATACGTAAATCTAAAATAATGCTTAGTTTGTTACATATCAACATTAACATAATATATGTTGGAAACTACAGTTTAAGATTTGCTAATTTTTACTCACATATTACACTCATATTTTTCTGGTACCAAAATCAATTCTCTGTTGTCTCCTATAATATAATTCAAGAAATATGCATCATGCATTCGAGCGAAGCAATTTCACATGTCAATTCTTTCCAAAACTATTTATTCATTCCATCAACAATCCTTAGAGAAGCTAAACGAGGTATGCATGCATGCCAAAAATATTGGGTTCTTCTGTGCCTAACATTGGTTCTTAAAGTGAGGACAAATTAGCTACCCAAGTCCGAGGAACAATATTCCATCCACCCCTAAACGGCACTAAATGTAGCAGTACCATGATCAAGTTCCTGTATGTACTAGGAGAAACATAGCATGGACTCAAATTAATGCTTTCACGAGGGAAAAATGCATTGACAATAACGCCACTAACAAATTTTACTTTTTCTGCTACTCTCCCCTTGGCCTTGGATTGTTTTCTAGAAAAGCCATGTGGAGGAACATCATGATCATGAACGCTGCGATTGCGATGTCTCGACTGTTTTGGCCAGAGCAAATGTCAAAGTTTTTACCATATTCATTTCTAGTTTTGGTAGGTGATATTTATTGATGAAAATAATGAAGTTAGTCACTTGCTTGTAAAAGCTGTATTTTAATTTAATCAAAGGTATAAAGTTTAAATTTTAAAAATACTATTTTAAAACTTAATAAGAAGATATTTTTAATTCATGCTCCTCTCAAATTCTAATTATTCATTGTCTACTGAATAATTCTCACAAACACATATATATTCAATATGAGAAAGCCACCAAAAATAGTTCTGACAACTTCTGCCCATTCCTTCCCGTTGACGGCCAGAGATTAGCCTTGGACAATGCACATGACGCATCCTGCCGAGGTTAAATTAATCAACATTCCCACTCCTATGTTTGGATGGGAGTAAGATTATCTATACGATTACAAGCAACTGTATAGATATTGTTATTGAATCAGAGTCGTTGTACAGTCTTAGACTTTGCAGACTGTTCCATAATACTGATATTATTATTAGTGCTAAAGCTTGTGTAGGTACTAATATGGTTGTAGTTATTTCATATGCTGATATATGAAACTCTACTAGTCTACTGTATATGAGAGGAACATTGTGGACCACGCATAGGTCAGTAGTAACATCATGAGATATCAGACCTACTGGGTTTATCCAAGGACGATAACAGTAGGGTGGTATTTAAAGCATTTCCAATAATAGTGCTTGTCAATGAAAGAAAGTCATTTAAATTATGGCTCCAAGGCACAACTTTTTTTCGATGCCATTTTTTGAGCTATCTTATCGGTAGAATAATTGTTAGATATAATATTAAACTCTTTTCTAACTTTCTCCCAACAATTTAAGTTTTTGAGTTAAACCAATTCTTGACAATAAATGTTTGCTTCTCATTGAAGAAGGTTTCGGTGTAGTATATATGAGGAGAGGGGAATGTAAACAATTCTGCAGAGCCAGCCAAGCCTTGTAGGAAGATGGAGTTCTTATGGTTTCTGGTTTTTTATGCTCAGCTTGCAACAACATTCTCTCTTGTCCAATTTGAAGGCATGTGCCATTTCCCTTATAGTCTAATTGAAGCTTAGTTTCTAGCTTGTTATTTCTACTCCATTAGTTTAATGGACACAAAAGCTTAGTTTCTAGCTTTAATTATAGTATCCACAGTATCTGATTAAGGAACGTATCACTCTGGCTTTCTCTTTTCTTGTACACTAAACTTGTTAATGGTCCATTTTGCAGATAATGATATGCAGCTGAGTTTATATCATATTCATACGATTGACTCCTCTCAAACGTCCACATCATCGCTGTCATTCTCTGGCATGTTTGCGAAAGACAAGGAACGTGTCAGGGTTATTCATTCTAGATTAGCAAACAACGTGGACATCAACATTGGACATGGTTCTCCCACCTCGGGGGCACCAAAACCTGGTGGCATACCAGTCCAATCTGGTATTTCAATTGGCTCAGGTAACTACTATGTGAAAATAGGACTTGGAACCCCAGCTCAGTATTTCAGCATGCTTGTAGACACTGGTAGCTCACTCTGCTGGCTGCAGTGTCAGCCTTGTAATTCATATTGCCATTTTCAGGTCGATCCTATATTCAAACCTTCCACATCAAAGACCTACAAGACCCTGCCATGCTCTTCCCCTCAGTGTTCTTCTCTCAAGAATGCCACCAACAATGACCCAAGTTGTGAAACTGCAACCAAATCTTGTTTATACAGAGAAACCTACACTGATTCTTCCTTCTCAACAGGTTATTTAAGCCAAGATGTGCTGACATTAACCCCATCACAGACACTGCCAAATTTTGTATATGGGTGTGGGCAGAACAATTTAGGGTTGTTTGGAATGAGTGCTGGTATTTTAGGCTTAGCCCCTAATGATAAGCTCTCCATGCTTGCCCAATTGTCCACCAAGTATGGCTATGCCTTCTCCTATTGCCTTCCCACATATGCTCCTGCAGCTAATTCTTCTGCGGAAGGCTTCTTGTCCATTGGAAACTCATCATTGGCAAGAGCACCATTCAAGTTCACTCCCATGGTTAAAAATCCCAAGTTTTCCAGATTCTATCTTCTGGATTTGACAAGTATCAATGTGGCAGGAAGGCCACTGGAAGTTTCTGCCTCCAGTTACAAGGTGCCTACTGTCATAGACTCCGGCACTGTAATCACCAGGCTACCAATGTCTCTGTATGAACCACTCCAGAACGCATTTGTGAAGATCATGTCCAGAAGATATAAACAAGCCAAAGGAGTTCTCATATTGGACACTTGTTTCGAGGGTAGCTTGGAAAGCATGGTGGCTGTGCCTGAGATTCAGATGATGTTTCGCGGTGGCGCTGATCTAACACTCGGTGCTCATAATACACTCATAGAAATGCTGATAGGAGTGACTTGCCTGGCCTTTACAGGTATCCCTGAACCTAATGCAGTTGCCATTATTGGGAACTTTCAGCAACAGACAATCAGTGTGGCATATGATGTCTCCAATTCCAGAATTGGATTTGCTGGAGGTGGCTGCAAGTGACATGACCAAATCAGCTGAAATTATAAATAAAGTTTACTATACAACTATATAAGTTATAATAAAGATTAAAGATTGCCTCTAGAAGGCTTGTGATGTATGTCAATTTTACATCAGAAAAAGGACAATTGAATGAGAAAATGATGCTTCAATGTTCTATCAAGTTTCTCTTATTAAAATTTGACAGACAAATAGACATAGTTTTACATAATTAAAATCTTTTGAGGAAGTGCCATATTCTAATGTATTTGCTGGAAATGATTTTGTCTGGTAACATCACCTAGTTCTCGAGTTTCTGCTATTACTCTGCTTAGTCTGATATTTCCTGCTTGTCTCTGCCATTTTGTCTGGTAGCATAGTCCACTTTTCTTTTCTTTTTTATAAAAATTGTTATTTATAATTAAGTTAAAACTTAACGAGAATATATAATCTCTTTCTTTAGTAGCTAAATTGATAATAAATCTAATTGCACAAAGTAAAATACGTATGAATCAACAATAGATTAACATAAAAATTAATAATAAAAGCTGTATTATATATAAATACAAGTTTAATTATTGTAATTAAATGAATTGGTAATGTAGCCTTGAAAAAATAAAATGGGCCAGATGAGCTGGACCAACCTGCCCTTGACCCAACTAACCGAAAAGGGCCACCCACCAAACCAAGCCCATTTTATATTTTTATACATTTTTCTGGTTAGCATTATGTGTCAAAAAAAAAATAAATAAATAAATGGTCATGCCATACTGCAAAGTGGCGTTGCCGTTGAGAGACTAGACTGTGAGGGACCCGTTCTCTATTTTCCAATTCATTTTTCTAACATTGATGTACCTGCGTTTAATGATGTTATGGAAAGGGATGGAGGGCACCACACAGATAACCTTCTATGACACCATTCATTGAATAGAGGTTTTGGTTTTGGTACACAATTTCAAACTTTGAAATTTTAAAATTGACTTAAATGGGGTCGTCCATAATTCATAAATTAATTAATGGCATAGCCTTAGCTGAACTTTCTCAAAAATGCTAGCTAGCTACCCATGGCAGAATCAGAGCAAAAACTCAAGCAAATCGGCAAGTGAAACATCCAAACATCGGTTAGCCAAGTAAGTTGACAAACATAAAGCAATCACACTTTCTATGTATCTTTCTTCTGCTGAAAAGCACTTCCTATCACCATAAATCTCGTTCTTCAAAGACCAACAAATATATTTTTAGTGATTGTTTCAACTAGCAACCTCGAGCAATAAACAATGTGGATAAAGTAATATAGCTTTGGAAAAAGCACTTTTTCGACCTTAACTAAACAACCTTAACAAACCCTTAATAGTCTGTGTTGTTCCAAATTCGCAAACAACTCCCTGCAGAAACATTAACAATTTGAAGTCTAGCTCCACTTGTCCCGTGAACAAAAAGGACATGGCTTGTCCCCTACTTTTTGGTAGAAAGCTTAAATTTTTAAGCCAATTTTGCAGTGGGTGTTGAAGACAGCGTGGCCACTATTTAAAAGTTTTAATCTTTGGGAAAAAGGTTCCAATATCATAAGCCTTGTCATTTTAAGTTGTCAAATGATCAAGTAATAATGATGTCTCAAAGTGCTGTGCTGGATTTCACTTTCTGGGCATAGCTGAAAAGTCACCTTTTTCCTGTTTCAGATTATCCTGGCTTTGCATTCTTCGTATACTTTAAAGTCTTCTCGCTTTCTGTTGATCCCAAATAGTATCTTTTGCAGAGCCGGGCTGGTAAGAAAATTTCTGACTAATCTGCTATTTTTTCATCTATTCTCCTTAAAATCTTGCTTGCTTTTCATATGGAAATATATGCCACCAGCATATCCCAGATGCCATTTTCCCAAGAATTTTGTTACAATTTCTGAATCCTAATTTCCATTGTTTTTGTCATATGTGGGAGCCATTTTCTTGTTAGGTGTGTGCCTAGGTTGTCGAAGATGGGATGCTTTTCTTCGAAACTGCTAGCCAGATCAATGAGTTTACATGAAGAGAGAAACTGCTGTTCGCAGAGGAAAGTTAATGGTATTCCAGTGCTGGAAGATTTATTAATCTCTGCTAATGGCAATGAGCAGTACCTAGCTGTTGTTTGTGCAGCTAATGCAGTGGCCAACAAGTTACATTCTAGGAGTTTTAGTTCCAATACAACCTCAAAACCAGCTATTGAGCATGTTGAGACAGTGGAAAAGTGGGAGATATCAGCAAGACTAGACCAACAAGGAGGGAAACAAATTGATACTGATCAAAGAAAAAGGTCTAAGAGTTGTCACTGGTTTCCAGAGCATGTTATGTCCTCTTTTGTTCGGGAGAATTTATCTAGCTTTGAAGATGAATATGGCTTGAGCTCCAAAGGTGCTGTACGCAGTAGGAGTTTTCACACTGTGGAGGAATATGATGCCATACTTGATAGAATATGGTTTTCCAAGTCCCACAAATATCAGCAAAGTGGGGTTGATCTTAAAGATGATGATGATAATAGTTCAGCCATCAAAGAAGAGAGCTGTAACTCAAGTTATGGTGTAGAGAAAAAGGGAGAGGTTCCAATTCTGAAACCAGACGCGGTTGAGAGTGAAAATGCTTGTGCTGCTCAAGGTGGAAGCACTTTTGGGAAGGGAAATAAGAGGAAGGCTATTGCAAAGAGGCTAGAATCACTTAGAATCCCATCTGATATAGAGTGTCCAGCCATTGCTAGTCTCAGAGAATGGCTCCCTGCAGGTGGCATTTATTCTCCTGGTTCTTATGTCACTCCAAAATTTGGCAGCTATTCTCTAATCACTGGTACAAATGCAAATGAAGCCAGTGAGGGTTCTATTTTTAGTCCAGAGTTGGTGTCTGCCTTTGAACAGTGTATGCAAAATCTTGAAGCAGAAGAAGAGAACATTCTGAAACAGATTGTACAGAATTTGGAGGAAGCAAACGGAGAGAATATGCAATTGCAAGAGACAACTCTACCATGCATACAAGGCCAAACCATACCTGACAGGTGAAAGTGTTCAACAATGGCTAATTCTTATACAAAACTAGACTTCTGCACTCCATTTTACTCTCTTTCCGCGTCAGTCAAGCATGTTCTTTGCTTAGTAATCTGATATCCATATATTTTTTTGTTTTTGCTAAATTCATTTTGGGAAGAGGTGCCAATTATCATGGCTGTCAATGTAAATGCAGGAACCACCACAATTTAAATATATACAAAGAAATCAATATGAAGCTTTGATTTTCTTTTTGACCTCAGGAACTTGTGGGCTAGTTGATTATCACTAATTTTCCTTGTACAATCTATCATACTGCATATGAACAGCTATTCTTTTTTCTTTTTTTTTTTAATAATACAATGAATAAAGTAAATAAATTAATATGTTATCTTTTTTTTATAAGTAGATATTAAAGTATTATTTTCAATAATAAGAAGAGCTGTGTTTCCATTTAGTTAAAATCTAAATTAGTTGGTCTATTACTTTCGAATAATAAAATCAAAGTATCCCATGAATTAGTAGATACAAAATGTAAAACAGAAACAGAATGGCAGTCAATATTATTTGACACAGCAAATACAACAACAGCGACATCCTCAAGCCAATTTGTCCTATGTTGTATGAAGGGCATGACACCGGTGATTTTTACTCTTCTGGTCAGATGTTGCCACAACACTCATATTCCTAAAGAGACATAAAGGGTGTAAGTAGTTACAAGGTATATTGGTTACAAATTTACAAGGAGTCAAGATACATGTAGTTCCTGCGTCTGTTGTACTGAAGAAGGCTTCCATAGGTGCGGTCCCAGACACCGATGAAGAGCGATTCAGTGTCGGGGCTGAATGACAAACCAGAGATCTCCCCAAAAAAATCGATCTCCTGCTCCTTCTCAAACCCATGCTTTGCATCATAGACATGCACAAAGTCTGCTGGCTCGGCCATTGCCATGAATTGCCCATCAGCCGTGAAGCGAATGGAGCGTATGGCTCCAAGGTTGCCCTTGAGCACAGCAACAGACTTTGACAAGTTACGAATATCCCAAACACGGCATGTTTTGTCTTGGTTTCCAGTGGCGAAGATGCGGCCATCAGGATGCCATGCGGATGCAAATGAGTAATCCAAGTGTCCACATAAAGACATGACAGTCTACAAAGATGACCAAAATTAAGCTATGATGTGAGCCCCTATTTTTCATCTTATGCTCTACGGCTCTTTAAGAAAGAAGAGAACTATAATATGCCTACCTTTCCCGTTTGGGAATCCACTAGCATCCCATCTGGGTTGTCGCCCACAATGGCGAGTAGTTTACCGTCAGGGCTCAAAGAAGTATGCTGTAAACAGAAAGGACAAAGGTTCATATAATCATTTACTATTTCAAATTTTCCATCATGGTTAATTAATAGGATATACTTACATTTACAGGCCAGGGGAAGCAGAAATGCTTGGAAAGCTGAAATCTCTCCATATCAAAGTCTCTGATACCACAGTCATTATTTGAAGCCATGAAATGAACAGCACCACTGGCAAAAATAATTCAAGGTTAGTTAAGCACTGATATCCTGCGGGTGACAACCAACAATTGCTAACAAGGTAGAAAAAAGGAGACCTTGGATGTTCATAAATCTCAACCGCATTTGTGATGGCATTGTCATCATAAGTAGTTCTGGAGCAGAAACTAACTCCAGGTCTATCTAAGTACTGAAAGGAAAACAAATAACAGCTATAAGTCAGGAAATAACGGAAAAAAACACAAGTTGAAGTGACTTCAGAATAATTCCAATTGTGTTAATCAGTAATTCATCATATGAATGTAAAACATAAAGGCCATACCCAAGGTTTATTCAAATTGACCATATTAAGAAACACATATGAGAGACAGAGAGAGATAAACATATTGGAACAAAATCAGTGACAATAACATCACGATGAATGTAAATCAGAATCATTTTAGAGAAGAAAAATGATGACAGGTGCAAAGGAAGTACCTTGCAGATAAGCTCTCCCTGAAAACCTCCAGCTATCAACAAATTATCCCGCACAGCCAGTGTACTAATTTGTGTCTGAGTAAATCCTTCCAAGAGACTTCCCGGGTGTTTCTAATAAAAGAAAAACTTAAAACTCAGATGTCTTTTGTAAGTGATATTTTTAAACAACAAAGCAGTGCAAAAATGAATACCTCACACGGAGCTACATGTCCTGATACATTCAGAACTTCAGATCTCTTGCAATTTAATGAAGACCAGTGAACAATTGAGTAATGTGAAACAAGATACACATCATGCTTTGATGTCGACCAAACCAAGTTCCTCAACTGCACATGACAAATTAGAGGACTTAAAATAAGTGATATTTAATATTTTTTAAATAAAAAACCACCTTGTCTACATGATAAACATGTATGATTTATATAAATGCCCTGTACATGCACAAGGACTGTATGAACACACTACTACCAACAACCAAATATCAATAATTCAATGGTGTGCATATGCACATCTCTGTGGCCACATGTGCACTGTCTAAAGGTTTCCGCATGATTTCATTTATGCATGCATGTGGTTTTCCATGGGAGACAAGGTACCATGCACCTTGAGAATGAATAAATCTGACATGATTGAGAAAAAAAAATTACTACATCCACATACTTGGAAGTGAAGGATTGTTGATTTCACAGATCTAGTATTTTGCCAGAACTCATAATACATCCCCCCTTTATCCGTTGGTTTGCATTCCTGTAGACAAGAAAGAGAATAAGATCAAAAGATCCCATCAAAATCATTACTCACTCACAGTGAAATATATTTTACCTTCTCTGACAATTCTCCTGATTGCGGTATGTTTTCATAATTCTTGTATTGCTCTAGTCTAGTTTGTCTGTACTTCTCACGTGTAATGCTCAGTCTCTCCCAAGGTATACCTTGAATATCCTTTCCCCTCCTAGCTTCTGAAGCAGTGGTGTCTGTTATCCGGTTCTCCTACAAAAAAGAAACCCAAAGCCCCCACCCCAAGATAAATGCAAGCCCATGGGAAAGAGAGCAGAAAAAGATCATATCAATGGAAACTTTCAAGTAAATAATACCCATCACAAGAGTGTGGAAACAAACCAGAAAGCAGCAACACTACAAATGCAATGCTAAATACAGAAGTTACACTGGAGAACAAATTTGAAATATGAACAGGAAAAAATATGTGTGAAAAATTGAAATGCAAATGACAGCAAAGGTACTGGTCGAAACAAACCAAATCATATTCATTATCATCCTCCTCCTCTGAATCTGAATCACCAAATACTCTTCCACGGAAATACATATCATCTTCTACTTCCGCCATTTCATTATCATCTGCGATATACTCCACTTCATCCCCCTGGTACTGAGACATGCTTTTCCCTATGCAGCTTATACCTGTTCAAAGTAAGGGGCAGGGGTAAAAGACTTAGTTAAGTACATCACGTAAAATGATCAAATCCTAAGACCTTTGGATTAAAGATGTTTAAATGCAGCAGTCTTAGCATCAAACATATAATTTATAGAGTAAACAGGATCAAACCCCTATTTAAACATCCCCTAAATCTTTTGCTAGTGCTATACCGCAACTCAGAGAAATTAGTCAGCAAAATGAAACTTAAACCTAACCCACAAATCAATTACTTTAACAAAAGAAATCCCATTTAGCTGCTATCATTCTAAACCAAACGGGAAAAAAGCTGCCAAAACTGCACAGCTTGAGAAACATGACGGACTACCTTGTATAGTTCGAAAAATTGAAAGGACATCTTACTCCTCCTGCTCCAAAAAAAATTAACACCATCTATTTCTATAATAAAAAGAACCCAAACTTCCAATTTCCGAAACCAAGAAAAGGAATTTGCATGTCCCACCAATCAAATCGTGACAATCCCAGAATATTTATCGCAATTAATATAAAAGGGTACCTGGAGACGAGCCTATAATATAGCATAAAATTCGAAAATGCAAACTTTATGACATGGAAACCATAATTGAATTACAAATAGATAAAAAGAACAAAGCAACTATAATCCATTGCAGCGAACGATGCGAAAGCTTTGATTGGTCGCAAATTCTAACCTTTCTCTTTAGTTTTTGCAACTCTTGGTTCGCTGAAGAACCGAGATGATCAGGAACCCCCGATGAAGCAGCTCCTCGAGCAGTTGGATCTTCGTTTATATACCCGATCTGCTTCAAGAATTAAACCCGCTTTGCAGAGCATATATAGCGGAATGCTTATGCTTATGCATCTGAAACTGTGCGTTTGAGTCGGTGATTATTCATAATTATGAGATTAACGTGTCAGATTTTTTCTTTAAAATTATTTATTCCTTACTGAATCATGGGAGAAAATCCAATATTAAAGTAAAATAGATTCGTTCGGTAAAAATAAATAAGTAGATCTTGTCATCTAGATACTATGGTATTGGGTAGATGTCAATTCGACCACCTTAGATTTATTCATTAGAAATTGTCTAAATTGTTTTTATTTTTCCCGAGAATACTAATAATGGTTGACTGAAGATAGGTTTACTTTGATGCAAACAAAAGAAAATATTCTTTTAATCACTTTTATGTGATGAAATTTATTAAAAGACAAAGAAGATACCGACAATTTTTTTCTTTTTCTTTTCTTCAAAGCAAAAATCTTTTTTTTTTTTTATGCTAAAACCGAGGGAAGTTGAAAAGAATAATTATAGTTTCATTTGTCTTCTTCAAATCAAAACTTTCATCAATTCATTTTCCCCTCTCCCTTGTCCAATTCCAGCATTGTTTGGAAGATAATTTTTATGCTAGATTTCTTAATGTACGAATTTTAAGGCCAAACATATATATTTTTTAGTAAAATTTTAAATTAAACTTTATGTATAAAGTAATTCATTTTTTAACAAGTAAATTTTTGAGATTTCACATAAGGACAAAAATTCATTTTTCAATATATATTTTAGGCTTTGTAGATTTTTTTGGGTCTGAGCTTTTTGGCTTGATTCTAATTAGTTTACTTATTATTCCTTTTAATATGAATGGTAGTTGCTTAATTACTTGAATAATCAAACTTGTACCTTTCTTCTTTTGCTAATAGAATCAATCTTAGCCTAGAGATTAAGAAAGGAAGTTTAAAAAATATTAATAAAAATTATAAATATAATATGTTCATCCTATGTTTATTATATTATATAATAATATCTTTTCAATATTTTTTTGAGAAAAAATTTCAATAGTAATGGTTACTAATTCACAAAAAGAATTAATTAATCTTAATGCTCTTTTCTCCCCTATAGAATCAAATTCTGCCAAAAAAATATTTTATTTTATTTTTGTTAAATATAAAATCAAATTTTATATTATCCAATGATACTGATAGAAAATGACCATAATTTTTTTTCCAATGAATTGCATAAAAATAAAAATAATAATAACAATATTATTGAGAAAAATATAAATATCTTATCTTCGTTTATAAATCATGCATTGGAATCCTCTGCATCAGCGGGGTAATGCAAGCGTATATATATGTATATTACATGAATCAGATTTGATTTCATCCTTTTTGCCTCTCTGCAATCCCCACCCTATCCGACAAACCCAGACGGGAACCGACCTCTAAACAGAAACAGCATGAATGTGGCATTTTGTGATATACATTCTACCATTTCACCAAGCTTTTGCCGTTATCAGCTACAGCTAACCCCTCTTACTCTTAGGAACCCTAGCCGATTACGCGCCAAATCTTCTCTGGTAATTGAGAAACAGGGTAGTCCCGTGGTCTCTGACGAAGAAACGCCGTCGCAGGCCGTGGCGGAGTCAATTTCTCGCCGCCTCATTCTGCTTCGCCATGCTAGGAGCTCCAGGGAAAATCGCTCGCTTCGCGGTACATATGCATGGGAAAGTCCCAAGCTTTGTTGGGAATTTATGGTTTTTCTTCTTTTTATGCTTTGCTGAACTTAAAGTCTCGAACTTTAGTATGCGTCTGAACATTTTGTTACGGTGCTTAGTTTTGGGACAACGTGTTTTTCTAAGCAGAAATTTTTTTTTTCCCGCAGATCACGAGCGACCTCTGAGTAAATCTGGAAAAGCTGATGCTGCCAAAATTTCTCGGAAGCTCCAAGAATTGGGTTGGATCCCTGAGCTTATTTTGTCTAGGTTAGGAGTTTTCTGGCAGTTTCTGTTGCACTGAATCTGTTGCTCGTGCATGAGCTTTGAAATTCTATATCCATACCTGTTGGTGCAGCGATGCAGCCAGAACTAAGGAGACATTGAAGATAATGCAAGAACAAGTGGAGGAATTAGTGAAAGCTGAGGTTCATTTTGTTTCCAGCTTCTATTCAATAGCAGCCATGGATGGACAAACAGCTGAGCACCTTCAAAAGGTTATCTGTAGATATTCAAGGGATGAGATACTTACTATCATGTGAGTACCTTTATCATTTCAGCCTTTTTGAAATGGGTTGAAGATTGAAACTGTACGAGCCTTTCAATTCTCCCCTGCAAGTGCAGCAAACAACTTTTGCAAACAGTAACCAAGGGGTCTCTAATCGATATTTTCAGCTTATGCTACAATGAATTCGCTATAATTGAGAAGTCATATGTGGATTTGAGAAATTGAAAACTGGTGGAGATAAATAACGATACTTTCCACTTTTCAGATCACACTTGTTTTTCTGATAATTGCAACTTCTATGATGGTGTTCTGAAACTTCTTTGTGATACCATATATTCAAATGCATCTTAGCAAGACTTAATGGCAACTACATTTATGTTTAGATCTTCCATAGGTTGTTGGCATTTCATAGGATGAGCTTCATGGGCTTTTCCTTTTTGAAATTATAATACACTGTTTTTTCTTGAACAGCGTAATCATGTAAATATCGTTCTATACTTTAGTGAGGCCAGTAACGAGTTCAGGGGAAAAAAAAGATGCATACAGGTGGTGACATCGTATTAATATTTGATCATTGGGTGATTAAACAGGTGTATGGGGCATAATAAGGGGTGGGAAGAGGCAGCCTCGATGTTGTCTGGTGCCTCTGTAGAATTAAAGACTTGCAATGCCGCTCTGCTTGAGGCTTCTGGGACATCATGGGATGAGGTTATGTTTCTTTTCCTCTCTTGAAGACACACGATTCTTCTGAGACTGATTCATGTTCTGAAATCATCATATATGTGCCATGAATAAGTTTCTGCGGACAATCCTTTGTGAAGTTGTGTTTTCTCTCTAACATGTTTCATTGTGGAAATAATTAGTTGTTCTTCTTTTTGTAGCTACTAGCTACACTTCATTAATTTCTATGCACATTCCACAACTAATACTTCCTTTTATGGGATTATAAAGCTTACCCTTTGCTGGAAAGGAGAATATGAATTCAGGGAACATATATATTCTGTCTGATAACATCTGCATATTTTTAGGAGGTAATCAAGGTGTATGGGAAATGTCTTGTTTGGGTGATGATCAAAGGCTGTAGAAAGACCAGTACCTGAAATTACTCCGAAAACCTGGAGAATTTGAGATTATTAGTGAAGTTTCTGGGGAATTGGTTGAATTACGGTTCTAACCCCTTGGTCTTGTATAGGCTGCTGAATTCACTGCCCCTTTATGATGATCTCTTTCTAAATAAGCATCTTAAAACTGACAATTTTCTGTATCTAATCTGATATTTATCTCATATAGTATCTTAAACTCAGGCATTTACTTTAGCCGGATTTGGTGGATGGAAGCTTCAAGGCATAGTAAAACCAAGCAGCCAGCTAGAATAGAATGTCATGTTTACTGCCATTAACTCAGAAGGACAAAAAAGGTGGAAAATTTTGTTACTACTTTCAGGAATCCAGAAGGCTGCAGTTCATATATAGCTGACATAGCTTATGGCTTGAAAAAGAGCATAGTGTGGCGAGGATGGAAGATGATGGTTAGTCACGCAGATTAAGTATGATGCTTTGCTGAGAACAGTGTGCTGGATATGGAGTCTTGGTCTGCTGTATGGGGTGGAAGATTGAGAATCATATCAGTAAAATCATCTGCAGATGAGTATAACTGCAGATTTCCAGATATGAAAACAAGCTTCTGTAAATTTTGTGCTATGGAATATAATGTAATTATATTGATGTAAACACAAATCGAAGTCATCAATGTTTAGTTTCCCAGCCAAAAACACATTCTTATTCTTATTAGAAATGTATTTATCAATTTCAAACGCATGAATATGCCTGTAGATTTGGATATTGGAAGTGATACTCTTAGAGACGTTGAATTAGACCGAGTTTCATTGGAAAAATAAAAATAAAAAGAACAAGAGATGACGGCAATTTTACTGTTCTTTGTAATATTCTATTAAAAAAAAAAAAAAAACAGCTTGACAAGGTTGTTTTAAAAGCCAAAACCCGAAAAAAAAAGTTCTTACTGTTATAAAACTAAAATTTTAATTAATTTAATTTTTATATTTAAAATTTATTAATTTAATCCTTTACTAACTTATTAATAAAACAATAGCTCAACATTTTTTCTTCTTATTTTGTTTGCCAACAACACATTTACTTATTACTCAAGTATTTAATATTAAAACCATGTGAAGATATATTTTAGGGGATCCAGATTCAATTCCTATACATAAATACAATATAATATTTTTAGTGAAAATTATCCAAATTCAAGGCCAAATTGCATACCAAATAATTTGGATTAACAAAAGTAACAAAAATTATTTTATTAAATTTAAATATAATTATATTTTCAAACTCGATAAATATATTATAATTTTTAAATAAAACACTTTAAAAAAGATATACTTTTATTCTTTGACTTAATAACCTTATCTTTACAAAATATACTTGCCATGCCATGACCAATAAATGAAAGCCTATTTGGATAGTTAAAGATTAGAATAACAATCTCCCAGAAAATCTAGAACATAATAATTGACGATTAAACATATAAAAATTATTATTCATTCATAGAATCTAAATTTAAGGTGTTGGTAAAAATAAAATCTACTTAATAGATTCTAAATTTTATACAAATTTAGAATCTATTTTAAAAATAAAATTAAAAATAGATATTTTCAAAAACTTTTTGACAATACATTGTAGAGTTTCGACCCAAGCTGGTATTTTTCCAAATATAAGTTAGATATAGTTAGATGGATAATAAACAAAAGAGCAAGTATTTAAGGAAAAATCCAGCTGGCTGCTTTAGCTCTTCCCTCTTTCTCAGCGCTCTCTCTTCGTCCCTTTCATTCTGGTTTTTCCCATCTCCAATTTCCCATTACGAAAGGAGACGAAGGAGAAGATTCTCTTCAATTCCTTTGCTTCCTTCCTTCCCATCCTCTGCCTTTTCTGTTCGCTTATTCTTTATCTCTTTTTCTTTTTCCTCCTTCTGAGGAAGCTGTATTAGCTTTTGGTGGTAGCTTTCACCCGCTTTTGGGTTCCGGTAAAGTTCTCTCTTTTTCGTTCTTTTCCTTTTTTTCTCGTCTTCTTCGCTCTTTTATGCGAAAACCTGAGGTTAAGTGCACTCATCAACGGAAATGTGGTGGTTTGGGTGTGGGATCTGACAAGGAATCTGTGATATAGAGTTACCCCACATTTTTTTTTTTTGGAACCTTTTAAATTTTAACGCTTTATTTTCTCGTATTTGGGACCCTTTCCTTGCAATTGAGTCGTAACAGTGACCCAAATTTTCAATTATTGTCTTAAGAAAAGGTACTTAGATAATGTAGAAGGTTTTAAACCAAACTTTGTCTGGGTTGAATAATGATAGGAGGGTTTAAACCAAATTTTCTCTGGGTTGAATTCTCTGCTCATGGTGGCTTTCGTCTGATATTTCAAGATGCAATTTTTGTATATTTTTTAGGGCATTTGGATCTGAAAATGCTTTAATTTATTGGGATGCTTCCTTTTTATTTGTTATGTTACTTGGGACCTGTTTCACTTTGAACTTCAAAATTGAGTACTGGGCCTCACTGTGTGCTTTTTGATGCAAATGTCGCCTTTCTATTGAGCCAGTTGGTCTTGTTCCTTACAGGAAGTGAACTTTTATAGCTTGTGTTGATATTAGATACTGTAATTAACGTCCAGAGGTTCTAACTCATGAGTAAATTTTATTTAGGAGAAACCTCTTTCTGTTTTTGGATGATTTGAGATTAAGGTGCACTTCATAAGAAACTTCAGCTTTGAAGATGGAGGAGAATTGACTTTGAGCTTCTCAGAGCCTCCGCACTGCTAGTAATCTTATTAGGCGGAGTTACTCTGAGCTACATGTAGAAGCAAGATGATTGAGCAATTCATCAACTTTATTATTCGCCCTCCCAGGTATTAGTTTTTACTTTATTAGTTGGCAGTTTGTTGTTACTCTTTTCGCATTCCAAACTTCTCAAGTAGCTTTTGAGTGGTACGGTGAGATACTTGTCAGGATAGAAACACAGGATTATTAACAATACCTTATTTCCCTGTTACTTCGCTGTAGCCAGGGCGTCTAGGGTTCTTTCTCCATATGATGAGCAGGACAGAACTACCCCTAATTAATCCCCTTCCCAGCAATCAGATGTACTTCAAAATTCATTTTATTCCCCTTCTTTCAAGCTTCAATCCAAGCTGAACTTTCTTAAGTTTCTTACATGTTTTTACTGTAACCATGTCATCTTAATGGCTTATTATGAAGGACAAAAGTACTTGAATTGCATTATATTTTTTATTAACTACTTAATATGCTTTTCCTCTCCTTATTGAGATCTTGATGAGGACGAGGTGTTCAAACTAATAGATTTTTCTTATTTGCATTTAGTCTAAATTCTCTTTTTTTCCGAATGGCATTCAACTTAATTTGTCTCAATTGTTATTTTTCTTGCGATTAAAACTTAAAGAACTATACCAGCAGTTCTCACCCTATTCCTCAGTTACCGCTTTTTTCTAGAATTTTGCTTTTTATTCAAGTTACGTAAATAAATAGGAACCCTTGAATCCATTGTATGTCAATGGTGTTTACCTTTTCCTGAGATAATCTGGCTTGAATCTCATGTACCTGTTTATTCACTTATGTAGGGCAGAGTATAATCCAGATCAGTACCTTTGGGAAAAGGAATTCTCCCTTGCAGGAAGAACATACAAAAGGCAGGATTTGGAGGCAAGTATGGACTTCATTTGTCAGCTGGTTGCATACTGTTGTTGTCATCTATATTTGGAAGCTACTTGATTGTTTCACTTACTGGTTTACGGGCATCTAAATCATCTGCTTTTCTATCTTACAGCTCAAGAATGCCAGGGGGCATATCTTGCAGTGTAGCCATTATCTCCCTTCACCTTTCCCTGAAGACACTTCTCTTCCTTGTGTTATATATTGCCATGGGAACAGGTATATAAGATTGTTATGGGAATTGTTTGTGCTGTATACAAAATGCTCTTTCTGGTACTGATTTACAATCATAAATACAAGCTTTTTACATCATGTAGTTTTGAAATAATATTCTTATTTCTTACTTCTCCCATTTGATATGTGCAAATGTACAATGATGCAGTGGATGTAGGGCTGATGCCAATGAAGCCGCTGTTGTTCTTCTTCCAACAAATATTACTGTTTTCACTCTTGACTTCTCTGGTTCGGGCTTATCTGATGGAGATTATGTCAGTCTTGGTTGGCATGAAGTATGTGGTCTCTTTATGTGTATATGTATTTGTTTAATCAATTTCATTGATTACTCAAGTTTCTGGACACTTCATTTATCAAACATGGAGTAAGATTCAGTTTTATAAATGGTTCTTTCTCCCTTTCCCTGCCATTGGAGGAGGAGGAGGAATTCTCATATTGACACCCCACATTTTTAATTGCACATCTTTTTTCTCTAGTTTTTTTCTCAAGTTTTATGTTTTCTTTCTGGTTCCTATATACATTAAAGTTTTTAAGCTCCTTGTTTACTCCATTCTTGTATTGTAATAGAAAGATGATCTCAAGATGGTGGTGACACATCTAAGAAGCAACAAACGAATATCACACATTGGTCTCTGGGGACGATCAATGGGTGCTGTTACTTGGTATTACATCTTCCCATTAACTTGTTGTCGCTGTTATTCATTCACATTATATGCAATATTTGAGAAAGGGGGGGGGGGGGGGGGGGACTGCGTCATGGAGAGAGATGTTTTATAAACTATGAACAGTAAAATATTTTGTAGGCTTGAATACACTGATTTAAAATGTCATCTTAGCCCAAGATATTATAGAGAAAATTTTTGTATTGGGTGTAAAAGTAAATTATCACTTCTGTCCTATGTATACATGTAATTATGAGCCACCTATTCACAAGAACTCTAGTTTAATTGACTATTAAATTCCCTTTGGTGTACTCTAGCCTTCTTTATGGAGCTGAAGACCCTTCCATTGCTGGAATGGTTGTGGACAGTGCCTTTGCGAACTTATATGATTTAATGATGGAGCTTGTGGATGTCTACAAAATCCGGCTTCCTAAGTTCACTGTACTCTCTCTCTCTCTCTCTCTTTCTCTTTAGTGCATCTTTATACCTAGGAAGCAGGTATATCAAATTGATATCAGCTTCCTAAGTTCACTGTACTTTCAAAGGAAGATATTTCATTAGATGGTTCACATAAAAATATAAATGCAGCAGTGTTGAAGTACTCCAATTACAAGGGCGTTTATCCTCCCCTCCCCCTTCCTAGTTTTGTTTCAGTCAAGTTTTTGTAACCTTTCCCCTGGTAGGTTAAAATGGCTGTACACTACATGCGACGGGTTATTGAGAAGAAGGCAAAGTTTGATATTATGGATCTAAACTGTTTGCTGGTATGTATAAATTCGTTAGGTTTTTTTTTTTTTTTTGTGGGGAGGGGGTTTATGGGACAAATTTAATCAGTTTCAGTTTCAAACTAAAAGTAGTGACGTAAACCTCGTATGTCCTGTGCATATCTTGTATCTATAAACTGAATTTTTTTTTGGCTGAACAAATAATTAATAAATTATAGTTATTGCCTCTCCAATTATATATCATTAATGCATTTGAATTGTACAGGTTGCACCAAAGACATTCATTCCTATTTTAATCGGACATGGGAGTGATGATAGATTCATTCAACCCCACCACTCTGATCTCATCTTTCAATCATATGCGGTATTGCTTGATGCTTTGATCATGGAGTTTCTTAAGTTGACTAATGCTTTTTTCCTTTGACTCAGAAATATTTTTACTGTTCATAGGGGGACAAAAATGTCATAAATTTTGATGGTGATCACAATTCCTCTCGACCACAGTTTTTCTATGATTCAGTTTCCATTTTCTTCTACAATGTCCTCCGTCCTCCTCAAGTTTCTGGTGCTCGAGTTAGTAAGCTTGAGAAATATTATGATTTGGGGAGCTTGAAGATTGGTTCTAGTGTGGATGAGGTAAGTTGCATTTAATTTCCAGAGGACTGACAAAGTCATTTTATAGGCCAGTCCCAATTAATCTCAGGTATTTTTCTCAAGAATGGAACTTTAATTTCTCCTTCCTTTCTTGCTAGAGCCTATTATATGAGATCATCTCCAGTCTGCGATCTGTTACTACTGATCCTGCCAGTTCATCTTCTGCTCCTCCATCTATTTCAACCACAAAATCAGTTAGTGAACTTCTTTCCGAAGTTGCACCTGTGACCACTGTATGCCTTTTTCCCTATGTTCAAATCATTTTTCTTTGAATTTCTTGTTCTATCAATTCATTCATTACATGTAAAGCAGGATTATGTGCTTAGGGAAGAAATTGTGCATCACAATGATGAACCCGGCCATGATGAACATGTACAGGTGAGCTTATCAGAGTTGATCCCTGAAATTTACATGTACATAATACTGATACTGTCTTCTTAAGTCTTGGCTCAATCACTCAATCAGAAGCAACTCTTTTGTCACTTGATGCTTTTTAGCTAGAATGTAGTGCTCTGTTCTCCATAAAGGGTTTGCTACATTGACCAAGAGATCAAAATTATAGGTGTGAAGCTGCTCGTGGTAAATTACACCTTTATTATGAGGATTTGAGTGTTGTTTAACTCTTGAATCCTCCAAATATGCATAAGCCTGTTTTTCTGACCTAAGCCTGACAAACTGCCTTAACGACATCTCTTGGTCATAAAAATGGCTACTTAAGAGTGTTTTAACCCATATTTATAAATTATAATTTTAGCACTGCTTTAATGGAACTTTGCCATTAATGATTTTACAGGATAAGCTAAATGGCCAGACAGAAGAATGTTGCTCGTATAATAGCTCAAACAGAGAAAGTTGGGGCAGATGTTCTTCTTTAGGAGTCACTGATGAGGAATCTTATGTAGATTGTAGAGCTGATGATAACTGCCCTCAGGTCTTTCTTTCACACGCACGTGCATAAATGCATATGCATAAGAGGAAAATTCGTGCTTGGCATAGATTTTGGGGTTATGTAATGATGTCCATATAGCATGTTGTCTCTAGAGATGTCCATATTAATGAGTTGGTGGCTTTCGATCATATAAATGAATTAAGTGTTCAAATTCACATTTTATTAGTTTGTTGATAGTATACATCAAGCATCTTCTGCTGTCTGTACTTTCCATGCATATGAGCAGTACTGTAGATCATTATATATCTCAACTGACTAGTTGGTTTCTTGTGTCTCTGTATAAATAAATGACAGAATGGTGTGGAGGTGTTTGTAACGCCCCCGCGAAGCATGAAAGAGAAATCATCAGAGGCTACCGGAGAAGAAAAGAAGCAGACAAAGAAGCAGAAGAAAAAGAAAAAGAAGAAGAAAATGAAAGATGAAACAGTTCCAAAGAAGCATAGGTTTGAAAAATTTGAGAAGTTGGAGGCTTTCAGCAGACGCCTGCGGCTCTGCCTTTTAAAGGGAACAATCCATCGAAGACATAGCTCCCCTTAACCCTTCCTCACCTCTCCTGTATCATATTCATAGCTTCATCTAACTGATTGTTTGACTTCAAAAAAGAAAACTGTTATGTAACTTGTTAACCCGATCTCTCACGCTAAATTAGGGATTCTTTGAAATTGGTGTTTCTTATGCTTGGTTCCTTTAAGGAATTCAATTGTGCTTCTTTTTTTCAAAATCAACATGTTATGTCTCTCCCTCCTTTGTCATTCTGTGTATAAAATATCTTATATGGAGATTTATAATCCTAAATCCAAATAAAATAAAATAGATGCCAAAATAGCTTACTAGTATGGCTGTGCTTTATTTCATGTCTGAATGTTTTACGGAGACAGATTACATAAATTTATCAAAAACTAGATATTTTTGAAAAATGATTATGTACTTGATGCTTGATAAAGTTGTCTTTCATGAGCATTACCCCGAGAACCCCAATGAAAATGATCAAATCCATTACTTGAGATCAACCACATTCACATTAACCTGAGTGCAAATTAAAACCTACGTATATAGTCATATATTGAACTAAAACCTAATAACCTCAATAAACATATGATGAATAGGTTCTT
Organism: Bauhinia variegata; assembly: GCA_022379115.2. Classification (NCBI taxonomy): domain Eukaryota; kingdom Viridiplantae; phylum Streptophyta; class Magnoliopsida; order Fabales; family Fabaceae; genus Bauhinia; species Bauhinia variegata. The sequence goes on along the minus strand of CM039438.1, from coordinate 3,036,516 downwards.
TCACCTATTACGGTGGTACATACACTCAAGAAGCTAAGCTTAGAAGGATAATAAAATTAGTCCTAATGCACAAGCAGCATACTACACTGAATCACAGATTGCTGCCACCGACTTTTTCCAATTCCTCATTACTTCTGGTAGACATACCCAATGAAGGATCAAACTGCTGGTAAACATTGCTTGTTTGTTGGTACGACGAGATGCTTGACTCCAGTATCTGATGAGGAAGCACCACATCTGGTTTTGAATATGCTCCCTCCAAACTCACCCTTTGCTTCTTTGTTGATCTCTCAGCTTTAGGGCTGTCAGTGTCAATAGGGGAAACATCGTGGCAAGCCGAATCCGGTGTCAGTGGTTCATGGTGAGAAGAAAAAGATTCATCAATTGAAAGACTCTTCGCCGAGGCGCGTTCTTTTGCTGCTTTTTCCTGAAGGGGAGACTCAGAGGTTGGGGCAGGGGTTGCCGGGTCAGTCTTATTGTCCGGTTCTTGGGACATATCACCTGGAACTGTGGCTGCAACCCCAGAACCAGGTGCTTCCGAGAGAACCCCAGTGAGCCGCTGTTGCTCTTCAATTATCTTCTTCAAGTATTTACCCTGGGCTTCTATTCTTAATTGTAGCTGTCTCTGCACCTGTGTAGTATAAAAAAGTTATAAGCTTGCATCCTAATCCACAAACTAGAAACTTAAAGGGGAATGTATCTATAACAAAATGGAGAGATTTTCAGACAGATTGAAAATAGGATGTTTCACTTAGCATCATAAATATGATGAAAGAGAATTGCCTATGCAGTAACTTCTAAAACAGGTTTGAATTCCACCTTGTCTCCTGTGCAAAATGGCTTTGGCCTATTGTGGCAGAGCTTATTCTTAACTATTTTTTAAACAGCACAGACATTACATTATCAAGTTGGATTACGTCATGAAAATCTTGACTCTAATGGTCTATATCATGAAAACAATTCATTTGCCATAAAGAGAAGAAAGAGAGAGAGAAATTCATTTCATCACTTCATCTAGCAAAATGTAAGAATCATAGTCTGCAACAAAGCTGACAAATTAAAGTAATTATGTAGAGATAACAAGGAAAAGTGGAAAACATACCTCTAATTGCTCATGCAATCGTTTCTGTACCTCCATTTGCAGCTTTAATGCTTCAGTAATTTGCATCCCACTGCAAACAACAGGACAAGCCCAATAGTGACTTTTGTCATTTACCCCACCAGACATCATGAATCAATCTAAGAAATTTTTTATGTGAAACTAACTGAAAAACTTCGATAATTTTGAGGCACCAAACATATAAGAATTGGTCTAGTTCTCTAAATTGAAAAACCTGGCTTCATTTTAAATCTAGGATGTAAAAGCATATTAAATGGATGCAGCCAAGCTGAATGCACACAAGTAACAAGAACAGATATTCTTTCATCATAAGCTTAAGAAAACATGCCAGTTCGTTCCAACTTATTCCATCAACCTACGAAAATCAAATACAAAAGAGGTAGTGATACTCACGATGAACCATCTAGATTGGAAAGCATATCCCCTGCTTCTTTCTTGTCAGCTTTTTTCCCTTCCATCAACAATTTAGAAAGGTATCACCACAAATTGAAGTAATACAATTAGGAAGTTCAATAAAAGGATCCGCCCGAAGACAGATACAGAAATATATGTAAGCCCTGCACCATGGGAATAGGGGCGGAGAGGATGCAAAATACTTGGTTGAATTACCCAAAAGGAATGCTCGTGAAACATTTAGGATCCAAAAGGAACATGAACACTTATTTGGCCTGAAAAGTTTGAGCTATCCCTCTCAGTTATTCTTCCAAATAATTTTTTAAAATTAAACACAAATTTATTGTACAAAAACTGTCATATATTTACTGAGATTGAACTGAACACTTTCTAAATATAAAACTCGTATCAAATTTCTCACAAAAATTCACTCCCTCTAAGTACTGATTCAAAATTTCAAACAAAGAACACTAATTATTCATCTTAATTAAAAATATTTTTAGGTAGTGTGTAAAACTTCATCTAGTATTTGATGATGCAACTTTACTTACTTTCAACATAAGTTATATTTGCAAACTTACATATGTGATCAACACTAAGTAGCTCACATGTAGATATTAGATTAAAAGCTAAACTGTAATTAACTTTATGGACAAAGTTGGAAAAATATATCAACAAAAACTAAAATCAGAAATTTATAAAAACCCTTGAAAGATAAAAACAAAAGGTAAATCAAAATATTACTCACATAATCAGAAGTTAAACTTTCATGGCCAAAATAAAAACTTCTAAAACTGCAAAAATTTTCTTAATTTTCTTTTAAAAGCTAAAGGCTAAGCTGTTAACATTGAGGCTTGCTTTACAGTTGATTTGTCTAATATTTCAATACCTTTTAAGTCTTACTATTTTCTTACACATTAGCTTTAGCCTAATGCTGTTTGAGATGCTAAATCATGTTCTCTCAAGTAATTATGAAAAAAAAAAAAAAAAAGCAACACATGGCAGAAGTGATTAGAACAGGGAATCAGGAGAGGTGAGTGGAGAGGGGTTATGGGATGACAGGATGTGACTGAGAGAATTGTAACGAACATTGTTAACGAGCCAAAAAAAAAAAAAAAACAAATCATATAAATGAATGTTTTTTACAAGAAATAAATTAGACAGACGTACCATCAGATGATGAATCAGGGAGGTATTTTGCAAGTCGGTATTTCTGGATGCATCAGATGAGCAAAGCAGATTAAAATAAAATTTGACAAATGAGGATAATGTATAGTAAGCTGAGGCCCTAGACAGCACATTACCTGTAAATGGCTTTTGACATGGTATATTGTTAAGCCTTGCACACCCATAACTCTGAGGACGCCTTTAGGTGTGGCACCTGTGAAAATGTTATCACAAATTCGACATAATTCTATCATAAGATACGTATATGTCTTATATCATAAATAGAAACGTGATAAAATCTTTATTCAACATATTAGAGATCCAGCCAACAGAAGTATTAGAGCATCTGATCCAGATGTGAAGCAACTTTTCACATCATACTTCCCATATCTCATGCACCTTCTAGATAAGAAATTCTTATTTAACCCTTCAGCAAGTTATCAGGCTACCAGCTTTGTCTGATGCAATTTTGCAAGAAAAGTACTTAGGTACACACTCACAGAAGTAGTTACTAAAACATACAAGGGTGCTGTAAAATTTTAGGGACAACTAGACACATTTGTTTCATAGTTCCCAACTATCCTTCGGTCCACGTATTACTAAACAGAGCTTTGTCTTATTAATTTGGGTGGAGAGAACAACAGGAAACATTTCCAGTTAACAAGAAATAGGATAAGGAGACTCACGATCTGGCCCACCAAGTTGTGCTACAGCATCAACAAAGCGTTCATGAAGCTCATGGGTCCAGCGTAGCCGTTGCTTTGAGGAGAGATTAGGGTTGTTAAGGTTGTTCCCTCCATTGGTGGGATCCATTGTACTGCCACCGCAATCTAAATGCTGACCATGAACTAATGAGTTGCTGCGAACTAGAATTGAACTAGGAACACTCTGATACATTTGTCATTTATCTGACAGCAATCAAATAAAATACAACAGAATAAAGTATGAAGATTATTAATAACGTCTCAATCTTAACTGCAAATGTAAAAGAATAGCCGTCTTTAGTTTCCCTAATTCAAGAAATGCATGCAGTTCTTCATATGTCAGAAAACATGAGGTGGGTAACATGTTCTCACCCCAATCCCTAAGCTCAGTCAGTTTCAGATTTTGTACGACTGTGGAATCACACTACAAGAGGTTCGTGCATTTAGTCACAAACAATCTGCCAGTCTTTCAAAGAATTATGCATTTTTTTTTCACAACAACAATCTGTAGCAGAAATCATTTTGACTACACAAAATTACAAGTTAGATTCCATTCCATATCCAGACTGAAAATCAAGAACTTGCGGATGATTACATAAACTTTGGTTTCTTAAGAGTGTGCTCCCCCAGTAGCAAAGTATCTATCACGAGGTCACTTCAAAAATCACCTAATATCTGCAATAACTAAACAAACTATATAGTGATTATGCAAAATGGTTAGCATGTCCAGACACACACTATTCCCAATCTAATGTAATGTTAAGAAGGGTGCAGTCATTGCTTGAACCCAAATGATAAGACATAATGCTTCCTAAGTCTCCTGAAAAACGGGTAACAATTGAGGAGGGAAAAAGAAGTAGGATGGTTCTCCTTGCACTAACTACTTAGAAAAACAACCAGACGTAAGTCATAAATGCACTACTCTTATCTACATAGAAATATTTATTAACAAAAGTAGCATCTTTGTTCCTTGCTAGGGGGATTAACTCAAGAAACAACTAATGCAAGTTTGTAACAACCCCGAATCAGGAAACAGTATTAAATTGACAAAGTTGCGTCAAGTTAATACCTCTGAGTCAGCAAAAAAACTCAAAATTTAAGTTTCAAAAACTGGAGGAGTAAATATAACCAAACAAATGACATCAAATACAGGTAGTAGTAGTTAGGGTTTCAGATACACAACACAACCCAACACGCTTTGATGACCATAAAAAGAAATAAAACTTGATCATCTTGAGGACAAATTCTCAGAAATGCTTCCTTCCTCAGCACCAAGCATGCAAATTTCCAAGTGGAAGAAAGAGAAAAGTGAAACTCAAAGCGTTAAAAAATAGCCCGAGAAAAATAGCTTGGCTGAGATGAGAAACAGCCCGAAGGGGCAGAAACAATGGGAAAAATAGAAGCTGCAGCTACAGAAACAGAGGAACAAGGGAGTGATTGAAAACGAAATGGAAACACATATCAAGGAGAAAATCCGTACTCACCCAGATCTACGAAATCCGACACATCCAAAATTTCAATCCCTCCAATTTCGGAGCTGTGCCTTCTCTCTCTGACTCTCCCTGTCTCTCCCCCTCTTCGGTACAGTAATACCCTCCAATAAATGCAGTTGAAAAATGAGATAAAAAAATGTGACTTTCTCTCTCTTTCTCTCTGAAAACTTAAATATTCGAGACGTACGAGTAGGACGTACATACAGCAGTAGGGACCAAAAGGTAAGAAACCAGTCTTCACTTTCACTGGCCACACCCGACTCACACTTCAAACTTCAAGGCCTTCTCTTTTCTGGTTTTTATCCATCTTGTTTGCATGATCTATATTATATTTACATGATATTATTAATATTTACGCGATGAGGATAATATCTCGTTAACTCTAATGTAGCAGTAGTAAAAATCATAAAAGGGAAGGCATTAAAAATCTGATAGCAAATAGTATATATATTGATACACATATACTTCAAAATTTTAACTTTTTTCTTTTCCAACACACAAAAAAAGTTCCTTTTTCATTAGGCTGATTGATACTGAGGCTTGTAATGCAATTGTTCAAGCTTTTTGTTAAAATTTTGCTGCATATAGTGAATTAGTGATATAGAAAATGTGATGGTCATCAAATAGATAGAAATAATCATATTTTAAAGAAATGGCTTTTGTTCTTGAATTGAGACTTTTATAAAAATATATAGAAGTTGCCCCTATGGCAAGCTATTTAACTAAGGTGATTTTACCACATAAAAGGAACACATAATAGATAATTAAAAAAGACATGTTTTTGTATTATCTGATAAATCAGAATGAATGCTGAAATCAAAAATAAAATCTAAAATTGAGACTAAAATTAAAAGAAGACTTTGAATCACAAAAATTACATATGATTGATGACCAAGTTTACTTGTAGAATCAATTTTTCTCTTGATTTAACGTAAAATTAATTAGAACAACGAATGCAGGCACATAAAAGTGGAAGTTCAAACGGAAAAAAAAAAAAAAAAAAAAAAAAAAAAAAAAAAAAACTATGGTGTTCTTCCTATGCCATCATTAAATTGTTTTTTAAATTAAATGGTGGCATATCTTTTCCCTTTATTCTCTTATCTTATATGAATTGGCATTGAAATTTTGAAACTAGCATACCAATTTTATGCAAAGAAGTGCATAGAGTATTGAATTTGAGGTAATGGAATTTACTTGCGAAATTCTTATATTTTACTTATTGGGAAACTTCACCAAATTAACTAGTAGTTTTTCTCATAATTTTATGTACATTTATCTTTAGAAAGAAAGATGTTTATATTTAATACTCTACAAGAAACAATATTGCTTCTAATAAAAGATATCAGTAAAAAAAAAACTAAAAATATCATGATTACAAAAAGGTCAAGTGGCTTAATTTCAACCCAAATGGAGGAACCAGCTCTCTAGAACTTTGTTTAAGATTATTCATACCCCAATTGCTTATTTCGTTTATAGTTATGAATGAGAATATGCAAGCACGATAAGCAAGAATCGAAAGTCAAGAATATTAAAATTTACCATGTATTCAAACCGATTATGATAGGCAAGCTTTTCTCATTGTGTGGAAGTGATTGTTAAATTTTCTTTTGTTCTGTTTGACTTTTTGTAAGTTAAGTCTTCATATATCTTATGCCAGATTAACTTTTGCTCAAATTTTTGTATGCCTTAGTCATTGTTGTTTCTATTTTTTATCTTTTGGCTGAGATTAATCATGTGCAAAATAAGAGCCTTAACTAATTTAAGAAATATGATTCCAAAATTAGTGTTTCTATTAACTTGGGACTCTTGACATAACTCAAAATTCACCCCAACCAAGTCAAACTTGATAGTTTAGCTTATTAGAGTACCTCGTTATGGTTGATGTATCTTTGTTGGTTATTTTACTATGATGCCATGTCGCAGAGTAATCGGCTAAGAAGGAATCTTGCTTGGTAATATTCCGATGCTTTGTTTCAATCAAAGCAACCATATTCCGGCACTCTCGTCGCTTTCCTATTGCTTTCTCTCGAAAGCCATGGTCTAGTTTTCCTATAATACAAACACATCAAAATCTCGTCAATTGCCAAAATCCAACAACAAATCTCATTTTTAATTCATTAAATTCCCCAAACAAGGAAGCTATTTAACTTTATTGATTCTTTCTAGTTCTCTAATCCCTGTCTAGATATGGCGCCTGATATTATATATCTTAAATGTCTTTTTTTTTTTTACGAAATAATCTTAAATTTCTTGGTACATAGCCAGTGAGAATAAATTCTCCGTAAAGTATATTTTTTTTTTTTGGTAAATTGGATTCTTTGAGCTTATTGCAATTGTTGGACACAAACTGTTGTAAGAATGTCTTTGTTATCTCTTGCTCTAAGTCTTAAAAAATATCTTTACAGGGAGGAACTTACGTTTATTTCTTTTCTATTTTAAATAATTAAATTTATATTAAAAAGTGTGTGTGTGTATATATATATATATATATATATATTTGTTAAAAAAACTATGTAGTTAAGAATGAAGCATGAGGAGATTTGTCTCCAAATACCAATATGGATAAGGATAGAACAAAGGTGATTTGACAGATTGTGCTGGACCTAGTAGGAATATGACTTGCACTCGTTGAGAAGTTCGCATTCAGAAGTGAAACCATAGCCGAGGCCATTCGGCAACACAAACCCAAATCAAGAACGCCCCTCCAAGGGTCTCTCACAGCATTATTATATTATTTCTGAAAGAGTCGTTACTGTGTGTTTATCTATAACAAATATTATATTGTCTTAGCATAGTATAATCACCATGACCCTGTCCCATTTTGGAGAATTCCCATTAATAATTGCTGTGACAGCTGGGAAACAACGATGTTATCATCTTTGAATTGTTTTACCTTTTTTAATAAAACAAGAAAATATCCACCCTGCAGCTGGCAGCTGTCAACTGTCAACTGTCAGCACCACCAACAACCATTATCATATTCCTCCAACCACTGCCAACACCAACCATTCTCGTATTTCTCCTACAAGTCAAGCTGCAGTTTTCATGAACACAAGCTGAGACAATGGCCTCAACTTTTATTGTGCTCTAGTATCCCAATTTATACACAAACAAACTTAAAAAGAGGTGGCTTGTCATTCTGCATAATTTGGTAAAAGATAAAGAACCCATAAAGATCACAAGACATGATTGTATATGGTCAGTGCAAGCTTTTCCAATGTCTAGTAGTCACGGGATATTTTGAATTTACAGATTCTTGATAAGTTGATTTCATTTCTGTTCCCACCAAATTACCAGACAAGAACAAATCACTATTTCAATAGCCATCAACGATACCTTCAATCCTATATGCCATACCTAGTTATTCCATGAGGATTACCTTGGGTTACATTGATATCTTGAGTTCTCATCTTGGCTTCGTTCCAGATCAAAGGTGCTGCTGCCATGGAGTCCATGCTCAGCATCCTCTTTTTTCCGGCACCAGGAGATCCTTCCAAATTCAACCCTCCAGAACTCTCATGCGATGTTAGGCAACTTTCGGTAGAACAGTCAGCCCTTTGGTGCTGGAGACTAGGTGGTATTTCTTCTTCTGGGGCATGCACCCCAGAAACCTCAGCAGATGGTAAAGAGTAAAAGCCAAGAGGATCAAGCACTGGACTTCTGGGTGCTTTACTCCCCAGTTCTTGAAACTTTTGGTTTTCCGTGTCTATCACGGTAGCGCCAATGACTTGATCAGCCAACATCTGGCAAGCTCTTTCAAGCATGGCCATATACTTCCGCTCGGCATCCTGACGAATCAGCAAGTGTTTCTCTGCCTGCAGTGTGACATGTCTGAAAAATCAGCATGCAGCATGGTATTCCTAAAATCTTGTTTAAGAGGATTATTGATAGTCACAAACTAACACAACAACCAGCAGCAGCCATTTGCAATAATGCAACTTCACACATTATACTTAGACTAAATTTCAGTACTAACCAATGTAGTCAAAGATTCATTAAGCCAAATTTGAAACATAACTTGCTTAATGAAAAGGAATTTACCTCCACTTGCAAATGTAGCTTACTCTGCACCTCCATCTGTGCTCGTAATGCCTCTTTGATTTCATGACCACTAGACATAACAAAGCATAACATAAATTGATTACTCCTTGAACATGGTAATTCAGAATACTGAGATAATCCAGGAGGGGAAAACAAGGAAAATTCATTATCAAGAAAAGATGAAAATTCTGTCTTACTCGTTTGCATCAGAATTTGGTAACTTTGGAGACGAGTCAGTACCAGGGCTTTCTAAAAGATAAGAGCCCGACAATCCTTCCATAAAATTTCAATTAGAAGTTAGGGTTAGGACTATAACCAAAAAATTTACCTCATAAAAATTCCTCAGCAATTTCTATCAAAATAAACTAAGTTGCTAATGTACGATTATGATCATGACTCATACAGTTCAAGGTTCCAATCTACCCTTTCCTCAGAGGAAGTGAAAACACATCGGAAGAGAACAGTGATCATATTGGAAAGTACAGAGAACGGCATAATTGGAAAAATTCAGATAACTGGAATACAATTGGGAAGTACAGAAAAAAGGGATGATAACCATACCATCTTTGCATCCCTCACCCATATCTTTTCCAGATTGCTTACCAAGTCTGTATTTCTGAAATGCAACAATATAGTTTAAGATAACAAGCCGTAAAAAAGTTTTATCTTCTCCACAAAGTTTAGAATTGGGCAGATTGTTATGAAAATATACCTGAAGATGACTCTTTAAATGAAAGAGAGTCAAGCCCTTGACATTCATGGTCCGCATGATTGCTTTTGGTGTAGCTTCTGCAGATAATATTGAAACCCTTGTTAAGAAATCAAAAAGATAATAATCTAAACAGATAATTCCAACTAAAATTAGTCCATAAAAGGAAATTAAAATTTAATAGCTAACCGATAAACAAATCAAGCTTGGATCATTTATAAGACCACAAATGCTGAGTACCATGTAGTGTAAGGTGATGATGCAGTGCTTTCAAACAAAATCCCATGCCACCCTCCTCTTCCCACCCCCATTCCCCAGTCCTCCAATATATAAATTCCCTCTACTGCTAGCAATGTCAAAGAGAACATTGACAAAACTTGATCAACGGATGTGATATGCATATACCTACTTTACACTAAAACAAAATTATAAATATACTTCTGTATATGAAAAATAGTACATAAACAAAGAAAAAGTTGAGGGTTTAAACATTTTATTTTTTGAAAAGATGTTTTTAGGTTGTCTAAATCGTGTTAAACTTAGATTATATATATATATATATATTACATGCCAAAATTATATTAAATACCAACTATACATGTGTCAGTGCTTCATAATGACCAACTGAGTCAATTATTAAGTAAAACACCAAAATTATTTAATTTTCAAAATCTAATAAAAGAAAATTTCCATAGAATGAATAAGGAAACCTTGCATTATAAAATCTCTCAAGGATACAATACTTGTTTGTTTCAGGATATTACTAATAATCATTATGCTTTTGCCTCTTCCCCAATACTACCCATCATATGGTTCAACTGAAAAGCAAGATAAAATGTGTTTGAAGTTTTTCAACCTTTTATTTCTCTGAATTGCATTTTTCACATTGCCCTTCAAGTCTTACAATTCAGCATATATGTTAGAGGCTTAGAGCAAGCTTTCAGTATAAGATCTAAACCTCTGCCTATGGGAATTCATAAAGGCTCCAAAGTTTTAATAACCAAATGTTTTGTGTTTCACTCATTGATGGGTGATGGATCATGCCTAACACGTGGCAATTTAACTTCTTTCCAAATTTGCTAAGGACTTTTACAAAAAGGTGCCACCATAAAAGTCTGCAGTCATGCAAAAGGATAAATAACCTCCACAGAACATGTGGTCATGCTTCCTTATTTATTGTTTTGTATCAAACAATTCTTCACATGTTCAAACAGGTTTCTTTGCTTGCCAAAGAAACGGCTTCCTAAGTCAATGATCAGGATCAGAGCATCAACAAATGTCGGACAGTAGCTGGAATGTACAAATATCTAGAAGTATATTACTTTATGTTATTAATGTAACAGATAATATATCCTGTCACCGTTCTTAAAGCTCACTCATTAATAGGCTTGGTTCAACAAAATGGGTCTCTAGCTAAATTCATCTTTCAGCAGTTAAATTACAAACTGGGGCCACCAGTCACCTCAGAAAATAATCTTCACCTGCTTGATGTACTCCTAGGATTATTTTCACTTGTCCCAGTCATAACAGTTCATAATATATACGATGCATTCTTAAAAAGCAATTGGTGTTGATAAATAAATTGAGACGGAAAATGAAGACAATTCAACAGATGATATAACAAACTTGAAAATTAACTCCCTCAAGGCCATTAAAAGCTGATTAGATTAGGCAATTCCACCATAATTTCTGGCAAATTCAAATACAGTTGGGACCAAAACAGATAAGCCCCTCCTTTCCTTGCTTCTCACAGCTAATTAGGCAAAGACATTTACCTCTTTCTCCCAGTAGGTCCTACTACCCACATAGCTAATTAGGCAAACGCTGTTAATCTCTTTCCCCCTTCAAATGGGTGCATTAAAGCCAAGATATAAAGACTGCCATTTTGTGCCAAGACAACGGAATTGCATACATACCATAAAAATTCAACGAAATATCGAAAAAACTGCAGAACAAAAGGAGAAAACCAAAACTTTGAAAGATACAAAAATGCGATACTTACTACTTGCACCCCCAAGCTGAGTAACAGCATCAACGAACCGTTCGTGAAGATCCGCCGTCCACCGAAGTCGAGGTTTCGGGTCAGCTGTCAACACTAGACATGGGTCAGCTTTGTGACCGAGGTTCGAACCACCCTGCATGTCTTCCTGCGCAACTATCCCTTCATGGGGATGTATCAGCCTTGGAAACATCGTCTTCCTCCTTCTTCCTTCTCCTACAATGGTGAAAACCCACTCAACTTGTCTTCAGAGAAAACCCAACAATTGATTATTTTACTAAGAAAAGAAGAAATAAATTGGAACAACCCATTTCCTAAAAGGGAAAGAGGACAAAGGGAGAAACCAGAGTGGCGTAAATAAACAACTAGGTGAGTGAAAAGAAAAACATCAGCATAACAAGGACCTCTCACAGTAAGCAAAAGTAAAAGATGATGAGACGCCGTACGACTCGAACTGGCACTGGCACGCTTTTCTGGGATCTTGTCCCTTTCTATCTTTTATTTGGAGTTACTATTATCCATTGTTGGTAATTTGGAAATTGGAAATTGGAAATTGCCTCTCTTCCTTTCGGCCATTCCCTTTCATGTCACTCAGAAATTTTCGGTGGGCTGTAAGCAAATTGTGTGGACGTGGATGGTTGAACTTGAAATAAAAGAGTCCACTTTTTTCTGCATTTAAGATAAATGAAATTTTTTCAATGATAGATTTTTTTTTTTTAACTATCTGATTTGCGTTGATAGATTTTTTTTTTAATGAGAATTTACATTAATAGATTTGAAGAATGAATAAGAATTAATAGATATTTAAATTTTACTTTTCTCCATTCAATAGTTTGAGTTATAATATTTAATTTTATAGTGATTTCCTGATTGTTTACAAAAATGGTCCACGTTCAATCCAGCTAATCATACTTTTCTTTAATAGCATTATTATGTTTTTACTTTATTAGTTTTAGTATAATATATTGTTCGATTGGCACGTGGCCTTATATATATATATATATATATATTGGGTGTCCAGAGCGTTCCAATAGTATGATTTTAGTCAAAGTAGTTGCAAGTTCCAACGAAAGAAAATTAAATTATCTTGTTATAAAATGATAATATTTATTATTGTTGCAGTGTAAAAAGACTTAAAATATGATAATAATATTTGAGACAAAAATAGTATTTAATATTTTACTTACGACGAATATGATTTGTGAGAATTTTTTATCAAAATTTTGAAGAGAAAATTGTCTTCAAAATTTAGAAAAAGTTTCCAAAACATTTTATTTTGAGTTATTACTGAAATATCTATTTTCTTACAAATTACTCAACCCCTAAATTCTAACAATATATAGCTGTTAAAATTTTTTTTTTTCTAATGAGACCAGAATTTAAATATTAAGACATCAACGTTCAAAAAAAATTAAAAAAATCCGAGAAAAGAACAAAAAAAATTTGTGGGCTATTAGTAGCAATTCGGTGTGATGTCCTTTAATCAATATTGGCCTAATTATTTTGGGTTGGGCTCAATTAACATTTGGCGGCAATCCAGCGAGAGAATCGGAGAAGCCCCTCATTTTTCGCCGTTCCCGCATTTTCGCTTCATCATGCGCCTGATCGACGATGTCACGACGGGGTGCTCTGTCTTCCACTCATGTACGCTCTGAGCTCTCTCTGTCTATGTTCCCTTATCCTCCGTTATTCTAGGGTTTTAACTTCAGAAGTAAAACAGAAACGACGTCCTGCATGTCTGCAAATTCTCTTTTGTAATTCTTTTTTCTTTTGGGAGACTTCAATCATGAACGGGTTACAAATTATTTACTGGATAATTTGGTTGCAGTGAATTTTTTCGTTCAAAAAGTCCGATGTTTTAGCATTCAATTAGAATACCTAAGCATGTTGGGCTGCTTGTCTTTTTGTATGCTTTTTTTTCCCTGTCTGAATTTTGGTCTCAAAGGTTCAGTTTCAGATGAACCAGGGAGAAGTCTTTGTCACCTTTGGAGTGTCTTAATTCATAGTTGAACTACAAAGAATTGCTTAAAACTTATAACTTTACAAGGCACATTGTGATCTTCTTCCCTTTGCAGTCACCAAAACCTTTTTTAATTGATTCTATTTTAACGAGGAATGGAGATGGAAGAATGTGCAGTTCAAATGCTCGACGAATGTGCTGTCTCAATTACTCGGGGTGGACCCATATCTGTTTCACATCATCTAGGATACCTGACTGTCAATGAACTTGAGGTATCACTCAACCACTAGTTTTAAAATCATCCCGATGCTAAAAGATACAGCGATGCTGATTGTTGTTTTTCCTTGCTCTTTTACTTTATATTATAGTTTTATTCAGAATCTTGAAGCAACACTATGTTAGGAGGATTCTTCTGAAGTTTGTGATGACGATATCTCATATGCATTCTTCTCTGTTGTGCTTTGGTCTCTTTCACTACTAATTTGTTCGGCACTTAACTTCTTTTCCTTTCTAGAGTCAATGAACTTACGGAGGAATTGTTAATGAATATGACTTCGAATTGGATAGAGACTAGAGATGGGACCAACTCGGAGCTTGCGCCCCCACCAGAGATGGGTACCATCGCATCACGGATTCACGGGTTTGAACTTTGCTCCCATCCCCAAGCACAAATTGCTGAAGCACATATCTGACTGACTAAGGCAGAATAAATAAATAAAATTTAGTCTTCTTTTATTAATATAGTAGAAATTGAGTTTTTATTTATTTATTTTTGGTATGTAAAATATTGCTTTAAAAGCATTTTCATTTATTTAGGTAAAGGTGATGGATAAAATTATTCTTTGATAGAGATAAATCCATAAATTGTCATGAATGTACGATTTTCCCTCCTGTCATCTATCGTTGGACAATACAAAGGACGGCCAAAAGTGGCTCATCAAATACAGTTAAAACAATTTAACCATCATTGTAATACTAGGTAGTATTTGGGTACATTAACAAATAATCTTGTGTTTTGTATCTTTTTACCAGTCCTATAATGTCACATGCCTAACTAAATTCAAGAGTCTAAAAGGTGGGGATGGGTGTGGCAATAATAATGGATTGATCTCTATAAATTGCATTACAGTCTCAAAGCCTATAGCCATGCAAATGCTTTGCCCATCTTCTGGCCATGTTAGGGTCATGGAAATCCCAGCTTTCAACACTACTAGGTCTACCACTTGTGTTTGCATCCCTTCCTGTGTCCTCGGAAGCATCTATAACACTACCTTTATAGTCTTCAATACCCACAACAGTTTCCCCTGCTCTTCTAACACATTCATCAATTTCACCTTCAACATAGCTATATTCTACATAAACATGTGAGCATTCACCCAGGTCTAATAGCATTTTCCTTTCTTCTCCTCCTCTCAGCTCTCCAATTCTTATGACCCTTCCACTGTTTATTTCCCCAGCCCCACATATTCTAAGTTGTATTTCTCGAACAATGCCACCCAGCATCTTAGCCAAGAACTCTTCAAACTCATGTATGACAAATCCACTTGAAGTGCCAAAGCCAAATCCCACATGAAACCGATGAATGGGCATTGATGGCAGCTCCATGCTAACAGCATGATATGGTCTTGTTGGATTATCTGATAGATGCAGGATGCAGGACTCGGGATTTTTGTGCATTCGATCTTCAAGTATCTTGATTCCCTTCTTCAGCCCTTCAACTGGATCTGCTTGCCCCATATAAAATAGGCGGTCGATGACTTGTAGTGCAGTGCGCTTTCCATAAGATGTCATTCGCCTTAAGGGGAAGACACGAGCTGCAGCTGAGGAGTATGTGACAATGGCCAAGCGATCAATGTGTCTGAGAGAGAAAACCACCAGAGCCATTGACTGTTTAAGAAGCCTTAGGTGTGGTCCATTGGGACTAGCAACCAAGACCAAGTCAGTTGCTCGTTCATGAGCCAGTTTTACTGAAAGGTAAGCTCTATTAGAGGAAGGGCACATGGTATAAGGTGATTGCATAGGTGGAGATTGTGACAGTGATGAGGAACTACAGGTTAAAGCATGAATGGGTGGATGGCATGAACATGAGGGATGCTTAGTCACTTGTAGAGCTGGATGGTAGCAAGCCGGTGCACCAGGTGGAATAGGTACTAGAGAGAAGGACAACTTGGGACTGTCAGGCATGTTATCAGGCTCCACTGGGTCATCATCATCATAGCGAGCAGAGCGCAGGAGGGTGCGCCGATGAACACGGAAGGTGGCAATGGAATCATCAAGGATTCTAAGGATGGGATCACTTTGGTTACAATAAGGAAAAGAACCAGAAAGTGTGTTATTCAGGTTTCGAGGGAGCTGGGTCCAATGAGCACGGCAAATGGGGCAAGTGACACTACCATGGCGGACATTGGAAGATATGCAGGCAAAATGAAAAGCATGAGAACATTGAGCAGTGAATATAGCTTGTCCTGGGCTGCTGCCCTTGCTGTTGTAATTCAGAGTGTCTAAACATATTGCACACAAGGTCTGCAATAAGTCAATAGAAGAGAGGTGTCAAAAGAACATGCCATGTAATGATACATGTATAAATTCAAGAATGAAAAAAAGAAGAAGATAAATACGCTGTAAGCCACTAAACAGAGTGGCATTGAATTCTGAAATAAATGGATTAATGAAATTAAGGTTTCCAGAAAAACTAGATATGCTTTGTTTGCTTCTTTGTTGGGAACTCCTAAGTGTATTGGTGATTGCAAATATATACATCTGCACAGTAACTAGAGAGGAGAAGGGGTTTTTCATAGTTTTCAGTGATACCAAATTCCTCAACAAGCTGCAAAAAGGACGTTTACACAACCAGCGGCACTAATAAAACAGTAAACCCTTTATCAGTGAAGAACTTCACAATGAGAAGAAATGTCGTGTAATTGCTATTGATAATGAAACATAGACAAGATTGAGATGAGAACCAGATGGATATTATAATCATCATAAAAATAAAGTGACACCCTTCCTCAGAAAGCTGTTGAACATGGATGTCTTTATTACTGTAAAGGGTGGTTTTCACGACAAGGGAAGGAAATAATGATCCTGAGTGTCGTGGAAGGTGAAACTTCCAAATGTGGGATATGCATTAATAATGAAAATAGATTCTTGGCTTCACCAATGCGCCATGTGCAGGGTACTCACGTGCTAGAATTCTCTATTCAGTACTTTTGGTGTTGAAGTAAATTTTCGTACCTAAACGAAAAAAGCTCCCCCTTGTATTACAAAATTCACCGAATGTGAAAAATGAGAAAGCAAATGGGTATTTCAGAAGCAAAATTAACAGGAAAACTAAACCATTTGGTTAAAGGTCAAATTTTGAGACCAATAGGATTCCAAATTGTTCAAGAAAGCTATTCTAGAATGGATAGATACAAACCCAAAAGAGAATGGCAGCAAAATCTAAAAAAGGATAAGAGACACTTCAATGTAGCTGTGGCTTGTGAGCCTAATATTTCCTTCAATCCATAACTTCAGAAAAAGATGAATTTCTTGATAGCATTACCAAACTTCAAATTTCCTAGAAAATTGCCTACGAAATAATTAAAGTAGATACCTTTGTAGGAGGCTCATTGTTGTCTTTTGATCTCATACTGCAATGTGTTTCTTCTGCTACATTTCCTGGGGAATTCTTTATTGTTGATGGAGATACAGATGAGGAACCGGAGATCTGCTTAGAGGCACAAAAGCAAAAATGTCAAAGTTCTTTCCTTTATATCATCGCAAGTATTTCTCATCTTCTCAGAACAGGAAGTTGAAATCACAATCATTTCAGAAGAATTTGAAAATAATAATGACAATCACTAAAACCAATAAATTCATAGCTGGTCCCAGTAATCCATCATGAGAAAAATAGAAATTAAATTGGAGAAAGGAAAATCGGAACAAGAAATTTAAAGAGCAGATGGCCCGATAATCATAAATCAGGAGAGGGAAAACAAATAACTTTGAATTTTCATTGAAAATTTTCAACAGAGGGGAAAGTATAATAGTTAAGGAAAAAAGGGCCATTTATGAACACCATTAATTATGATTTCTGATAAATGGAAGAGCAATCTGCAGTTCCATTCAGTAAAGAAAATCGAGTTCACAGCTTTTTCCAGAAAACAGCAGCAGAAGTGGGAACCTCGGAGGCACCCAAGGACACCCATGATTCTGAAATGACAAACAAAGAGAACATGAACCCAAATGAAGAAATGCATTGTGAGAAGGAAAGGTAGGATTTTTACAGTGGCAGATAAGCTGCTTGAAGTGTCAATGGCGACTGGATCCACCAAAGCTTTTCTTCTGGATAAGGACCCACATGCATATGCTGCTGCTACAGCCACTTTCCTTGCTGCTTCTCTGAGCTTCGATGTTCCTCTGGCTTCTCTTCCTCCTTCCCCCATTCTCTATTGTCTCTCAGTGAGAGGCTTACAGTTACTGTGAGGATTATATCCCAAGGCCACAAATGAAGCAGAGCAAGAGAGAGGCAGACAAAACGCTCTGCCAAAATCTGCAATTGTTCAGCTGCTGCTGCCGTCGTTGCCGTTACTTTAACAAGTCACTATTATTATTCTTATTTATTCGGCAATGCACCCATACACGCTTATATACACAGTGCTCAAATCTACTTCCAAGCTCTGCCACCAATATACATTATTTCATTTATTAAATGGGTGTGCCCACATTTACCAATAAAAAATTATGGGAAACTATTTTTTACCTTTTTTTAAAAAAAAAATGAAACTCCCCCTTTGTTTTTAATTAACCATTTCATTTCTGTCTTTATCTTTCTTATTTGTAGCTCCAAACCTATTCAACTGTTTCTATTTAGGTAGTATTTTAATTTTACTTTTTCTTTTTTTTTTAAAAAAAAAAAGAAAGTAAGAATGCAGTCAAGCTTCAAACTTTACACACTACTTGAGAGAGTATGAAATGGAATTATTCTCAAGTTTAAGAATTTTGGAATAAAAATAAAATAAAGTAAAAAAATTTTAGGTAACTGTCTGTTAAATTGTTAAAGATGACTTAGAAAATTTTAAAAACTAGTAATTTTATACAATATAGTCATCCAAATTTAGGGTAGGGTAGCATATCTCTTTTTTATTTCATTTTTATATTTTTGTATGAGGGATTATTAGTTTGTTTGTTCTATTGAAAGCTCAGCTATGAGCATATTTTGCATGGAGAAATTCTAGCATTTGTCCTTAATGAAGATGCATGTGGTTGAAATTATCATGCAAAATAATATCTTTGCAAGGGATTGTTTAAAAGGAAAGAAAGGCAGAAGGGGTTTGTTGAAATTGATGGAAGAAGATTAGAATGAGAAGGAAGAAGAAGGTGGCCCTTTTCAAAGACAATGATATTGGGGACCAACTCACTCCTCTAGATTGACAAGTATCAGCTCCTTGCATTAAAAGTGAGAGCCCCCACTTGGACCATTCTATTTTGCTTTCATTTTTCTCTTATTTTATCATCCATAAGAATATTAGCAGGTAATAATTAGTTGTTTGCACACATTGAGTCTATGGTCCCTCTAAATCTAGATGGTATACAGTTTTAAGTGCTTGTGGAAATGGAAAATGATGACAATTCATGAGATGAAATCAATGATCATAGATTTCCATTGGAAGTAAACATCACACCTGTGAAGGGGAATTTGAAGTGTGAACAAAAGGGTTATAATATTAAGATTGATTTATATAAAAAATCGTTTTATTTTAAAAATTTGAGTTTGTTGAAAGAAAACTTTAAAAAAAAAATCATATAATATCAAAAAGTTAATAGCATTGAAGCACATTTTTTTTTTTTTCTCTTGTTCATGCTTGATACGTATCAAACAAGCATGCACTGTCTGAAAATAAATAGACCAAAACTTGCGAAATGCCATCATAAGAGTGGGGATATGGCTTCAAGCATGCAGGATCAAAAACCAAGCATGGGAGGGGGGAAAATGAAAGCAAAACAGAAAGTCAAAAGGGCGTCTAGAGGTGGGGAAACGACCGTTGGATTTGAATTTCAAAGTGTTAAATTATCGATCTATGATAGCTTCCAGTCTTTGGCTTTTTGCTTTGTGTTTCTTTTTGTTTTTAATTTGGTCCAAAGACTTCTTTTCCCTTTTCAACATGTTCAAATGCAAAGGTAAGCAAAGCAAAGAGACCAGTGAGTTGGCGCCAAAATACTTTTTCTTACACCTATTGAATTTCTTGTCCTCTTAAATACATTTTGGAGAAGAAATGTGTATGGAATAAGACATCTTAGTTTTGTCTGGAATTTTGTTTGGAACCAAAAATCATATCCTAATTTCATTCTATAACTCCTTCCTAAAAAATATTGACTCAATTTTATGTTAGTTTCGTTTTGATTTCATTTAAATATTTTTATCTTATTAGATGTCATTACTAAATAACTAAAACTCTTTTAAGATATATACTAAAACAAGATCAATAAAGAAATATTCAAAATAAGATTAGGAATGAAAAAGTTACCATCCCAATTTATCCCATCATGCCCATCCATATTTGGAATTACATTGTAGAAATAAACAAAAATAGGAGTTATCCGATCATATAAAAGCAAATTGTGAGTGGACAAGAAGGCAAATAACTCAAAAGGGAATTGTTCTTAGTAGCTTCATAGGTGCCTCTGTAAACCTGTTGCTTTCTTAAGTTTCTTTCCCTCCCCTTTGATCTGCAAAAGCGTAAATTGTCCCATTGATGATTGAACCACACTGTAGAATCGTGTAATCTTTGAACACTAGTCCTACTCCATCTGAGCATCAGATGCTCTTGCTCTCTCTTTTCTCTTCAAATTCTCTTTTGGGTGTCCAACTCTCTTTACATAAAATGCTGGGGGGCCCAAAAATTACCTACCTATTTATATTATTTAGAGGAACCCATGTTCATTTTAGTACCGTCAACAATTAGCAAAAGAAAAAAAAAATGATGGGTTTGGTTTATTGTCTTGGCCTAGCTTGAGGGATGATTGATCAAGTGACCAATATTCTTAATCAAGATTTAAGGAATCAATCAAGAATTTAAACTAGCACAAGACAAGTAATTATAACACATTCCATGAATTTAGCTTCCCCTTGTCCACTTCCAAACATTTCAATTTCTTTTCGTGTCTATAATTTATTTAGGTTGTCATGTTAGCAAAGCTTCTCGTGATATGCTGACCGGAAGAACCGTATAAATGACATCATCGATAACCTCGAATCTAATCCAAGCAAGTGACTACTTTTCTTTTGGAAACCAATGACTAACCTTGTACTAATTTTAATAAAGATTCTTGGTTAACCACTAATGTTTGTGCATGAGGGGTTATCTAATCAGAATTTGATAGTTTTCTTGAAAGAAGAACTGCAGTAGAGTTGGAAAACGACACATGCATTAAAGGAAACTATTGACAGCATTGAGAGATACCTTTAGGGAATCTCTCTTTTGTGATCCTCTCTCTTGTTCTTGAAAAGAAAGTAAAGGAAAAAATGCTGCTTGCTAGCTTACAAAGTGGAAATTGTCTGTTTTCTTGTTCAAGTTGATGATTCTGATCTAGTCAAATCTGGTTTTAAAGGGGGGTTGAATTGGGATTATGTATGTTGAGCTAACACGTCTAATCTTATTCTAATCTGATGTTCATGTCTTTATCAGTTTCTTTTCCTCTTTCTTAATCATGGATAATCCTTTCCTTAATCTCTCGATAAAACAGATCCCAGATTCCCTGGTGGGTATTAATAGGCCAGGTTTTGACATTTTCTAATAATTTTGTGGATTCATTTGTTGATAGTCTTAATCATAATGTATGTTAACATTTCATTGTCACCTTTGAATCTATGGACCAGAAAAGCCCTTTTTCTTGTTCCCAATTTGAACCACAAAAAAGAAACAATAATAATAATAGAGTTCTACCTGCAGCTTTTAGAGAACTATGTTTAAAACTGGAGAAGGATAATCATTGGATAATTTTGAATTCAGTTTGGAGTTTGGAACTGAACAATACTTTATTTTTTAACTTCTAACCATTTTAGTTTCACCTTCTTTATCTACCTCCTTTAACTGCAGAATTATTGTCATGCAGTAATTGCTGTAATCTCTGTATCATGTTGAGGTCCTCTTAGAATTATTAAAACGACCGTTATGGTTGTTATTAATCCTGTAATCATTCTCTGCTGCTATAATTGTATCAGCTGGTAAATAACAAATCAATGCATGTATGAAAACTTCAGTCACCAGTAATCATAGCACAGATAAGTCAATAATTCATTTTCATTTTGTCCATTGTCCAATGTGGACCAAATATACAAAACATTACAATGTAGAAAAACGCGTAACCCATAAATAATCTCTAATTTAGTGGAAACTATTCCTCTAGTAATGGGTTCTCTGGTGTACAACTCATTTCCCTCATCAGAGGTTGAAGATTCTGTAGCAACAAACTATAAGCTTCCTCAACCTGGGGATGAGATCTATCACCAACATAAAATACATAATTTTTGCCCTTTACTTCTATTTGACTGTATCCAGGCACTTTCTTCACATTACTCTCCTTCATTTTTTTCCTTACTTGAGCTAACTCATCCCATCGCCCTTCTGCAGCATATGCATTGGCCAGTAAAACATACGCCCCTGAGCTCGATGGCTCTAGCTCTAACAGCTTCTCAGCAATGGAATTTGCCATTTTAATATCCGTATGAAGCTTGCGTGCACCAAGCAATGCCCCAAGAACAGCTCCATCCCTCTCAGAAGGAGGCATTGTACATACAACATTCATTGCCTCGTCCACAAGTCCTGCTCGACCTAGAATGTCCACAAGGCAGGAATAGTGCAAAGCCTTTGGTTTCAAATTATAAGCACGGCTAATTGAATCAAAAAGTCTTCTACCTTTGTTGACAAGACCGCTATGACTACAGGCGCTTAAGAGCCCCACAAAGGTGATCTCATCTGGCTTTGCTTCTGACTTTAGCATGCGTGTGAAAGTCTCTAATGCATGGTGACCAAGCCCATGATTTGAGAAGGCCATTATCATTGCTGTCCATGAGACTCCATCTTTTAACTTGAGTTGCTCAAAAGCAAGTCTAGAAGAGCAAATATCCCCACTTTTGGAATACATGGTAATAAGAGCATTAGTAAGCGATGTGTCATGCTCAAACCCAAGATGTGTGACCTGTGCATGAACTTGCACGAGCTCTAGCATGCTATCGCAGGAAGTAACTATGCTCGTCATAGTGGTTGCATTGGGTTTGAAGCAAGATCTTAGCATGAGAACAAAATGCTGCAAAGCTTTGCCTTCGTGGCCATTTCTTGTATAACCATCAATCATTGTGTTCCAAGTCACCACATTCTTCTCTGGCATCAAGATGAAAAGCAGACAAGCTTCCCCCATAAGTCCTTCATCAACATAAGCAGTAATCATTGCATTCCATGCAGCTATATCTTTATGAGGCATCTGATCAAAATACTTCCTTGCATCACTAATCCTCTTGTTTCGTGCCAAACCTGAAACCATAGTCGTCCATGAAACAGGACTTCTATAGGGCATTGAATCAAATAATTTTATTGCTTCATTTAATCTATTAGAACGCAGACAACCAGAGATCATGATGTTCCAAGTATACACATTTCTTTGAGGCACTTCATGAAATAGCTGATATGCCTCGTTGAAACGGTCATTTTCAAGATACGACTTGATCATAACTGTCCAAGAAATGGCATTCTTCTCAGGCATGAGGTCAAAGAACTCGCGAGCCCGATGGATCAATCCATTGCGAGCATAACCCAAAACAATTATAGTCCAGGACACCACATTTTTTACTGGCATTTGATCAAATAGGCGCTGACCCTCCTCAATTTGCCCACTACGGAAGTACCCGGAAATCAAACTAGTCCATGAGAATGCGTTTCTCTCACTCATAAGATCAAAAACTTTACGAGCATCATTTAAACGACCCGCTTTGACATAACCATCAATCATGGCAGATTCAGCAACAATGCTTCTCTCAGGCATTTCCTTAAATAACATTTCAGCTCCTACTAGATCCTTGTTCCTTAAATGAACTGTGATCATGGAATTATAAGAAACAACATCTCGGTGAGGCATTATGTCAAACAGCTTCCGAGCTTCTTTAACCTTGCCACGGCCACCAAGATTCCTTATCTCCTTATTATACTTATATACTACATCAAAATCCCTTGGCCTCAAAGTCTCGAGCTTTAAATTCGCACTGTTTGAAATGATAGACCAATTGGGTTTGGTAGCCAAATCTTTTTCTGGGCGAGTGGAAATTGAAACTTGCAAAAGTCTGAGAATCCGAAATGTGACAGAAAACTTGGACAGTTTGTTGCAGTAATGAGCATGAATTCCAAGCATTGATATGCTCTTTGCTATTTAATGACTAAAATGTTCAAAAAATTTTAACTGGGTTCATCACCATCAGGAACGAAGAATAATTTCAACCAAAGACCCAAAGCCAAATCAAATGACGTCGTTTCATTTTCCGATGACAGCCGCTTAAGATCAATTTGAAGATCTTATATATATAAAAAAAAATGAAGATAAAAAATATTTTATAAATTGACTAGTAAAACTTCAATTTTTTTTTTTATTGCTAGTTTATAATTACATATATAATTAAGGGCATAGTGTCAATTTAAGCCAACCCCATTTTTTTTAATTACTTGTCTATAAATGATAGCTTTTTTTTTTAAAAAAAAATTATAATTAAGGTTTTAATTTTTGTAAATTAAAAAACAATTTCTTTTTATTACTTTTCATTTAGAATAATAAAATAAAATAAAATAAATTTAGCAACGAGCTATCTGTTAACCAGCCGACCCTAAATACTTGCTATGAACTGTTCAGTTACAGTTAGCGGTTGGCCGTTGGCACCGAAGGCGGTGCTGTCTGTTTCTATTTGTTGCTAGCAGAAGAGCTTGAAAATGTGAAGAGTTTTGATAAACGACAGAAAAACTAGTTCTCAGTCTAGAAGACCTTGTTAAGAAATATACAACACTTAAATTAATTCAAGTCCATGCTTCTGCAAAGTCACAAGCTTTTCTTCATCTTTCATTCAGTTTCCGTTTACAAAACATGTTATAAGTTGTCAGGAAAATGGATCCATAGGGACTTGTTCGTTGGCGTTTACTACACCATCTTTGACCCAGATTGCTTGTGGACAAGATTATTGTAAGAATTGGAAAGCTGCAAGATCTGATTACTCAGAAGCAGATTCACAGAAGCCCAGACCAAACGAGCCTTAAAAGGAAAGATAACAAGGGGAGGCCTTCTCGCTTGTCTTGTGACTTCTGGGTTATACCCCACAGAGCCCACTCCCGTGAAAGTCGTATTTTTCAATGCAAAACACAGAAGAAAAACCACGCATAGCGAGAGACAGGAAGGTCCCACTCAAACCACGCATAGGGCAGTGTTTGGTTCACGACGAATCCAGTTGATGATAAAAGAGACAGTGGGTTCCACCACCACGTGACCACAAAACATTGTCCTGATCGAACCTATCTGTCGTTATTATTATTATTATCATCATCATATATCCATACTGGTGCATGTTCTCCAGTATAGTTACTCACATCAATAATCAATTCACAAGCAAATACTCTCAACAAACACCCTTTGCTTTTCTATTCATTTTCTACCAAATACCACAACCACCTGGTACTGAAAAAGTGAGGGACAAACTGTCGGTGAAGCTAACTGCCATAATTTTACCAAATATTCAACCACTTAGCTGAGAAACTGGCAAAGTGAGAAGAGTCTAGAGAGAAGACACAGCCTGTATACGTGTCCTAAGCTTCCAGTCTTTACAAGTTGCACAATACAACGTTTTCCCCCCAATCTTAAAACGATCACAAGACAGTGGGTATTACAACCATAATGCATTTTAAGAAAAAAGATAGCCAGTTGATCGTATGTCAACAGAAACAAAGTAAAGGTCGAGAAATCAATGATGGGTTAAAATTGATATATTACATATGGCAAAAGAATATCACTCTATGTTGGACACTACAAGCTGGACGTTACTTGAGAGAATCTGAACCAAGAGAAAACATGTACAAGAAACCAGGGAAGGACTAGAATGGGGAGAACAAGAGACAATCTAAAAAAACAAAAAACCTAGTCTCTTCCATCCATGTACAATACAGTTGGCATCTCTGCAGATATGTGATCGATCATCGCAAATTGGTATTCATTTTAGGCTCAGATTCTTCTATTCCCAATTCCAAAAGCTCTTAAAGATATGAAACAGGAAAATGTATACAAAAAGAATTGCTTTAAAAAAATAAGAGCCCTAACCTAAAAAGATGGAACTGCAGACCCTTAAGTTGAATGCATCATAGGTAATGCCGGGAAAACTTCAACGGTTGAGCATACAAATAGACTCCATCTATGGATTGATGTTGCATTCTCGCAAATACACATGATCATAGTCAACATGCTTGGACCAGTAACCTCGGTATTTGGGAATACTTATCTCAAGCCAGGGTTTCAAGTTCCCATTATAGTGGATAACAGCAGCACGATCAATATCTCTTTGGTTGACATTAGGGTTGTAGCCAAGACCCAAGACATGCCAATTTCGGTTCAATGGGAAAGTGCGTTTCCAAAATGTAATGAGACCGGGTGGCAACGTGCCTAACTTCCATAGTTGTCTATCATGATTCTGTATAACAATTTCAAGAGAAGAGAAAAATCAATGCTTATTTTAATTTTTAAACAAAAAGAAGCATGACAAGAAGAGTGGCATATCATTGAATAGTGCATGCACTAGTAACATTTTTGTTTAACCTTAAACTAAGCCACAAAGTAAGTATACATGTATATTTTAAAACATGACTAAGAAAAATTAATCAAATAACTACATTTTAAGAAGACTATGTAACCTTATCGCACACATACAGAAGTGAAAACAAAAGTGAGGAGTCTCGTGTGACACCATTTATAAAAATCTTGGCCAATTGAAAGGAAAACTATGCATCTGCAGGATCATCTTAATAGCTAGAGTATTCTTTTTTTCCCCTCAAAAAAGCGGTCAGCAAAACTTGATATGCTTTTTGTGGAAATATATGATATACTCATTTGATAGGGATGTCAATTAAAAGTAAATCTAAGTGCATGACTGACCAGTTTCTGCCAATTGTGGTACACCTCTGTGATCTTTTGCCTCTTCCATTCCACTAAATCAAAAATATTCATGCCATATGCCCATCCACAAGCACGTGGGTCAAAATTCTTGGCAATAAGAGGATGTGAGAAGTTGAGATAGCGATCAAAGCGATGGAAACTTTCTCCACAAGTTTCTACAGCTCCATTTACATTGCCCTTCAAATTAATGGACCAAAGGCCAGTCAAATCCTTCTGCACAACTATATCATCATCCAAGAACAGCACTTTGTTGAGCTTTGGAAAGATCTCAGGCAGGTAGAAGCGGAGGTGGTTCAAGATAGATAGATACTTTGGATTCCGAAACTTCAAGTTTGAATCAGAAGTTGCCCGATGAGCCTTGAAATAATAATCTATCATAGATTGAGAACCCAACTGCTTGAGGACAGGGCTGTAACTTGAATTCAACCAGGTAAATTCCTCAATATTCTGGACTTGAATAGTTGCCTTGCCTGGTGGATTTACCAAAAACCACATCCTCATTGCAGCATAATTGAGCCTATCAGTAACAATGTGGAAAACGTGCTTTGAGGCATCCTGCAAAATTCAGAGCCACATAATAAGCAAATTAGAAATTTTAGTTTCTACAGGGAGCAACAAAGAAAATGCCAATAAATTCCATGCATAGCATTAACATATTTACTTTCAAGCATCTCAATATTCTAGACAAACCAAGAAAATGCAAATAAAATTTTCACACCAACAATAATTCACCTTAGCATGTGCAACAGTGGAATTCACAACAACAGCTGTTGCCAATATATTATCTGAGAATATTGCATAATGGTACAGCTTCGGGTCATCCAGTTTCTCTTGATGTGGGAACTGTTGCTCAGAAGAATTCAAAGAATAATACTCAGTTGTAAGTCGCAATGGAAGACAATGAAGACCTTTAGGCAGCGTTTTTGCTGTCAATTGAGTTAAGAACAAGGTCTGCTTCTTGTGCACACGAAGCTGCTCTTCAGTTGAGTGGAGCATAGCTCTGAGCTTCTTCACTAAAGCAGCACAATCATCTTGAACCTGGCCTGCCTTTGCCAATGTTTGCTCCATTGACTTCATTCTCTCATTGGCACTGCATCATTGCATATATAAATTAACACAATAAGATGCAGCTCAATGTAGAAAGTGATTATTTCTTATGTTTATTTGCAAGTTGCAACTGAAAAGGAAACTTAATGAGGAAAACACAAAGCTAAGGATAGCAACAAGAGGAAACTAAATTGACATATATATTGACATTCTTAAAGGTTGACTTACTTCCTAGGTAGCTCAGAATCTTTGCTTGCATCCCCAAGTGTTCGCTGAACTTCCTTTACCCGAGCACGAAGCTCCCTTGTTAGGTGAGGGTTATTCTTTATCGCTGGGAGGGAAAGATAGACCCTTGCCCTGATGAGCTGGTCTTTTAACTGCCGCACACGAGCATCTTGTGGTGTTGGGTCATTTTGCTTATCCATTTCAGTTAAAATGGGTCCTTTATTACTTGTTTTGCTAGTAGTTTCAGTTGGTTGTCGCTCCTGCTTTTTAACCAGAAGGAAGATACACCAGATGTCAAATTTCAATAAGCATTGAAGTTATTTGTCTTAAAACTAGAATTCCAAAGTGAAGTATCGGGGGCTAAAATGCAATAGCGATTAGCAACAGATTTTATCCCATTAAGGTCTAAATTTGACTTGATTAAACAGAACTTCCCACAGAACCAGATTTCTGATAAGATGACCAATTCAAATTTCAACCAGCAGAACCAATCAAGCATACTGAATGGTCTGTTTGACACATGATGAATAAACCTACCTATTGGCCTAATCGATTTACTCTTTTAACCATAATCCTAAAGAATTCTAATCTTCATTAATCTCTTATCCAAACATTGCCATTTAAGACTTCCATGCTAGGCAGCAGCAATAGATGCAAGATTAACAAATTAACAGACAGAGAAGATCAGGACCACCTACCATACTTTTAGATGCATTATAAGAAGCTTGAACTGATTTAACAAGCTTCCCATCACTGTCATCAACATCAATTGCATCTTCTCCATTTTCATTTTCACCAGTAGCAACAGCTTTCTCCAAGGGGCTACTTTGATTTCCTTGCTTAACCCCATCCGTCACCTGTTTGATGGGGTTCTCCTTCTGGGTTCGATCTTCTTCTTCTGCAGTTGACAATACCCTGGCCGATACATGTTCCCTCGACTCGGCAAATTTCAAGTCTGGGTCAACGGGAAAATCAGATGACACAATGACAAGACATAAGAAAAGGAACCCGGAAGAGAAAATTGAAGAAAAGATTTTACCTTGAGGCAAATTATTTGTTTTAGTAGAGTTCTCTGTGTAAACAACCCCAATTGGTTCTTTAAGGGCCGTTGAAGTTTCCTATTTACAAAATGAGAAATTTAGTTCATGCACCCAAAATAGAAAATTCTTACACAGAAATGTGCAAGGGAAAAAGGGGTAAGAAAAGAATTAAATTTTACCTGGGGTAGCAAATTTAAACGACCGGTATCTGCAGTACTGAAAGTCTGCAATATGATGAAAGAAAATTCACAAATTCAAAGATCTCGCCGTACTAAAATGAAGAACCAAAAATAAATACTCAAGAGTACTACTTACAAATGCAGCAACATCCTCGATAAACTCTTGCTTATCTGCAAAATAATTTTTACAAAAAGAAAAAAAAAATTAGCTAAAATGGAAAAGTCCTTCAGATTCAGGAAGAACTATAAAAGAAAGAAAGGAATTCCTAATCGTTTCTTTTCCTGATGAAGAAAACTAAGAGGAACTTACCGGAGGGGGGCTGAAAGGTGCCAAAACGATCAGTGTAGAGAACAATCGGAGCAACAACAGTGATGCAGAGAAACAAAAGCACCACGTTTCTCACCGCCACCATTTCTACTCCAAGCCCAAACTACAATCTTCTAGAACCCACTTCCCTCAACAAATTATCGTCGCCTAGGAGCCACAGCTGACAACACTGGAAGCGCAGAGAAGCCTCTGCTTTCACTTTCTCGAGAAAAAAATGAAAAAAAGACACGCGTCCCTTTAGAATCCGCACAGTTTCTACAGCAAAGGTCACTGATACGAACAAAAAAATTTCAATCCAAGAATTAAAGAAACCAGCTTTTTCAGAAGAAAAAAAGAAACTTTTTTTTTTTTTTTTTCTCGTGGGTATGCTAGAAATCGAAGAAATCTTCGAGAAAGCCAAAGCTTTAGCCAGAAACTTAGAGGATTAGAATAAGGAGCAAATCTCAAGCACTCACATTCAGCTGGTTAGAGAGAGAGAAAACGCATTTTCCGACCCGAAACAGAAAGATGCGTTGTCTGTATAAATGTACATAGACTTTATTGCACCCCTTCTGACAAAATGAATGACCAGAAAGAGAGAGAGTGTGAAGGCTCGTTGAAGATATTAGAGCAACGATGAAGGAGCTGAGAAAAGGCAGAGACAATGTTCTTTGTGGAAGAGATAGACAGGGTAAACGCCAACTTGCCAATTGCCAGATACTGTCTCCAAACGGCAACTAAGAAAAAGAAACTAGAAAAAGTAAAAAGCGGAACAGAGTGAATGAATGAAATCACGAAATTGGGTGATAAGAATTATTATGATTAGATTCCTAAAATTAGATGTAAAAAAACTTCCACAATTAAACACGCGGCTAAGACGCGTCAACAACACGTGAGAGTAGTTTGGCTAATTTGCTGGCAACGGCCGCTGAGGTCAATATCTACGCACATACGTGATTGGTGGCTTTTGACTGTGTCTGTGTTAAAAGACTTCTCTTTTTCACTGTACTGCATTTTCATGTTATTTCTTAATTCTTAATCACATGCTTAGATGCAATTGAGCTCAGGCTGCTGCGGCGTAGCACTAAATTTATGTTTTTTTTTTTTATAGAGTTTAATAATGTTATTTAATGTTGCATTTTATGTACTTAACCACTTAATTTTGTTCTTTTTGTTTGCACTAATTAATCCGTATTATATTTTATTTTAAATGGAGTGTTTTCAATAACAGGAAAAGAATTTTTTTTAATGGAAAAAGAATCACTTTTTAACTTAGTAAAACTTTAAAAAAAATAAAAAATAACAAGTAGTCAATCAAATTTCTTTATACCAACAGAGCCAATTATTGCAATTTCATGCGATTATATGTATTTTATGGGAATAAAAAACATTAGAGGTGGACATGGACTACCTCAATACAAGAAATCATGGTTGTGTTATGAACTAAACAGTCAACAGAGCATTTCAATGATAAATCATTTGCCTCTCATCATATATTTTATGGTGGAATTTAGTGTTGATGAGAGGACAAGCAAAATAATCAAATGGCTTTGTGATTAAATGATATTAAATTTATTTTTAGATTTTCTAAATTTTTATGCCAAAATAAAAAAAAAAAAAGAGAAAATAAATGCTCAAACCCCAAATTATAATATTTCTTCTTCTTGATCTATAAATTGAGAGAAGTGTCGGCAGGATGAAGAGAAGGACACTGCCCACCACAAGTACCCTATCGGTAATATAATAATTATTACTGTTTTCGACAGGCTTCCTTATTTTCCAATTTTATATATTTGCCAGATTCATTTTATTATTGTGTACACTTCAATTAATTGAATTATAGATCATATTAATATTATTTTTACATCTCTAGTTTTGTTTTATTTATATTTATCTCTTTTTGATATACTTTATTATTTATATTATTTAAATTTATGCCATATTACCCCTTTCCATTGTCTATTTGATGGGGACCAAAAGCCAAATTTTAAAAGTAAACGGTAAACCTTAGACAGTGCTATGAAAAGAAAATTTAGTAAATTACAGCTTAATAGAAGAGGAAAAATGAACCAAAAAAAAAAATAATAAAAAAAAATAATGCATGCAAGCATTTCTTTTTCCTTTTTCTCCATGTAGCCAATGGGCTTTCAATGTCCTCCCACAAGTTAAACTGGGCAGCAGAGGATGTGCACTGCAGAAAGCCCAAGACTATCTACCCTCTTAACCCACAACCTTGCTGTTCAAGTAAAGATAAACATTTCCAGCCACAAATGCAAAAATCAAAACTTTGGTGAAGCTCTTACAGAATTTACCAGAATGACAAGTTGGAAACAGTGATGTAGAAGACCCAGTTGATTTATTTTCCAGGCATTGTTTATTTGCCTGGAAAATACTATAATTCAACGTGATAGAGAGGCATGGCTTTTTGATTTCCATCACTGGTGTTGATTTTGAAGAATATTTGTGTTTATGAGCTTGGATTCTCTACATTTTCTGCATTTATGCAGGAAGTAAGAAAAAGAGAGAGGAAATAAGACTCACTTTCTCTCTCTTTCCCTCTCACTGCACAAATGCCGGAAATGCAAAGGATCCATTGTAATTGTAGTGTGGTTACAACAGTAGAAGATCCATTGATTCAAACAAAAATTATGATATTTTCACAAATACATACAGCACAACTTTAATGACAACTTGATATGATAGAATCCAAGTTAGACAGCAAAAAATTTACAGTTGAACCTCTGAATTCAGATCCTGCACATATCATTAATCTTCAACATAGTATCTCATTCTCATCCATCTAGTACAAAAGCTACAGTCACTTACCTAAATAACAGATTCAGCGGATCAGCTTCTTCAACTAATAAGCAGACTAAGCACTTGATGAATTAACCATCCTACATCTGACGTTGATGCTTGTCCCATGTCTTTCATGAATTTGATTCCTTAAACACAGGGAAATATCAGAATACACAGAAATCTATATATAGTAACTCCAGATTTCAACTTAATGTTGTATATATAAATTAAAGTCTCTGTGTTTTATTACTATGGCTTATAATTGATCAACATACACTTACCATCCAATTTTATTTGGACAATCAAGGGTGACAAAATTGATGATGGCTTGCTTAAATGAGGGCCATGCAGAAGGGAAAGGGAAAAGGAAATGACAGAAAATAAGAAAGTTTTGGAATAGAAAGAAACACTATACAGCTAACCCAAATTTGGCATCTGGTGAATCCCATCAGGTATGAAGTTTGTAGTTGGAGTTATTGGCATTAAAGGGCTACCCCATGTTGTAATTGCTGTTGTTGAAGATATAAAGTGGCTCATTGAGCAGTGAGCTCCATATGCAGTCCACATCTTCTGCTTTAAGCTCCAATCCATCTCTCTCAAATGGCTGACAAACATTTTCCACCAAGTTTGCCCCTGGAAAACTTGCCATTGATGATTCTGGAGTCTCACAGAAGCCATTTGCCTCAGAGAAAGGTAAATCATCGGCCTCAAAGGCACCATATTGGCGTTCTAGACATGACGAAAATTTGTCTTCAAAATCTAAGTTCAATTCTTCTGGTTTGGCAATGACACCATCTTTAAGCCATGGGAAATCAAACACCCCCATGGCCAAGTGGGAATCCCATTTCCGGGAACCCTTTTCTTCTACATCCTTCTTCTTTTTCTTCTCCTTCATGGACATGGAGATGACACCTTTGGGATCTCGCTTATTTGTGCTGCTACTCTCTGAAGAACGAATCTCAGTTTCATCATCTCCATCTCTAGCTCTCTTCGTCTTCACCTTTTCCATGTATGGTAACCCAGAGAGTCTTTCTGTCAACACGAGATTCAGAAACAACATGAATTGGTATCTAATGCCTCATTCACACACTCCCACAACAATCAAAAACAAAAAAAAGCTTAAACCCCACAATGTTTTCATCACCAAGATCACATTTTTAATTGAAAAATGCAAAACAGAACTAGGTATGATTCATCATAGCAGATTGAATCAACTACAAAAATGAACAAACATAATCTCTAGACCCTGTGATTAAAACACAAACATCTTGGCGGCATATCAAATTCTGGGTTACTTAACTTGAAATATAGGAAAAATGATCGATTCAAGTCTCAAAGTCATTGTTTTGGAAATCATCATGATCATAGTAATGGATAGTTGTTAGATACCTTAAAAGAGTCTTGGGGCATAGAAAGAGAGAGAGATAAGGAGTTTGGCTACGTATATCTGTTCTTAATGGTGGTAACGTTAGGCTAAAAAAGGATGACCAGAAATGGTGAGCACTGCATACACGCTACGCGATTTTAAGCTAAAACCGTTTCTGCTCATAGCTCAGATATCACATCAGACACTCCTGCAAGTTCTAATCTAACAAAGCCTCCCCTCTTACCCCTAAGCCTAATGGAACCAGCAATATAAATCATCTGAGGGACGGGTTGGCTCCTCATTTTGCGTTTCTAAATTTGGTTAATCAAGACCACAAAACAAAGGGTTTACATTAAACATTTGCTACTCGCCACTGGTGTATATTATATATGTTTCATAATATTATTTTTTTTGGGTAAATAAAAAGTTTTGGATAATTTTATCTTAAAGGCTTGTAGGCTTTTAGGCTTGATTTTGTATTCTTGTAGATCTATCGGCATGTTTGATGAATTTTCTAGTAAAGAAAAACAATATTTTGACATTTAAATAAGTACAAATTTCTCAATTGGATTTCTTAATTTCAATTTGGTCCTTGAATAGTTGAATGTTTTTCATATTTTCAGAATTTTAATTTTTGTAGTTTCGAAATTTAAATTTTCAGTATTGTGTTTTTAATACATCTGGAATTTAGATTTTTGAAAAAAATGGCGTAAAAATACAATTTTAAAAATTGAGATTCTAAAACCCTAAATTGTTAAAATTACAATTCCAGAACCATAAATTTTAATGATTATTTCTTTCTTCTGGAACAATAATTCCAGTGTCATTTCTTTTCTCCAGAATTATATTTCCGGTGTGTGTAGGGGAGAGGGGAATTAGTGTAATTTCCATAGCAGGTGGTGTGAATATTAAGTTTAGGGGTGCAAAAAACAACCACCTTCTAAATCAGGGCCGCTTGGACACCTGTAATTATCAAGAAGAGGGAGGGATAAATATTTGCCACCCCAAATTGACATTTGCACCACCTTCTCTAACCCTTCCAGAAATGTATTTCGGAAGTATAAAGGGGTGAGGGTACTAATTTAGGGCGGTGCAAAAATCAACTCCCTCAAGAAGTACCCATTATTGGGCCTTGGTTCAAGGCACATTTGGGTCATGAATTACACTAAACGGTCCATCTAAATAGGAGTGTTCCACATAATGTTGAGTTGTAGTATTTTGCCGCAGAACATATGTACAAGTTGCACCTGAAGGGTGGTAGTTCACTCTAAACCTAACAGCTTATGACTCCAATAACATAACATAACAAAACATGCTTGTAAATAAAGATCAAATATGAGTTTCATGCTTTCTGACACTTGTTGAAAGAAAAGGAAGAATACATTGCCAACTGACTGAAAAGCAAATCTTCTAGTTACAGACCTCCATTTCCCTTCTGTTGTTGTTGGAGTGTAATCTCTCTCCAAAACCAGTTCTTTGTCCCTGGCCAGAATCAACAACGTTGAGTACACCCCTGCAATCCTGCAGTACTAACATGGAAACACCTGCTGCTGGAGCCAAATCAAGGGAGGATTTCAAATCACTGACATAGCTGACAATCACAAGTAGACATGGGATTCCATTGATTCTTCATATAGTGCACCCTGGCAAGGCAATGTCATTCCAAAGTCATTCTCGTTCTCAACAATGAAGGAGTTAAAAGTCTTGCACAAAGCCAATCGCAGATTATCATCTCATCTGGTAGTGAAACTGCTGTATTCCTGCAGGATGCCGGCCTCAACCACTCAATCTGTTTACAAACTCCAATTGCAGCTTGGAAATTACAGTTGCTGCGTCGTTATGTTCAGATTCCCCATCAAACAAGATGAAGACCAATCAGTCTGTCTGTAGTGACACCTTAGGAAGGGTCAGGGGAAAAACCACATGCATAAAGAAGACAGAAGTGGAACTATTTCACAAGAATTATCAGTGGCACTAAAGACAACTTCTTACGGTAGTTCACCTAATCCCCTCCAGAACTATCTGACTTCTATACAAACCAAAATTGACACTAACTTTCTGCACAGATGATAAAATACAATGAGGAAATTATTTACAGCTCAATAAGACGGAGTTTACGACATGCATAAGGAGGCGGATACTGCTTGTTTCTGATGGAGATGTAGTCGGTAAACTCCGATGATGGCCCAGTGTGTGATACACTTGCTCAAATATTGGTCGCACATGCATTGAAATCCTTGGATCCGAGGGGTTTATGGCAGCAGCCACGTCTGTCATCCATGTCAATTTTCTGGGTGTTTCTGTATTGATGTCACAGGACAATTGTTGGAGAAGAGACAAAAGAACTCCTTGGCTAAGTGGCAGTGGTACCATTGACAAGATACCCTGTAAATCAACCTGGTTATGAAGATTTAAATAGTTAGATTTTGGTTATGTTGACTTTGTCTGGTATAATCACAGACCCTAGATAGATAAATGATGTAACAATTTGAAGAATATCTCATTTGATCATTTTCTTTACGGTGACGAGATCAGTGGGTTTATTATATGTGACATCACCCTTCAATTGTAGGACTATGACGGAAGACCAGTTACGTGATTAGGTTTCTTCTAATAATGCTTGCTCAATTATCTTTATAAGGGCACCTAGAAAGTCATGATTCTGTCCAAATGAATGGATTCAAACGCGGTTTATAAAGTTGATATCCAAAATCAATGAATTTGCTTTATCAAGAACGTCAAGAATTACTGCAAATAATCAAAATCAAGTTTTCATATAATCACAATTCAAAGAGGCATCTGTTTGGTTCTATTTTTTTTTTTCTTTCTTTAATGATTTTGATTTATCCTTCATGTTACTATACCTAAGCGTGATTGTGACACGAGTCACTTAAGTCGTACCTGTGAACATAACCAAGACACCAATGAGACATCACTTCTATGAAGGGCTCCAGTGAATGCTTCCTCGTACTTTCCCTCAGCTATCAACCTTGACAAGTCTTTTTTAGGGTCCTCGGCCTATCATATAGAAGTGATTGTTCATTACATGAAATATCAAGAAAACCCATTTAAAATAAGAAGACAATGGGAAAGACAAGGAAAAATACCATCTCATGTAAACCGTTGCTGATCTGTGTTACAAAGGGATCTGCTACTTTGGAGTTAGCTGCCATTGCTAACAGTTTAAGTTGGCCCTCAGCCAATTGCCCAGTCAAGGTCTGAGTCATTGATGATGCGGAATTAATTGTATCCTGTAAAATTTACACAAGCTTTCAAAAGAGAGAAACCAGATACCTAAGACCTCAAAAATTATGTCTAACAGAAATGTTGTATCAGTCGCACATATTAACAACAGTCAGAACAGGTGTATCCTACAGATGATCGGAAAGCCTAGCCAAAAATTATTCAACCATGAGTAGGTATTTAATAATTTACATCCAATTAGTGCCACACAACATATCACCAAGTTATAACAATTTCTTTGACAATCAATGTGATAAACAACAGAAAGGCAAGACGAAACAGTGATTCCTAGAAAAGCAACATCAAAAGTAAAAGTAATATAATCTGTTTCCAAAGCAAGCTTACTGTACATACCCTCAAAGTCATGACTAGAGGGGAATGAGCAGAATCATACTGCTGTTGCATAGAAGTTGTGTGCTTCATTAGACCATTCTGAAATGTGACGTCAATTTGCTCAAACATAGCTTTGCATGACATTTCAAACGCAGGAATGATTGAAGCTTCCAAACCATTCTTTAGTGCTTCCTACAAAGAGAAACACACGAAAATTGATTAACCAAAGCTACAAATGTTACAGGTTCAATATCATTCATCTCTGTAAACATAAAATCTAAATCCAAAAATCTGTAGCCAACTAAAATAAACTACCAAGACATGTGAAATAAGCTACTGCACAGTTTCCACTGGATGAATGACTTCAAGATGTGATAGAGAGTTGTGTAAAAATTACAAGCTCAGAGAAATGCAAAGGAATAACTTCAAAGAATGCCGTTTAAAATATTGAGAACAAGTGCTTACTTGAAGAGCTTGCTTGCCAGAAGTTTGAAACTGCGCATGTATCTGCCGAGCCACTGTAGCTTCAAGTTTTGAACTAACTGACTTTTCTAATTGATTCAGCGCCTTGTCACCCACCCCTTTCTGCCAAATTTATAGCAGAGCTCATTCAGACAAAATCAAGGATAAACTAGCAGCAGTTGCCCAGAAAGGAAAATATCATGCTACAGTAAGCATTTGCAGTGGAAATCTACCACATAGGATTGATTATGGAAGTGTTTAGATTACAAAACATCATGCCACGGTATAAGTTTTCCATGCATGATATCTAATTAGTTCTATGATAACAAAAATGTCATAGGATGCACCATTCAGAATGGGAGAACAACCCCCCCGCCCCTCTCTACTTGAAGTTACAAATTGAAAAAAAAAATTGACTCCATATATATATTGAACACAACCTCTTTCAAATTCTATAAATAATCTTTACCTGGAAACACTCGGTGACAGCTGATGATACTGCTTTCTCTATAATTTGACTAACGGAACGTGAAACAGTTGGTCCAATTGGAGATATTTCCTTCTTAATCATTTTCTCCAATAGTGCTGGTAAATCCTTGTTTACATAATTGGAGATCAAATTTGTTGTTTGCTGTGTACGGTCCCGCTCTAACTTCTCTTGCTTTGCATTTTCTTCTTGTAAGCGAGCCCACAAAGCATCTGAGTTAGCCTTGACAATTCTCTCTAAGTTTCGACCCAAGGATCCTTCCAATCTTCTGCCTTCCTTAGTAACTGGAACAGAAACCATCACGTTCATCTGCTTTTGCATTTCTTTATGCATGCTTAGTAACTGAAAAAAAAGGCAAAGGAGATTAAAAAATGAGAAGAGAGATATCAGCCCATTGTGAAACATGTCTGTATAAGAGCAATAAACCTGATATTTTTAAGACAAGAAACAATGCCTTTCCAATAAAGACTATAGTCGCTACATATTTCATTTCGGAAGGGGGTCAAGGAGAGAGCATCAATATAAATTTCCTTTCGAAAATGTGTGGACCTCATGATGACAGAAAATCATGCATCATGAAACCCGATGATGGTAATATAAAGATAGATAAGCTTGCCTATTTGATAGCTAAAAAACAATTAAAACAGCATAAAGCATGCAGAGCTACATAACAAGGGCATGAAATTAAAGGAGACTTCTTCAGAAAGACAGGTCCATCCATTTTCTTTTCAGGCTCCAGTGTCTGCCCTTAACGTGCAGAGTAATGTCCATAAAGTTAGAGAAACAAAAAAAGTCCACCCCAAAATAGATCATGAAGAAGAAACTAGATGCATATTCTATCCACGCTAAAAGTTATAATAGCAAAAAATTAGTCTAGGTAATATTTTAAAAAAAAAAAAAACATAAATGACATGGCCTGAAACAGTATCAATAACAAAGTTAGTGGACTGATTGTACACACCTGGTCAAATCAAACCCAGACAAAAAAATAAAAACTCAAATAGAATTAATGACCTGGCCTAACATCTCCTGCATAGTCAACAGTTGAGGCAAAGCAGCTTCCCTGGATGAACCTCCTGAATTGCCACCTTGATCATTTGACAAGTCTGTTGAATTAAAAGGACTAGGAGAGGGGGAAGATGTACCAGATGCTTGAGAACTTTTGCCTTTCTGTCTTCTACTTTTCATGGCTGGCGCAGCAGGCTGTGAAGCTACAACTGCAGTTGCTGATTCACTGATGTTGTCAGTTACAGCTTTACTCATGTCTTGAGCATCTTCTTCAACAGGGTTATGAATTTGATCAGGTGCATCAATACTATTTATGTTATCAGCCTGATTAACACCCTCAACGCTATAAGTTTCTCTGGCCATCTGAATGCCCAGATCTGAGGCCTGAGAAAAGAATAGCTTCTCTTTTTTCTCAGCAACGGTGGTCTGAGAACTCTTGTCATACTCAATATTTTCTTGATTAGAACCTGTCTCGCCTACAACTTTAACCTCCACTTCAACATTTTCTGTCTCGTTGTGGACATCATCTTGAACCTTAGCTTCAATACCATTCATACCTTGAG
Organism: Bauhinia variegata; assembly: GCA_022379115.2. NCBI lineage: Eukaryota > Viridiplantae > Streptophyta > Magnoliopsida > Fabales > Fabaceae > Bauhinia > Bauhinia variegata. The sequence continues at coordinate 2,996,695 of CM039438.1, read as the reverse complement.
AATTATCAGAAGATAATGCAGCTGTAGAGAATATTTCAGAGGGAGTCACCAAATGAGTTGGGTGTTTGAATATCATTGGGGGATTAGAAACAACAGAAACATCACCCTGTTTGACTTTATCATTCTTTCCCAAAATGTCAACTGATGGAGGCACATCAGAGATGTTATCTTTTCCAGACTCCATTCTTTGTTCAGCTGTGCAATGAACATATGTTTGATCGCTGCTGTGATTGGCATTTGTCAAAGTACTCTCTAAATTACTCGATGGACTTCTGAAATTGGCTGACTTCTGGGACAATCTTGGACTAAGAGGAGGAAGAGGAGGTGATGCAGTGTTGATTTGCTCAGCACCATTATGAGAAGTAAACTCATTTGCCTTGACTTTCATATCTGAAGTAGAAACTTCTGGCGAACCAGAAACCTCTGAAGAAGTCAAAGTTACTGGAAGGCTCCCCATGGGGGCACTTTCCGAGCTGCTAGAATGAACCTGTGGCACATTTCCAGTATCCAAATTGGAAGATCTATAAAAAGCATCAGTCGAACAAGATTGATTGGGTTCTGTTTTTTCAAATTCAACATTGTCCAGAGGTGGTGGCAAACACTGAGACAAAGTGAGTGCATACTGTTGGATAGCTTGTGTTTGTACACAATACACCTGTACAATATGTTCTCCGTCTGGTAAACTGTCACTAGTTCCGGTAAGACTCAATATAGGCATTGTGACTGTGAACTCAGCAATGTAATCCATGTGTGTAGCAGTTGGATTAGATCCGTATTCTATGTGTACAGCATATATTGTATTTTTCTTGGCATTCGCAAGCAGGTATAGACCAGCATGGGGCAAGGCTACTACTTGATTAAAGAATGCATCTTCAGGCTTGGCTTGAGAAGAGCTTCTTATATCCAAAGTCTGAATACAGTTCCATGACTCGGAATCACTAGGCAATAACCAGCCCTCCTCATTGTCAGAGACCCATACCTTCACTTCCCTACTCAGATGCCCCTGCAATAAAGGAAAAAGGAAATATAAAAAGTGATCAGTTTATGAACAATATCAGGATAATCGTGGAAACCACCTTGAGCAGAAACGGACAAAGGTCAAGCTGTATAACAAGATAGTCTAAAAGCACCTGCAACTGAAGTATAATCATATACCATGTTTCCAGTTATGGGAAAAACAAGGAGCATATACCGCTGTGATAAGGACAACATGATCAGGACGGTGAGGAGCAGTCAAGAATGTCACGGAATTAACAGGCTTGCCATCATATGGCCTTAAGACAGCAAGTGGCAATGCCTTGCGTTCTTCCCATATCTTCACCTGTTAGTGAAAAAAGAGAACCTTAGTCAACACAACTTCCACCAGAGTGACAACTCCAAATACCAAATTAACTGAGCCATGAATACGTCAATTAGAACAATCCATTCCCCAACAATTGATTGGAGCTAGGGATGGAAATGAGCTGAGCTCAAGCTCAGCTGAGCTCAGCTCACATAAAATTTAGTGAGCTCAAGCTTGGCTCTTTTAACTAGCGAGCCAATTTTCCCAACTCAAGCTAGCTCACGAGCTGGCTCAATTAAGCAAATTATATACTAATCATATTCTTTTAACAAAATAAATAAGATATCATTCAACAATATTAAAAAATAAACACTGCTCAATAAATAGTCTTAATAAAATTTTAAAAAAAGGTAAAAAATCAGTATAAAAAAAACTCTAAAACATGTGTGCTTTGTTAGAATTAGATAAAGCCTTATGTACTTATGGTATCAAGGCCTACAAAAGAAACAAAAATGTCCAGGTCTATATACTTAAGAATATAATGATATAGCATAAGTTACATATAATGATATAATATATATGCAACATAATATACTAATATATATATATATATATATATATATATATATATATATGAGTTGAACTTATAAAAGTTCAAGCTCGGCTCATTTAATAAACGAGCTGAAATTGTTGGCTGAAGTTCAGTTCATTAGTTTACGAGTCAAGCTTACTGAGCCATTAGCAAGCCGAGCTAACTTAGCTCATGAGCCAGCTCAGTTTATTTCCATCCCTAATTGGAGCTTTCAATCAGTACGTTCAATGTTTGTGCATATCAAGGATGTCTATGCTTAAACCAAAATTTCTTGAGAAACTAGAATTGCCTCCCAAAGAAAAATAGTAAATAAATATAAACTCCTACATATATAGGTTAGACAAGAAGAAAATGTATATTTCTTCTCCCCCTCCTCTTTTCTTTAAGGATAAGGGATTGAGGACCACATTTCTTCTGTCAGAGATCTTTTAAATCTAAAGTTGTAACAAAGAAATACATTGGCACTGAAAGAAAGGAAAATGCAGACCGTGCCATCAGTTGATGCTGAAGCTAATCGACTCTTCATCCATTGGCACATTGACAACTCAGTAACATCACCATCATGTTTACCAACAAGTTGCAATCCATCAATCAATTTATCAATGGAACATTTAAGAGGCTCTTCTTCTGAAAAGGTTTCACCTCTACCAACTCTCATGGTGTCAATTTTGAGAACACGACTTCCAATGGCAACCATTAAAATCTCCTGTTGGGCAATTCCGAGAAAGATACAACTGATAAGAGAAGTTAAAATGGATCGGAAGATAATATACTTAATGACCAAAATTATTAGTAACTTGCTATTACTTGTTTGTGGGGATGCCAACATATTCGTGGGTGAACTGATTCACCCTCTCCTAATATTTTAATGGCTATTACAATTTTTCCGGTGATTTGAGACTTGCCTTCCTCATCAGGCCCCTCATTGATCTTCCATACAAAAACCCTCCCATCAGTGCTAGCACTGTAAATATGATAGCACATTCAAGGGAAGGAAGATTGCATAAGTACACTGCAAGACAAATGACAAACAAAGAGCGGATAAGAGATATCTACCTGGCCAATAGGTGGAGATCCTCAGCGAAGAAAGCCATATCCGTTACTCTCTATACAAGAGATAATTATATAAATGAGGGATCGGGCATACATATACAGAATGAAAAATAAAAATCATCACATCTTAAATGTGTATAGCAACCTACCTGGGTGTGACCTTTAAGCAAATGTCTTAATGCAGTATTAATATTAAGGACACGGATTGCACCAAGTTTCAATCCATAGCATATGTAAGATCTATTCACTGCAATCTGACGGCCAAGCACAAGGCCAGGATCAGAAGCATACTTAGTTATAGGAGTGACTTCAAGCTGGGGCTGCACCTCCCCTGGCTGCCGCATATCAATGTCGTAAACAACATGGTCTCCGATCAAATGGCGTCCCCTTGGGAGTTTGCTGCTTAGCAACCTCGTCGGGGCAGACTGTGGGGTTGCCAGGTTAACCGGTGGAGCCGATGGTGTGGGGGACGACAGCATAGCATTTGTGTGCATTAAAAAATCAGAAACGGTGGCTGGTGATGAAGGGGATGGCGATGAAGCTGGATAAGGCACAGAAGATTGAGGTGATTCTAAATTAAAGGGAAGGTTTTGAGTACCCAATAGAGCCATCAAGCGGGCACCACCGATGTTATTAGAATTAGGGGATGAGGGGAGGTGTGGGGAAGAAGGAGAAGGAGATTGAAATATGGGTCTTTGAAGAGCGTGCATTTGAGGAAGGTGCTGTTGCTGTTGATGGAGGATACGAGGGAGCTCTTGTTGTTGATGGTGGTGGGTTGGGTAAGGGAGGAAGTGAGGGTGATAAGGATATGTACCGGTGGGTGGAGGATAAGAAGAAGAAGGGTTTGGGTATGAAGAAGGAGGAGGAGAAGAGGGAGCAGGAAATGAAGGAGAAGAGTTTAAATTTGAGGAATTTGATGGTTTGAAAAGCTTCTGCAAATCAAAATGACTTGTTTGCTGCTGTTGCTGTGGATTTGAATTCCCAGGGGAAGCCATAAACTTGGGGAGGGTAAAATCTCAGAGATATTGAATTGCAGTAACGAAAGATTGAAAATTTGGAACCGAAAAAAGATGGGTATGAAAGGATCCAATTGATGATGATTTGAGATCTGAAATTGGATTCTCTCTATTGTTCTTCTTCTTGTGGGTGGCTTCCACTGCTGCTCGGTACTTGTTTCCTCTTTAGTAGTCAGTATCTATCCAGAAAAAGAGAATTTAAATCCTTTATACAAAACTTTTCTGCTCGTCTCCTCTCCGATGACAGAAGTAGAATTAGACAGCTGCTCGGGAAAATTAATGTAAAGGACAGGGTTCATTAATTATCATCCTTCGTGGTTTATGCATGTTTTTCCAAGTCTCGCATTTCGTTTCTTATTTGAGGGGCTCATTTTCCAATTTAGCAAAGAGAGAGAGAAAATTTGACTACAATAAGTGGGACAATATGTCTGTTCTATATATCTTGAATATTTTATTTTTTCAAAGTTTTAAATTGATAGAAAATAAAGTTAAAAATTTTTGATTCCTTGCTCGATTTTATAAATAAATAAAATAGTCATGCTATTTAAATTTATATTTTTCATTGATTACTAATATTCCCATAAAAAAATTAGTGTTGTATATTTTTAGTATTACGTTAGCATATATTATTTGCTTAGTTAGTGTTATGTTAGTATATAATTTTTTTCATTGATTACTAATTATTGTTATATATTTTTAGTGATATTATTGTTCAAGGTACATCTTATTTGCTTAGTTAGTGTATGAAATATTTAATTTTTATTACAATCTTGACAAATTTTGTTGCTCTTGATTGGGTGATACCATTTTGAATCAATCAATGATGGCTTATTTTATGTTTAGTAAGTTTCCATCTAAAAGTTGAGGCTAAACTCTAGTTCATGAGATCAATTTTTCATAGTTAAATATCTAATTTTTAAGAAAATATAAAGTATTATTTTATGTAGAAAAGAAAATTATAAAAAAAAAAAATGAATTCATAGTTGAAACTCCTTTGAAAGATGAAGCAAAACCACCAGAGCTGAGCTGCAAAGCAATGCTGTTCATAAGATCAACCATGTCATCAAGTGCTCAGCACTAACCCTCTGATCAAATTGCATCATACTCAGTATTGTTCATAAAATTCCACACACAAGGGTCAAGCTGATGTTATCCATCATGACCCACATTTGTTGTTTAATGCAACCAACTGATTGGATAGGGAAAAGAAAAGGCAAGAAAAAAGAGAAGGAACTGTGGAGCCCCAATGGAAGATTAGAGACCCTACTGCGCCTTCCTTCCCCAAAATCCTACGAATTTTTCTTCTGACACCATTTCATCAATTCTGACTTCAATCAGAGTTGGATACAAATACTCAACACACTGTTTTCTCACATTGCTATGATTTTGCCCAACTATTGTACCTAAAAAATAGCATGGCCAACCACCAAAAGACATAAACAAACACGCCAACCCAATTCTCAGAAACACTCAATGTAGCCAATCTTCTTTCTTTTCTTTTGTTTTCTTTTTTTTATAAGAGAAGGTGGGTCACAATATAATTTCAACAAATTAATACAACACAGTAAGATGAATGAAACTACTGATTGATTAATTACAATGAAAAATAGACACATGACCAGTTAAACCCAGAAAAAAATAAAATAAAATTATACGGCTATCTGATTTTTCAAACATTAATATCTTAATGTTCAGACCCAGAATAAAAGAGAAAAAAAAGGAAAAAGAAAAAACAAACATAAAGACTTTCAGAGGTAAATAGATTGTATTTGACATGATAACTCCATTTCAACTACAGCATCCTCCAGCTTGAGAAGAAGCACCATCCCTGCCTCCTGATGGTCCAGGAATTCCACCATATCCTACTTTTATTCCATAAGACTGCAACCACACAAAACATGTCAATATCTTAATCAGTTGCTTCTTGAATCAGAAGAATCTTATCATTCACTTTGGAATAGTTATTTCCAAAATGCAACCTCAAACTGTAAAATTTTTGGGCTCAATATCCGAGTAAAATCTGAAATTTCCATAAAAAAGATGAGGTAAAGAATGACAACAGGCAAGAATGAATAAAGAAACCAACCTCATTTGATACATCAAAAACTCCATCCTGAATCTTTTTGTATATGGTTGCAGCTGTTTTTATGAAAGCCTGAAACAGGAAATGTTATATTAGAATCTTAGAGGAATAGAAACGCCAATAAATTTAACCTGCAACAGTGGAAGATGAGTTCTGGGGGGGAAATGAAGAAATTTCAATATATAGGTTGTATGTTTGAGATCTGTGACCTCTTCAACATTCTGAGCAGTTTTTGCAGAGGCCTCCATGAAGATCAACCCGTGCTCCTTTGCAAACTGCTCACCTTCCTCTGTACTCACTGCCCTTCTGTGAGCAAGGTCACACTTGTTCCCAATCAGCATGATTGTCATATTTGTATTTGCATGCTGTCTTGCATCTTCCAACCAGCTAGCCAAGTGATTGAATGTCTCCCTCCTGTTGGCAAAACACTGATCAGCCTCATTCCATAGCCTTATATGAACTAAGCAACGCATAGCAACTACAACACAATTATATAAACATACATGCATCAAAATAAAAATAAAAAAACTATCATTCTCTAGCCCCATAAAATTGAGTAGGCATAGGACACACACTACAATTCAAATAACTCTGTTTGATACTGTTTTGACTTACATCAGATGATAATTTAAGTTGAGTTATTAATGTTTGTCATTTATTCTTGCACATCATATTTTCCATCAAAAGTTAAAAAGAGAGCAGTCAGGAGCACAACAAAATGACTTCATGTACAAGTGAAACATTTGTTGAATTAAAATTTGAAGATACCTGGTTATATCATAGACAAGCAATGCACCAGCAGCCCCTCTGTAGTAAGACCTTGTAATTGATCTGAAAGATTCTTGACCAGCCTGGCATATTTAAAGGTAAGTATCAGATACATAAAAGCTCAAGCAACTAGAAAATCAAACACATTTTCCTTCGGTCAACACATTACCGCTGGTAGTCCAAAAATTGTGGCATGTCTATCAATTTATATATGCTAAGTTGCTAACCGTCTAATTTTTAAAGATTAAAACGATATCTTTTGAGGTCACAAAATCCCATGTTCTGCACACCACTCCCCTTCTGAAAATCAAATCACTCTACAGTATAGTGGCTTGATAGAGAATATTCATTATCCAACCTCTCCAGAATCAAATGTTCTTACTATGAATACTGTATTGTTTTAATAAGCGAAATGCATGGCTATCATCTAAACTTTCCACAAGAAACCTAACTAATGAAGTGTTAACTGGAGGAAATGGGTGTCATCGACAAGGACAGACTACATGCTTGGGACAATGTTAATCTGGAACAAACATGGCATGGAGATCAAGCTATCAACACAGATAACAAGCAACTAATAAATTTCATTTAAAACAAAAGAAGCATCTTGTCTTCGCACACTAGCTAATACAATCCATCTGCACATAGATACCCTCAATGAAAAGCATCCACTCATTTAACAAAAGAATAAATGAGATAAACACCTCAACCACATAAAACTTGCGAGGGTAAAACCGCATCTAGAGAGTTCCCTAACAGAAGATCTTTACTAAAACTAATGAAATTTGATTAAAAATTCCCAAAAATAAAAAATTAAAACATTTTCAGAGAATTCCAAATTTGAACTATTTGAAGAAAAGGTTGAACAAACCGTATCCCATATTTGCAACTTGATCGGTTTATTGTCGATTGTGATCATTCTGGCCCCAAACTCAACGCCAATAGTTAAGTCATGCACAGGTTGAAAGCGCTTGTCGGTGAACTGAAGTAGAAGACATGACTTTCCAACTCCTACAGGAAAAGGAATAAGGCTCATGACCAACCTGCACCCTGACTATTTGATAAACAAAAATAAAAGAACTACAAGTGTAAAACACAGAACAAAACATCCTTACAGATCCTTAAGAAACTCGAGGACTGAACAGTGGCCAAAAAACAGCAACGAGAAAACACTTGGAAACGAAGAAAATAACTGATAATCTAAGCAAAATAACTTTTAAACCAAGTCGTGGAAAAGGGTAGTTACGGTGAAGAACTGCTGAAAATACCAGATCATTCGTTTAACCATCCTCCAAAAAAACGAAATCAGAAATATTGCAAATTCAATTGAAAACCAAAGTCGGCTAAGTTACATGTATACTGTGAATCAAGTAATAAACTTTATAAGATTCCCCATGAATTAGAGAACAAAAGAGAAAAGTGTCATCAATAAAACCCACCCATAATTCTACCCAACAAATCGCCAAAAGGGATTTAAACCTTGGGATTACACAAAACCCAGATCAAATTTCCAACAGTAATCCGATGGCTAAGCAAATTAATTGTCAAATCAGCGAGGGAGAAAAAACAATACCGGTATCGCCGATGATGATGTATTTGAAGAGGTAAGCGTATGACATTCTCAGTAAGCAGCGCGCGCAAAGTAAAGCTCAGATCTTTTGAATTGAATTCAATGGCTTTTTGTGGGGAAGAAGAAAGGTTGAAGAGAATTCTTCAAGAATAAGAGAGCAGGGGAAAAAAGCAATTAGAAGAAAAACAGGAAGAGAACAGAAAACAGAGCGAGAGTCGAAATAAATTTAAAGGAAGCAGTTCCAGCGAGGCAACGGAATACGAATACGTTTCCGTATGCTATTCCAAGTCCTTGTATGTTTCTTTTCCTTCCTCCCATCTCCCTTCCCATCACCTTCTTCCTTCAATTGTTTCCATACGACAACGCACCTGCAAGCATATGAGCCACATGCATTATTCCATGTCATGCTCTTGTTGGCCCATCTAGCCCAAACATTTGTTTTTGTTTTTTTTTTTTTTCTTTTTTAATATATAAATCACACAATTTTATGAAAATTACTTCATTCATTTCCTAGCTACTAAATTTATCATCTTAATATTTATTCAAAGTTTAATTAATTTAAACAATTTCATTATATCATTATTACTAAATCGAATTCTTAAAATTATTTCAATATTTATTTGAATAAATATAAATACTCTAAGACAATACTCTTAAAAATACTATTTGTGTATATATATATATATATGAAAAAATTCCTTTTTTTTTTCTTAGTCAAAATAAGGGCTTATTATCTTGAGTTATAAGCTAAACTAGTTTAAGGATTGGCACATTCTAACATACATTAAATTATTGTTAACATATCCTAATACGTCATTTCAAACAAATGACTTCTTATAACATATTTTTCTCTATTTAATTAAAAAATCGAATTAACCTTATCTATATATTGCAATATTTCATATTGCTATCCACTGCAGAGTTCTAATCCACCGGCCACATGCCCGCCATGTATGTATTCATTACTTAATACATAGACTTTAGCCGCAGACCAGAATATTTTGGTATTGCCTAGAATCATCACAGAAATAGAAATTTCTGCATAATGGGACAGGAGATGTACATGGGTGTCGTTTACATCATAATTGTCCTTCAAAATGATAATTTTTTGTCAAAAAACATAGCAAACATACCACTAAAAAATAAAGAGCAAAAGACAGCCCACAAAAACAACTTTAAGAACAGGTTTATCACTTGAAGGGCCTACAAAATTCGAAAGGCTCAACATTGTTAAACTAAAAAGGATCTCTGCAGTTGAATGGTCCTATCTTGCTGCTGTAAACTGTATAGAATAGCGACGAACTCAAACCAGAATAGATTAACAGTTGTCTGACACAGTAAAATGAGTTTACCCCATCTGAGTTCGCTTTAAATAGATATTCTGCAGACTGCAGTTCTCTTTCTTCCCTGAAAAGATGGATTTTTAAGTAAGGAATGTTTCACTCTTCAAACAGCAGAATCTGTTTTGTTTTATGAATGTTCCCAATGAGGAAAGCCCATAAGAGATGACATGCAATGAGTTCAGCAAAGCCAGGATACCTGAATCTAGCTTTAACATTCAGCACTTCAAAGTTCAAAATTGTTACTTTAGAACAGATTTTTCACTTAAAAGGCCAACTTTCCAACGTCTATGGAGTTCATGTGTGACAAAACATGACTTATCAATGTGTGGGGCCTCTAAAATCGGTATGCACTAAAGTGAAAAAGAAAACAAAAGTTATGATATCAATGTCCAATAACCAAGAAAAGACTACATGTAGCACAGCAAAAAGAACCAGTGCCTTGTGACCAAAAATGAGGCCCTGTAGTCCAATTGGTGCAGACTAAATAACTTGACTGTAAGTTTGTAACAATATGCATGGCACGAAAAAGGTTCAGCATTTCAGATTGTAGACGCTGTTTAGTGGCTGTTTAGAGAATCCCACCTTTATATGATACATTGTGCAAAGCTTTTAATGTGAAATCACCGATAACTTGCGCCGGAGCAGAGTACGGACGTCGGTGGCCGAACGCCGGAGAAGGTGGACTAGCATCGGTAGAGAAGCACCAAGACAAGAGCTTGCGAGAGAGTGGAGGAGCATATGGGTGGGTCTGTGGGTATGGGGCTCTTCTCTCTGTGTTGTGAGCGAGGGCAGGAGTGGTAAAATAATTTTAGTTACACCCCTGTTGCAAAGCGCCGTTTTTGACCGGATAAAAAATGGAAGGATACAAAATTTTCGATTCTGTAAATTAGCTCCCTATCTCTCTCTCATGCCTTAACGCTTCTGAGTTCTCTCTACATCTCTCTGCAAGCTCTCTGTCGCCGCTGCTCAGAGTCGCCATCCCCGGCGGAGATCGCACCCTCTGGTGAGTCCTCCTCATCTTGCTTTCATCTGTGAGTCGAAACGTGATTGGAATTCTAAATTTTCCGGCCAAACATCAAAATCTTCCCAGTAAGTGATTGGAGTTGTGGTCTCATCACAGCTGTAATCCTCTTCTGATGTGGATAAGTGATTTCCTGAACACCACCAATCACCCATTTAGAGAAGGACAGCAAATACAGAGGATCCAAATCCAACTTGTTTGATCGTTTCTTTCATTGTTTTCTGAATCTGAAGGGAGAAGGGGATTCGGAGTCGTCCTGGATTGAATCTAGAACTGCATGAAGGGTTCGATCCATTAATTGAAGATGGGTTGCATATGCTTCTTGGTATTAGTATCATTTCATTGCGGTTAAATCACACGGATCCTCAAATTCGATATTTTTGTTTATTTTTTTCAGTTAAGCAACGATTTTAATGACATGGATATCAATGAAATACAAATTTCAGGAACTACTGTGTATTTTTGTAATGAGTGTGTGGCAGTTTGTTTGGAGGAACAAAAGTGGTTTGAGTCTATTTCTCGATATTGTGGAAACTGGATACAACAAAGTTGGCTACCATTTGGCCTTTATAGTTCCTTCGATTATCGAATTATTAGAGAAGGTTTGGAGGAATTGATGTCACAGTAAGCTTTTCTGTGAGATGAAATGGTTTTGTAGTTGCTTCTCCGTGTCTACTTAAGACGTCGTTTGCAAACTATGGAAGATGGTAAATGATATGGGAGACAAGAGTTAATGCCGCTTTGAAACATCTGGGCAATAGATTTGGCATTTGTCCTGTGTGCGAGTAGGCTATGAATTTTGTTTATTCTCTTGTAAATTATTTGTAGTCTTTTCTCAATCTAAGCTGTGGTAGACATGTTGGTGCATGCATGCAGGAAAATATACTTGCATTATATTGACATTCTTCGTCATTTGTCTCTTCAGTCTATTACTGTATCTGTTTGTGATTGATAATGTGCTTACTATGAACTGAAGGCTTTGTAATTACAATGGCACATGCAGGATTTAGCTACAAAAAACCATACACTGGAGTAGTTTGACTTTCAGGAAGGTCAACTAGCAGAACCTACGAAATGCACAAAATAAGTTGAAGACTTCCTTGTTTGCTTAACTGAGCTATTTAGACTATAATGGCCTCAGCATTCCTGGATATTGTGAACACTACATTAGATTGGGTGACATCGGCCTTAGATGCTCCTTCTGCACGGGCTGTAGTTTTTGGATTTAACATTGGAGGTACTCTCTCGTATCCTTGGATTGGATATTGTTTCCGGATGATTTTATATGTGATTGACTGATTTTTTTCCTATATTTACCTGGTTAAAGGACATTTATTTGTGGAAGTTCTTCTTTTTGTGGTCATCCTTTTCCTGCTTTCCCAGAAAAGTTACAAGCCCCCTAAACGGCCCTTAACAGAGAAGGTTTGTCTGTGCTTTCTTTAATATTCTATATTTGATTTCCCCATACTGTGCTTGTGGAACAGCCTTGTTACGAGTTGGTGAAAGACTGAAAGTTTTATTAGTTGTCCTTATAATGCCTTATCCGAAACGCATCATGTTGTAATTTAATCTTATTGATAGGCTTGCTTACTGTCTGCAGGAAATAGATGAGCTATGTGATGAATGGGTTCCGGAGCCACTCATACCTTCACTCGATGAAGAGATGCTGTATGAACCACCAGTGTTGGAGAGGTAAAATATGGTTAACGTTTGTTATCTTTTTATGTTTCTTGTTTCCTTTGCCAATGGAGTGTCTTTCCTCAAATTACATTTGTGGTGTCTTTCCTGTCAGTTTTGTTATTACAATTACAGTTTTTCTTTAAGATTCATAAAGTCACTTTATTTTAATTTTAAATAAGTATTGTTTGGGTTAAAGGTGTGCTGTCTGAGCAGAAAATGCCATGATTGATGGGCTCATTTTGTAATGTTAAATTAAACAATAGGATTATTACAGATATCTTCATGCTGATGAATAAAGTTTTGTGCAGTGCTGCTGGGCCACATACCATAATTAATGGTAAAGAAGTTGTCAATTTTGCTTCGGCGAACTATCTTGGATTGATAGGCCATAAACAGTTACTTGTAAGGAATTGACGCTCTTATCATTGATTTTTTTTTTTGATGAAGCAGGACATTAACTGCAAATGTTTATTTCAGGAGTCTTGTTCTTCTTCTTTAGAGAAATATGGTGTTGGTTCTTGTGGTCCTCGTGGCTTCTACGGAACTATCGGTGAGACTCAATGTTGAAGTAGATTCTAATTGAAATTCACCCCTCTCCCCGTGTTTATGAGGAAATGCTTGTCCTTTCATAACACTTTTCTTTCCCAGATGTCCACCTTGACTGTGAAGCTAGGATAGCAAAATTTTTGGGAACCCCTGATTCAATTCTGTATTCTTATGGACTTTCCACCATGTTCAGTGCAATTCCTGCTTTCTCTAAAAAAGGAGATATAATTATTGCGTAAGTATGCTTAAGCTTGTCTTTGACAATTAATTAGGTGCTCTGTTCACTTTTGTTTCCTTTTTGGTCCATTGACATCATTGATCAAACCAAACAGTGCGTATTTAGCTTGTCTATATCTCGTTGCTTTGGGTTCCTTATGTTAATATAAAAACAGTAAAGTGACAACTGAATTGTATCTTGTAAAACCCATAAAAAAAAAAAAAAAAAAACGTCAGTTGACATAAGGTGACAAATGACAGCTACATTTATATTAAGTTTTGATGTTCAGAAGCAGAGGAGTTGATATGCACCTAGTTTTCCCATATTAAACAGCAAGGCTTATTTTTATGTTTGTTATTGTCATATTATTATATGCCTTCAGTAATTTGACATATCTTTTCAGCTTTAACTAGTTCTCATGAAGTTACAGATTCAATTTTTTTTTTTATTTAAGTGGGTTTTCCTATCTTTTTCTAGAGACGAGGGTGTCCACTGGGGGATACAGAATGGCCTTTATCTTTCTAGAAGCACTGTGGTATATTTTAAGCACAATGACATGGAATCTTTAAGAGAAACGCTGGAGAAAATCACTACCAAAAATAAGCGGATCAAGAAGTTGAGGCGCTATATTGTTGTTGAAGCTGTCTACCAGGTAAATTTTGTTTATTATGGTTGACTAAGTATCTTTAAACTGTGTTTTCATACATATAAATCCAACCGAAAGTCAGCAATTGTTAAAAAACAGTGCTTGTTTAGTACCCCTGTTAACATTATTTTCTCTGTAATTTTTTCCTCAGAATTCTGGTCAAATAGCACCCTTAGATGAGATCATTAAATTGAAGGAGAAATACCGCTTTCGTGTTTTATTGGATGAGAGTAACTCAATTGGTGTGCTTGGAAAGTCTGGAAGAGGTCTCACCGAATACTATGGAGTTTCAGTATGTATAAAGTCTCTTAGTGTGATTGTGTGTTTGGAGTGGGTTTAATGCATGTGTTGCGTATAAATAATAATCATTAAATGTATGCAGGCTGAGAAGTTAGATATTATAACTGCTGCTATGGGACATGCATTGGCCACAGAAGGAGGATTCTGCACAGGAAGCACCAGAGTTATAGATCACCAGGTATAGAATTGTTTTTATGTGATAATGAACATCAACAAAGAAAGGACAAAGGGGAGGGGGGCCGGGCAGAAATTACAGGTTAATTCCTCAAGCAATTAGCCTTACTGGATCATTTGATGCAGGGAAACACCAAAACTTTTCTATCACCGTTTTACCATTTGATACCTACAATTATTTCTTATCCAGTTTCATATTTACTGATATGATATCTCATTATGTTTTCAATCTTGGCAGCGATTGAGTAGCTCCGGATATGTCTTTTCTGCTTCTCTGCCCCCATATCTGGCAAGTGCCGCCATCACAGCTATTGACATCCTGGAAGAAAATCCCAGTCTCATAACAAAGTTAAAGAAGAACATTGCAATGTTATGGAAAGGTGGGCTTTAATCTAATTACCTCTTCAATGAACTCTCATTGTGCAGAATTGTGTACTTGCTGGTTTTTATGACATAACAAGGACCTTTTCCTTTTGTGGTCAAGCTTTTTGATTTGGGATTTCATTTGCCTTCTGCAGGATTATCAGACATACCAGGCTTCAAAATAGCAAGTAATCCTGAATCACCAATATTATATTTGAAGTTAGAGAAGTCAACAGGTTCCATGAAAAATGACATGCAACTGCTTGAAGATATTGCCCAACGTGTAAGGGGCTGTTTGCATTTGATAAATTTATGACTTATTATCATGTTCTATTGTTTTCTGCTTGTGCCTTGTGCCTTACGTTTATCTTATGACAGGTTTTGAAAGAAGATTCTGTACTTGTGGTGACTTCGAAAAGATCAATGTTGGACAAGTGCCGTTTGCCTGTAGGAATCAGATTGTTTGTTTCTGCAGCACATTCTGAGTCTGATCTTCTTAAGGCATCTGAATCATTGAAAAGGGTGGCGGCATTATTCCTCAGTAGTAGTTGAACAACTTTGACATCTCTCCCTTTCTCTTTTTTTTTTTTTTTATGTACTTAAAAGAACCTTAGCTTTTCTTTGTTAAAATGCAGTTTTGAAGTGCAGGTCAATAAAGAAAGGCCTTCTTTTGTTGATAATTATTGTAATTTATTTATTTGTGAGGATTTTTTGACTTGTTCATTGGTCGATACGATATTTTAGTGGTAGAAAAGTGCCTTTATTGTTTTGAATTGAATGAGGTTGTCAAAAAAAATGACTATGAAAGAATGTTCGAATCACGTGTTACCCTTTAACTTTTAGCTTAATGACTAACACAAAGGCAAGTCAACTTAAACAAAACTCTACCTTAAAAAGATTGAACGCTTTAAGCTATTCTTTATGTTTATTATTTGCTACTTCTGTATATTTTGCTGGATGAGTTACTTTGCTTTCTTTTTATACACAGACACGCCTGAATAAAGCGAAGTCTATTAGTTAAACAAAATTAAAACGACTCGGAACTATGATGCCGTTTTGAATGCAAAAGGAATATATCAATGAGAATTTTGCCATAAAACTTGACGTATTATATGCTGCAGCATGTGCAAAACAAGTACAATATCAGTTCGCCTACTTGCATTGTCGTACAATATACCAAAAACTTTCTGCAAATGCTGTTTCTCTCTGTATTTTTATTAATCGGTACATATTACGTTGTCCTCTGTTTTAGTTAGCTATCAAAATCTGAACATGGGATTCAAGAAACAAAAGAGAGAACGAAGGGAAAAATGAGCATCCGCCAGGGTCAAGGTTTCTGTGTTTAATTGGCTTTAACTTCTCCTAAACTGAGTATATCAGTGTGGCCAATCTTCTTCCTCAAAGCTTTTGCTAACTTGACAGCATCAACACCATCCCCAACCACAACCACTTTGTCATCTCCCTCCAACCCCATAAAATTCACACCTGCATTACCCAATTGCATGCAGATTAAGATAACAGCACGGGTTCATTCCCAGCTGCAAGAAATCAATAAAGAAAGAAGAAACACTTACCATTTGCTGCCGCTACGACCTTGAGTGCTTTCGTCTTGCATTTCTGGCAATTCATGCTCACTTTCATCACAATCTTTTGCTGCAAACAGAGCCATAAGCAAAAGGGTCAGCTGCATTGCCCGCAAAAACAGAGACTTTTGATTCAGAAAACTTGATTGCTAGTGATGTATATTAATATTAACGTTACCTTCATGTTTGATGAATGATCAAGTTTTTGGCTTTTGTGTTTTTCTCAAAAGCAATGTGTTGACGAGAGTCTAGGTTCCCATCCTTTTTATATGAATACAAGTCAAGCCAAGTCAAGGGAAATGAGATTAATAAGTGAATAGTGACCCCTCGTAGAAAAAATTTTAACGAGACAGGTTGAAGATTCTGGAAAAGGTGTTAATTTTGGGTATGAACGCGTAGACTAAGCACCTGCCGTGCGGAAAAAAATAGAACGCGTAAGAAGTATCCCTGCGTTTGACTGACTCTTGTAATGAAGATTGCAATTGCAATGCAATTTACAAGGGGACAGCATGGTACTATAGTACTAAGAACGTTTTATTAATTTCTCTTTAATTTTTTTTAAGATGGATTATTTAAATTTTCACTTGGCACTCGTGGGTTGTAATTGGTTTTATAGAATTGATGTCAACTTTGTGGCTTGATGATTAGATTTTTTTTTTTTTGAGTTTTAATTTTAAGATTATGTTTAGGTCAAATTTTAAAATACTAAAATTACCTTCTTTATTAAACAATTTTAAAACTTACCCCATATAAACTGTATGAAAACTAATTTAGACCAACTTTTGGACCTTCACTACTAAGTTTTTTATTTTAATGGAAGTTTCTTCTATACAAAGTTAGGCTCTAATTATTTGTACTTTATGGAAAACTAAAACAATTAGTCTTCTCATAAATAAAAACAAAATTGACCGTAGATTTTCTCATTGGTGACGTCCAATTCAATGAAATTGAAATTAGCGCACTTAAATGCAGGATACTACAGTCTAAGAGTCTATTCATAAAACAGACCATGTTTCGTGTCTTGTTGACGTCATGTTTTTCTCTTTTATTTTTATAAATAATTATAAAATTAATGTAAAAAAATATAAATAAATAAATATGCACATAATATTTTTCTTTAATTGTTAAGTTTTATAATTTTTTAGTGTTTTTACAAAGTATGAAACTAATTAGTTTTTTTAAGACAAATAGCAGTAAATAGAAGAATTCTTCTTCACAAATTGGAATTCCAAAGCAATTTCTCTTGTATAATTGTTTGTAAAAGTTTATTATTGTGGCAATACCTTAATTTTTCAAGTAAAATACTTTCATTTGCTAAACAAACACTTGTAAAAAGCCATGCAGTGGGACTTGAGATAGAAACGATGGAATCCAGAGAACCTCTACAATATAATCCAATTAATACAATAAAATGTCAGATTCGAAAAACTGTTGAAGAGAGAACCTCACTGTCTCACTGATAGGGATAGAGATTGACAAATTCCATAAACTGACTTTGGCAGCATTTGAACTCTTTAATGACAGTAGAATTTCTTGGTAGAGATACGGAAACTTCCATGCAATTTCCTCATGCACGTTCTGTTCCACGGCCACTTTAACCACAGGCCTGCAGAACATAACCACTATTAATGCTTAAGAAGAAGCAAAATCAATTTTTTTTTTTTTTTAAATAGAAAAATTTAAGACAAGAAATTATAGTTTGAGAATTTTTGAAGAGGACAAATAATAGTACATACTAAAAAAACCTTTATAAGAAACGAGATTTGTCCCCGAACAAAAGGAACGAGAATTGACCCAGGATAGGAAATGGTAATGATTAGTAAAATTTATAAGATATGGGAATTGCTTTTCTCAGACAAATTAAAGTTCATCACAGTAGCAGAAGTATATGAAAAGGCATAGAATGTTTCAAAGTGGAAACTGCATATTTGCTGTATATAATGACAATGCCAGTTTCTGATATCAAATGCAAATGCAAGAAAAAAAAAAAATAGTAAGATTTGAAGGGATAAGTTATGATTATTTTGATAGGAATAGCATTTTAGCTGCTATAAATTTTCTGAATGAGCAGCCTGCATGGCTCCCCTCACGCCAAGTAAGAAGGTGACCAACCCTTTTGGAAAGCTTCTTAGATGGCATTCAGGGAGCCAGGCAGGAACATCAGTTTCAGATCATAACAATCAGAAAAGATGGCACTCCACCAAATCTAGAGCTTCTTCACCAGAACCTGCACAAGTTCACGAAAACAATCAATTAATATCCCTCTTCGCACAGCTATAATTCCAAAAACCCAGAAATTTTTTTACACACATTAAGCATTCTCCCCCATATTGGAAACTAAAGTTACAACCTTTTCCAATTGAGAGAAGAGGAAAAAAAAAAAAAAACCATAAGAATGTTGCTAGCTAAAGTATAATTATTAGTGAAGCAGAGATATTAGTAATACTATCAGGAGACCAAACCTGCTGTTTCTTTTGCTTTTACTTTGACACATTTTTATGACTTTTCCTAAGCTTCCAATGAATCTGTTTGGTTCAGAAGCCAAGAGAGCTGTAAGGGATTTAAGGAGGTGATGAAGCAAATGGGAGTGAAGGGAGAGACAGAAGAAGAGGCCATGAAAGGAGAGAAGAAAGAAGGGTTATGGCAAAGGCGGCAGCCAAAGGCCTACTTTGTAAGTTGCAACAAATGGTTCCACTAGATAAAGCCAAAGCTGCCTGGGTTTTACAGGTAGCCTCTTTTGGATTTACTTCCCTTGGAAAAGGTGATCCTCTCTCCCTCACATTACTCTTTCAAATTCTCTTGTCACATTTTCCATCCTTGCTCAAATTTAATTACAAGTAATAAAACTATAGTGTGATCTGATGTGATCATAGCTGTCAAATCCTTTTTACTCTTGTTGAAAATTCAACTTTTTTTAATGATTATTTATGAATTAATTGACCACCATTATTTTAATTTATTAAAAATTTTAAATTTAAATTTTAAGAATGTTATTTAATTTAAATTTGATTTGAATAATATAAAATGATTAAAAAATAAAAACTTTAGCCTTTGTTGATCACCAGCCTTTTGGATAACAATAGTTTTTTATTATCAAGTAAGAGGGTCAATGAGTCTCATTGTGATAGACGAAGCCAAAACCAGTCAATAAGACAAGGCCAGATCAGTAGCAGTGTGCGTTTGATAAGTTATGAGCTTTAATTGGGTCGGTTTCCTCTCAAAAACTGAAGCTGGATCAAATATGGACAAATCAATTGTGGTCATGAAACTCATACTCCATCACTGTCAAGCAATTTTTATAACAGCAAAAACCTTGTGCAGTATCTTTCAATGGATTAAAATAGTTTTTCAAGTGCAAGTTTCATGCTTTCTTCTCACTTCATATTAAGAAAAGTAAGAACTAATAATAATGATGGATTAATGGTAACAATTCTGCATAACTGAATATGCATGCCTCATAAATAGAATTCAATGGCTAATTAATGGGCATTAAATGTTGAATTCCTTAATAGTTTGTACCAAAAAGAATTTTTAAAGTACCAACCCAGTTAAGGTATGCCTAGATAGAAAATTATCTTAAAATCAAGCAGATAAATAGATTTAACATTGTTAATCACATAGTAAATTTCAAGCTTTGTTGCCCAGGGTGTTTATAAACCGATTAAATCCATTTTAAATTGCTCGCTTAAAAATTGATAATCGAAAAAAATTAAAATTACAAATTTTAATTAATTTGGATTAATTTTTGTTCTCTCTAGGAAAATCACGTATAACATATTACTATTAATGATGGATTGGCAGGGAATACATAAAGATAACTTAGGTTTCAAATCATTCTTGAATAATGAAGATTGTTATTTGTTAACTATGGATTGTTGTTAACTTATGTATTAGTTTTGTATTTGTTGACGATGAATCGTAATAGTTTTGTATTAGTCTAGTATTTTTGTTCTTGATATTACAAAAAAATAAAATATAAAAATTAAAATAACTAATCAAATTCAAATTACATATAATTGAATTAGATTAGATTGGATGAGATGTTGTATTTTAACCAATTCAAATTGAACTGCAAATAATTTTTAATATGAATTGGATGACTTTATAGCTAAAAATTGAGGTCAAGCTGCAGCCTGCATTTTAAGAATTTTAGTTAGATCGTTGAATGTGTACAAATATTTTTTAGATTAATTTATATTTTTCTTTTTCGAATTTCTTCTAAATTTTCGGCCCATTCGGCCGTATGTCAGCCCAACAGAATTTTATGATGGGGAGTAGCGAGGCCCGCTACCATTTTGTTCAGACAATAAATTAATAAATAAATAATAATAATAGTAATTTTAATTTTAATTTTATCTTATTGTTTTCTGTCTTTCTAATACCAGCGTTAATTGATTCAATTCACTTCAATTCAACAGTTACACATTTGTCGGTTCTGGAACAATTCGTCTACGTGTCGGTCAATTGGTCGCCACGTCAACTGCGTATAGATCTTCAATTTGTCTTCACCTCTTTCGGGTATCTGTCCTGCGATTCTTTGTAGAACACTGTACCTATCTCTGTGCTGAAGCAAAACCCGCCATGGCTGTTTCTTCCGAAGATGCCACCAAGCTCACCACCACCACTTCCGACACCAAAGACCAAAACAGCACTTACAACTTCTCGCTCCAACCCATTCATCTCAAGGAGCTTCCCCACCTCACCGATTATGTTTCCAACCTCCAATCCTACCGGAACCCATTGGATAAAAACCCATTCTTTCACACCATCGAGGGGTTTCACTTGACCCAAACCGACATCGTTCTCCGCCAGATTGTGTACGACCTCTCCGGCAACTTCTCGCTTCCATCACCGCACATGGCGTACCTCAGGGCTGGCCCACGCAAAGATATCTACTTTAATCCTTCCGAAGCACGCGTCGCCATTGTTACCTGTGGTGGTCTCTGCCCTGGCCTCAACACCGTTATTCGGGAACTTGTGGTGGGTATGTGGGACCTCTATGGGGTGCGTCAAATTTTCGGGGTCCCCGCCGGCTACAGGGGATTTTACTCCATGGAGCCCATGCTGCTGAATCCTAAACTTGTTGAAGATTGGCACAAGAGGGGTGGCACCGCTCTAGAGACTTCCAGAGGAGGGTTTGATCTCGATAAGATCGTTGATGCTATAGAAAAGCGTGGGTTCAATCAGGTATAATCTGTCTCTCTTTGAACTTAGTGAGTTCGTATTTCACAATGTCATCGTCATAGAAATTTAATTTATTTTGGCCTATACACTTGAAAGAGTGTTTTTTCTTGTTTAGTTCCTGTCATTGGGTACTCACTTGATGTACATTTCGACACTTTACACCGTTTTATCTGGGTCGTGCTTTGATTTAAAGTTGCAGAAATTGTTTGTTCCATCAATGACATTTTGAAATGAAGATTTGAGATTACCCTTATAATATATTATTTTAGTTGTTAGCCTTTACAGTGATCAACAAGAGTGCACAAATGTGATGATAAAGCAAGGATTCAATGATTTAAACAAAGAAATCAGAGATTGGTGCTCTTTTTCGCCTCCTTTTGCTTCTTTTAAATCTTTATCTTTGTTGCGTCATTTGCTCGTCTTTCGGTTCATAATTGATAAACCTTCTAAAAGCACGGATCAGCCTTGCATTATAATGTTTATCTATCATGAGTGTATCTAAACTATGTTATCCTGTTTCTTTAACCAAGCACTATAAAGGGTTTTCTTTAATTACTCTGTTTTCTTCTCTTTCTGGGCCTCCCTGTCTGTCAAGTGTGCTTGCCACTTGTAATTAACATTGCAGCAGTAAGCTATATTTTCGCTTTACGGGAAATGACAGCCACTGCTGGATACCATGTTCATTTCACTGAAGGATGAAGTATAGCTGTCTGACATCAGCTGACAATATTTCCTTTTATGTTCATTTCGCGTTTGAAATTGCAGTCAATTGTCTTTATATTACATGATGATCAAGTTTTATGATCTAGAAATGCACATTTACGCTAAGAACTATAATAGTAAACTGCATTATTCAATATTCCTTGAAGATGTATTTTGACCTTATACTGCTTAAATTCACATGTCTAACAATCTACTCCTGAACTTACTTAGTGAATGTTGCTTGTTGGAAGCATAATTTGTTCCAGGAGTGCACACCAGCATTCTCTCTAGTTTCCATTGATTAAGATTATTTGATAAAGTATTTCAGGTTCTGATTATGAGAAGGATAGACAGTTGGCTTCAAATTTCATTCTGAATGTAAATGAAAGCTTCTTGCCCATTGGCCATGAAGAAGAGAAAGGAATTTTTGAGCCACCATTAGAGGCAATCACCAGGGAATCTAAAACTGTGAATGAGCCTTCTCATTTGATAACTAGAGGGTTCATTAAAGCGCCCAATACACCAACAACTCCCATCATATGAAATGGGTTCAATGTTATGAAACCCTTGAAAACTCGCAATGTCAATCTCTTCAAATTCCCATGATTAGGGTGAAGTTTGATACTTCCTTAACATTGACTAAGACCTATTTTCTCTGTGCTTTGACTTCAAATATTGTTGTGATGGCAATGAAAAAATTGTAACCTGCAATATATGCTTGTTACAAAGACAATTACTAATTGTTCCTTGTGTACTCAGGTGTACATTATAGGTGGGGATGGATCCATGCGAGGGGCTGTAAAGATATTTGATGAAATTTGCCGCCGCAAACTGAATGTTTCTGTTGCTGGAATTCCTAAAACTGTGGATAATGATGTGGGAATAATTGACCGATCTTTTGGATTTCAAACAGCAGTTGAAATGGCCCAGCAAGCTATCAACGCAGCTCATGTTGAGGCTCAGAGTGCAGTCAACGGTATAGGCCTGGTGAAGTTAATGGGTCGTAGTGTGGGGCACATTGCCCTACATGCAACACTGAGTAGCCGTGATGTTGACTGCTGCCTAATTCCTGAAGTAGAATTCTTCTTGAATGGAAAAGGAGGGCTCTTCGAATTTCTTGAGCAGCGACTGAAGAGGAATGGCCATGTGGTAATTGTGGTAGCTGAGGGAGCTGGCCAGGATATGATACCAAGAACTGATGCACAGAAAGAAGAGAAGGATGAATCTGGAAACCCGGTCTTCTTAGATGTGGGTGCGTGGATGAAATCAGAACTGAAGAAGTGGTGGGCCAGGGATCACCCAAATGAGTTGTTTACAGTGAAGTACATAGATCCCACATACATGATTCGTGCAGTCCCTGCTAATGCTCATGATAATTTGTATTGCACACTCCTAGCACACTCTGCAATTCATGGGATAATGGCAGGGTACAGTGGATTTGTTGCTGGTCTTATCAATGGAAACTATGCATACATTCCACTAGCAGATGTTGCACAAGCCAAGAATCCTGTCAATACTAAAGATCACACATGGTCATGGGTTAGATCCGTCACCAACCAGCCTGATTTTGTGAGGAGCTAAACGGAAAGTTTTATGGTGTCTAGTTGCAAAACTCTGAAGCAGACGGGACATGTCATACTCATACCTTTGACGTTGTGAAGGGTACTATAATGTTTTTGACGGCTAGGTAAAATGTTGAACCCACATGTGGTATACAAGTTTGTGTTATTCTGCGTCTTTGTATAAAAAGTTTTACGTTTGTAATTATATGATCATGATAAGATTTCCTCTTCAAATATAAGTATTACCTCTACTTTCCTCAGCATTCCTAGTTGAGCTTCTTGAGGCTGATATGATAAGACAACCAGATTAACTGCAAGTATTTATAGAGAAGCTTTTTGTGAAATGAAAATATAAAAATAGAGAAATCAAGATTGAAGTTTTACTTCTTTTCTTTTCCCTTTTTGGTTATTAGTTGTTAATAACGTTATCCTTGGAAAGTAAAGTTAACTTTTTGGAAAGATGGTGAACCTGTTTCTGCAAAATTTCAACCAGAGATTGGATTCTGGGGACCAGAAGTCTTTGGAAGACTTCATAGTCATAGGTGCAATGTTGATGCAAAAGCAGCCTAGAAGAGATAAGCATCTGCAATGAGAACCATAACCACCCTAGTTGCTTTGCCCTATATCTGCCCTTTTATGGTGGCAGACACATCAACTCAGAGATGAGCCTCAGATAAGCTTTCTATATTCTATTCCAACTAGTCCAATTGTTGTTCAGATTCCACCAAAGTGGTAAGAAAGCTAAAGTTTTGAAAGATAAGGGAGTCCTTCGTTGAGGAATCACCAAGACTATTTGCAGTATCAAAGAATCTCTTTGGTTTTGCTGTGTTATGCTGACTTTCAATGAACAAAGAAAAACTAACAAATGCTTTATGCCTTTTCGTGCCTGCTGGGAATATCAAAATCTGGGTTTACTGTGTGGCCTTTAATAAGGACATGTCTCCTTTTACAATCCTCTACAAACTTAAAAAGTGAGTATGAATATATATAAAAGGTGCACTGAACCATCCCCACATGCAGGAACCCAAATCTGATCATGCTGCAATAATTTGTTTGCTGCCATTGATGAAAAAAGGTCTAAGCTTGCTTTGGAATCTGACAATTGTTGCCCTATGATTGAAGGGCTTGTGGAATCTGCAAGAAACTCATCTATGGCTTTGAAATCACTGCAGCAGAATATTGGTATAAGAGGGGTTAGTTAGATGGTAGAAATCTCTTTCTCTCAACTATGCACACTGGTTTTCATATATTAATATTTTGTAGTAGACGAATAATTCTGGTTAATGTACTTGATAAAGATGAAAATTAAAGAAATAAAAAGAAAGAAGCAAAACAAGTATCAAAGATATGGGCGGGCATTGTTATTATTGGTGGATTTGCATGCATATTCTCTTTATTTTTGCTTCTGTAAGCATCGATATATACTAAAAATTTCCAAGATGAGCTATTATAACACTATGTTTTGTCCTCTTAATGCTTTTTCTGACATGATCTTTTTTGTAAAGGTCAGAAAAGCAACTCTATATATCCAAACTTTATTTTGGCCATTTTAGGGTGGCATTGTTTGTTTCATTAATGGCAAAAATCTCTTTGCATATATGGGAAAAAGATTAAAGAAGGTGATGAGATGCGGTCAACGAGAAAGCTACGTTCTTTTGATAAAAATGGAAAGAGAGACCAAATTCGTTATAGTGAATTTGAAAGAAATGATATAGAAAAAGATGACAAAATTTTAACATAACCACATAGATAAATTAATAAAAAAATATTTTAATTTAATCAAAAAATTAAATTTAATGTTAAAATTTAATAAAAAAATTTTCAAGTCTTTATAATATTATATGCTTCAAATTCGAAATAATTGTGTTTTATGTAATACTAAGAATTGAATAATTTTTTGTAAAAATGAAAAAAAAATCTAAGCATGAAATAATCAATTTTAGTTTTACTTGCATCAGTAAAATAATCAATTTTACTTTCCTTACTATATATGAAGTGCAACGAGGAGAGAAATAATGGTAAGCTTTCTAATCTACTATTTATATATACACATAATTACACATCCTTTTCAGTTAACGTTGTCAATCGTGCTAATATATACGGAGGAGCATGTGAAATTACCAATTTACCTTTAAAACCTCACTTAAAAAAAGAAAGCTTAAAAAAAAATCTTAAAAAATTTTACGTGGTTTAGTGCAATCAATTAGTTAGAGAAAGAAACGAAGAATTGAACGTGAAGCAACCAAGTCTTCACGTGAAAGTCGGTTACACATCACACTAATTAGTCCTATCAGGCGCTTTTCTATTTATATTATAATTATTTTATTATTCACACTTTAAATTACCACAATACCCTCCCATTTAGACATTCCAACCATTTTTGATGTCACCATCACCAACATATCCCCACTCCATTTAATCTTCTCTATCTAATTATGTATCCTAAGCTCCAATTATCTCAATGGTTTCAATCAACGGCCAACTTGCTTCCAAATGAAAGATGAGATTTCCATTTCTGTCCCTACCCATTAAATGCAATTGAAATTGTTCAAAAGTTGTATCTATTTTCTCAAAAAAAAAAAAAAAACAGCTATACAAAATAGCAATTTTCTAATTCATAATCTTTTAAGCAAAAAAACCATGAATATGACATTTGTTGAAAGGGCACTCCCAAGGTCATACCTAAAAGAGAAGCAGAAAATTTTGCACGTGCTATAATGATTTAGTTTTTGTTGAAAAATACTGAAAAATTTTAACAAATTTTAAATTAACTTGTATAAAAAATTTAGTTCATAAATTCTATAAAAATAGTTAGTAAATGCTTATGGATGGAAGATTCTATAATGATTAAAATAAAAATTCTATAATAATGTATTTATGTTAAAATTTAATAAAAATTATTTTATAATTTTATTTCACTATTAACATATCAAATGATTTTCAAAAGAAATATTAAATAGATTAAATATATAATAATTCAAGAAATTTATATTCAACGAATATATTATAAGAAAATTAAATCCATATAAAAATTATCATATGGTCTGGATAAATATGTAGAATAACCTATCTCTAGTACCGACATAAAGGACATATGCGTATGCTGTGTGACATTTAGGGCATTTAGGTAACTTCACTAAATCTCTCCTGAACAAAGGAGCTATTTCTTCAGCTTTACTCACAGCGGTTACATAATTTGCATTTTTGTGCTAGCTATACTGTACTGCTTAGCTACCCTCCTTCTATCTCATCGCTCTGAAACTGCATTCCTGCTAAGATACTATTTCTGTCTCTTCCCCTCAATCTGTAATGAGAAAGTAAGTGTTTGATTTGGGTACCCAGACGTTGATCAACATTTGTACTGCCAGAATGTTGGAAACCAGATTCAAAGCTGTAATCTTTATGTTGCTGCTGGTTTGGAGCTCAGCTCCATTGGTGGAATCAGCCATAGGGGTGAACTGGGGTACGAGGACATTCCACAAGTTGAAGCCTTCCACCGTGGTGGATCTCTTGAAAGATAACAAGATCCCAAAAGTGAAGCTATTTGAAGCCGACCCTGGTAGTTTGGAGGCTCTCATGGGGAGTGGGATTCAGGTGATGGTTGGGATCCCCAATGAGATGTTGGCTCTGTTTAGTTCTTCTCCTGCTGCTGCTGATTTGTGGGTTCGCCAGAATGTTACCACCTATATGGGCAAAGGTGGTGCTGATATCAGGTGGGTTTCTTCTCTTTTTGCCTATTCATTCTTGTTGTGGTTCTCTGTCTATTGTATTCTAAGATGCATACCAGCTTTGATTTCCTAAAATCCTAACATGGCAGCTCCTTGAATATGTATTAAATTTGCTTTTTAAGGTAATAATAGTATGAAAACAAAAGATACTGTTAACACCAAGAATAATTTTCCTGTGTAACATACCTTAAACTATGTATTCGTGGATTGGTATGGCGAATATTTATAAAAAAATGTATTGAAGTTATATAATTATTAGTTATTGATTTGACTCTAAGCTTTTTATATTCACCCTCATGAGTTATGATTTAGTTTGAGTTAATTTAGCAACTAGGCTACAAAAATCTCCTCTGTCGAACTGGCCCTTTCCATAGCAAAAAAAAAAAAAAGCTTACTTTGGTCAAGAATTTTTTATTATCATAAATCTTAAAGCTTGTGGTTCTTAGTTACAATTTCAGATTTATTATTTAGATTTTGTGAGTGCTTCAGAGTTCAGACTCCACGATATAAAACAAAAACAGAAATCGTAATTTTCGAAAAGCTTTAGTTTTTCTTTTTTTGAATAGTTTGGAATTTGTGAAATTAATATCCTCCACCAAGAGGTGTAAGCTGGCAAATAAGTTGCTCCGTGTAATAATTTTAAGCGTAATAGACTGTTATACTTGAAGGTAATCAAGTCCTGTTCAAGCTTCTGTGTATGCTATTTGATGGACAGAAGCAATTTTCTAACGCATAACCTCAGTAGTTCCACATTCAAAGAGATAAATAAGACTGTATCACTAGTCAAGCTTTTGTTTTAGCTCTATCTTTCTTGTTAAGGTACCACAAAGGTCTTGGCGTCTGAATAATAGTTCACAACTTGTTTCTTCCATGGTTGATTCAAACATCTGGTTGCGCCTCCTCATCATCATCAGTTTTAGTTTTATATAAATTCCTTTGAAATTTTTATTTTTGCAACATTTATCTTACAAGTATTAGATTTTCTACAAGTATATAGAATATGAGTTCTTTTGCAGGCCTTTGAACTTTTTATGCTATGGTATGACAGGTACATTGCAGTTGGAAATGAGCCCTTCCTTACAAGTTATAATGGCCAATTTCAGAACTTGGTCATGCCTGCTATACTCAATGTACAACAGTCATTGGTCAAAGCAAACCTTGCTGGTTATGTAAAAATAGTGGTCCCTTGCAATGCGGATGCCTATGAGTCGTCCCTTCCATCTCAAGGGGCATTCCGACCTGAACTAACCCAAATTATGACTCAGATTGTTCAGTTCCTCAACTCAAATGGTTCCCCATTTGTTGTTAATATCTACCCGTTTCTTAGCCTTTATGACAATGAGGATTTCCCTCAAGACTATGCCTTCTTTGAGGGAACAACTCATCCTGTTACTGATGGAAACAATGTTTATACCAATGCATTTGATGGAAATTATGACACTTTAGTTGCAGCCCTCACTAAACTTGGATATGGTCAGATGCCCATAGTGATTGGGGAAATTGGGTGGCCCTCAGATGGAGCAGTTGGTGCAAATCTCACCGCAGCCAAGGTTTTCAATCAGGGCCTTATAAGTCATGTTTTAAGTAACAAAGGGACCCCCTTGAGGCCTGCTGCCCCTCCTATGGATGTTTACCTTTTCAGTCTTTTTGATGAAGGAGCAAAGAGCACACTTCCGGGGAACTTTGAAAGACACTGGGGAATTTTTTCTTTTGACGGACAAGCAAAGTATGCATTAAACCTTGGCCTTGGAAACAAAGTATTGAAGAATGCGAAGAATGTTGAGTATCTTCCATCAAGATGGTGTGTGGCAAACCCTTACAGAACCAATGATTTAACAAATGTGGCAGACCACATGAGACTGGCCTGTAGTGTTGCAGATTGCACGACACTCAACTTTGGGGGTTCATGTAATGGAATTGGGGAAAAGGGTAACATCTCTTATGCTTTCAACAGTTATTATCAGATACAAATGCAAGATGCTCGAAGCTGCGATTTTGATGGTCTTGGCATGGTCACTTTCTTAGACCCTTCAGTTGGTGATTGCCGGTTTCTTGTGGGTGTTACAGATAAAGGTTCACATTCATCCAGTTCTCAAACAACATACCAGCGGTGGATTATGGTATTGTTTTCTATAATACAGGGAATTTATTATTTCTTAATGTGATTAAGAGGTTTCATAAGTGGGTTTTTGATCGTCACCTCTTCTGAAACTGTTAGAACTAGAACAGCATATACTAGTAGTGAATATCAGAAAAATTCAAAGGAATTCTTGGTTATTGTAGCCCGGCATGTGAATCACTGATGTATGATATGCAAGATGGTACGAACAACCATGTATTAATTATATATGCGTATATAATTTATGCCTGTTATGATCACTTGCATTAGTTCTCATATTTTTGTTGTTTTCCTGGGCTTGAACCTGGCTAATTCTTGTTTTAGATTTAAAAGGACATTACTCATCAAACATTTATTAATGAAGGAGCACGTGTGCTTCTTACATCATATGAAAAAAAGAGAGGACATTTTGCCACACTGGAGGTTAGGACCTACGAGGTGGGACAAGACAATCAAAAAAAGAAAAAAGACCAGGTCATGCAGGATACTGTTTCAAATCTTCCTGGCTTTGCACAATGGTTTGGCGGCACATTTTATTGCATCTGATAAGAACTTATTTATATGGCCTCTCTTTCAATTTTACGATGTTTAAGGAACAGAGCAACAACCGTCCACGCAGCACGCTTTCCCACATCTGATCAATGGTTTCCAAATGAACCAGCAACAGCGACAACCTTCACAGAAAAATGTCATCATTGTTCTATCAGTTTCTTTGGAAGGCATCGAATCATGGTATTAGTAGAAATGTAACATAAATGAATGCAAAATATCATGACCAAAATGATCTTACCTGCTTGGGGATAGTAAACCATGTTTTTTGAAGCTTTTGGAAGAAGCCCAGCATCATCTCCTTCTGCAGAAACGGCAATGAATGCCACTAGCAGAAGCCATGATAGAGCAATGACCAAAGCTTTCTTTGTCACCATTTTTTTTCCTTACCTTGCCTAGTTTCATTTCTTGCAACCCTATTTATAAGGGTTTGCCTTGGATACTACTTAAGGGAGAAAGAGAAAAGACTTACCCACTTGTTTGTCACCATGCCTAACAATCCATTTTTTTCACTTGTTTCTGTCCACTTCATTATTGTGTCCTGTTACGTGAGTGGCCAGTTGTGATCGCCATCTTTGACTAGCCTCATATTTTAATACCACTTGCATGGATAAAACCTTCACCCCTTGCTCAAAATTTTCAGATGTATACCCGTTTCCATGTATGAACACAAGATAATGTGATAAAACCTACTTTTCCTTTCAATTTTAGTTTATTTTCCTTCTTTTATGGGTAAGCCGAAGACTTGAGTCTTCTGTGACATCTTGGTGCACATGGAACGACTACGTGGCAGAGCAACAAGCTTGTCATGTTTTAATCCTTTATCCACTGGCACTGCCACTGACGAACCATGAGATCCATTAGGAGATTATAATGCCATAAACAGTAATAAGAAGAGAAAGATATAATTGAAAAATTGAATAAGATAGATGGGGAACTAGTTCTGATCCATTTCCATTTACATATAATTCATTTCGAATTCTTTGTCCGAATGGCCATCCTGTAGTCTTTATCTTTGTTACTGGGATATTGGACAAATTTTATTGTCAATAAAATCTAGATTTTTTTGCAATAATGTAGTTAGTGTAGTCACGGACTTAATAAATTATGTGTTGTTAAATGGTGTGAAGCTGTAGTTCAGCTAATGGCATAAGTTCATTATATTAGTAACTGAACTGATTACTTAAAAAGCGGTAGAAAATCTAATATCCAAAGGGGAGACCTCTTACATGTTGCCCTAGTATTTCCATTCAGGTGACTTGAGTTTGATTTGGTATATATTTAATTCACAATCACGATGTTGAAGATAAAAAAAGGGTGCTATTGTGGGTTAAGTAAAACTTGGAAAAGGAAAACTTCATTCACAATTGCTATTTAGCAAAAACATCACAGCAAAACAATCCTCATATGGCCTAAGGCCACTAAAATTTTTCCACTTAATAAGCTGCATAATAATTGAAACAGGGAAATTTGCCGTATTTAGCTCCACTGTTTCACAAACAAACACTATTTGTAGTACCAAACAGGAACTCTAGCTAACCAGCCGTTCTTCTCAGTGAATAAGATCTAAAAGGTGCAGGAGCATAGCCAGTTCTTTCATTGAAAGTAAGTGACCTCAAATGAGGATCCACTGAAGTGCTTCCCTGTGGAGGAGGGAATGGATTTCTTCCAATATATCCTCTGCGGCATCTGCAGGTAACACTTTAGATGATAAGTGATTCATGAAGCCAAACACTGTCTTACACGACAGTGGTAAGTAAGTACTGAACATGGAAGTGCTTAATTGATGTTACCCTAGAATCTGCAGGGCTAGTGTTGCTTTATACTGTGATGGTATTTCCATCAATGCATGCAAAGCAAATTCTGCTTCTTTCCGGGCCAAAGCAACATTCTTTGACATAATCTCAGGGAAATTCACAAACTGCATTTAAAAGAAAAAAGGAGAAACAGAATGTAATAAAAATTTTGTTCAATAAAAAAGATGGTAATGCACTCCATAGTTTGTCTTTAGGACCTGGAAATTGTCAAAAGCCCGAGAGGGAATGTTGTCATCGAATTGATGCATCATGTCCCACGGTCCATCACCAACTCCAACCAAAACTATTGACAAAGGATATGCACTGCAACAAAAACAAAACTAGTTTTAGTTCCTGAAGGTTAGAGCTTTGATACAGATAATATCAGTATATCTATATTTCTTTTATTTTGCACCCAAGTATCTTCACACTCTTTGGGTGTGAAACCTATTCGGAATAGAGATAGTAATCGGTAAAATCTTTTTAATAAGTGCAATTCTAAGATTTCAAACTCACGACTTTTAGATATCAATATCTTTGCTATTTAAAATGCAAACCTTGCTTTTACAATTGCATTGACAGTATTCTGCTCTTGAGTGCTAAGCTTCCCTGGAAGTGGGCTTGAACTTCTTGTAACCTTGCATAGCAATGTGGGGAAGAATATCAGTTTTAGAAAGAAAAAGGCATAAAAGATGGATCCAATAGAAGCTCTTTAACTGCAGTGTCTCGTGCAATTTATTAACCTGTCCATCAGCAATTATCACAAGGACATGATACTGGCCACCACTCTTGTCCACAATGCCAATAGCAGTTTCAATGATTGGAGCAAAAGACGTTGGACCTACAAATGAACAGAGAAGCTTCGCAAAGCTTATAACTAATAAGAGAAGAAGCAGCAACAGATTGAGGTTGTCTTAGACTAACCAGCTAAGCGAACTTGAGGAACTAATTCTCTATAACGAGAAAGAACTTCATCGAATCCATGGCAAGGATTGTCACCCGGATAGAAGCTGAAAACATCTTGATCATGAGTTGTTGCTGAAAAAGCATACAAAAACCATAACATGGAATGAGGTTGTCTTCATCAAATGATCATTGCTGAGATTCATTTTCTGGTTGAAAATGTTGTACTCAAGACTAACTAACCATCACCAAAGCCATAACAAGGAATAAGGTTGTCTTCATCAAATTCTGAAAGTGTCCTTCCAATGATCGATATTGCCTGCTCATATGGATTTAAAGTCTCTCCGAGGAAATGAAGGCTCCTGTTATTGAATGATCTTGCACCCGTCCACTCATTACTTTTCGTAAAATCTATTCCCACAATAAGATTGGAGGATTCCAACCCAGCTTGTTTAAGAGCTTGAGTCACCTAAAGGGCAAGCCGAATTCATCAGCTAAACTTCAAGCTTTAGCTAATAAACTAAACAGTTTAAGATAATATCAGAACATCTCACTAAAAAGAAGAACCATTTCTTGGTCTTTGTACTAAAAGAGAACTACAGTAAACAGAACAGCACAATAATAACACTTGTACTCTTCTCTGCACATAAACAAGAGTAAACATAGAACAAGAAATGCTGGTCATGACCTTCATTGAAAGTCTGGAAACAAGAAAGCAGAAAAGTACCTGGTCTATAGTGTGATAGTCATCACCAATCAATGAATAAACTCTCTGTTGTATATTCTTTTGATGGGATTTGGATTTAGATGATGAGCTTCCCATTTCAGCAGCCAAATACCAACAAAGTTGTTACCTTTCTTCTTTCAAGCGTTGCCCTTTATCACCAACGGTCGCTGTATAATCTGTAGTCACAAATTTCCAAGTCAAGAACTAATCTTTTCAATATTTTCTGGCAAATTGAAGAGGCACGGAGTAAAGCAATGTCATATAGCAAGAAATATCATTGACAAAAGTGAGGAAGAGTTGTAGAAGTTTACACAGACAATGCCTGTTTGAACTGGTGCAACAAGAAAATAGCAATAGATAAAGCTAGTCTAGTTCCGTGAGTCATCGAGTTAACAATATATGCAAAGAGATGTAACTGAGTAAATCATAAAGTTTAACTGAATCGCAGGAAGAAAGAGTGATTGAAATATGCAGAGGAACTGACTTCTGAAATAAAGAGATTGATGAGCAAGTATTTGATAAGTTTAGAAGCAATTGACCCTTTGCAAGCACTAGCATTCAGCAGCAAGCTCAAGGAAATTCCCCTGAAGGAACCATCTCAATGCTCAAGTCTATTATGTAGTACAATATTGACTACAGTTAATTGGGAACTCTCAATTATAAAAGTGACAGAAAAGGACAAAGTGATTCACCAACTGCAGTTACAGAAATTGTGTTTTGGTTCTGTAGTTGACTCAGGTATTAGAAAGCTAATAGTTGGTCTGGCACAACCTGGAGGAATTAATTTCTTGAAACCAATCAAGAAAAGACAAATTAATTTTTGGGAAAATTCATATATAAAATACAATTCATTGCTTGAACTTGAAGGTTGCTATCTTTGCTGACACTTTCAGAAAGGAAGTGATTATGTGTATTTAGAGACATAATGGAGCCTCTTTTACCCAGTCAAGTCAATGATATTATTCTTTTTTAAGCCTAAGAGTATTAATATTATTTTTTTTAACATACAAATATTATCACCTTATATTAAGATAAAAATAATCTCATTTAAAAAGTAAAATAATTACTAACCTTAAGATTTCATAAGCCTATCACCTTAAATTTTGTATTTATTAATAAATAAATAATATATGTTGGAAGATTATGAAGTAGGTAATGAATGAAATGCAGGTGTAATATATGCAAGAAACTGCAATACACTAAGAACGGGATAAGGATTGGTGGTGAGAATAGGAATGGTTTGGTGGCTCCGAGAAAATAATGATTTTCCAAGAAAATCCATTGATTGGTACATGGAGTTGAATTAGAATTAGTAGAAAATGACACAAATATTTTTATTTTAAAATACAACAAAATTAAAATTTTAAATAAATGGAAAATATATTTTATTTGATAAGGATAGCTCGAGCATTTTTCTTTTAAATTAATAATAATATGTTAAGGGAAAAAAAAAAAAAGGATAAGAGAAAGTCAAAGGAATATAAGAAGAATGGGTCAATATAATTCTTAAATAAGTGCTCTTTATTTTATAAATTTTAAAACCTCTATTTATAATCCTATCTCTATGGCTAATTTATTGATAGACATTTAAAATCAACAAAGGATAAAGTTATATATACTATAATTCTTTTTTTTTTTTTAAATTGATCAGAAACCATACAACAACAGTGTTACGACCCATTTTCATTAGTCCGAGCCCACTTACCCAATACCTGAGTTTCAGAAAAAAAAAATTATTGTAACACAACTGAAAAAAAGAGTTATAAAGAGAACATGTAATCAAGTTTTATAATATACATACATAGGTAAAGGGAATATTATCCCATTTTAATTCATCAAACATATCACAAAACCCTAAGAAAAGGTTTTGTTAAAAAAAAAACTATGTACATTTTAATAATCTCTCTGTTTACTATGTACATTTTAATGATTTCTGTGTCTTTAAAAAAATTAATTTTTAATTATTGATAGAGAGATATCATAAAATTTTGTTATTATAAGTTGGCTAGAACTGAAGCAGCTTTCCTTCTTGCTGCTATTACAAGAAAAATGTAGTTACAGTTACAGACTGATGCCAATGATGATTCCAACTAAGAATACGAGAATAATGATGCAGCCAAGAAGCTCATTCTCTGAAATTGTCATCTTTATATCTTCTATTGATTTGGGTTTTTCCTGAAATATAAAAGGCAAGTAATTAAAAAGAAACCAACCCATTTCCCAAACCAGAACAAGAGTTGCAGACAGCATAATTTAGTACCTTTTCTTCAGCAGCTATAGACTTCATCTCTGCAATAACAGCTGCCATGTCAGCCATGGTACATGTCATCTCACTGAATCTGCTTTCCATCTCTGTAATCTTCTTCTCCAAATTGATGTTCTTTTCTTGTGTCTTCGTTAAGGTTTCCCCATGTTTCCTCAGAGTCTAGGACCAAACAAAGAAACCTCAACATTTTGAAGGACTAAACAAGAATCTAAAACTGCAGAAAAAGTAAAACTCACAGCTTTATCCAATTTGTGAGACTCAATAGTATGCTTCAAATTGCCAACCTCTTTCTCAAGACTAATGATAGCTTCCTTTTCTTTCTTACCTTCAGTGGCCTATATATCACGCCATAAAAATCTTAGGTAACTTGTGGTGGAACTTGGGTTTCCAATCATATATCTGAAACACAACTTACTGATATGGGTTCTGGTTTCAATTTAATGATGTTGGATTCAACCTTCTTTTCTAGCCTGGAAAAATTGGATTTGATCCCAAGAGTTTCCTTCTCCAAAGCTAAACACTTTTCCCAGCATGCTCTAACTACATGTTCTGCTTCCTCGTACTGCACAAACAACACAGTCCTATATAAAAATTAAGAAAGAATGTTTCCTGGGTCGATCAGAATATGCATACCTGGTTTTCATTTTTGAGTAGAGGTTGGCTCAGTAAAGCTGAAGGATCAGAGAGTCGATGATAGCGGCCATTAGTTGATTGCTCATTCCCCATTATCAAAGGCTTAGCAGAATTAACACTTTGAATGAAAAGCTGATTTTTTAACAAAGAGGAATTTTCTTTATGCGTTTTTTCAGGAGATGGTATGAGGGTGACTACTGAAGTTTTATAGTTTTAGTCAATGTCTCTAATTTCCTGCAGTCGGATTTTCTGCAGTCGGCCCTACAATCGATTTCAAGCCGTCCAATCAATTTACTATTGCAGTTACACAGTAATAAATAGATCGGACGGCCTGCAGCTGACTGCACCGCGCAATCGACTGCAGGAAATTCATTTTCCTGCAAGTCTTAGTCCTAATGCGTGTTTTAAGAGGGAAATGAGAAAAAAATAAAAAAGAAATAATTATTCAGTAATTATTTTTTCATTCCATTAGATAGAAGGCAGCATGCACACAGAACATAGCGAAAGTCAATGGTGTTGATTAAAATATATTATTTGTAAATTGTTCTATTATTAGCAATTTCATTTTGATAAACAATCTAAGTATCACCCTTAACTTTTGTATTAAAAGAAGGGCAATGAGATGATATTTTAACGGTATTTTATGATATCATATGAATATCTTTGATAGAAAAAAAAAAAACATAAATATAAAAAATATCTAAGAAATTTCCTATTGTTAAATACACGTTTTGACTCAGTTTAGATAAATTGGAGGAAATTATGCTTTATGCGTAAGATATTAAAATAAGGTCTTCCATTAAACAGTGGAAACCGACAGAAAATTTCTCAGAAACTAGGCGAGCGAAAAAACTGAAAAAGAGTTTGTTCATATTTTCTTTTTTCTCCCATAATTGCCACTTGCTTACGTTAATAGCACAACAAACCAATGATGATAGTATCATATTTCAAGAAAAGCAGCAGAATAATATATATCTATCTGCTGGGAGGTTCATTTTTCTCCCATATACAATACTTGACATTGCCTACTAATAGTTCTGCAAAATGGGTATTCTGCACAAGCTTCTAGAACAGAGGGGGAAAAAATCATGCTGGTACCATTCCATGCCCACTGTGCAAAGGCTAGTTAGTTGTAAACCTGCACCGAGATTTTCAAGAAAAAGCCGATAGGTAATAAGGATGCTGCAGAAGCAAATAAATGGCATTGAAGCAAAGCATAAAAGAGGAAACTAACAAGTGAACTTTTTATCATGTGGCTTCATCATCATGTCACCTGTTTGAGCTTCGCAAGCTCATTTAAAGCATCTCTAAGAGGTTGGCTGAGGATGCTCCTCTTACCCTGAGATAGATATATATATATATATACCATAGGGTGGCATTATTTGTATTTGATATTTTCTTCTATGGAAAACATGAAATCTCATCATGAATTCATATTAGAGAAAATAGATAACATGATCTTAACATGGCATAACATTGAACACTTGATCTCAGCCATTATTGAATTGGAACTCATAATCCAGTGAGAACAAGGAATTAAAAACTGCCCATCCAAGCACTAAAAAGGAAAAAGGGAAGAGGGTAGGCAATCAAGTAATTAGATACAGAAAAAGTAAAGTTAAATTATCATCAAAATATCCAAAAGATTGATCACATGATTACGCCATGAATGTGCCACTAGGAAAAGTCATACCTTCAGCGATGGGAGAAGGGCAAAAACTTCGTCAACTGTTTCTGGACACACATTAGCTATCATGCATATCTGCAGCGGAGGATTTGATGTCAAGAATGCATTCAAAAAGTTAAAGAACAAGGGAGGTTATGAAGGGATCAATACCTCACTGCCGGAGACATTATATTTGGTAAGAGAACTAAGATGTGAGTTAAGAGTTCAACAACAAATCGAGATTAGGTAGACGGAGAAAGTGAAGTCATATAACGCAAAGCAGCAATGTAAGCTACCATCCATGTGAATTCACCCTAATGCATTCCATGTATGCATCTCGTAGATAGACAACATACTGAAACATTAAGGATACTCAAGAACTCGTCTAGCAGACTCAGCATCGGTATATTGGCTATGGCTTTTAGCATACTGCAGTCCTCTGTCAAATGATCTATAAAGGAATATGAAGAAAAACTTGAGATCATTATAGTAGAACTTAACTTATATATCTTAATATTAATAACGCAAGCATCCTTTCCAATGGCAAAGCTGTGGAAGTTGCCCTCACACAGGGATTTTGATAGCTGGATCTTTAGATAACATGACCATTTGATCTTGAATTCCTTGTAAAATATCTGCAGCCTCACTGTCAGTCAGGCATTTTGCATTTGCGGGAAGTTCTGCAGATTTCAAGGGAGGGAAAAAAGATTTATGAAGCTTTATATCTATTAAAGGGACTTCCCAGCTTAAACTAGAAACAGATTACCAAGGGATTGAAGAAAATATAATAATATATATTGAAAATCATTCTTAAACCAAGTGACCACAGAAGCAGGATGTTTCAGGGGAAAAAGTGAATTTGGTTTTGTTTCTTATAAGCAGAAAGTCCAGTAAAATGTCTCAGTTAAGAGTCAATAACTCCGTTTACTAGAATTAGATTTACCGAGACAGTAGAAGATAATGAAACAAGCAAAATTTTAGCATGCCAAATGAATAACTTCTTCAA
The DNA here is from genome assembly GCA_022379115.2 of Bauhinia variegata. Taxonomy (NCBI): domain Eukaryota; kingdom Viridiplantae; phylum Streptophyta; class Magnoliopsida; order Fabales; family Fabaceae; genus Bauhinia; species Bauhinia variegata. The sequence continues at coordinate 2,957,617 of CM039438.1, read as the reverse complement.
ATTAAGACTTGCAATAACATAATCAAATAATTCTTATTCCAAGGGACATTAGAGAAAAACAAGCATAACAACCAATTGTTCATTCACAGCTCAATAAACTGAACCAATTTGCAGGACATGTGTAGGGAAAACCTATTCCTGAACTGAATTCACAGAAAATGGAACCTTATCAACCTGAAAACCAGAATTCTGTTTGTAAGTTTCAAAAAATATTTTTCCTTTTCAACCTGGACCTGAAATATGACGACGGCTATGTCACAACTGAAATTAAATATGCCTCCACACATCCAAAAGAGTAAATAGGCAAAGATTATGCAAGATTAAATGTTATGTAAACTATTTTAGCAAAAAACTAGGTTTAGGCAACTGAAAAGAAAGCAATGCAACTGAACAAAGAAATACAGATCAATAAAGTAAGAACTAAGAAAATAAATAAATTCAGATAATGTAAGGTAAGTACAAGGTACCAACCCTGCTCAGCTCTAAGTTCCAGTGGTAGTGGCTCTTTTGATGCAGGACTCTTCCCATCATTTGCAACCCTGTCTCCCTTACCCCCTTTAATCCAATCACCATGAAAATCAAAAGCAGTGCAGGAAATAAAAGAAGAAAACTGATTCAGAAAGTAAGACAAAAATAAGCATTATATTCAAAGATTGTAAAGAAGATATGCCAGAGTGGAAAACTGCCAAAAAGGTCCGGACAAATATACCTTTAGAAAAGGCACTCCCAGCTTTACCACCGGATTTGTCAGAAAATCTTAGTTCAGATTCATTTGAACCTATAATGCACAAGCAAGTAATAGTTAAGGTAAGGGATTGTTGCAACCAGTCAGAAACATGACCAATATCATATCATAAAGGCTAACGTTCAAACATGTCAAAAAGAATATAATAGTTGCATACTTCATTCAGCACCAGTATGAAGAATGAGTATGCTAACCTTCACTAAATTGAACCCTCCTTCCAACCTTGTCTGACCTTGGGGAACTGTCACCTTTTCCTTTTAGAGACGCTAACAAGAGAAAAGAGGGGAAAAAATTGGAAAATAAAGCACGTAAATCAGAAAACAGTTTTACATATACGCACCACATACCAGAGATTGACTATGATAGATTAGTGCATATATTAACACATAATCTCATATCACCAATTAAAGTAAATAGAACAACTAAAAGTCTAAAACATACACAAAGGGTAATATGCAAAATAAAGGATCATCAAATAGTTAAGATTTTCCATCACATATCTCACAATGGATGCATAAGATCTTTTGGGATGGACAACCACAACATCAACTTATTTTGCATATACATTTTACTAAAGGACTTCTTTGGCAGTAGTAACCCAATAGTTCAAAATCCAATAATTCTACCCGCGACCCAATAGACCACCCTAGCAGAGATAGAAGATTAAAAGAGCGCCAAGGAAATGGACCATCAGCTTAGTAGCAAAAATAGGAAAAATTGACCCTTTGGGTTACAATAGTGACGTTTGGATAAAAGTAAAATACAAAATCACTTCACAGCGAGATGAACTAGGTATGAAGCTCATTGGACACAAAAATCGTGTTAGCGGATATGAAAATCATGGCACCATCATCAGTAACAAAACAAACAAACAATCATTTTATTTTTCAGTCTCCTAGGGGTCTTTTGTCAAATAGTTGTTAGAGACTATTGAAGGCAAACAAATATTGCCTGCGTGCTGTTTTATCGCAGAATCGGAGAGTCATCACCCCATAGAAGGGAGATAAAAAAAAAAAAAAAAGGAACTTAGAAAAACAGCTTCATTTGCAGGTGCAGCTAGAGAGAAAATGTTAAATGCTTACATCTATTCAACGGCGTATATCCCTTGCCTCCTTTCTCCATCTCAAAAAACTTCCTTAGCCTACAAATTTTCAAGCAGAGTGGATATCACAAACAGCGCTCTTTCTGTCAAATGCATTATCAGTTACTTTGAGAAAGAAGGGAAAAATTGCTTACCCAGAGGGCACCACAGAAGGAATTTAGCTCGGCTACACAAGGAAATTCTTTAAACCCCTTCCCTGTTCTGGCCCTTTTGGCTTGTATTTCTAGTGTACTAAAGTTTTGGCATTTATTCATCAGTAATATAAAATATAATATGCCGAAAAAACCCCAAACGAAGAGGGAACCTGGATTATAAAATTAAGATTACTTTTTGCTAGTAATAAAATTACGATATTTTAATTTTTCTATGAGTGATATTTGAGATGGGAGATTTCTTTTGTAACTCCCAAATTTTCTATTATAACCGTCATACTATTTTTTTTTTAATGTGAAATTATACTGTTACTTTTTTTACATAATCCCTTGTGTCTCATTTTTTCACCCGGTTTGCAATTCTTATATACATTGTTCTCGCCCCTTCAAACTAATTCAACACCTTAGTAGTCCCACACCAATAAAAGTTAATAATTTTAAAAAATATCTAACAAAAAAATTGTATATAAATTTTAAAAATTTTGTAATACAAAAAAAAAGTTATAAACTTTAAATAATTTATAACACAGAGAAAAAATATTATACTATAAACTTTAAAAAATTTATAATACAAAAAAAATATTTCAAACATAAATTTTAAATTTTAGTTTTTCACCCTAACTCCAAAATCATCAAAATAAATACCTTAAAACAAAATATAATCCAAATCTATATTCCATTGTCACATTTAAAATGACAAAAACCTATTAAAATTTCGGTGCACACGGAAATAGCCATTTCTTTGAGATGTATTCAATTTGGGCCAGCTTGACCCGATTAGCCCACCTGACTAAATTTGCGCAATATTTGGGCCTTATTATAATTTGGCCCAATTATGCTAGTTCAATTTTCTTTTAGTATAAATCAGGCTTTTTTTTTTCTAAAAAAAATAAAAATCACAAGTATTAATCTTATATTAGAACTAATTTCATAAATGAAACAATTATGATTACCATTCTTCTAACTGTTTTTTTAGAGGGCTCAAACTTTTGACTTTGTAAAAACCTGAAGGCCAAGCCTCTTTAAACATGTAAAAACACCTATAGCTTGATTAAAATTTTAATCAAAAGAAAAACATTTGATCAAAAAATTAATAAAAATATATAAAACTTTATTAAACCCTATTAAACTCAAATATTATCAACCACATATATAATATTAAAAATGTGTAAATAAATCAATATCGATAAATTACACTTACTGTTGAGAAATGTATACCTAGTTTTCTACCACTAATCAATCTATAACTGTTTAAGTTTATCCAAGAAAACATACACCACTTAATTATAATTTTGGTATCGAATAATATTGACAAAATTAAGAAAAATGATAGAAACAGATGTTATTTCTATGTTTTCTACGGCAGCACTTCACAGCTCTGGTTAGTCTGTCCAGCTTGCTGGAGCAATTGAACAAGCCTTGATGGCAAATATATTTCCCCATAATTCCATGGCGTCAATGAAAAAACGCCTGCATATACTATTTTCTTCTCCATTTATTCCCAATGAAGCAAATCAACAAACCAGAAACCCACCTCATCTATCAAAAAAGAGGAGACAAAGTTCCACTCAATGAAAAATATAAACAGAATTCATAATCACCCAACAGAATCCCTGCATACAGATTACAGAACCCCATGTTTCGTGCGCAAAACACAGACCACTGAAACTGACATGGATGATGATGTCTGTCTCAAGTATCATCAACCTGCGAGTGAAACACAAAACTGGGAAATGTGGTGGTGATGTCTCTGCCAGGACAGCAAGACAAGTCAAACGTTAGATATCTGAGGGATTGGTGTAAGTGTACTATTCAATGATCAACTAGAAGTAACGGTTCTGCCTTAAGATACTCACTTGAGATACTGAAGAGTCATGTTCTTCAAAAGGGATGGGTGCCGCAAGACAAGGTTCCGCCATTCTTCCTTGTCAATCTTCCCATCATGTTTTGTATCGGCTTCTTCAAATGTCTAAATAACTTGACAAATGTTAGTGACGTATGGTACAACAATGACCCATATGCCAGCAGTAATCAAGTCAACATGCATAGCATTGAAGTTATAGCAATAAGGATGACAAATGTTTCCTTTATTTATGAAACAAGTTTAGCAGAAACTCCGGTTCAAATATCAGTATAGGTTGCAAGGGAAAAAAGGTGTTCATCAAGAAAAGCTCATTATACTAATGTTTAAAAGAATAAAAACCTTGAAAAGCAAATTGAACCAACAAGATAAAGAAAGCACCTTGCAAATGATACTTTCAATCACATCATCTGAAAGATTCATACCAGATTCGGCTAGAGTAGCCACTACCATTTGTTTTACCTATACATAAATACATGAAGAGTCAATAAAATTTAGCTTATATTCCAAACTAAAAAGCATGTTGCAACAGGAAAAACACAATGAACCAAAGCAACCATTATGGAAAGAGCACTGATTTTAAAATGTGATTTCAAAATCATTAGCATTTGTAAGAAGTAAGAATAGACATCACAAGAAATAAATTACCTCCTGTCTCTCAATAAAGCCTTGCTGTTTGAGATCATACAATTGGAATGAAACTGCAAGAATGGAAAGTTGGGCATCCCAAATATGCATATGAATTACTACCGGTGACAAATGTGGTAAGAGCCATAAAAAGACCAGTAAAAAATCAACAGATCATAGATGCTGCACCTCTCTCTGCAATTAATATCTTTCTCTTTCTAATCCATAATAAAGTTGTTGACTAAAAGGTATCTAAAGTCTTCTAAATATTAGTCACTCTTACAATCAATTTTATCATCGATTGGAGCATTTGGGTGGAAAACAGAGAGAGAACGAGCAAACTCTTCAAAATCGAGTATCCCATTATGCTTTGTGTCAAATAAGTCAAACACCTACAGAATTAGAACAATAAGCATAACCATCATGACTGCAAGAGATATGCATAAAGGACATTAGAAGATATGGAAACAATAAACATGAGTCGGTCACGAAATCATCCAGTAAATGGTTGGTATATAAGCACATATAACAAGCACATAATAATATGTTGAAATAAGTCAAATGGGATATTCAACTTCTCATAGAAGATGAATCCAAATTTATTTTTTTTAAATAAATCAATTGTACTCTTGTTGAAAAATATTATCTGGAAAATGTTTTAACAGCTGAATTATCATCAAGATAGCATTGAAATATTTCTGTTGTATTTTTTTCTTTTTTCTAGGGGATAATCTTGACATACCCTGTCTGCAAATAAGCTCTCTTTCTTGCTTGTCTTGAATAATGCCAATTGAAATTCTTCCTGCAATGTAAAATACAGAAACCATCCATACAAACAAGAGCACAAGGTTTAGAACTACAAACTGACAAATGCAATAGACATTACAAATTGCATGTATTAAGTAGTGCTTACGATTGATTACAAAGAGAGCATAGAAAGAAAGAAAGACAACATTTAAAAGGATAGCACAACACATACCGATAGAAGAAGAATGCAGGATAAGACATATCTTACCTTATTAATTAGTCCGTCATCAATCACTGCACTGCTGATTTTCTTAAAAAGTTCATACAGCGCTTCTATTTCACTTACACTAACTGCATTGAGAATAGAATGAATGAATATCTTCTTTTAGGTAAAAATAAATATCATAACAAATCCCAAAACTTTCTGTATACCATAAAAGCTCTGGGATGTCAATCTAGAGGAAAACATTAAGAAGCTAAATTAGCTGGACTCATTTATCACTAGAAGAAGGAGCCAGAAAAGTTATCAACACGATGAAATATTATTTAATCTTAACTGAAAGAGTCATTCATTGGTGTAGCAATAATCCAAAACCACAATGATATTCCTAAAGGCCTTCAATACTTTTACTGTCAACTATTATTAGTGACAAAATCATTTATCAGTGAATACTACTGATGTTGCTGCTCTGCAAGGAGAACATAGAAAATCTCTAGTGTATAAAAGCTACTAAAATATTACGTTCCACTCCTACCATTTCTAACTGCTACTGATGTTTCAAAGGCCTTCAGAAAGTAACCTTCAAGCTTCAACTATTTCCACAAAAACTCCTGTGAAATTATGATGGTAACATTGAGATGAGCACTATCTCCACCAGAATCATACAATCAGTCAGTTTTAGATTATTAACAAGGAATTCTAGATTCCAGAATCTCCTCTGTATTCTAGACATTATTATTGCTAACTTTTTATCAGGTTTGTCCCTCAAAAAAGTAAAGAGCCTATCATGTGTCAATGTCCAACTATGTATATCTTCTCAGCCAACCTCTTCCAACATATTGTGAAAGCCCAAAAGATAGGTATAGGTACAATAAGAAACAAGTAAATGACTGAAAAAAAGGGGTAAAAATAAAAAAAGTTTTTGATAATGATAGAGCTGCTTAATGGTAAGAAATGGGGCAATAATAGCATACACACTGTCTCCCTTGCAAGTATTTCTGGATTTTCTAAACCTGTAGATTGCTTAGACAAATCCGAATCACAACAATTGATCACAGAAGCACAAAAATGCTTTAATCCGTCTAGGCACTGCACCATGATCTTTTCCAGAGGTCAAAACACTCCATACCTGAAAGCAAGCATAAATTCGATACGTTTATATGACCATAGGGATGCTCATAGAAAGTAAATGCATGCATGTGAGTTTGATACATTTATATGACAATGCAAATAAGGCAACTGTAAATTTAAGCTTGGTTCAGTATTCTGTTTGACACACCCATGGTAAATCCAAGCTTGTCAGAAACAAGTACTAAAATCCACGCTTTAAGCCAACACAATTTTAAGGACCAAAACTTTGTTTCTTATTCCCCCGAAAAGTCATTTTGTCGCCACCTAAACTCAATACAAATAACATTATAAAAGGGGGGCATTCAATTGAAATCTTCATTCAATCAGAAACTGTTTGAAGAATCCAAATATTTTCCTCCCAGAACAAATAGAAAACGTAGAAAACATTGACAATGTGACAAATTCTTCAATAATTGGTGTGACTAAGTGTCAATGATTAGATAAAAGTCAGCACAAAAAAAGAAAATGGTGGCAATCTGAGCCACATTCCAACAGAAATTGTTCAAAAGTCCAGATATTTTTCTTCCACTGTCTCCAAGGACCAAAATGTACACATTAACAATACGACAAAATTAGTATAGCTAAATATGTATGATTACCGAAACGGTCATCCCAAATAGAATTTCCAGAAATCTAACTGATATTCCATTCAAAAATAATTAGAGGAAACCAGCTTCCAACCTTTGTCGTGACATGAATTTAATATGCACAGCTACAATACCTATTAAGAGACAAATTAAAGTAAATATGCCATATTATCATGTAGCAATTAACTGAAACACATATGTACCTATGCATGCATGATATTTCCATGCTGTAAGCAGCAGATAGGGTTGCCACCCTCTAAACAGCAATACTTTAAACATTCACTAAACACCATTTTTCAACAATTCAAGTAACTATTAGCATCAGACCCATCTGCACATATCCACCTAAATCCCCTATGTCCCTTAAAATAATGGAATGAAAGCTGTTACCATGAAATACCATCGGAGATTCAATCTCAAAATGGACTAGTTGATAGACTAAATCACCCAATTCCTCTATCCCTTAGAATCACTAAATTGCAGCTTCTACCATGAAATACCATCTGAGAGAGGTCCCCATGAATTCAATCCAAAAATGAACTAGAAGATAAACTATGTTACCCAAATCCCCCACTTCCCTTAGAATAATAGCAGTTTCTGTCACGAAATATCATCTGATCAGAGATCTCCCTAAGAATTCAATTTCACAATGAACTAGCACAAAATCTAAGTTACCCGCATAATTAAATAACAGATTCTACCATAAAATTACTCAAATCCCAATTCCAATGAACTAGGTTCTAAACTAAGTTAGAGACAACCAGATATAGGATTTAAAGTTGCAGACGGGATTACTTGCAAAACCAGAGACCTGAAAATCACAGTCCGGACATCAGAGCACACAATTCAGACAGCCGCAAACACTAACAATGGATGATAGAATTTCACCTTGATATACAATAATCAAGGCAAAAATGAAGTAACATTGCAACTGTATGCATGGCGCTGAATTGAACCCCATGGTAGATATCGAACCCATAACCAAATGATTTCAAAATGCCAATTTCGAAAATGTTAGATGATACACGGACCGTTCAACAATGACAGATTCGTCATCATTGATAATGGATTAAACAAAGCACGTAAAAAAAAAAAAATCGGGCGTCAAAATTAGATCTCTAAATTAATCAAACAACAACGAAAAATAATCAACTTGAAAATAATCCAGACAAAACACTGTAGAAATAGATAACAGAGAAGAGCAGGGTATACCCTTCAGTAAAAGCAGAGAAAGGAGAATAGGGAAAGAATGGAAAGCGAAGAGGAGCTGGAGTGAAGATCCTCGTACATGTTGGTCTCTGTTTTTTCGTTTATTTTTTTCTTTTAAATTCAAGAAAATGTTCTATGAATCTGATACTTACATATAACATTGCCAAACATAATATTTTTGGAGAAGTTTACCGTTTTATATAATTATGGAAATAAATAAATGCAGAAAAACGAAGCTTATGTTGAGACCATTTTTATAAGAAAAAACAGCTGAAAATTTTGAGGCAAAAACAAAACCCATGCCACTGCGTAGTGCTGACAAAACAGCTGCTCTCATGATTCACTGCCACGTACTGTTGACTGGTAGCTTCTTTTTTGAGGTGTGGTTGAGGCAACGGGAATTGCATTTCTACTTCCCTTTCAAATGTCAATTTAGATTTTTCTAAACCTAATAATCCACTGGCTAGGAAAAAAAAATATATGAAGAAACCAAATTAATTCAGTGACATGAAATGGATTTCACTCGAATCATTGGAATTGAGGGGCCCACAATGATTATAATATATGAGATGTATTATGAGTATACATGTAAATTTATATCCATTTTTTTTTTTCTGCATCTTTTATTTTATTTTATTTTATAATTTTATGCAAATAATATTTCCCATAATATATAGAGTTTTATTTTGATATGGACTCAAATGTGACAATATTATGTAAGGAGCTTTCTCACATTTTTAGGTTGAAGTTCACCCTCTCTGAGATGTGTTTGAGACTAGTATCTTAGCTATGTCGTAGTGGTGACTCTTAGAAGAAAGACTTTGACTTAGGTTTTTTTTCCCATTTGAGCAGCCATGGGTTTGATATTTTTGTCATTTGAGGCATTTGGAATTTGATGGAAATCGAATCAATCTAGGAGAATTTAAACGCATTTGCGTTGACTTGTTTGATTGATACAATAGTAACTTTTTAAGTAGACAAATACTTGCTAATGACAAGGACTCTTTACTTGAAACAGAAAATTCAAAGGCTTTATGAGCTACTACAACTTCAAGATTTATGACACTCAGTGGAAAAGGGAAAGAATGAAAATTGAAGCAACAAATTGCAAAGAGAAAGATGGATGAGGCTCCTTTGATGAATTCTTCATAGAAGACTAGCCTATCTCTCTCTGACTTTCTCACGGCCTTGGTCTGATTTACTCCTTTCCTTTCTCATGATTTTCTTAGCATCCACTTTGCTCCCTAACTTGCTTTCTTCCTTGAATTCCCTCCCCTTTTCTGACCTCACCTCTTCAATATCTCCCCTTATAACCATCTTTTTCTCCAATTCCAATGGCAACTTTCCATCTGCTCTTGTAGTTCTAACTGAATCTTTTTCTCTGGTTTCAGGAAGTGGGGTTCTTATTGGGCCTTCTCTGTTAAGCTCTTCTCTATTTGTACCTAAACATGGCTTTCCCTGGCTTTCTCTAGTAGCTGGTCTGTGTTTTGCTCCAAGAAGCACTTCTTGTGGTTTTGGCAATTTATTACTAGTGGTTGCCTTGGAGCCTTTCTCTTTCTCCTGATCAAAGTAGAGCACCTGCACCACAGTTCTTAATGGCAGAAGCTCATTTTTTACCGCATGGGCACGCACTTCCGGGGACAGTTTCTGGCAGTCAAGAATCCTACATAGGCGCTTCCTGTCTGCTTTGCTCAGCTCAGGATGTTCCTGTTAATTCATTGTAACTCAGACCACATCATAAATGTACCATAAAAGAACACAAATTGAAATAGTTTAATGTTTTAAGGTAATTAAAACTGTCTAGTGTGAACATTGGGCAGTAAAGTCTTAGTGTTAGTGTCTCAAAGTTAACAAAAAGCAACTGAAATGTCTTCTGTTTCAAGGGCATTAGCCCTGCATAAAAGTAATAAACCATGAAGGTATGGCATCAAATCAATACTTCACCTTAAGATAGATGTTGAGTGCCTTGTACAGATCATCATGGTCTGATCGAGCGATGTCTGGTATAGTTTCAGCAAGAGACACAAATTTTGAGACTGGCATGTCATCATCCCTTGACACCACTTGAAGATATGAATCAACGAGCTTGGCAACACTTCTAATTGACCTTATGAAGTGTCTATTCTCTACAGCAGCAGGGGTCATCTTTTTCCAAAGCTTTAAGAAGCTTTCTAACACTGTTTGAACTATGTCTATGTCATATAAATGCTGGTCAGAGGCTGATATTGAAGGGTAAAGCAGGTCACTGACTGTTGCCTCCTCAAACTGTAGGCTGGCTCTCCTTATTAGTTCTGCCTTTGTCACTGGGGAGACACCGAGATGATTTGCAATGTTGAGAAGTCTTAACAAGAAGCCAACTGAAACTGACCCTCTATCTGTAGGAATCATGCTCACAATCGTTTCTAGGATTTTTCGATTTTTCTCCTTAGATTCTTCTGTTTGAGAGGCTGAACTTCCTGAAGTTTTAGGCTTTGCGATGCCCGGGATCCACCGGCAAGCATAGACATGCAAAGCTTCACCTATAAGTTGGGGTGGAAGCACATGCGTTGATCTGATAGCCATAACTATACATCTGAAAAGGTCTATGTCAAGGTCTGCTACATCCTCAGTCCACCAATCCTTTGGCACAGAATGGTGCTGTTTTCTAGTATAACCAGGTCTCGTGTAAGTGTAGGACCATTTCACCTGCAGAAAATCACCACTTGTTAAGCAAAAGATGTGCTAAGAAATGATTTTTGAGAAGACTGAGGCAGTGGAAAGGGCCTAAGTTTCTTGACCTGTGGTGGGGGAGTGAGGACTTTCTCAATAATTGAATCAATACACTTTCTTACTATACCAAGATTCTCAGACCACTCTGATAACTTGGAAGTAGACTGTAGAGCCACAATGGAGTCTTTCCAACCTTCAAGAATGCACGAATTGAAGAAAGCCTCGAGCTTTCCTACAAAGTTCCCCTTCTCAACATTGTCACTCATTCTGAGAAATTTAGCAGCACAGAGTGCAGGTACAAAGTTGTGAGCACCAATGTTAATTGAGATTCCATAGCAGAACTTGGCGCAGATTTCGAAAGCATCTTCCCCTCCAGGAATATCATGAAGCTCTAGAGAAATACTCTCAGAATCACTAGAATCAGAGCAAAGCCTTTGTAGGAGGCCACATTTCGGAAGAAGAGGAAACTGCAACTAAGAAAAGCAGAAGTAAACCTCAAGCAAGATTATATTTTGGCTTCTATATTTTCTTTTCAGTTACAATGTCTCCAGTTAATTCATACCTTGTGTAGCAGATAAGTGATATCATTGATCTGTATCACAAGGTCTGAAGGTATGTCTGAAACTACGGATCTGCATTTAAGAGTACATGTTAATTCTTAAAGTAAATGCATCTTAAAAAACAAAGAAAAAAAAAAGCGTTGCTGTGGATACCTAGTAGCTTGTTCAGTGTAGAAAGTATCAGGCCTGGTCCCAAGTTTCATATACTTCATTGTTACTTGTTCTGATCTATACCTAATGCTCAATAAAAGTCTGGACTTGAAATGCCTGCAAGAGTTCAACAAAGCTCATGTCATGAATGATAGCACAGATCACAAAAAAATTAAAGCTTTGGCACCTTAGTAGGCTAATCAATTACTTTATGGGAAGAAACTGGGAAACCATAAAGAAAATTCTTACAATCAGAGAGAGATGAATCAAAATGAGCTGGAAATTAAAAACAATAGAAGTCAAAAATTGCAGAAAGAATAATTGAAGAAGGCCTTACCTCAATTTTCATCCACCAAGGGCCCTTTGATCCTCCTCCTTGCTCTATATAGCACTCTGAAAGCCCTTCAATTTATAGAAGATGTTCTCCTCACCTAGAGATTTAAAAAAAAAAATACAATAAATTGAAATTTATGCCTTCATGCATCGACAAAGGTGTGAAAAGTTGCAACTCTAACAGACCCTTTTACTAGATGGCATGCAACCTTGTTTCTAGTACCTTCAGAAGTTGCTTCAAAGTCCAAAGCTCAACTAAGTAGGTGGAAGTTCATTAAGAGTATGTATCTGAATGTGGAATACTCTCACTGACTTACATTGGGCTTCAGATCCTTGTGCCTCCTCTGCCACTTGACATACTGAACAAGACACTGAAAAACATGAAAATTCGTCAAAATGGCCTAAATTCTTATGCAACTCATACTATTCTTTTGCGGAAAAAAAAAAAAAAAGAATCTTAAAATAAATCTGATAAATGGAAAACGACTAATATTAGACAATAACTCTAAATGTTTTTTTACTATTTTTTTCACCTTATACGTAAACCTCTATCTTTGCAGCTTTGCCGACAGTGCAAATTTCATTCTATTATGCATAAAAATGAAGTTTTTTCTCATTGCTAAGAAAAAAAATATTAACACATTGCTAGTCAGCATTAATAGTATAATATTAAAATGAAAACTCTTCTAATATAATCTACACAGTTATCCCAATCCTAATATCCCAGAATTATAGCCGCAGGGACATATTTGTTTGTTGGCCAGACAATAGGTATTAATAGCCATTTAATTAAACCTCATTTGTGCAGAACCATGATTAAAAAGTATTTATCAGTATCTTCCTCTGCTCTTAATTTCTTCTAGGCTGTTAGGCTGAAAAGGACTCAGAAGTATTTAAGGAGGAAATAGCAGAAATTTCACCGTGAGAAGAAGCAAGCACAAGTACCGCTTTGAGTCTTGAGCAGTTTATGCTGCAATTTTTTTGGGGCAGCTTTACTGCTAAGTAAATCTTTTTTTCCTCCATCAAACAGAAGAAGGAAAAAAAAAAAAGAAGGAAAGAAACAGCAGCATTGCAGAGATTGCATGCATAGAACTATATAAATTACCTTGATTGAGGGGCCTCGGAAAGAGAACAGATAGTGAAGAAAATTAATGCTGTGTTTGATAGTTGGAAACTATGAGGTGAGAGGAGAAAATGACTACTGCTCTTATAGTGGCTCACAATTGTGCAGCGTATGTAAATCCAAAGCAGATTCGTAATAATACACACCAATATTTTTTAGAAAAATACTTTCCACTCCATATATTATGGATACATTACCAGTTCAGAAAATGATATAAGATTCGGAGAAAGTGATGCACCAAGCTTCTTCTTACGGAAACTAATTATTATTCACCTTCTTCTGTAAGATTACTTGTTAAGTCACACTCAGTGTCTCCTGAGAAAACTCACATATATCTAGTAGAAACTCACAATTGGCCCGCAATGGTCCACTGCAAGAGTATGGTCTTCTCATTTATCCCAATCTCCATTAAATATATAAGAACCACTAAAGGTGGGAGCCTACTTTTTCTCCTATCCTTTGTTTCCTTTTTCTTTTTCTTCCCAATTTTATTCACTAATCACTGAAAGACCTCACCATAAAAGCAGCCTGTTATGACATGTTTTATCTGAGTTTGAAACATGAGATAAAGGGGGAAAAAGAGAAGAAGAAGAAGAAGGACTTAGAATCGTTCTTGAAGATATGATATTAGTGCTAGGCCTTTCCAACGCTTCATTGGTTGAAATCTGACATACAGTGTGGTCTGTGCTTTCACAGACAAATGCAGTAAAGCAAAAACCATTTGTGTTTATGGCACAGCACCCATCGCTTTCAAGAAGACAGAAGAAAAAACCTCCAAGTTTTTCTTCCAAATAAGACTGTATCAGAAGCCTCACAAGCCAACTTTCTTATTAGAGGTAACTCTCACAGATGCCAATTCCTAGAAGATGATGAAAATTCAGAAAGTATATAGTTAATGTCAGAGTAGCTTTGCTCTCTGCAGAATCAATGACATCCCCCATTTTTATTATGGGATGGCATTCAGTGAGCTATTTAGCCAATTATGTGGACTTTCTCTACTGAAATTGATAAAGTTCTCTACTTGCTAAACCCTCCCCCCTACCACACCCCCAAGAAGGATTTAGCATTTTCTTTTTGTCCTTATGCTTTTGGAATTTTTTAAGACAGAACCCAGAGTGTATTTCTTTTTCCATTTTTTTATCCTCTGGCAAAAGTGCTCTTCATCTTTATAACAGAAGAAAAAGTACCTCAAGCTTTTTAATTGATTAAGGAGTTGAAGTCAAACAAAAAAAAAAAAAAAAAAAAAGAAAACTTCAATCAAATTACTCCACAGTTATCTCCCTGTGCTAGCTGAATTAGGCCTTCCATCAAACACTTAGAGGAGCTATTGAAAATGCATGAAGAATTGAAAGAGAGAGCAAGAAAGAAGAAACCGAGAGAGAGGAAGAAAGAACATACCCGTTAACATATGATTGATTCGGCTTGTATCTTAGGAACCAAAACATTCAGAACTGAAAAAGTTGGATGATTCTGAAGAAAGTGGGTGAAGCAGAAGCACCAGTTTGTGGATTGCAGCAAGAGAAGTGGATGCCTAAAATCAGAAACAAGCAAGTATGCGTTGACATGCAAAAACTGAAAGATGAATACTTTGCTAGTTTCATGCAAGAAATCCTCAGAGAGAGAGAAAGGGGTAGAGTAGGCTATAGCTAAGAGTGAGTTTTAGAAACTGCCAGTGAGACACCAACTAAGGGAAAATGAGTATCACAATGTCCCCTGACCAAGAGTGTTAGGGGGCACAACTGGGAAAAAAGAGAGAACAAGTGGTCTGTCTGGTTTAGTCAACATGGTAATGCATCAAAAGCATGCTATCATAACCTTCTTGAATAGGAATAGAACGGAATAGAAGATGTGAAAGAAATAAACTTTCTATTTACATTACTTCCCACTTACAATCAATTTTGATAGCATCAAATCAAGCAAAAAATAATCGTAAAAATTAACACTTGAAAGGTTTCAAATTTTTTTTTTTCCTTCAAAAGGGTAACTTTTTTTGGAATACAGTGTGATTGAAATTTCAAATATTGATATTTTAGATTAAGATGGTGAAAGACACAATGAGATTATTTGTAAAACTATAATCTTTGAAAAGGAAAAGAAAGAGGAAAAAGAAAAAGAGCAATTAAGCAGACTCTTCTCTTTCTACCAACAGCTTGAAAATTGGTGCTGTATGATTGAATATACAAAAAGCGTGCAATGCAAGTGGACAAAGGCTTTGGAGTGCTCCTATAGTAATTGGAAAAGAAGTTCATGTGGGGGCAGAAAGTCACTGCATAGATTAAAGATCCTCTGTGCATTCCTCATGATGCTTCCCCCCACTAAATCTTGGTATATTCTTCTTCTGTTTGGCCCCTATGGATGGGGCCTCCCTTATGTGCATGTCGGCCACGTGTCTTGTCCTGTGCCGTTGGTTACATCACCCCGATGGGATCCCTCTGACTTGTTTGTTGGTTGTTCTCCAGGCCAAACACAGACAACCATTTCCTCTCTGTCACCCCATGATTTTGCTTACTCTTTCATGCGTGTGGCTTCTCTTCTCTTCTCTTATTCCTATTTGTTCTTGTTCATTCACTCGTGCGTCAATCGTTTTGCTAATTTTCTGGGGCCCACGTGATCTTGTGTCATCAATAAACGGACCCCACCAGTCCCTTCAACTTGAAAGGGGATTGATTAGGGGGAAAAAAGGGTTTTGGGTGTCAATCTTAAACAGCTAGAAGCAAGTTTACAAGGTTTATTGCTGTGGAAAACTATTCTTTTGCTGACTTTTCGGTCCAATCCAAATGATGTTATGACTAAGAGATGATGATGATAATCTCAATAACATGATCATGATCATGATCATAGTTATCATTATCATCAATTTTTTTTTTAAGTTTATTAATTTTTGTTATTATTATGCTGTATCCCAACTAATCTTCTGGGTTGACCATGTTCCTTTCTATGAAGTTAATGTTTTTCCTTAAAATCCAATGTCCTTTATTTGCACCAACCCATTTGTTTATTGTGTGTGAAGCAACTTTAATTGATGTGTTTTTTTGTGTCTGAATCTTGTTATGCCATATATTTCCCTTGTCATCATGATGAATGTTCACATAGGGAAAAATCTTTGAAGGATAATTAATTCATTGAATGAATTTGAACTAGTGAGGAGATGAAGGAAACATCACATGTTCAAATGTAATACTCTGTCTCTCTGTCATCTCAGCTTTTTGCTTCGGTAGATTGTCTTAATTATAGGCCAAGAGGCTATTTCTCACCATTGGTTTTGAATGTGTTGATAGCCATACCAAGTCTATGAGAAAGGGAAATTGAAACTACGAACCTTGGGTTACAAGTATTGGTAGTTTTCTATCATTGTTAACCTCATAATACAGGCTCTTCTGACCATTCTAGTCAGAGCATCCACCTTATATAGCTACACTCTAACTTATATGGGCATGTCATGCTGCAGCTGAAGGAGTTGGACAAGCATGTGATGTGCACTATGGTGTACATACAATTTTTTTGTTTTTTTACGTTAAAGTATTCTCACGCACATTTGATTACTGTTAATTTTAAGAAGTTAAATATGAAAAAAATTTACACAAAAATCTATAAAAAGTGACTTTGAAAACGTAACTGATTATTTTATGATTAAGTATAATAAACTAAGCTTAAAGATTTTTTAGACTTTATCTTAATACAAGTGTAATATCTATCTGAGATATAAATCAATAAATGATAAAATTCTATTAATAATTAGGATTCCAAAATTTGAAATCCATAGACTCCATCCCACACAATTTTTGAAACCAAATCACAATAAATTTTCTTACCCATGTTTATTAAAGAGTTAAAATGAGTGAAAATGATGATATACATGTAAAGTATTTAAAAAGGGTAGTGTATTCTCAAAAGGTACTTGTTACAAGAGTAATTAGTGATGATTATTATGTTCTATGTAATGAAGTGGGATGTGCGTACTTGGTTTGGAGCAATTCCTCCTCAAGGCATGCATGCATGAAAAACAATAGCATAAAATGGTGTCGACATCAATGCCGTGCGATATTATGCCAATCTCTAACAAACACCAACTCCATATATCCAATTCAGTACATAGTAATAAGTATGGTTTGGAAAGCTTAAAAAATGGGCGTAGTCAATTCTCACTCTATTATCACAATGGGCCTACTATACTATTTTTCTACTAACAACAAAAGGTATCTTCCACATTTGAAGAATCAAGTTTAGGTGTTAGAAGACAAACTTCCTCTCGTTTTCACTTTGACCTAATGAGCTTGATTAAATGTCATTGTCCAATTTGGTCCCCTTCTCCAACAATCTATGGCATAACCTGTATGTTTATCTTTAAAATGTCTTTTTTTTATAGGTGGAGATGGGTGGACAATCTTGCACTGCAGCGATGTGGGACTTGTCATGATAGAGCTCCGGTTCAAGCTAGTTTCTTCTATGGTAGACCCTGCACATTTAACTTTATCTATTTTAGGTATTGCTAATGCTAGAACCTTTTCTTTTTTTGTATGCTTTATTTTCCTTGTGGTGAAATGGGCATGCTTTATTTGGTCTGAAGTTCAAGTCCCACATCGAATAGATACAAGAGTAGTTAAGCTTTCACTATCTAGCAATATTATTTTCTTGAATTAAGATGTTGAAATGCATGATGAAATAAATATATTAGTTAATTAACTATATAATCATATGTGATCAAATGTATATATTTATTCCTTTATAATACATAGTACAATGAATGGAAGGCATGTTTTTATAAAGGCAAATAAGGGAGTCTGTAAAAGCACGATGGTACATTGAAAAATCAAAGGAATATATTCTAATTATGGATACATGGCACCAACAGAGCTGATACTTGTACATTTTCATGCTGGAAAGGGATTAGATGAGAGCTTTTCAGATATAAAAGGGCCACTTGGATTCCATCCTCTATCTATAGAAGGCACTTCAATAATTTGTGTCTGACTTTGAATCGTGTGGCTTTCAAATGCAAGAGGAAAGCTTCCATCTGAGTAGCTTATCCTTCCCGAGACTGATGCACCACAAGAGCAAGTGGTACCATGCTGAAAGTGAAATGAAATCACTTTTGAACTTCTAAGTCCCACATCGCATAGACACAAGATTAGCTATCCATTCACTATTTACAAAAGTGGCCTTCTTTCTTATTCTCGGGTTAACAAGTCGTGGATGGGGGTTCAAGCCCCATTATGGATTTATTGAAATTTGACAGCTGAATATGACTGATTCTGGCTGTAGATTGTACATTGATAAAACTCACCTTTCAGCACATCAAGGCGCATCAGAGCCTAAAATCATGAACTACGCTTCAGGGTCCATGGTTATTGTAAATGATACATTAGGAAGCGCATATTAGAAACGGTTGGTGCAAACCAGAAAGCTTGAATGAGTTGTTAAATAGCTATTTACCTTATAACTGCAATCTTTTTGTATTTGAGTTAGTGAAGCATGCAACAGAAAACATAAAAAAAAATATGCATGCATTACAACGAATAACTCCCAGAATAAGAGAAACGTGCAATATAATTTAAGTGTTTGCTTTCAGTTCCCTGTGGTGTTGTCAAACTCAAATACAGAATTACCATGGATCTATTCCTGTATTCCATAATCTATCTGCTAGATGTTAAATGGGTCACCCAAACAAATCATCGTCATCATTGTCTTCATCAACACGACTTGAATTATTGTCAGGTTTCCCAACTAAAATATTGTTTTCCCCATCTCTAGCTGTTGGAGTTGCTTCACCAGTAACAGGTGAATACGCCCAAGAAGATCCAACTTTGGCAGAAAATGATTCTCCATAAAGGTCATCATAGATCCCAACATTTGGCGGGTTTTTGACCTTTTTCAAGACTTCTTGCAGCTTATCTGTCACACCTTTCTGGGATGCATCTGCCTTAGAGGACTGCTCTTTTCCCTTAGGTATTACTGTAGTCTGAACAAGGGATTCATATTTTCCAACAAGACTTCCTTCTTTCACACCAATTGGACCAGGTTCTGTTTCTACATCTGCACCGTCTGAAGTCCCAACAACCTCAACCAACTCTCCCCCAACTTGATCTCTGAAGGCAACCCTTGCCTTCTTAATTCTCTTAACAGCTCTCTCAGAGTTGTGAATGTCATTTGGGCGACTTGCTGAGCTACCGGACTCACTAGACCTGGCCTTGCCGAGACCATAACGATTTACGAATGTGTTATAAGCAACAACAGCTTCTTCATCAGAGGGGTCAGGAGGTGGTGGTAAATTGATCTCCGTGGGCAGCGGCGCACGAGGGAAAAGAGCTGCATCATTCTTTCTTAGTATGTATGTTCTTGTAGATGCAGCAAACCGCAAAGACTGCCCCACTTCAAGCTCAACCGGTGAGTCTTTAGTCAATCGCTCGTTTGCAACAAATGTACCATGCGCAGATCCCAAATCAATTACATATACGCTGTAGAAGAAACAATAGCTTGTTGATGACATGCTGATCACAATAGATATTCAAATTCTGCAGGACTTAATTACAAGCCAAAAGTAAGTAAATATATCCATCCTTGCGACAAGGAATGTGTAAAAGCCATTCAAACAAAGAAGGAACGTGGGGTTCTTTCCGTTTCAAGCATGAACGTTGATCATTAATTCTTTGAATCTTAGATATAAAATAATTTTAAACTAATTATAAGAAGTACAGAAATAGTTCCTGAACATCTCATAATGATCAGAAATCCAATTCAGTAACAATTAATTCCTAGGTAAATCCATAATTTTTCCGACATAAGCTATGGCATACTGTTAATTATTGTTATGAAAGTCCGACCAACAGAAGCTTGAATGTTTGAATAATTTGGATTCGAGGCCATATATATTCACAAAAGGTTATGCAGCAAGCAGACGAATGATGGTGATTACAGACAGAAAGACTGAATCCATTCTATTCGAGTGATATCAAGAATGTAAGAAATGGCCTAACCTCCCATTTTTGTGAGGAATAACTGCAGCATGCTGCCGAGAGACAGATAGATGATCAAGCACAAAATCACAAGTGTGCACTTGCCTTCCAAAGAGATTCCTACTTCTGTCCAGATTAATCTTATCTAGTACCTGACCATCCTTCAAAACTTCCAAATAATAAACACCTGGGCGAGGCTCAATTGCCCATTCTGGAGGTTGCCATGTTGATTGGCCCCCTCCTACCTGCTGAGTCTGTCCCAACAATGGGGCTGCCTCCAACCCCACAGCTTGCTGAGAAGCATGATGCTGCTGATTTTGAGTTCCATGCAGAGAATTTTGAGCTTGTGAAGGTAAAGTAGAGGAATGGTTGACTACTTTAGCAGCAGGTTGGGCACTCGTTTTCGAAGAAGAGTTCACAGTTACTGCAAATGGTTCCAAAGTTTGAGCTTTCTTAAATCTATCAAGTCCTGCCCTTCCATACATTTTCGTTGAATCCACCTAATCAATGAGCTTCCTTAGTACGAGCTCAGAAAGAAGTTGCGTCACAATGTGTTAATGGCATCAAACGAACAAGCTCTAGAATCAATTTCTGTGTTCCACGGGCAGTTCATGCCACAAAACTGTCTTTCCAGAGACCCTAAGAAGGTGAGGTAAAAAAAGTCGAATTTAAGGAATAACTCCCAATCAAACAGGGCTCAATAATTAGATATTCGTAAAAGGGGAAAAAAACTCGATTCACTCTGGTGAATCCATATAATTGAAAAATTAGAGCCTATGCATAATCCAAAAGCAAATTGAAGCCTAGTTTCTATTTCAGAACCCAATTCCATCCTCCAAAATGTGTTGAGTCTCCAACGATAAATTGCATGGAATACATCAATGGTTTTCTTTTTTCATTTTTTGGCAATAAAAAAGCAACAGAAAAAGAAAAAAGAACATGGGAGTGTAGACTGATTGATCATTCGTGAAGTAAGAGATTCGTACCAATTAGGGTTTCTGTGGAGGGGATTTGAGAAGAAAAGAGAGAAGCTTTATGTCGATTAAGCAGGAAGCCAAGAGTAAGGAGCGAAGCCGAAGAACTTTCCGATTTGGGCAGTCTGGGTAGGGCAAAGCAGAGAGCTGTTCTGCTATCACAAAGCAGCCTGGGTTAAGTTAGAATTAATTTTTTTATAATTCTGTTTTACTAAAATCTCCCTATCTTTAGATACAATGACATTTTTACCCCTGAAATAAGATTAAGAACAATCTTAATCTTAATCATTTGCGTAATTCTAATCACTTAATTACGAAAATACTAGTATGTACTTATATTTTAATTATTTTATAAGGATAAAATATATATATAAAAAAAAGATAAATATAAAAAAATTTAAAAAATAAATCTACATATGACACTTCTCTTCTAATTAAGTGCATATGAATGAAATATTGTTAATCCATTTTTATCATAATATAGTCAATTCTATAAATAATTTATTAACTTACAATTTTTTCCCATCATCACCTTTCCTGTTGCTGTGTGTTTATAAAGACTTCCTCTTGAAAACACTTACCTTGGAACTCTTTACAATTTTCAGCACTTAAACAAGTGTTTGTTTTTCAAAAAGTAAAACATCTACAATATCCGAAGAACAGATAATCTGCATGTACTATGTAATAGCATTTCTTAAAAAGCAGTTAATTTATTTTTACAAACATAAAGTGCAAGAATTCCAATCATGAATCATGTTCCTCAAGAATAATTGTTTCAACAGTTCCATAGAATCAACTCTCTGTGTGGCGCAAGAAATGTGCTTTATGGCAATCTCAGGCCCAAAAGAATGCTTATGAGAATCATCCCTATATTACATAAAGACTATGAGGGAGCAGTTAAAAATCTCCCCAGCCAGCAATTACTGAGTCAACATGTTGTTGAATATACAAAGGTGCCACTATTACTGCACCCAAAGAAAAAAAAAAAAATACATATATTATAAAATTTGCTATTGTCTAACAAGCCAGTGAGGGAGCAGTTAAAAGCCCTGGTAGCAAGCTACTCCAAGAGGACAACATTTTTCACCCAAAGCTCTGATCTTTTATGCCATTGATAGGAGAAGAAATACATGCTGCTGGTTTCAAATCAAAGTTCTCTTGCAGACAATTCTGCCAGCATATCACTGTTATTCCGGCAAAGTTAGGGATTTCAGGCAGACAAACCCTAAAGAGAACAACCGCATATCATAAATTCCGGCCTCAGCCAGGTTCTGCTGATGAATGGAGTAAACATGTCTGCTGACAGCAATGTGTGATGATGCAGCAGGAATATCAACTAGCTCCCATCATTGTCAAAGCCAACCCCAGGATGATTCATTTGCTATTTTACCAAAAATTCCTTTTCAGCTAGACTGAAGGTCACCTTTAAACGTTCTTGCAGATTTTTTAGGATATTCTTTGAAATTCTTTTCTGATGCTTTGAGCTTTTCAGCCATTCAACTCCAAAGGACACTTGCACTTTACACCCCTTTATTTTTGTGGGTAAATCCTCAATTTGGTAGTGTAGGTGTAGCTGAGAAATATTAAAACTCACTACTCAGATTGGTCTAGGAGACAAAAACTAACAGGAAGATGAAGAAAGCAGGTAAATTATATAAAACAAAGAAATTACAGAAACAAGCTAAATTTGGGTTTGCTCACATTGAAATAGTCACCGAGAGGAACTCCATGAAGGTTCATGACCTCTTCCAATAGCCAACCTTTTCCATCCGACAGAGGCGATTTTTGCTGAGTACTTGTAACCTCACCTTTATAACGTGAAATATGCTTGTCAAATTTGTAATATACTGCCCTCTCGTAGACATCACTGTTCTCTGATACCCAAGGGGTGTAACAATAACTATGACAGCCGGCTTTCTCCATAACTTTACGGTCCAATTCACCCCCGCCGAATAGCTCCATGAAGAAACCAGCCTAAAACCAAAAGGAAAGGAAAATTACAATCAGGTATGAATGCACGATAAAACCAAACATTTGAGATGTTCTGCAAAGAACCATAAATGGAACCAATTATTTTGCAAAACCATGGCAATATGAATGCACGATATGGACAGATTACCACATGTGCATATGTATGCATACAGAGGGAGAGGGAGATTACAGGAACTGGAAGGACACATGAAGCAGCCTCAGACATGCTAAAATCATCGTTGCCAAGGAATGAGCCACTCTCTTCACTTGTGAGGCTTTTGGTTTCAGATTCTTCTTCAACTATCTGGGCCTTCTGTTCAGGACTCATTGATCTAGCTTTCCAGAGTGCCATGATGGTCCTATATCAGCACGAGAACAAATTTAGTAACATAGGATATCTTACACTTTTCTATTGCAGAGTAACATTGTTACTGTCTCAATTTCTGAAAATAAGAAAATAATATTTCAGATCATGCCGGAACATATGGCTAAGCATCTTCTAAGGAGTTGGAAATATATAAAGACAAAAGTTCATAGAAAATTGGAAAATTTCCCCCATCTACCTGTGTGCAACATTGAAAGACACAAAGGACTGGAAATGGAACTTCAGCCTGCCTTTTTCATCTTGTGTTTTTGCACCATGTCTTGCATCCATACCTCGGCCTTGTCGAAGAGTTATGAGAATTATCGGACTCCCCATTGATGAAAAATTAGGGGGAATAACCTGAATTTCTTCAATGTCCTCCCAGAGCAAAAAGAATTTTGTCTTCTTTCCAAATAAGTTTGCATGAAATCCAATTATTCTTGCTGACAGAAATAGGCGGCCCTGCAGAGAAACAATGGTAACTTGATGGGAATGAAGAAGCATTTTAACATTTAAAAATGCGATAGAAAAATAGGCCAAATGTTTCAATATCATACGAGTGACCAACCGCACCTGCATGGGCATTTTTCTTTTCAAATGACAAGTGAAGTCATTAATGAGAAATTCCTCCTGTGGAAGCCCAAAGAGTTTCTGGAAGGCAGAATTTGTTTGAGGAGACCGCAAAGTAATCTACAGTTATTTTAATAGGAAAAGGTAAGCCAATAGAAGTGTCAAAACGGAAGTAGAACAACAAAAGGAAGGGGGAAAACCATCAACAATGAAAACAACCAAAAGCTCGGTAACATAGCTAGATAATACCTTCTTCCCAACCTCTTTCTCCATTTTACTTAAATAGTGTTTTGCAACATTGCCACCTCTAGTGTTGTCCAAGAAAATTCTTAAGTGAAGCTTAGATTGGCATGCCAGAGCCAATTTCCCTTCAAGAAGAACCCATATATCAGCAAGATCTGAGATGTTTGTTTTTAGAAAATTAATTTCAGCGTGTCCTAGAGATGCAGCTTCATCAAAAGGTCCATCAAAATCATAAAGTTCCACATCCAGCACAGAAGGAGGGTCATCCATTGCATCAAATTCAAATACTTCTGCAAATATAGACATTACTTTTAATTTTTTTTAAAAAATAAAACTATATGGCACAAAAAAAATTGGTTTGCATGAAGGTAAAACTAGACTTCTGTGTCAAATTAAGAGGATAAGATTTAATTAAAGCACAGCACCATTCCATTGGGGATCACAGTTCTGGAACTTGATTGAGCTGGTTCTTGTTTTCCCATTGCAGTTAAACACCACATATGGATCAGAAAACCCACTAGCATCAACAGAAGCAAGATTACGTCCTTCTATTAACGCAACAGTTAGCAACCATCCATCTCCTTGTGCTTTAATTCCGTGATCACTACCTAATATTCAAGTAAAAACCAACGTAAGCAATGACTTGAAAACATTACAGTACTTAAATAAGGATAGAAAAATTAACAAGAGAGAAATAAATTGTTGTCAACCCAATGAAATTAAGACTTGGTTAGAGAGATCAAGAAAAGCCACACTAATCAAAGGATACTTTGATGTCCATGGAATTTATAGGGCCATGTAACTTCTTCCGTGACTACTAAAAAGGATTTAACAATCAAAAAAGGCAACTTGTTTTCTCGCACGTCCTATACTTGCATATATTTCTTCCAATGGCTAGTGAGGTAGCCTGGCAGCTTCAAATAAACTTGTTACTGTTTTTTAGATGAGTAGTGGGTTCACCAAAATTGTTAGATGCTCTTCCAAAAATAAAAAGTGTAAGGATTTATGTGGAAATGTTGTCTTTGCAGGGGTTTGATGTATTTTCCTATAACATAATGCTACATAATAGCTAGAGATTTCCTGCTTTAAAGCATTTATTTGATATGATAAGGCTTCCTTATGGTTTTAGCTCATACTTTCTGCAAGCGAATTTTTTCAGAACTGAGAAGCATAGGGTTTGTAAAGCTCTTTTGAGCTAATATGTTCTGCTTTTTGCTTTATTTTGTTTTCCCTTGTTAACTGATTTCTTACGGTGATCTCCACTCTTCCAGAACTCTATTTTTCTCATTAAATTTTTTATATCAGCCTAAAAAGACCACAAAAGGCATGCCATGTGTTCATATAGATTAATGATAAAATTCAAGACATATCTCGAATTATAAAATAATAAGAAGAAAAGCAATTTAGAGATTACCCTTCTGTGCTCTGGCCTGCATAAAGCGTGAAATTAAACCCAGCACTCGTTCACCTTGAAGAACTAGCACCGCACAAACAATAAATTCACCAATCGAATCAGGCAAGTCAAGCCCAACAAACTCGAGCCCTTGAATTGTGCTGGGTGGTGCCAGCCAAATGTGGACAAACACGTATAATCCAATGAAAACTGTTAACAGTACTGTGAAATTAGCAAAATACTGCACAGCAAGCTTCCAGTCTGACTGGGGCTCCGCCTGCAATGATGCCAAAATTTGTTCCTTACTGGAACCAAGGTCATTCGAATCAACAGGTTTAACATTCTGAGATAACAAACTGGCATATTGATCAAAGCTTTCCTTCATGCCTTGCCGAGCCCCATTTTCTATCATTCCTTTCATCATGGTGCTCTGCAAAAAATTCATACGCCACGATATTAACAGGCGGGAACACTGTTGCCCTGATGGCAACTCTGGTCCAGGTGTAATCACATAGAGTACTTCTGCTCGAAAGGTGCTCCCATACATGACATCCGGAGTACTGACACTGGCTAGAACAGCAAAATTTTTCCCATCGGCTTTTAGAAACGTTTGATCCTCAAAGGCTTTAACAGCCTTAATTAATTTCGTAGCAGCCTTAATATAAGTAAGTGACCTTTTCAAGCTCTCAACTCCATTCTCGAATTTCCAAGCTCCTATTTGCAGTTCTGTAGTTCCCTGCAATTCTGCCAATGACTTGGGGAAATTCGAATCAGATTGAAAAAGTAACACATTCAAGTCTTCCGGTGCAATGATATATAACTGATCTATAAGCACCCCTCCCGGTAAATTGCTTGGAATTTCACTGCCTTCATCTGCGGACTGCATTTTACTCATAACTTCTTCAAAAGTTTCAAAAGAGGACTGGTCCTCAGTATTGCCCTCAGAAACCTCAACTTTACTAGTTTCAGTTTGTTCTGAATCAACGCTTCTATTGGATGTGGTTGGAGAAATTTCAGAACTTCTATTAAAAATTTGAGCAATTCGATCAGCAAATGACTTCTGTGTACCGATTTTCTCATCCTTAGAGGATGTGATTTCTTCTCGTCTCACAGGAGAAGATGAGTTCGAACGGCCACTGAGTGACATTGAGATTGACTCAGTACTAGAAAATTGATCAGAAGATTTTCTTCTACGTGATAACTGATCACCTTTACCCTTTGAATCCACGGATCCACTCTTTTGGGAAAAATATACACATAAACGAATTTCACCTGTTCAAAAAGGAGTTTCACCACAACACTAGTTAAAAAAAGCGCCCAACTTCAAGTTAGCAGTTAGTCGAGACTTATTTCTCCTAACAGGACATGATGCAAACGGCTTTAAGAAGTGAAATGCAAAGCCTCAAATTTGAAATGCCATTATAATACAAGTTTTTGGATTAATTATTGTAATATTTGCAGCACCAATAGACAAACATCTACGCTCAAGAAGGGGGGGAGCAGCAATACAAATGCTAAGTAAAATAAGGAAGTAATCAGATTTGATATAAGAAAATTTTGCAACACAACATACCGCAGTCCTTGTGCTTTGACTTCTTGCTTTTGGGATGCAAAGAAAACCAAACTGTGCCAAGGGATTTAATTTCCTCATCAAAAACAGTTGAAATTGGCACCTTAACCTGTCCCACAAAATCATCATTGAAATACTTATCTTCATCCATAACAGAGACAACTAACTCCTCATTGAGATCATCAACCCCAAAACTAAATTCTTCATCCCACTGTGGATTCGAGCTGTTCTTTATCACTTTGGTCTTGAACCTTTGCTTCCCCAACTGTAACCGCACGTATAGATCACTCAACCCATTAGAATCCATTGGTGGCAAATTTTTTGCCTCAATCACATAGACCAGAAGCTGCATTCTAAAGCAAGATCAAAGTAACTCCAAAAGCGCAAAGCAGTGCAGAAAGAGCTTTCAGAAGGAGAAAGTTATCATTACACAATTAAGAGGGGTTAATGAATTGCAGAAATCAACAATGGAAGAGGAAAACCAATAAACCGCATTGATCAACACTGCTCAGACAAAAATCAGGCAGAAGCATCCAAAAAATTGATTCTGCCAAAAAAAATACCGGAATCGCTGATCCATGATAAAAATTTAAAAAAAAAATAAAATAAAATTTTTATGTTAAATTCATCGGAGATTGTTCACAGAATCAGCACAAGAATGATCAATGAATACACCAGGAAGATGATTTTTTTTTTCTGGAAGGATAATCAGGGAGACATTGAACCCAAAAACCCTAGAGATGCATTCATTGTGTGATTGATTTCGCGAGGCGTGAAAACAATGATAGGATATGTGGAAATTTTGGATGCCCAAAAAGGAAAAGATGAAGACAACGGTTGAAGTTAGAATGCAAATTTTATTGCATTTTCTTATTTTGTTCAACTGGCCACCGCGCGCGTAATGTTGAACCGACTGTTCATTGACCAAATTGACCTTTTTAATCACACGCCACCTTTTTGCTTTTATATCTCATTGAAAATGATAATTAAGGGTCACATTTAAAAAAAAATGAAAAAAAAAAGACAAATATAAAACTATTCTCCGTTTGGAACATAATAAACGGTAATTTTCTTAAATAAAAACCGATTCTAAAATTTAAAATTTAAGATAAACCCAATCTAGTTTTAATTGATATAACACTTTATTACTTATTTTATGGACAATTAATTAATGTATGGTTAATAACCATAGTATATACTGTTTACTATAGACAAAGAGAATCTTAGATTACATACAAAACTTAATTTTACAGAAATCTATAAAGAATAGACAAATGGTTATGAAATTGATGTGTGTGAAAGTAGGCACCCTTTCTCAAATGCCACCACCGTGTGTCTAAATTAGAGGGTACCCTTATTCGGTGAGGATAGGGATTCTTTATTTTTTTTATTTAAAAGAATAAAGGGTATGATTCTCCTAATAAAACAAAGAATAATGCATATGATAAACCATAACTTAAATTTTATTAGATATAGTCTATACTCTTTTTTTTTGTGGCACATATAGAGGTTTTAATATTTTTAGCCATATTGGCCAATAAAAACAAATAATTATCCATAAATATGAATTATTTAAGTTTACAAAATCTAATTCGATCTAAATTTTTATTTTTAAAAATAATAATTTTTTAGTCAATGAATGATGATTAGTTTCGGTGATAATTATGCAACCTTGTATGGGAGGTCAAAATGCATAAAGAAGTTTGCGACACATGGGGTCCACTTAGAATTGATTGAATTGACGGGCAATCATGTGATTGACTGAGTTGATGCGTTGATTCACTTCTGCTGACCTGCTTAACATGCTATTATATTAGTCTAAGTTAAATTTAAATTAAATACTTATATTTTCATAAATTTTTAAAAAAATTTACTTTAATTTTAAGAATAAAAAACTTCATTCTACTCTAACCATATAAAATATTTAATTTATTTATATAAGATAATCATAAAACAAGTAACAATTACATAATAGACAATACTTAGTTAACTTTGTGGTTTGAGAAGAGGAAATTTCCTTATTAACTCAAATATCTTGCGTTGAATCTTCCCTTGCCTTGTGACATGAAAGCAGCAAGAAGGTAAGATTCACAGCCTTTGTCTTATACAGAAAACCAATTAGCCCAACAAAAGGATAAGAGTCACTAGATCAAAAAAAAAAAAAAGATTCATTCTGTCTTGAGCAGAAAGCCTCACTAGATCATAGACAGAATTTTATACATACAACAAGATTGATTTATTTTTTACTTTTTTTTCCTTCTCAATCAGAAAAGTTCAAGGTCATGTTGTAGTTGTAGAACCTTTCTCTCTTCGAACTTTTTGGGTCCTTGTTCCTTATTCTGATTCTATTTCTGCCTCTTGTATATTTTGGCCAAGAAGGATTTCAATACTGCTTGAACTGGTTTGCTTGGATGAGCTTCAATGGAGCTCACTAGTTTCTCATAGCTCTTGCTCTCATAATCCGCAAACACTTCCTGTTGTTTTAGATTTGAGTAAAATGACCAAAAATAACAGCAGCTTAGCATCTAATAATGCAGTCATGTGCAGAAATATTTTCAACTTGTTTGAGAAAAAAAAGGAACCAAAGAGTATCAATCAATTAATGTTGATTATAAAAATAAAACTCAAACCTGAAGATTAAGCTCCTTGTACAGGGCCTTCACTTTTGCAACATTTTCTGGATTTGGCTTCCCATAGTGCTCCTGCTAACCATCATGAATAGATAAGTAAATTCATGCCAATATAATCATATGGAGAAAAGGAAAGAAACAAGATCTAGTAATATAACGTCTTCTTACATGTAACACTTTCTTTTGTTCTTGATTGCAGAGTTCCAAAGCTTTCACGACCAACCAAGAGCACTTAAAATCTTCAATATCTGTCCCTATCTGATATCATTGATGACTTAATGAGCACTCAAATTGAAAATTTATAAAGAAATTGAACATTTCCAGTATTATTCATGATCACTATACTCACCTTTCCAATTGTTTTAGGATCTCCAAAGCAATCCAAATAGTCATCCTAAAAAGAAAGAGAAGGGACAAAAAAGGTGGGTTAACACTTTTTACACATTCAGTAAGCCAACAGAGGCAATAAGTAGACATCTGGAATTCTCAATCTATAAGGTGTAAAGGTCCAAATACACTAATAAAATATTACCTGTACTTGAAAGTAGGTTCCCATCTCAACCAGAATGTTCTTTACATCAGTATGGTTGTCCAGGTTCTCACCCGCCATGAGCAATGCACATCCGACCTGAGCAAACGTAGGCGTAGAAATAGTAAGCAGAGGCAATGATGAGATGACATTATTGGAGGAATGTATCACGGAAAACAAAAACGTATAATTTGTTTATCAACTAAACAAATAAAATGTCATACTGGTCATGAAAATAAAGGAACCAAAAAGTGATGACTTCATATT
Source organism: Bauhinia variegata (assembly GCA_022379115.2). Classification (NCBI taxonomy): domain Eukaryota; kingdom Viridiplantae; phylum Streptophyta; class Magnoliopsida; order Fabales; family Fabaceae; genus Bauhinia; species Bauhinia variegata. Next base: position 2,926,897 of record CM039438.1, on the reverse strand, counting down.
TGGGACCCATGAACTATCTATTTGTTAGATAAAAGAAAATAAATTTTCAATTCTCGCAAAGTGGCTGAAGCACCAATTATTGCATCTTTTATGGAAATAAACCGAGGAAGAAACATATATTAGGCATGCAGAACATAAACGAAAGAATAATTTACTTACTGGAAGGTAAAATGAGTAATAGGCGGTCTTGTACTGCACAATACGGCGGTGACTGCACAAAATTCCCTTCTTTCAGTTATTATTGTCATTTCTAAGATGGAACTATAAATTTGAAACAAAATATAAACTTAGTGCAGTGCCAGGGAAAAGGGACTGATCGAATGCAAATTTCATCTCATATTCATCAATGCCAGCTGAAAAGAACTTTTTGTCAGTCTTTTTATAATTTGAAGCAGTTCTAACACATCAGAATAAGCTAGCAGTTTGACTGGGATGGCAGAAAAAGAAGGCCTCCTTCTTCCTCTTTCATGACATAAAATCAGCCAGTCTCCAACAAAATTATGCAAAAATCCTGCTGCTTTGACATTATAAAGTGGAACTTTGCCATACGGCCATGCCTTTTATATTATTACCAGGTTCACTAATAACAAGTCCTGCCAGTCTTTACAGATCTTACTAATTTTGGTACTCACACAGACAATGTGTACTTGGACAGGTCTTTTTCTCGTTCAAGTGTAGTGATCAGATCGATCATCTGTCCTGATGCAGTCTGAAATTCAACCTACAAAAAGATGCAATACTCATAGTTTAGTATATTATCATGATTATACCCTCTTAAGGAAAACCAAGAGTACAACCTCATTAAACAAATCAAGAAGATCAACATAGTAAGGCTTCCCCCTAAAGTGTTTCTTAAGTATTCTTGAGATATGGTTTCGAAGTAGAATCCCATCATTTACTGCAATCATGCCAACCTGTAGCGCATGTCAAGTAGAGGTCAATTGGTTTGCCTGCAATGGCAGTCAAAAGGACAAAGTGAAGAAACATTTCAAGTTTTGCTTCAAACCTTTGGTATTCTGAACCAGCATGGCTGACCACGCCGTGTGTGAGAGTTATCCATAATGTCATCTAGAACAAGAAAATATGCCTGAAGCTGCAATGCCATCAACAAAAGATTGTGAAATTCCTTTATGTGGTCAGAATAACCTTCTCAAGCGATTAAAACAAGTATAATCCATATAAGAAAGAAAAATCTTCATATTCAGACTAGGACAATGAAAAAATTTGCTTTGCCATACCCATTCAATACACCAACCAAGAGCACTAGCAAGGAAAATTTCTTCTTCACTTAAATCTTGTCCTTCTTTCAACAATCTGTAGCTGTCAATAACTGACAATCCACGGTTCAGCTTCCCTACAATGCAAGTTATAATCCAGCTTTATGTAAATAAGATTCATATCTTTTCAAATGATTGGTTAAAACACTCTCCTTCCTCTCTTATTAGAGAATAGTTAGAGTAAACTTATAGGTTTCTGAGCATAAATTTCAATAAAAATGCTGAAAGTCCCACCTCCAGGAACATTGTAATCCAGCATCTGCAATAAAGTTTAAAAGACAAAACACTGTAAGGGAAAAGGTAAATAAATAAAAATGCATGTTAAGTAGCAGTGATTCTACTGAATGCACATATAGTTTTCTACCCCTCATCTCCAAAGTAAATAATCTGCTTAAGTGCCGAATAAATGCTACAAGATGTTCAGAATAATGAAATACACAATACAAAATGTTGATTCGAAGTGAATTGGCCAGTGTTTCCAAATTCACCTAGCTTGTATCCTCATAGTTACAATGCAGTCCATTTCACAGAAGGTTACTTGACCTCTAAAACAGCCTATCGTCTATTCATGTTCTGGATATTTAAAATTTAAAATTAAAGACTTCATGCCAAAAGATTGCTTCCAAGGAACCGGTTCCTCTATGTAGGAAACAGCATTGATACACCCAAATTCAAACATAACCAGTAACCCAATAGAGAAAATCTACCAAAACCATTATTAAAAAAGTTCCATCTCATCAATTTCCAACCCAACAATAAGATCTTATCATCAGCTCAACAAAAAAAACTACATCAAGCAAAGCAGCTGCATCCTCTGGGCGGAGAATTACAGAAATGAAGTGCCAAACAAAAACACCTAAAAGAGTGAAAACATTTGAATTGACCGCCAGTTACAATTCTAAAGATTACTGCGAACACAGAAAACATACCCGCTCGACCCATTCACGAGAATCATCGGAGAACTCAAAAGCAGGGTCATGAAGGAGTTCAGATTTAAGAACAGAGTATACATTCAGGAATGTTGATTTTAGATCTGCCATTGACAGACCTCCGAGAATGACAAGCAGAGAAATGAAGAGTTACTTCAGACGCAGAATAATTCCTTCCCGTAATTGACCGTTTTATAGGGAACAGTGGAAAGTGAGCCGCTGCGAGTGAGCCTATCAGAGTGTGAGAGAGACAACTAACTATGGTTAGAGATACATATATTACAGGACGATAATTGTCCAAAAATTACGGGACTTGCCACAGCGGCCATACCTAAAATGTTCAAGCATATTTTCCATGATAAATGATTCTATTTATTAGAATATGTGATATACTCTTTGGCTACTAATATATTCTTTTACCATTTATATTCAATGATAAATCATAAATATCGATCATCTAGTAACTATCGATATATTTGGGACAATTTTTTAATTGAAATGAATTGATTTCATTTTTAAAGTTTCAATATAATTCCCATATTTGGAATTTATTATAGAACTATTATTTCCATTTATACACAAATTAATTATATAAAAATAATTCCCATGAAACTACTGAATAAAAAAGAGTAAAGTTACATTTACATCTCTAAAAAATTCGAGATTTAACACAATGATTATAAAAAATAGTAACTATAAAACAATATTTAAGACCATAAAAAAAAAATCATCTTTAAGAAATTAATATCCACCATAAAATAATCCATTATATTTATTTAATGTTAGAAAAACCAAAAACATAATGGGGCACTGATGTAAATACAGGCGCAAGACAAGGTCGTAAATTTGAAACAAGAAGCTACTGTGTGATTCCTATTGGAGATTTTTGAGAGATCTATTTTTGTGGGCAGTTTCTCTCTGTACTTTAGCGACGCACCATGAATACGATCCCCGTCGTGGTTCACACCGTGAGAAGTAGGCTGGCACAGAGTGGGGCCCACTGATCCAATATGTGCAACAGTCAGCAGGAGTTTTGTTCACCTACATCGCGTGTACTATATTTCAAGGAACCATCGTTGGGGGCAATCACCTCGATTGAAGAAAGTTGCTGATCATACGGTGACCAACTACTACTCTCCTACAGTCAAGATGAATCTGACGGTTGCAGTGGATGAATCAAAACAAGAAAGAGTGGGGCGCATAAACATGGGAATCAAGTTTTTATTATTCATTTAATGCCATGAGACCCACGCGGGTGGAGATTTCATGCTAAACGAGGTTGGTAAGGTATTTTAGACTTTTTTTTATTTAAAATAAAAAAGAAGAGACTGAGTAAGGGATTTATTGGTGATGTACATATATATATATATATATATATATATATATATATATTATGGTTCTTGAGTTAATTTATATCTCATGGATTAAATCAATGCATATAAAAATAAAAATAAAAAATTTGTATCTTAAGCTGTGTCTTGGAGTGCATAGCATTACTCTTAATTATTTGAAAAAACAAATGAGATGTGAAAGTAAACATGCATAAATAAGTGTTTGCATAGTAGAACTCAATTTAATCAAGTTAAAAAAAAAAAAAAAAGCAAGGCAGTTTATCTGCTTTTGGGCTCCTTTTACTTGTTTTCTTTTTTTTTAGGTGGGCTTGAAGCCCTATTATTGTCTCATGCTTTGTTCAATGGGCCTAATTTGGTTGGAGTTGAACTTAAAATCAAAGTGCTCATTTCTTTTGACACCTCAACCTTTTCTTTTCACACCCCAACGTTAACATTAATCTCCCAACAAAGTTGGAGGTGATTATCTAAGTCTAAAATTATTATATTTTTATGTTTTGAAAGGATTTATTAATTATTAATTTGGTCTGGGAGACTCTTGGTATAAACCAAACAATTTGTACATTTAACATATTCTACTTACTCGTGTTAGTTATGTAGTTGAAAGAAAGGATAAGAATAAGAAGTGCATGTTTAATGACATACCACACCATATGCATTAACAAGTATCACTCAAACTCAAAAAAGTTGCACTTTTGTTCATTTAGATACCTTGCTTACTGAAACCATATTTATGTAAAGTGTCGATAATAAATCAATGGCTTCTCTGACTCTGCACTCTCTTTCTCTTATCTCCAGTCACCATTTCTTCACACGACCTTGGCTCCTCAAGCCCCATCCCCACCATAGCCCAATGCACATCTCGTTTGCTTCCTCTCCTTCCTTGTGCACCCTTTGTGCAGGGAACTTCTGCATCTCCAGGTCAAACATGCTGTGACATTCTCAGCCAACTCTACACTTAAGAACCACTCTGCCTTTGCCTCTTGATCAATAACGCTAAACTTGTATAATGGCATGGATGCTTCCAATTCTGAATTTGAACCAATGTTTTTGCTCAGGGACAAAGCCAAATGCTACTACTGCTGCTGGTATTTCCAGAAATTCCTTTTCTTATGAATACTGTTTTTTTTTTTTTTTTTGTTATGGACTTTCAATCATTTTTTTTTTCTTGGGATTTTTTCAGCTTCTCCGGTAGTTTCAGTGGCTCCAAGACCCAGCAAGCAGCATTATGGGATTCGGGTTTGGAAGAAGCCAAGGCATTAATTGGAATGCAAGCAGTGCTCCTGCTCTGTTCATGGCGATGAGTAAGAAGCAGTATATTGAAGAACTGAAGCAATTCAGAACTGATGTTATACGTGTAGGCAGTTAAGTTGTGGAGGTTGCGGTGGTGGGCTGGTGTCTGGCATGTATGAGCTAGAGACCAGATATATTGATATCCTTTCACTTCCACAGCTTCACATCCATTTTTCTTCTCCTTCCTTTTCACTTTACAAAAAAAAAGGAAGAAAAATAATCTCTATTCTGACAAAAGAAAACATCGTCACCTGCATATATCTTCATAAAGCAGTTACTTTCCGTCAGAAATGAGGAAAACACAGCTAGAACACACTAGCATGTACAGTAATTATATCGCTTTGACCTTATGGTTAGTGTGCAAGGGAAACCCAGAAATCTGATTTTGGCCATTTTCCATTAAACGAAATGGAAATGGGAAATGATGCATAAGCAGGGAAGCTCACTGCAGGGGACACACAGCAATCATCAAACTGAGACCAACCTTTCAGAACTTCACATGGTTTACATTACCAAAGCTCTCAAGTACAATTAATAATGCCCAAAAACAGAAGAAAAAATTTAACACGATGCAGAGGCCAGAATATCTACTGTTAATTAACGTAACTCCACAAATTGCATCATAAAAGCAATGCAGAAGAAGAAAAAATAAAGGGAAAAGGAATAGAAAGTGGGGAGTACAGGGTTTTCTTCAGTGGTCCCCTGAAATATAAATATGGCAGAAGGAAATACAATTGTCTTCGTAGGCTCTTACTTGCTTGTCTTGTTCCCTTTTATTCGGCTCTCTTTCTCCCGCAGAAGATAAGTTCTCGTTTGTAAGTGATTTTTGTTATGATGAAGGTCACAATGAGAATGGTGGCGATTGCACTGGTTGTGAGTTTAGTAGTAATTGCACTTACTGCAACTTCAGCAGAAGCTAAAGGTGGCAGAGGTGGCGGCGGCCACGGCCGCGGCCGCGGCGGCATTGTGGCGGGCAGTGGTGGTACACTCCGCCGTGCTAGAGGTCAGCACTCTTCAGCCTCATCCATCTCATGGGGTTCTCCCTCTGAATTTGGCTTCACTTTTCGTCTGTTTTACATCATCTTCACTTGCTTTGTGGTTTATGCTATGTAGTTCTTGTATTTTGCTTATGGTTACTTGTTTCACAACCCTTGAAATTATGGAACTCTGTTGGTTAGGCTCCATGGATTTGATTTAACATATGAATATTCTTGAATTATCGGGGAGCCTAAAATGGTTCTCACCAATCAAATATTCTTTTCACACCCATCGAGGCAATGATAAGTGAGGGATTTTGTTCTAAAATTTCTAGCAGTTAATAACTTTGCTCTATACTAAACTGATTCTTTCTGCATTTCAATGGTATGGCACTTGGATTGTTAAAGAGGTAAAGGCTATGTGAGTTGAAAGCATTTGTTTACTTTTAAGGTCTTAGATGATGAACTAGCCTCCAGAGAAAGAGTGATAGCTGTAATGGCGCAGATGAAGCCAGAGAATTTAGTGGTAATTGCAGTTATTGCAACTGGTGGCAGCAGCATCTCTGGTAGCAGACAGACTCCACCACCGCCCCAGACGTGGGCACTTTTTACTTTCACCCATCTCATGGACCTTTTTCTTTTTCAGCTCAGATCTCATGAATTTGCTTTCACATATCAATACTTTTATGCCAGTTTCAAAGTCCCAATGATCTTTGTTTTGATATATGCTTATAACTTACCCTTCTTTGCATTGCATGTATCAGAAAAGCAAAGAAGATGAATAATCTCTATTTCTAACAAAAGAAATCAACTTGACTTGCATATTTCCATAAAGCAGTCAACTTTCCATCAGAAATGAGGAAAACACTGAACGCACTGCGATGTACAGTAATTATAGCTATAATGCTTCCCGTGTCTTCAGACCATTGGTTAATTCGGTTTCTGTTATAGCATCATAGAATCAAAGAATCATACTTGAGAACATTTAGGAGAATTAGATATGAAGTATGCAAAGAAGAAAGTGTTGGATCTGAAACCTGCCTCGTCTTGAAACAACAGACCCATAATGTTTTTACTTGCTCACGGAGTTGATAAATTTCACACAGAAATGACGACAGTAGTTAAATAGTCATCGAAAGTTGGAAATTATAAGTTGCACTTTTAAGGTTATGTAGGTCAGCAAGTCCTTTCTGTTGGTTGGTCAACAATATAATAACTCATATCTAAGGGTTTGCAAGGTTTTGGTCGTTGGTCGGTTGGATACTCTTCACTCAGGCTATGATTGTTTTTTGGACCAAAAAAGGAATTCACTCTTGAGGATGGTGAGAATGGACTTAACTGCCCTCTTTTTCGAAAATCCCTCTCTTTATATAGAATAGGGAGTGAGCCTTTGAGCCTCCCTAACCTTGAGCCCATGAACATGTTTTGGGTCGTGCGCTGGTTCACATCACTTTCTTTTCCACGTGAAACTCAGACAGTGGCCTGTGGCTGTTCCTATCAGGCGTGCATATTCTGCAACTATATAAGACAGAAAACTAGAACCAAATTTGCCAGCAGCCAGCAAACCAATAACTGATATTTTTATTTCAGGGACCACCGAAGAAAACCCAGTATTTCTTTCATTTTATGTGTTTCTTTTGTACTAACGTATGATGCAATTTGTTGATTTATGTTAATTAACAGCAGATGTTCTGGTTTGAAGTCCAGGGTTCTATATATCAATTGATGTTACAAGCATGAGGTGAAAGTTTCTTCTATTTTTAGGCAGTATTAATGGTTCTGAAGAGCTTACTTTGGCTATAATAGGCTGTCTTCCCCCAACAACAAAAGATAAGCTCTCCGAGGTTGTAAGTGATTTGCGTCTGTTTTACATCATCATTACATGCTATCTGGTTGTTTATGCAATCTAGTTGTTATGGAACGTACTCCATCTGTTAGGTTCCATGGATTTGCTTCAAGGAAGTTATCCTCACTTTTCTTGCATCTCATCTCAACCTTCTTCTCTGATTTCTTTCCTATGGTTGAAAGGGTATCACAATGTGATGTTCTATCATTTTCGACCTCAATCGGGAAACTACTCTCACTGCAACTGTCTTGGATTAGCTGAAAATTGGTTTAGTGGAGATATGAAGACCCTAACAAAGATAGATAACAGAAAAGGAAATTGATCGCTTGGATAATTGCAGGAGGGGAGGGGAGCACACAAACACGAAGGAGACGACAGACTTCGCTGCTTACTCGATTACAATTTTACAACCGTAGATATCACTAGACGACGACGTTTGTTCCTGGCATCAAACGACGAGTCGTGTAATCCTGTGGTTGATGATATTTGGGCCAGCCCATAAAACAACGGATCACTAATTATATTCATAAAAGCAATAGTCAACATTAAAATGGCCTATGTTTGTAACAAAAAATAGAAAAAGTCAATGCGTTCAAAGCCTATGGGGAAAAAGAACACAATATTTAGTAGCGTGGATCTGGGCTGGGCCCAAAGCCAGCCTGCTTAACCGAATTTTAGGGTTGGGCCAGACAATTTAAGAATTCTGCTCAAATATTGACATAGCCCAATTCGGGTCATCCAGGCCCATGACACCCATAACACCAAAATTAACTCAAACTGAAAGGAGGAGACGAGCAAAGAAAGAACAAGAGACAAAATTACAAAACAGATATTATCGTTCCTTTCTTTCTTTATTTTTCTTTTGTCATAAAAAGCATTTACAAGTTCTTCTCTCTCTTTCTTTTCCTCTTAATTTAATTTATGGCTTAAACGGACATTTTGTTTTGAGCATATATTTGAAGATAAATAAATAGACTTGAGTCTTAACTCACATCAAAAAATGAGATCTGGTCCATATTCCTTTTCCAGACTCAAAAACTTTACATGACAGGTCAAATGTGGGATAACCTTAAGAAAAAGACGCCAAAGAAAAAAGGTGTGCATCCTTGCATGGCCTCGGTCCTTATTAGCAGATGCAGATGCAGATGCATGATATAGCTATAGATATAGATTCATTCACAGTCAAAACATTATCCAACCAAATGTGCTGCTTACACTTTTCTTTGGAGTAAGAGTTTTTGGCATCAAAAGAAACTAAAAAGTGAAGCCAAAAGCGAAAGCTAGAAGCCAAAATATATCACACTTGTCCAAAGCCTTCCCAAAAAGCTTGTTCTGCTAGGTGAGCGAGCTTATCAAAAAAACACTGAAGCATCTCAGTCTCCTGCCTGAAAGAATATATTCCCTTCCATCAATAAAACAAAAGAAAATTCAAAGGATGAAAGAAGAAAGAGAAAGCTATATATGTATCTAAACACACTGAGGGACCCAAGACTCACATGCACTCCGCGTGTCAAGTTCTTATTGCGCGGTTGCTATCTATCTCTGCTTGCTGCTCGTATCAGTGTGTATCAGTATATTTATAATATGACCTAATAATGTTTATGTTATGTTAGTGAGTTTTAATATTTAGAAGAGGAGAGGACCACACTGTGTAAATGGTAGTTGAGTTGTTTTGGTTCGAAAAACAAATGAAAGTGCATGTGGGTATGGCGTGAGTAGCTCGAAACTCTATGCATGGAGCTGTGTAGATCGATCTGCTTTGGTTTTTCTCTTATAATTTAATGTGTGATTCTTTAAACCATTTATTTCACTGCGTCAAGTGAAGTTTAAAAAACTATGTTAGTGGAACCATCATATGCAGCTCCATTTCTATTGGTTTTAAGGTGAAAAGAGTTTATTGTTTTGGTAAAAATATTGAGATGCACCGGTCCCCAAGGAAAGTTGCTTTTTTTACTTCATTTGGCTTGAGTTTCCTAGAGTCTCAAGACTCTGATAACGCTTATAGAAATATTTATAAGTTACTTTTTAATAAGGTTTTCATATTGATCATAAAACTCAAATACATATCCTTTCTAGGTGGACCAACTTTGATTCACGAAGGAAAGTTGCTTTTAGTTGGGGACCAAAAGGGTGTTGCAATGAGATGTCAATTCAAAACCCACTAATTCTAATTTTAACCCCTAAGTTTGAAGGACTATGGTTGAATGAATTCAGACAGCAACTTGAACCAACAAGGTTGTCCACGGGACACAGGCAATAAAACAAAACATAGCTAAAATGAAGTCATACTCCGAAGTTGATTTATTGTCGTTTTTGAGACACTTGGGGTTCTAGATTAGGAACTCAGATTTTCTCCATTTGGTGCTTATGGCCATGTACCTCTAACCTCATTGCTGTTTGAAGAAGAGGAGATGTTTGAATGGTATTAATTTTGTGGTGGAGATTAAAAATTCAGTGCCTTTTTTAAGACCCAGAATCCAATTTTCAGTTAAAAAGATTAGTTGCTCATGTTTTGACACAGCATGATTCATTTGCATGGCCCTACTGCCCACATATCTCAGTTGTCAAAATGAGGGAAAGGTGTTTGTGGATATGCCAGAGTGAGAATCCTTGGATACTTTCTGGAAAGATGAAGGGGGATGTCTGTATTGTCAAACACATCAAAAGAGAAATGCTCAAGTTGGGATTTTTGATATGGGGAATGAATTTCCAACCACCTTGATTGTTGTTATTATTATAAGTGAGATTTCAATATCATTTGGGACCTCAATACAGTTGCCTAAGACCACTTATTTATAGACACAAACCCCATTGAGACCACTTTGCTTGCTAATAAAGAGAAAACCATTTCAGCCAAAATCCTGAGGTTGAAAAATTCTCATTTATTAATGCAGCCCATAAGCTCTCTCTTTCTCACTTTCTAATTTGCTGCCTTTTAGTGATTCTTATGTGATCCCTTGTCCCATCAAAACAATGCTAGCATTTAAGGGTTGGGCCCTCCTTGGCTTGTATTGCAAAGACACAAAGAATAATGAATATGAATACAACTGCTAAAATATTAAGGAAGTTGGTGATCATTTTTATAATTGAGAAAATTCAAATTAATCACAAAATGAATAAAAAATAATTATGACTAAACATACATGGTTTATCATTAAATATATAAATCAACGAGTAAATGATATTCTAACTTGAGCATATATTTATGATTTGAATTTTTGAGAATATAACTGTACTAATTAAAATTAAATAAGTAAAGTTTTACTATTTTTATAATTTATTTAATTTGAATCCAAATTAAATGATACACGTTAATACTAAATATCTTCGCAAAAAACAAGGTTGGCTACATTAAGGGCATTTTCCCTATTTATGTATAACATTATTCCTTGTTCATATTTCTTCCAATTTGAACTGAAATGACTAAAAACCCACTATATCAAGCTAAAATTCTTTCTAATAGAGTTATTATTGACAACCTCAAAATGAATATACCTACGTTATTCCCATTATAAGGGAAATTAAAAGCCTCTTCTTTTTGGTACATGTATAATCAAAAGCTTTAATGCTTGTTCCCAAATGCTAGATGGACCACCAAAACTTAATAGCTTGGATGATTCAGTAACACACTTTGTATTTTTCATTGGATCACCAAAAACATTCTCAACGACCATTGGTTCATTACTTAGTGATTTTTTTGACTATAAGAGAAAGTAGGCACCCATTTTAGGCAACCAAAAATCTTGCTGTCGGGAATTTGTATTTCTGCAATATCATTTCATGCAAACATAATCATAATAACAATTATTGTCTATAGGAAAAACACTTCCTTCCTTATTCTTATTTTCTTTTATTTTTTACCAATAAAATTAAACACTAATTAAATGAATTTTTCCTTTTTTTTTTTTGAGTTAAAAGAGGGAATCTAGGAGCATGACTTTAAATTACTAATGGATGATTGTTAGCCAACAAAAAAAAAAAAAAAGGTCAGAGAATTCAATAATATCATATATGTTTGTCAATGTGTTTTTCTATATTTTACAAAATATAAAATACAATAATATCATATATGCAATATATTATTTTTTATATATTCAATAAATTTATACACATGTTATTTGTATATTGATTATTCCATTAATATGATATACCTATAAAATAAACGTTTATTTTTTTAAGAAAAGTTTTTCCTTTCACATTAATATTAAAATTCTCTTTGAATTTATCAATGGATACATAGTAATAATAAGCTAAATTCCACTAATAAAGGTCACTGTCGTACTAATACTCCGATTTTTTAAACCAAAAAAATAATTATTTGGGCGAAGGCATGACAGACAGGTGCGAGACCTCAGAACTGTATGGTGATTTGGACCCCTCCAGTCTCGGGACAAAACCAATGAAATTATTGAATGTAGATAAAAGCTTTGCTTTAGCTTTGACCCATTTCTCTCTCTCCGCCTAATAGTCCACCACAAGCGGAGGCCTAGTCTAATTTTATGATATCTCCAGCTTCCCCTTCCCCTTCTCTCTCTAAAGGTGGGGTATTCAGCTACCAGCAGCTCTCTCTATACGGTATTTCTCCTTTTTCTTCCACTGCTAAAGCAAGCTCGCTGAGTTTCTGATCCTTGAAATTAGGTACTCTTTTGGGCTTATCTTACTTTCCTTTCTAGTGCCTTGCATTTTTGTTCACGGGGTTGTCTCTATTCAGCTTCAAGTTTTGCTTTTTTGCATCTGGGTCTGTTTCTTGTTTCGGATCTGCTTGAGATTTGACAGAAATCCATGGTTTTTTGATCGAGATCGAGGTTTCATTTAATTCACCCATTATCATTTCCATGTAGCTGGTTATGGTGATTAAATCCCTTCAGATAGGTTAACATCTGTCCAAAGACTGTTTTCTTCACTGGGTGACTAATTTGACTGTACTTTACTTTCTGTTGGTTCTCCGACCCTCTATGTTTGCTCTGAGTAGAGTTTCTTTCTGCTGGATTTCTGATTTATACAACCACTAATCTTGGTGGGGATGGAAGTGAGTTGTGGAGATTGCATGCCTTATTGGTTACCCTACACTGTTGAACTTTACTCATCTAATCATGGTCTGCATGCAACTCCACAGCTCAAGTTTTCTTCTTTTCAGGGATCTTGTCGCTGGCGGGGCTACCCGTTGGCTAATTATCTTCTTATACGTAAGCTATCTAAGGATGTATTATGTATATGTTATGTACTCCGTGGGTGGTGCTATTTACTGATTACTGGATCTATTTGTCTCATGTCAAACCAGAGCTAGTTGTGTGATGATTCTCTAGTTGTTTAAATTCCGCTTCTTTATTAATAGAGTGGTAGACAGTATCTGTTCACATACTAATTTTAGACCTAATGTGATTTTAACATCATACTGCAGTAAAATGGCTGACAGCATCCTTGTTTTTGCTTTGGTAGATTGTTTCTTGTTACTGAAGAAGTTGCTGGAGAGATTATTTGGAGTGGTTGGACTACTGAGGAAAGAGAAGATGTTATTGAAAATGGATTCTCTGCGGTGGATTTGGTCAATCTGATCTTAATTGACTTTCATTTTCATCTCTGATGGAATCAAAAGCTATTGGTAGAGCTCTTCCGAAACATCATCAGAAGACGGCCGGAATTCAAACAGTAGAGGCAAAAGACATCAAGCCTTCTCCACAGCAAGCTTCAAAAACAGGCAAACCAGAACCGGCGAATACTGAAGATTTATCAAAATCTGTGCAAAACACATCAAAGCAGAATAGTGGAGAAACTCGTGAAAATAAGAAATTGGGGATTTCAAATCAAAAAGGGCCTGCTGATTCCTTGATAAATAAAAGTACTTCTGGTGCTTCTTCGTCTGTTCTTGAGCAAGCAGCCAGAGAAGCTGATCATGCAGTTAATGAGAATAGAGGCTCACAGGGAAGCTCTATTGATCAAGAAAAGAAGACATCAGAGTATGGAAGTGTGAAGAACAGTTCTGTTTCTGCCAAAGTTAGTGATGGGGCCAGTAGTCTTGCGAAGACCAGTGGAAGTGCCAAGATTAGTGATCGGGTTGATTTTGTCGAGAGTGGTAAGAGCAGCATCTGCAGAGGAAGTACAAGCAGTGATGTGAGTGATGAGAGCACCTGTAGCAGTTTTAGTAGCAGCATCAACAAACCTCATAAGGCAAATGACATGAGGTGGGAAGCCATCCAAGCAGTTCGAACTAGAGATGGAGCGTTGGGATTGGGGCACTTTAGACTACTAAAAAGGTTGGGTTGTGGTGATATTGGGAGCGTGTATCTCTCTGAGTTGAGTGGAACTAAATGTTATTTTGCAATGAAGGTAATGGACAAAGGGTCCCTAGCAAGTCGTAAGAAGCTGCTTCGTGTTCAGACAGAAAGGGAAATACTGCAGTCACTAGATCACCCCTTTCTCCCGACATTGTATACGCATTTTGAGACAGAGAAGTTTTCATGCTTGGTAATGGAATTCTGCCCAGGTGGAGACTTGCACACTCTTAGGCAGAGGCAGCCAGGGAAGCATTTCCCTGAGCAGGCAGTAAAGTATGTTTAAATTAAACTCAATATTAATTTTATTTATGTTATTTATAATGCCTCTGAGGATTTTAGTTAAGATTGTATTTACCTGAGCCGGCACCCTCATCAAGGGTTGTAGTTAGGATCACTCTGAGGATTGCCTTAACAGCTCTTAGAAGATATATTATTTTTTTTCTTGCATTTTTTCCCCTTGGGTTATTCCTTGATTTCTAATTTAGACACTAGTGGGGAACCTTCCTTGTCTATGCACCCTTATGCTATAGTGACTGTCTAGACTTTAGGTTGCAGATGGAGGATTGTTGTACTCTTATTGAAAATCTTAGGGTTTGGTCATAAGATAGAGCGATCCAAAAAATACTCCTTGAAGATTGACTAATTGGTCTCGCAACCATTTCCATGTCATACATGAAGATTATCGGTGGAGGTTGAGACCACAGTAGGTTGATGATCTTACCTTATCCTTTTCTTCTAAAATGTCTAAATGACTAGGTAACCTCAAAAAGTTAAAAAGAAAATCTTCAAATGAGAAAATTCAATGAATTCCTGTAATTGCTTGAAATGGCATACATATCTGAAAGGGATGAAATCGGGATATATTGGGTGGGGATTATTCATATTCTGTATTCATCATATTGAAGCAACTATGTCTTACTGCAGAAAAATTGTTTGTTTCTTTTTACTGGGATACTTTATTCAATACAGATGACTTTAGAGCATACTTCCTTAGCCTCTTTGAAGTCTGATAACATCTGCCAGCTGGAGATGAGATGACTGATACTGCTAATACTACTGAGTCTTGTGTTTACATTAAAGGGATTTTGTCTACTGTATCTACTGTTATCATGAGTTAGAGTTGGTGGTAATAACTGCTAATTTCCTGTTAATTTGCAGATTTTATATAGCAGAGGTCCTGCTGGCTTTGGAGTACCTCCACATGCTTGGGATTGTCTACCGTGACCTTAAGCCGGAAAATGTCCTAGTGAGGGATGATGGACATATTATGCTCTCAGACTTTGATCTTTCCCTCCGTTGTGCTGTTAGTCCAACTCTTGTTAAAACCTCATCCACGGAATCTGAGCCTCTAAGAAAGAACCCTGTTTACTGTGTCCAGCCTGCATGTATTGAGCCTTCCTGCATCCAGCCATCCTGTGTTGCTCCTACAACATGCTTTTCACCGCGGCTCTTCTCTAGCAAATCAAAGAAGGATAGGAAACCTAAAACTGAAATTGGCAACCAAGTGAGTCCATTACCCGAGCTCATCGCTGAGCCTACTGATGCTCGGTCCATGTCATTTGTTGGAACCCATGAGTACTTGGCACCTGAGATCATTAAGGGTGAAGGCCATGGAAGTGCAGTCGATTGGTGGACTTTTGGAATCTTTCTATACGAGCTCTTGTTTGGTAAAACCCCTTTTAAGGGATCCGGGAACCGAGCTACATTGTTTAATGTTGTTGGTCAGCCCCTTCGATTTCCAGAATCACCAGTTGTAAGT
The DNA here is from genome assembly GCA_022379115.2 of Bauhinia variegata. NCBI lineage: Eukaryota > Viridiplantae > Streptophyta > Magnoliopsida > Fabales > Fabaceae > Bauhinia > Bauhinia variegata. The sequence goes on along the minus strand of CM039438.1, from coordinate 2,911,192 downwards.
TTTGCAGCAAGAGATCTTATAAGAGGGTTGCTTGTAAAGGAGCCACAACATAGATTGGCTTATAAACGAGGGGCTACTGAGATTAAGCAACATCCCTTTTTCGAAGGTGTGAATTGGGCATTGATCCGCTGTGCCACTCCACCCGAAATCCCAAAGCCCGTGGAATATGAGAAGATACCTTCACCAGCCTCATCAACCGGTGAAAAGGCTGTTAAGCATATGTCGATTCCTGATCAGAAAGGTTCTGATAATTATCTCGAGTTTGATTTCTTCTAGGGATAGACAATATTGATTGCAAATGGTTTCTGTTAAGAGGGGAGGAACTGTTTTTCCATGTTTCAGGAACGGATGAGGAATTGTATGTTTGTTTTTCTTGGCTGTTTGCGGTTTCAAATTTGTATTGCATAATTAATGCATGGCTTCTCTGTCATTCCAAAGGCTCAAAAAGAAAACTTGACCATTAGCTACTTGCAGTTACAGGAGTTCCATTTTGAGCATTGAACATTGTATAACTTGCAGACCCAGTTTTGCAATTCATCCAAGTAATAAAATAGTTTACAGATTAGAAAAGTTCATCATAAGATGAATCTCGGAAAGGGGAATTTGGCAACGTGGGACATGGTACCTTAAATTCGGTTTGGCATTTTGATCACCATCTTTGTTATTTTAAGGTTGGTAACAAGAATGACAGTGGCTTCGGCAAAGCAGTTGCCTTTTACAATCATCATCCCCATCTTACCCAGCAGCATGTTACCGTCATTACAATCTACCTTCAATCAATTCAAAATAGAATCTTTTGCAAGTGCTTTCTTTACCTTTGAAGCAATGCATGAAAAATAATGTAACCGTGATGGAAGAAAAATGACCGGGAACAGAATATGAAACATGGGTTGTGAAAAGACAGGACACAGATGTCTAGACGTGAAAGGAACCTCCTTTTATAACCAAAATTCTTTACTTTTTCGATAGAGAAGTTGGGATAGTTTACATTCTACATTTCATTAAAAGCTAGAACACTAGCAGCCCAACCAAACACCAGGGTATTCGCAGACCCAGTTTTGGGCACATACGAAATAACGTAGGCTAAACTCCGGTTCAAAAATTAAAACAAATGCATGATGTTGAGTTCTTCTGCTGATCTTCTTTCACAGACATGGAATTTTCCTTAGAACTGGCACGCGGCAACGGCGAAAGGGGATAAGGAGACTCCAGAATTTGTTCATTCACTTCTTGCACATATGATTCTCACCTGGCAACCTTCTGGTACATTCTGAAGGATCTGATCTGCTATTCCATTTCCTCCTCCTTGATTTTGATTTTCTGTCCATCCAAACACAAAATTCTCAATACTAAAATGGCTTAACAAAAGTTTTGGTCAGATATGTTAGTAGGACTAGGAGTACCTTGTACCATAATTGGACTTGTTGGTTCCAATGACTAAACTTTTAAGTGAAGAATGGGAATGATGTTAGGATAACCGTTGCAACCATATCACTCTCAATTCGAATTGTATCAACCTCAACCTGTTCCATATTTTTCCTACTTGATGGTTTTGCATGAAATTGTAAGATTTGCTTGCTCGCTTCAATTTGAGTCGTAAAGTTAGAACCTTGAAGGCAGAGCATGCATGGAGGAACTTGTTTAGGAGCTCTCTTTTCTTGCCGCTTAATTGATCCTTTGAAATCATTCCCGTTCCCACTACTCATCATAGAAACACCATGGCAAGAAAGAAATTTGAATCAAGCAATGGAAACTAAACTTACTTAAGAATCACTGGTTTGAACCGCAGGAAAGCTAAATCTGAAAATTTCAGAGTTTAGTTTTTTTCTCCTGAAAATTTACATCTTGGTCCTTATTTATTATACATTTATACTAGATGTTGTGGTGCAGGTTTGGTCTAAGTTTGAGAATTCCATATACAGCAGCCATTCATTGACCCTAGACTCCAGAGATCATTTTACACCCTGAAAAATTAAAATTGATCCACAGAATGCCACTGAAAGTTAAAACAAACTGAAAATTGAGAAAGGGAACTTTTTCCTATGCCCATTCTTGTTTGTTTATGGATGGCAGATGCTTTTTTATAAAACAGTGAGTTTTTTGCTTCCTTAAAGAACACATATCAACCTCATCTTTCTCACTTTTTAACTATTTACCCATAACCCAAGAAAGCATTGGCATCCTTGTCTGTTTGAAGCAACAAAGATCAAAATTTTCTGGTCTTTAAACAACTTGGGAGTCAACATGCGAAGGGGTCTAGATTTAGCCAAACTGCCACTTGGTTCTTGTTACAAGAGCAGCTTCTGGTTCCAAACTGCAACGTGGTTGTTTTCATTTGTTTTTGGTTCTATACACGATCGAAAACGAAATGAAAATATAAATGGATTCTCAATCAAGTTCTGACCATTAATTATGTGTTGACATAAACCCTACAACTAGCTCTTTGTTTTTTTTTTTTTTTTCTTTTTCTATGCTTCTAATCCCTCTCTCTATTCTATAATATTTGTCTATCTATCTATAATACGTGTGCCACTCCAAGCCAAAAATAGGGTCTAAAATTGAAGTTGAAGTTGAAGTTGAAGTTGGTGGACTTTGTCATGGTCCTCTGTGATGTGTGTGTCTTTATAATATTTACACATTGCAGTTGTCTGCTCCACGTGTTGAAGTTGAAACTTAACCACACAAAGTTTGGTCAAAAGATTAGCAATGCATCTAAAAGAACATGACACATATAAAGCTATAAACCTCTTTCTTCTTTAAGGTGTTTCTGAAAGAGAATTCACCATAGAATGAATAGACGATAGATCAAGAGCAGCACAGCCATGTTTCGTAAAAGTGAAGGTTTCCATTATATATATATATATATATAGATTCGAAGCTGATCTTGCTACGTACATGGCATGCATGCTTTTCACCCTCTTTTTTCTTCAAGTGCATGCATGGCTTTATATAACTAGCAATCGAAAGTGGGGTAAGATAAGCAATTGCCTGTTTTTTTCATTGCAACCAAATAAAGTGTACACCATATCCGTTGTTAAGGACCATCTTCAACAGTAGATTGATAGAAAGAATCTTATATTGATATTAGGAAAAGAGACTGAAAGAGAGAAAAAGTAAATAAAATTAAGACTAAAGCTAAGGGGTCTTATGACTTCATTTCTTTAATTTATATATAACTTTTATATATATATATATATATATATATGACTCACTTTAATCAACAATTATGGCTATTTTTTTAAGATCAAAATCTTAAATATAATTTTTTTAATTATTAAACTCAATTTACTTTATTTTTTTAAACATATTGAAAACATGATATATAGTTTAGATTAACTGCAAAGTTTTCTTTATTTCATATTGATTATGTAAAAGATAATTGCATTATCCTAATGTCCGAAGAGAAGTATTTAAAAAACTGCTGGTAGTGGAAAACATGTTGGATCTTTTTATTGGGTTGATGTCTACGTGACTTTGCAAAGTGAATGGAATTGGGATTAAAAAGAAAAAAGAAAAAGAGTAGCAACATTTCCAATTTTTTTTTCCCTCTTGATGAGTTTTCTTTCTCTGTTAGGATGAAAGAGGATGAATGAGAAGGAAAAATATAAATAAAGTTCAGATGGATTAAATTCAATAGACCACAAAGACTTTTCATTAAAAAAATAAAAAATAAATTTAATAACTTTATATTCAGCTTAAGCCTTTTGCTGCTAGCTTTCTCTCACCGTCGGAGAGCATTAAAATAACACGTGTCTCGATAAACAAAAAGACAATAAATAATTGGCCTCATGTGACATTGGAAGGAGGTGCCTCGTACATACGGGGTACCAAGTTATATTATTATTGAAATTGATTTATAAATTATAAATTATAAAATAAGAGAACCACTACTTCTTCTTTTTTTTTAAAAAAAAAAAATTCATGTGAATAAAACTACTACTTTCAATTTTAAAACAAAATTCTCATAACAAAATTAAAAGGAAAGTGATAAATTCATAATTGTATAGAAATATGATGTAGGAAAATATGAATTTGACAATCTATCAAAAAAAAAAAAAATCTTTGTTTTTTGATGGAACAATATTAATGATTTTGAATTCAAAACCATAGATGATTAGAAAAAATTTGTCATTTATGAGATGTTTTAAACAAAAATTGATACCAAACATAAAAGGTGTAAGGATATCTAAGTACACATTAATAAAAAAAAAAAAAAATTCTACCGAATTCATTGGTTAAATGAATAAAGATGGAAACTTTATAATGCTAAAACACAAGTTTGAATCTAATTACTAAGATATATGTGAGTTTTTAAGATTAAACTCTTCTAAATTTTTCTTTGAAAACATATAAAGTTGTAGGATATAAAATTTTAAGATTGAGGCTTCATAACAACCTTGGCGCCTACCATTATATAGGATTAATATTAATAAATTAATAAAATCAATTAAAAAACGAAAATTTTCTTTAAATAAAAGACACGTTTTTTGTGTGATCTACAATGTACGTCGAGGAATCCATATATTGAAAGGTCCAAAAATGTATGGGCCGTGGACCGTGAAGATACGAATATAGTTTAGTTGTTAGAATAAAAAAATCAAAATTTGTTAAAAGATTTTGTCATAAGTGGGACCATGATGAGTAAATTCCCCTTTCCAATCAGAACATTTATGATAAATCAACGCTCCAAAATAGATCTAGCAAGTGACGTCACCATCTCAACGTTTCAGATTTTTATAAGCTGCAATTATCATTTGTAAGGGAAAAAATGACCACAAATAGGAAAAAGCAATTAAATTTTTTTGGTAGTAGGAAAAATCAATTAATATCAGCAGCAAAAAATGCAACTTTTTTTTTTCCTCTTTACTTTTGCTTTGCAAAAAGTGTTTGGCACGGGCTGATTCTGAAGCTTCTGTTTCTGCTTTTTCTATTCTATCATTGTTAAAAAAAAGTAACTAGAAAAAAAAAAATTGCGGGTCATCGTTTTGTTTGAATATTAAGAAATTAAGTTGAACAGAGAGAGAAGAAGGAGAAAACAAATCAACAATGGCTGAGAGCTCCAATTTTTAGATGGGAAGTGGAAGTGGGGGATGAGTTGCTCGTAGGCCCGCCTTTATTGAATCTTGACCCTTCTCTTTCTCCCACAGTCTATATAGTCTCCTTGTTTTTGCAAGGCCCTGTCTTTCCCAAATTTTGGTTTTGCGGTTACAGTGAAGGAAAAAAGAGTTGGAAGAAAGTGAAGCTAGAAAGGGGCTAATTTGGTGTTCACATCACGCCAAATTCTGATTTTGTGGAGGTTTTGTTAGAAACTCAGAAATGGGGCTCGTTTCTCAGGATGCCGTTGATCAGTTGCGAGCATTGATGGATCAAGGTTTTCGTTTGATCTATCTCTTTCTTACTTGCTATATTTTCTTCTGGTTTTTGTGTCTAGTGGCATATCCCTGACTTTGCATTTTCTCTTTGTCCTTTTATTTTTTGGTTCATTTTCAAATGATGGGTAGTTGAGGAGCCATTGCAGAGAACATTTCAGGTTCGCATTTTGCTTTTTGTTGAGCATTTAATTCCTTTTTCATTACTCAATCTGATCTGATTTCAACATGGGTCAAAGGTCTTCAAGTGAAGTCTTTTAGTTTGTATATTTACTTTTTCTCTTGTTAGGTAAGTGGGTCTGGCTTTACTTGGTTGATTTTTCCTGGGGTAGCATGTTTGTTTCTTTCATCCGATGTTTTCTTTTGATCTCTGCCTTCTGCATCAGCTTTCAATTGCCATCAATTAGTTCCATTTCTGGCTTCTGGGGTTCTGTTCAGAAATATCCTAGGTATCCATGTTGTGTGTTTCAACGGGTTTTGTACACTATGGGCCTTGGAATCCTGAAATATCCTTAATTGGTGTGCCATATTATTTCATCAGTGTAATTGTTTATTCCAAACGCCTCCTGGTATTATTGATACTTGACACGGAATGATTTTGTGGGTTGGGTAAAGGAGATCTAGTTAAAAGTACGAAGTTCAATTTGGCACTTCTAGGATATCTACTTATTACTTTCTACCGTAAGTTGTTTGAAAGATACGAAGTATAAACTATAATCCTTTCTTTTGTCTTCTACTTTCAGTCTCTTGCTAGTCATTGAGTTTACAAACCAACGTTATGCTAAGTTCCTTCTGTTTCTTGAACATTGTAAATTTTTCAAAAAATGCATATGATTGTTCAACTGTTTATACGGGTTTTGATGAAATCTGGGAATCTTAGTTATTAAATGACAAGTAGTTAAGGACAAATAATTTTACAATTTTTACTGGAAAAGCTAATAACTGCTTCCTGCTTGATGTCATCTTTTTGGACCTTTATTTATGGCATTCTAGACATATAATTGACCATTGCTATTCGTCTTCTCTCTCTCTGGAATTTCATTCCTATTATTTGCAGAATGTTCATCAAGGATATATCAATGAAACCGTAGTGCGTTTTCTCAAAGCGAGGGAGTGGAATGTTTCCAAGGCCCATAAAATGGTTAGAAATATGATGGAACTGTGCTTTTCATGTTTCTGTTTTTTAATGTTATGCAAAAATATTTTTCACTTTATGTTGTCATTTGATTATGATATTCAATATGTTCATAACAGAAAGTCTATATTATAAATAATTATTTATTTATTTGTTTTGTTTTTTCTCAGTTGGTTGATTCTTTAAAGTGGAGAACTCAAAATGAGATTGACAACATATTATCTGTAAGTCTGTATTATATCGACCCTTGCATTTTATTATATATAGACACTTCTTTTGGCGCTACATATTTTCCAAAATTGGTGCTTTTCTAAAATTGGCAGTCCTTTCAAACTTGTAGTTTAACTCCTTATTCAAAACATAAATTTGGGAATCTTCTATCTACTGGAGAAGGCAAGTGCTATCAATTTAAGCATACAGAAGTAGAATATTTCTTCTTTTCACTGTTTATGCGGATTGTATTGTGGCTGTTAGTATGTCAAATACAGAGACAATATAATGCCTTAATTGTGGTTTTTTATCCTGTGCATTTTTTCGTTGCATCTATTCATATATGTAGTGACAAAAAATGTTATTCACAAGGACGAAGAGCTCTTACCTTTTCTGGATTGGATGATCTTCTTTCAGAAACCCATTGTTCCTCCCGATTTATACAGAGGAGTGCGTGATTCTCAACTTATAGGATTGTCAGGTTACTCAAGAGAGGTGCTTATTCTTATATATATATATATATATATATTTCAGCTTATTTAATCCTAGTTGTGCTCAAATATTGAGTAGTTACTAAAATATCTACATCTGCGTTTTTAAAACGCACAACTTTATCGATAATATTCAAAAGATATGGCTTTCTTTGTGTATCATTGTCTTTTCTATACTTGTTGTTTTTGCAGGGTCATCCTGTCTTTGCTATTGGTGTTGGGCTTAGCACATTTGACAAAGCATCTGTGAGTTTAATTATTAGAAAAAGGAACTTTGCCTTTGTTTAGAGTACCTAGGTGTTCTAATGTCTTTTTGTGTTACGTGGTTCCAGGTCCATTATTATGTGCAGTCTCACATTCAAATTAATGAATATCGTGATCGTGTAATCTTGGTGAGTTTAATGTTTGGAGTCTCCTAAGTTTCATGTTGCTTCATAAGACAAGTACTCAGTTTAACCTCAATCCTTTTGTTATGACACATTTATATATGGCTGTAGCCTTCTGCGTCAAAGAAGCATGGGCGGCCTATTACCACTTGTGTGAAGGTCTTAGATATGACTGGCCTGAAGCTGTCAGCGTTGAATCAGATTAAGGTAAATTTTAGTTTACATCTACTTGAATACTCATGATAACCAAGCTGCGATAGCCATGTTTCACAGGTCAAAACTTTACTATTATCATGTGAAGCAGAAAATGAATATGATAAAGCTGAGAACTTTCATCGATATTTCAAATTGCTTTTGAATATTTGCTACGTCGCTGAAATTTCTTTTATGCTGATGCAGTTGTTAACAATTATATCATCCATCGATGATCAGAACTACCCTGAAAAGACAAATACTTATTACATTGTAAATGTCCCGTACATATTTTCAGCATGTTGGAAGGTAAAAGAACATTGATTCTTGTAACTTGGTTGCCTCCGAACTTAGTATGTCGGTTCAAGATTCAAATTGAGCACCTGTTGAGATCTCCGCATGATGTTTAATTACACTTAGCATTAGCAGGTTGTGAAGCCACTTTTACAAGAGAGGACAAGAAGAAAAGTGCAGGTCTTGCCAGGTTGTGGGCGAGATGAGCTGCTGAAGGTAAGATTCCATGTTAACAAAACATGACAAGGAAGGTTGGATGGACTATGCAACAATAACAATGAGAACATTGAAATAAAAATGATGATAACGATAACAACGATTGAATCCCATTACAAGGGCCAATTTTCATTTATGCAAGAGTTTTAAAACTTGGAATTTAACTAAAAATCTGGTGTGCAGATCATGGATTACGCATCCCTCCCACATTTCTGCAAAAGAGAAGGATCTGGGTCATCTAGACACTCAGAGAGTGGAAGTGAAAATTGTTATTCCTTGGACCATCCTTTCCATCAACAACTCTATAAGTACATCCAGCAGCAATCCAGGATCAATGAAGCTGTTGAACCTGTGAAGCAGGGATCTTTTCATGTAGACTTCCCTGAGCCTCCATCTGAGGAAGCAGAGATTGCCAAGACCATAGAATCAGAGTTGCACAAGTTTGAGAATGGCAATGGGGTTTCTGATTCACTAAATGGCCTTAAAATCGACCATGATTAATATTTCAGTCAGGACTTGCACTGATGAGTATGAGTTAGCACTTAACGGCTGAAGCATCTTTTGCCATCTGCTCTTCTTGCCACTGCGACCAGCCCTTATTCGAAGGCCCTAAACCAATGTAATAGCTTTAGTGTACCACAACACTTGTATCAGAATTCCGCAGAATTAGTTAGTGTTGCTTATGTAAGTTTGAGAAACTTGGGGGTGGTCAACCTAAATCACTTCCCAGCTTTAACGTGTTGCTTGAATGCGACAGAGAAATGTCATATAATGTTTTATTATTATACTTCTTTTAATCTTTCTCATCTTTCATATTTCTTCTCGATCCAAATATTAAAAATTGTCTGTTCAGAGTGTATTTCTTTTTTTTTTTTGATAACCAGAGTGTATTTCTGATTTATTCATTTTTGTCTTTTTTTTTTAATAATTATTAATTATGCCATTTAAATTTTTTACCCCCAAATGGTAACTCATTTATGTAAAAGGAATATCACAGCTGTGCAACTCAATGTCATCCTGAAAATGAAAACTGAAAATCCATAGACAATTATATATCTCTTCATGTTTTCTTTTTATTTAAATTTGCTATGTTTTCCTGTAAATTTGATTATTTAATAATCAGTTACCATGCAGAATGAGCAGAACCTCGCCTTAGGCCCTTGTCATTAAAAAATAAATAAATGTTTGCTTTATTTCCTGTACCAAAGGCTTTTTCAACTTTGCAAGATGTACATAACGATCCCTTGAGAGCTGCTACATTTTATCAGAGAAATTTAACTTCGGCTCTAGGGACTCAGAGAATGAGCATTTGGATTTGCACAAGCAAACTGGGACAGTTGTTGCTGATATAAACGATGTTTCAGTGTCCCAAGAGAAAGCCAATGCAGCATTTGACTTAGATGTTCCCTTTGCTAGTTTTGATAGTCCCTCTTGCTTCGGTGACAGGTTTCAATAGATGGCTGTTGGCGACTTCTCTGAAAGTTCCAATAACTAGGAAGATCCGTCAGCTGCTACCTTGGGCTCTTCTTGGCGCCACCTCTTTAGTTCACCCTCTAACACCATTTTTGCAGACTCTGCCATCTCTGCATTCTTCAAAGCAATTTCGGTTGCTGTCTTTATTTCCTCAATTGCTTTCAGGTTGGCTTCCACTTTTCTCTCTGCTTCTTCCCTTCTTTTGTTGATTACTTCCAACTGAGCCATGCTTACTGCTTCTGCTTTCTCAATCATGTCTTGACATACCTTGACTTTTCCACTCAGTGCTTCAAATTCTTCTACTGATAATCTGATCTTACCATGGAATTCTGAATTTGAGACTTGGGTTTTGCCTTGCATTTCAGATAAAATCTTCATCTCCCCTATCGCTCTTTCTTCTGCTGCTTTCGCAATTTCTGCCTCTTTCCGGAGAGGCTCTAGTTTTTTCTCTGCTTCTTCAGCTGCGATTCGAGCTGCTTCAGCTTCTTTCTTCAACTCTTCTGCTTTTCTGCTCATCTCTTCTGCTTCCCTTCGTGCTTGTTCTGTCTCTGATGTTAGCTGATGGAGTTTCAAGCTCTGCTCATCTTGGACAACAGCTTCTTCTACTTGTTCTTTCTCTTTCTTCACCCTTTCTACTTCTTCCCTAAGGGAAGCTACTAATTCTCTGAGGGTGCTTTCTACTTCAACAACATCCTGCAATGTTATTGTGGCTTCATTAAGCTCTGAAGTTATTCTTCTCACGGCATCCATCTCGGAAGCATGGGCCTTTTTCATCTTCTCTTGGAGAACTTCAACCTCTGCACTTGTTTCAACGAGTTTCATCTCAAGATCTCGGATATGTTCAGGGTCATATTCTTTCTTTAGAGACATCAACTTCATCTGTGCTTCTTTCTGAGCAGCTTTGTAATCACTCAATTTTTGTTCTTTTTCAGCCATGATCTTTTGTTGGTCTTTTCGAGCATTTTCAGTGGCCTGCTTCACTTCTTCAATTGATAATTTCACGGCCACAATTTCCTTAGAGAGCTCACTAAACTTCTCTTTGTTCAAATTTGCTGAACGCTGCGCCTCCCCTGCTGCCTGGAATGCTGCTGATTTTGCTTCCAAAGCTGCATCAAAATCCTGCCTGATCTTGGTGAGTTCTTTCTTGGCAGCATCAAGTTCAGTCACAGTTGTTGTGTAAGTCTTTCTTGCATGCTCTAATTCACGTTTCCATGCTTCAAAGCCTATAGCCTTCTGGGATTTTGCCTCTTCAAGTTGTTTGGCCTGATTCTTCACAATTTCAGCTGCTTCAATTGCTGCTTGCTTGGATTCTTTCACAGCTGTGAGCTTTGTTTGCAAATCCTTTAGTGTCAACTTGGCTTTCTCGAGCTCCACAAGTGCTTTTGATTTCGTATTGTCTGAACTTTCCAGCTTTTGCTTTATCTTGTTCAACTCTCTTTGAGCCAAGAGCAGCTGTGTCTCCTTGTCCAGTACATTCTGTAATTCAGCAAGTTACGCACAAATGTCTGAAATTACTTTCATCAAAATGAAACAGCTACAAACATATGCAGAAAGAAACATTTAAATTTCTGTCAAACATCTGATGAGCATCTGTGTTCCTTAAAATTTGTCATGTTGCTGGTATGGATCATTTATGTTAATGGGCTTGTTTGAGTCTTGATCCTACAAAACCAGTGAAAAATTAGATTAAGCATTACCTCTGAAGATCTTTTCCTGAGAGAATTGCTTCGTCTTTCCCTGGAAACAGCCACTTCACCAAACAAACTAACTGCAGCTTTGACAGATTGGAATGGTGCCCTGGTGTCAATCTCTCCAACCTCTCCCCTCGGAGAACCCGATTCGTTGGGTTGATCAACTCTCCTGTAGTTCACCATTTTTTTTATCTCTTCTATAAATTATACCTGCAAGATCATTTTTCCCCTGGTCAGAACATTTCATCTAATTGTACCACATTGAACATTGTGTGTAACAGAAACACAAAGCTGATATCGAAGAATCAAAATTATATAATTCCCACAAAAATTGAAGAGAAATAAATTCCACCCACAAAGGGGAAAATGTCATATTCATACCAAGAAAAAAAAAACCTTTGATGTTGCTTGGGGCCTAAGTAGTTCCTCTATCGCATGAACCGGGGCAATGGATTTGGAACTCAAAAGAACCCAGAGGAAAAGAAAGGGCGTTTTTGATTCCAGACTTCAATTATCTCTGAAGGCTCCAAGTGTTTCGAATAGAGGAGCAGCCCAAAAACGATGGCTTGCTGAATCTTTAGGCTTGTAGAATTAGAAATGCTATTTTAGGTTGTTAAAGACACACAGGTTTTGTGGTGGTGCTAACAGTAAATGCCAGCCATCAAATGTTGCCAAGTACAAAAATAGCTTTTTCCCCTCTCTGTAATTCGAAATTATACGAATAAATGCTTTAAAAAAATAAACAAAATTATAAAAGCCAATTTGGATATTCCACATTTAGTGGTAATTTGGGTAAGGTCACAGGTAAACTTCAGAAGAGTAAAGGGGTCAAAAGGGATGCCTTGTTGAATCATTATTAAGAGTCTAAGACAATGTGTGTTATGTACTCATTATTTACACATGAAAAGATTTTAATTTTTATGATTTGTAACTGCTATCTATGCCGTCCTAAACATAGATTAGTATTATTCTCGAAAGGAATGAGGTATTTGGGTGTAAACCGAAGAAAGAAAACAATATTTACCTTTGTTTGTTGGGCTAGATGGATGCTTAAAAGTTATTCTGATTTTGTGGAAGGGGACTGGAGGGAAGATGGGTTTTTTTTTTAAAAAAAATGAAAATAAACGGTGTCGTTTCACTTGAACATTCCCATATGACAATTAATAGTACCAGTGTACCACGTCACCTTTAAACGGCCACATCACGCATACCGTTGGTGAAGTTAAATGCATAAGATTTTGCATTGAGAGACTATATTATTAACTTTAAATAAGCGAGGGATCAAAATAGAGTTTTTGTCCCCTTTTTAGCCTATTCTTGCCTATAAATAGGGAGAAAATCTGGGGTGTTGACATGACAATTTTGTATCACTGTATGATTATAGAAGTTATCCTCACAATGAAGAACGTCCTGCCCAAGCAACTGGCCTGAAAATATGGAAAAACCGTGATAGCGTCGCACCTCTGGGATTTTGATGATGAAAAAGCAGTGAGACTAAACTCAGGCAACTCAAAGGGTAAGCCCAGATTTATGAGCTGATGTCACATGTTTAAGAAAAGGATTGAGCATATTTTATGCCTTACCAAATAGAAAAGTCTTACATGAACTCAAAGACAAGAGCAGATGCCCCTCCTCCTCCGTTGCAGACAGCCCCAACACCGTACTTCCCCTTCTTGTGTCTCAATACCTGCAACACAAAACTTGGCTAAGACACCAACATAACAACACAGAAACATGGGAATATTAAAATAAGAGCTGAAAGGGAAGAGATTTTTGGAGTGACCAACAATAGCAATAATAAGCCTTATCCGATTAAGTAGGGTCAGTTATATGCATTGCACAATGTCATTAGGATTTATCAAAAACCAAACTTAAGATTTTTGGAGTGACCAAGGTTGTAAATTACCCCTAGTAATGTAACTAAGATACGAGCTCCGCTGCAACCCAATGGATGTCCCAATGATACAGCTCCACCATGAACATTGAGTTTTTCCTGCATTTGATGAGAAAGACATGAATCATCTATGTATCAAGTCATTATAGTAGGCAGAGTGGAGGAAAACAACACGCAGAAGCAGCCAGAAAGTGTAAAAGAAATAGAGTTTTATATATGGAAAGATAAAGCCAACAACTAGAGAGCACATCAACACTCACAGGATTAAGACCAAGAAGTTTTTGATTCGCAAGAGCCACAACCTGCAGGGAAGATGTGGTTAGAACAATAAACTAGAGTATGAATCTGAATTATTAAAAGATGTGGTGCATATTTTCTTACAGAAAATGCTTCATTTATTTCATAATAATCAATTTGAGCAGCCTCCAAACCAGCATTTGATATAGCTTTTGGTATTGCAAGGGCTGGAGCAGTTGTGAATAATTCAGGTGCCTGCAAGTGCAAAGGCAATCTCGTTTCAGCTCTAAGTTGCTAATATTAGTCAAGTTCATAACAAGTCAAATCAATTTGTCATGGCACCTGAGCTGCATCAGCGTATCCTTTTATCTTAGCTATCACTTGCAATCCAAGCTGAAGTGCCTTCTCTCCACTCACAAGCACTAATGCAGCAGCACCATCACTGCTCAAGTCAATATATTAATCCATCAGAAGTAAATGATTACTATGTCCCAGATTCTAGCATGGTGTAGCTATCAATTAAACTTCTTCCAATGAAGTAAAGGGTATCTCCACAGAATTCATAATACATTGTTACTCATATACCACATATGCAGAGAGATATATAGGGAGAAAGATATAGAGAATAGACCTTATGCTAGAAGCATTGCCAGCAGTTACAGTACCCCCATTCTCCTTGAAGCTTGGTCTAAGTTTCCTTAACTTGGCAGCATCGAACTTACAACACATATGAAAAGTATTAAGAAAAAAGAAGAATTTTCCATCACTTTCCAATGCCAAAGCAAGTCATAAAAACAATGGAGCAAGTAAAAGCCAGTTAAGAATTTCACTGAAGACTTCTATACTTCTGAATATATCTAGATGACAGAAGCACATCATCGCATGAAACTATCAATTCAAGAACTTTAATCTTTTAGTTTAGCATTATGGGTTGTTTATTATTGTTAACTTTTTTTTTTTAAAAAAAGAATAATGTAACAAAACAGACCTAAAACCGATGTGCAGATTTTTTTTTTGGCCATAACGAGTCCATGTAGATAGTTAAAAAAATCTCCGTTTGATGTATTTACCTTTTCCAAACCTTCATCTTTATCAACAAATGTCGAAGGCTTCCCTCTTCCACCAAAAACTTCAACCTGCACAAGCAAAAACTTGTGAAATTGAATAATCAACATTGCGTAAATTATAAACAATTTCACATGGACAGGAATTACAAATCATACTGGAACTATCTCCCAATTTAAAACGCCAGCATTTTTTGCAGAAATTCCTCTCTCAAAGCTTCGAATAGCATAGGAGTCCTGAAAGAAAATGCAAATGTAGAAGAATCGAACAAAATTTTATGAATACTAGAATTTACAAAGGAATGCAAGGAGATAAAAAATAAAATAAAATAAAAGCAGGAGGAGAAATGCCATGTACATGATTTGTACATTGCAGAAAATTAAAAATGGAACATACATCAGCATAAAAGTATTGTTCTACTAAGTTATCTTTGGAATACCCCAACAGAGATTGTTCTATAGTGTTCCAAAGGTCAACAAGAAGTGCCAAAACCAATAAATTACATTTCAGCAGAAGAAACAATATGGATGTTGAAATTAAGTCAGGATAATCAATGCAGTTATATGACTTACAGAAATTATGAACAACAAGGATGAAATGAAACACAGTTCTCCAAGGAACACTACCTGCTCTTCTCTTGTTATGGCATGTTGATCAGCGCACAGTTCAGCACACGTTCCCATGCCAAAGTCATTATAAACATCCCAAAGGCCATCTTTCATCATACCATCAATAATAGTATCATGTCCAAAACGAGACCCCTTCCTGTTTTAGATACAACATATGTAGAAGATGTTGATCCTCATATCAAGACTTATCAAATGCAATTATGCAGGGTTGATTTATGAAAGTCAGACTTCGCCAGAAGGTTAATAAACAAAAAAATTTAGCAGCAAATGCAATTAGGTAGCATGGAGTCGACATTGCAAAACATGTTAATGAGGTTTAATATCACCAAATTAAATTTACATTGAGATGAAAATCCAACTAGGCAATCAAATTATTTATAACACCAGGAGCAACATCATTTTGAATATAGCAGCAAAAATGAAGTTATCATGTTCATGAAGAAAAGAAAACCTTGCTTCTGTAATGTATTTAGGACAATTAGACATGCTTTCCATACCACCAGCCACAACAACATCATTGATACCCAACTGTATGGTCTGTGCTGCAAGCATGGTAGCTGCAATGACAAATAGGAGCACAATTCATCACTAACCCACCAAAAGTTCATATTTTTAGAGCAAAGACCTTTCTAGATCAACAAAAAGATCCCACCTTTCATCCCTGATGCGCAGACTTTGTTAACAGTAGTGCAGATTACAGAAGTAGGTATGCCTGCACCTAATGCAGCCTGTCTTGCAGGAGCTTGCCCTAAATTTGCACTAAGAACATTACCAAAAAACACTTCTTGGACAAGTGATGGATCAACATTCGCTCTCTGGAGAGCAGCTGCAGATTTAAATAACAGCTCAAAACAGAGAAGGGCAAGTATTTGTAGAAACTTTTGCTGAATGTATTGATTCATAAACATGATGACATGAAAGAGAAGAAAAGAGAAAAAGGAGTGAAGGGAAAGAGTTATTTTACACTGAATTGCAATAGAGCCAAGCTGCGTTGCTGAAAGAGATGAAAGGGTACCAAGCAAGCCCCCGATAGGCGTCCGTGCAACACCGACAATACAAACATCTGTAACAAAAAGCTCACAGCATCGCCGAGTTCAACTATAAAATATAAGGAATAATTGTAAAATATTCATATCAAGCTTCGAATTTTGTGTAGCATTAAAGCACACCTCGAGGTTTTATAGAATCGGAAACTGGAGACATGGCAGCGTCCGAATGATCCTAGCAAATAAGAATACACTAAAAATGATCATTCAGGGAGGAAAAAAAAAAAAAGTCATGCGAAAACGAAATAGAAAACGAAAAGCATAATGGAAAACTAAACTCATCGATACTTACAGAAAGAACAAGGTCTTGTTTTTCTTAGAAGTAAGCTCGTGCCAGTAACTCCTAAATGGTTGCGGGAGAAGATAAAAAAAAAATGGAAGTTGATTACTCAAATAGAACAGCCCAGATCAGCTCAGCGTAACAGGAAAACGTTGGAAAGCTAAATACGGCTTTATGTTGAAGGGACCCACTTGCCCATCATTCTTGTCTTGTTATAGCAAGCAAGCCGTCACAACAATCTGCTTCCCAACTAAGCGGCGTCGTTTTGTCTTCACACTTCTTTGAGAACGCAGATGGGCTAAAGATTGATTATGCTCCGATAACGAATTCATGTTCCTCATCTATCATTTTCTGTATCTCATGTTTTCTTCACGCTTGCCTGGACAGTGAACACGAATTGCTGTTTGCCATTTCTGTTTTACAAGGTGGAATGCACTTGGAATTGACTGAAATTAAATGCATGGTTCATGTTTAAATCTTATGAAATTCGATTGTAGAAAGAAATAAACTACTGTTATGTTTTGCAGCCTTCGAACTATTACCACATGAAGCAATTTGGAATGTCATTTTCTATCCGGAAGGTAGTAGGGATAACAAGATTTATCATCGGGAACTGCTAAACGTTTACATCAGCTTATTATGTACATAAAGTCAACAAAATACATATCAGCTCATCACAAAAACCAGGAATTCCTTCTACCTTGCCGATGGCAAATTTTTATAATTGATAAGCATATTCCAAAAATTGGCCTCGTCCCAGAGTCCATCAAAAAACAAGCCTGAAAGTGAGATTGATCCGAGTTGCTTCAGCTTTTGCTCGCTTAGGCACAGAGTGAATCCAATCCCGTTGTGTGTTGCCTCTCATCACCAAAAGTGATCCGTGCTTCAGTGTATATGAATGCTGATCACCAGGGCTGCTCTTCTTTAATCGCTTGCTTGCAGGCTCATCACTTCCATCTAGAAGTCCACACCAAAAGAAAATCATCTATGAACATCTATCATTAAGTCTACTGCTCCATGATCGTGGGGTGGGTGTGTATGTGTGTGAGGGAGACAGATAAACAGAGACAGACTGTTCGACTGCAATCCAGATAGTACACAGAATGCTACAAGTTTGTGTATAAATGGTAATCCAAATATGCACAATGCAGAATAGAAAATCAGGCAGACATTGCTATCATTTGTGTCAATTTAACGCCATTTCTTTTCTTTCAAAATTAGGGAAACGAACATGAAAAGCAAATACTGATATTATATAACTTTCTAATACAGAGTATACTGTCATAAGGTAGAAATAGAAAAGCACGTAACAACACGTATGCTAAAGTGATCACTCCAGTCACAACTGGAATGCTTACCACGGGATTTTTTACTTGGTCTCTTCTTCAAAATAAACTCCCTTTCGCACCCAAAGGATACGGAAGCGATTTCAGGTGTTGGTCCATAAACTTTCTCATCATCAGCATGCCAGCCAACACAGTCATTACCACTTTTATATCTATTTAAGAGCACGCTATTGAAACTGCTCCCAGGAAGAGCTTTATGGACCTTCGAAAGTAAGTAGAAAACATTTAAGTGCCATTAACATTGACCAAACAACTCATTAATCAGCGTATTAGCAGAACTGAGAAGAGAAAATTCATTAAGGGCACTCTTACTGCATCTAATATATCTTTAAGTACTGGATAATCATCCCAAGAATAAGCATGCGGCTGATATCCACTGTAAGTCAACTCCGTTAATCCAGGAGTTGCAACATAACAGGAATCTCGAGGCTGCAGATTATATAGCATTATAAACTAAAAAAGGTTACCCAAATATACCAAGAGGTACACCCCCATTAAGATTATTGCACACTATTTATTCTAAAGAAAAGAACTACCATGGATTCACACAACGGGAATAAATTTCTCATTTCTAAAACCAACTTGTGTAAATTTTCACTAGAAAAATACCTTCACGGTTCAGACATTTCTATGAATGAATTACACCAACAACTGCCATGTTTAAAAACCGATATGTGGTAGCATATCAACCTGTCGCTAAATATGTCCTTCTAGCTCAGAAAACAGACCATTGATCAGTATCATGAAATGTTCTTGTTGATTCAACAACTAAATTCACATTGTCAGTAACTCGTTTACCATACCAAACATGATTTATGAAGTTATGAAATTTTCCTCTTCTCTACAATCCAAACGCAATTTTAACATCTGAATCATATGCAGAATTCCCAATCAAACTACCAAGTCAGTAGCTGAGTCTTTACATATGATACCATGACTGTTTGGCATGTCACTTCTGAACAATATGTTTGGAAAAATATCCTATATCTCAGATGCAATAGTTCTTAACGCAGCAATCACAAAGCTACCCGCCAACATCATATACAGAAGCTAGTCATGATGAGACTGCATAACAATTTTTTAATTGAAATTAGATAAGGAAATTTCATGCATGTAGTGAAGAAAATCCCTTCCTTTCCACAAAAAAAGAATATGCTTTCCCAAAACCACAACAAAGGCATTTGGCCAAAGTATCAGAGGTGAGCTAATAGAAATGCATTCTCACGCCATAATTAGTTCGTCCAACACAAAACAAAGAAAATGATTGCAAGCTAACTTATAGATTAACGGAAAAAATGAGAAAAGAAAACGGAAGATGAATTTTTTTAAGAGTTCCCAGATTCCCTATCGCATCAAATTAATGAATGAAAAAAGGGATAGACCTGAAGGAAACATTTTCCGAAAACGCGAATGGTGGGTCTGGTCCAGGGAATCTGCTTGTCGAGGTAATCGAACCATTTCCATGATTGATCAGAGGATAAGAACCTCTGAATGTAAATGACCTCGCTTCCATTTCCAAGATCCACTATCTGCCTCTTCTTCGCTGTGTCATTAGGGTTACTATTCGTCGATTCAGACACCGCTTTCAACTTCAAGACACTCATCATCGGTGCCCTCCTACACACTTCAATTTACGCGCCAACCCGATTCTTATATATGATAAGGACATTCACAGCCTTTGTCTTCATGTACGGGACTTTGAATTGATCCAGTTCAGAGAACGAAAATTAATAAACAACCAAAAGTTGTCATTTTTATTAAAAATAAATTCAAATTTGTAATTTTTAAAAAACCCAACAAATATTTTAATCAGGTGCCTCAATTTTAATAACTTTAAAATGCCCTAAATAAAATTTATCTCATTTTCTTAGCCAAACTTGGAAATGTTATCACATATTGATCATTCTCATATAGTTTGACATAAGACAAATTCAACATTATCTAAGAATAGTAGGATGGTAGATGAAGGCTAAATCAAACAATTATATTAACATATTAAAATAAAGACTAGGTTTTTAAGGAACTGAAATGAGCAAATACAAGGGTAGAGGAAGAGTTGTGTGCACCTAAGGTTATCCTAGCAAATAATTGAATACTAATCACAACTTGATATTCAGATTTGGAAATGCCAGCTCAAGTGGCTTCCATCTAATAGGAGAGATGATAGATTACCCAACTAGATGGAACAATACAATAAAATCTGCATTTCTGAAGGAATTGAAGAAAAGAGAACTACACTACACATAGCAAAGTTACAACTATGATCTTGTTAGGGACAGATACTAGCAATTTCTGCACTACTTTGAGGGAGTAACTGGTGTGATCAACTTGAGTGTCAATTCCAATTCACCAGACTCAACTCCCCGAAGCCTTAACCAAACATTCTGCGTTACCACACCATTAACACAGTTGATGCTGCTTTCGCGAACAAGACAGTTTTCGCTGTCTGGTGCAACCTTCCTTAAGGTTGTCTCTCCGGAGGAAACCCGTAAAATATCTCTCAATCTAGTTGCAGAGACTATTGGTCGGAGATCAATTTCAGCATTCCCCATCTTGTCGTCAGCCTTCAAAAGGTCTTTATCAAATACTTCCTATTCAAAAGCATCAGAGTTATACAACAGAAAACCTAATAAAACAACCCTTCTCAGTATGTTGCAGTAAACCGTGAAATACACTTGCCTCAGTATCTTAAAAGAAAACTCATAAAGTAGTAAAATGAGGAAAACAAATGATATTGATGGTACACAAATCACAACTTCGAGTAATAAAATTTTGCAGCAAAGGGGAAATTCGAAGAAAGGTGCAGAATCTACAGTTCAAGTTTACCATATCAGGTCTCAAAGCCCATCTTATTGTCCAATCTTATCCCCAAAGGAAGTGAAGCTATCGCTGAGACCTGATGCATGCACTATAGCATAAACGTCTTCCCCCTCCCCCACAAAAAAAGAACTGCTCCCTCATTTCCCAGTCATTTTGCAAAAAGAAAAATAATAATGCTGCATGTTTAACATTGATATAGATCAAAAGTAAAGGCTTGGGAAAATAAGATCAAACTAGCAGCTTAAGCAAATTTCTATCACTGAAAGGGAAAAGTGGCTTTGGCCAAACAATCAAGTTATGAAAAGCCTAGTTTTAGATTTGCTAATGATAATTCCAAAGCAACTAGCCAAAGCTGCCAAATCAAGTGCCTGGATCATAGATGTATCAGTCAGTGATGTGGGAATGGTTATATGAGATAATAAGAGATCATATGGCGAGAGTTGCAAATTTCCATCTCCACAGATAGATGTTGACGGTTGTGGATGGCTGGACGGCCATATGGGTATTCCATTTCATTCAATCAACTTCCAAACTGAAAAATAGAAGAAATTTTTTGGCAGATCGGTTGTGTTAACTGACATATTTTCTACCCCATGGTTCAATGTATTCAATAATCGTTACAAATATAAAAACACCGAATTGCCGACAAAGCTTAATATTTAGATATGTAACACCAAGAACCTCACCAAATTCAGAACTCCAACAGGTTCTGTCAGAGTGAAATTCAGCTCTTCGTTCCAAACAGGATTCAAGCAGCTATTTATGACCTTGGTCTTCGCTGTCTGTGGCAGTTTAGTCAGATCAACACTTTAAGGTTAATATATGTTACATTTGTCAATGTGATAAAATATTCTATTGCAATCAGGCATCTGTATGTGCATAAGAAAATTACAAAAAAAAATAAAATTAAACTTTATGATTATAACGGCAAAACCTCTAAACAAGGACCAAGTCATCTCAATTACCTGGTTTCCCAGCTTGACCACGACATAAGGATCACTGGTCTTGAAATCCCGGATCACTAGTCTTTTGCCTTGCTCAACTATGACTTTGAGTTGCCCCAGTTGTTCGCCCATTATATACTGCTAGAGTAAATTAAATCTGTTAATCAACCATACCAAAGCAGAAGCATGCCATTGAATTATTCAGCACTTATGCAAATAACAAAAACCGAACAAGCAGTGGGGAAATTGGAATGGAAAGGACAAAATATTCCACCTCTCCTGAGAATTTAAGTTGTCAAAGGAAATGGAAGATCCCATTAACCAAGAAATTAACTTGTGTATTCACATCTATTAAGCAAATCAACTATTCAAATAATGGCCATAAAGGAACATATCAAGAAAACTAGAAAAACAAGGGCCTAAGTATAGATCACCAGAATAAAAATCAAAGAGTGCAACAAATAGTGTGCACCAAGAGTGATAAAAGAAGAAGTTTAAGTCTGAGCTTTATTTGAACCCAAATTCCATGGGCCACGAAAAGTTCATCCAATTAGACGAAGTTCAAAGCCTTGGGAGGAGCTCGAACAGAACTGAGACTATATTGAGAAAATGCCCAACTAATATAAGCTGATTTAGCATTTAGCAGCATTAAAGAAAATGAAAGTTTAAGCATTTTCTACTTTAACATAACAAACGTACTCAAAGCAAAAGCTCAGGACACCAGAGAAGAGAAAAGCTAAGTGAGAGGGCCCGACAACAGAAACTAGTGAAAAATAATACAGCACACAACCTCGGCAAAGTATATTCCTTAGTGGAAATGAGCTGATTCCGAATAAGTAAATCAAACGACAAAAATGGTAATAAATTGCATTTGGGAACATACCCAGCTTCTGAAAGAGATAACTATCCAAAATAGAAATCGAAACTTCAACAAAGCAGAGGACGGAGATGTTGTGACTGTGGGTTGTTGCGAGATGTTACTCAGTCAGCATCAGATTTAATGGCAGGGGGACAACCTCGTTCACCGGCAGCTACAAGTTGCTGAGGAGATCTTACTTATAGTTGTGAGCATTTGGCGTAAGCTAGTAAAGGGGACAACAGACACGCGGCGGTCAACGAAAATTCCATATGTTCGCCACAGGATTGACCTGGCCTGGTCTTGTTTCTGATTTTACCTCTGCCAAAATCATCAGTGTTGGGTTGAGCGCGTTTATAACACAACTGACTCAGACAACACTCTTTTTTCCTGGGTTTCCTTTTCTCTTTTCACCACATGGAAATGATGAGTAAAAGGGAATAATAAAAAAAAAGGGGTTGGAATCCATAATCAAATATCACTCTTACATTAGACTTTATGTTTTAAATATTGGTTTTTATTAAAAAAAAAAAATTCCATTCAAAAGAACAAAATGGGATTTGTTAGAAAAAGGAACGAGGGAAAGAAACCTGACCTCTAAGAAAGAAAGAAATTAAATTAGGGTCCATCAAAATCTATTTATTAACACCACCATATGAATTTGAACAAGTCAATAGATACATAAATATTATTGAATTTAATTGATTTATTTAAAATTTTCTGACTCAATGTCAATATATATATCATTTTAAAATGTAATCTTCGTATGTTTTGATAAATAAAATAACAGTAAAGACAAAATACCAACGACACGACCAAATCTCCCCAGGAGAGAAAAGATTATCTCCAAAGCACTTTTTGGAATAAAAAATCTTTTTATACGCGAAGTTTCAACCTCTGACTAAGCCAACCCACGTTGGCACTCTAGTTATATTTGTTAAGGAGACGCGTACAAATCCTTATACTTGTTAAGTCTACAGAAAATTCAAATTCAGTTCTTCTCGATTACTAGTAAGTTTCTTTCCTTTGATCCTTTAAAAGAATCATTCAAACCTTTGCATGGAATGTATGTCAACTCCAAAGACACAAGTCACAAGATACAAATTACCGCCACGTAGACGTATAGTGTAGTATAGCTGTATGTACATGTTGACCGAGTCAATTTTATCAATTATGTTGGAAGGATGATGAACAACACACACCCTCATGAATCATTGAGCTAAACCTATCATCACCTACGTTAACCAATACAAGATCAGATGATATTATGCCTAAGAAAGATAACCTAAATGCACAACACGTCATTCTACGTGGGGAAATGGTTACTGTTATTTTACATTCTAATGGGCAGCAGCTACAAGACATGCTTGCTAAGCATACTTACTAGTGGGTTAATAACTTAACCATCTCAAGTTGGTAGTTATCTTCATCACCCTGATGTCTGCACTTGTACTGAAAGAGTCTTTAATCTAATCATCGTTTTCGCCCTGAGCTTTTTTTCCCACTTCGATGCTTCCAATTGCTCTGCATTGATCAATGATGAGGTTAGATTTTGCACTTTGACATCAAAAGAAGGGGAAAAAGAGTGCTGTAAAGACTGTCGTTTCTTACAAGAGGTTCATCATCAGAAATCTGAGCAACTTTGCTATCTGGGTTTGATGGCTCTGCATGTGGCTTCTCTGTTTCTCTGTCCCCATCACTGTCACCTTGATTCCCTTCAGAGTCTGATCCTTCTTCTCCATTGGCCTTGTCTCTCAAAGCTCCACTTGATTTGTCCAGTTCTCGCTCTTCTGAACTACTTTCTTCTTCAGCATTTTGACCGCCTTCTGGGATACTCTCTCCATCTTCAGAAACTCGCTCACCAGATTCCTGCTCTTCATCTGATTCTTCCGTCTTAGTCAAGGTCTTCTCTTTGCCAATTCTCTTACCTCTGGAAACAGTTTTTGCTTTCTTGGATGTCTTCTCCTTTGATTTGTTCTTGTCCGATCTTACAGCCTGCTCTCCTTCAGAATCACCTGGAAAAAAGAGAAGGAAAAAAACATGAAATCAAGCATCGATCTTTGACAAGAATGAGGGAACATAATATGGGGTTAGAGCAATGAAAAGTTTTCCACTTGAGGATGGATTTCCTTGTAAGAGGTCTTTAATGTAAAAGACCTACATAATTGAAAACAGGACAATATGACAACCAGGTTTTCTCACATGTCCCGTACAAATAAATTCAGTGGGGTATCTACTAGATAGATATGATGACTGTCAAGATATAAATGAAGATCAATCAACATCAACCACATCTTTTTTGATACTTACCCGTGTTCATCTCATCAGCTTTGCATATGGCGGTCTCTTCAGGATTTAATATATCAGAAGTCTCTTTCACATCTTCACGATGGAAATTACTTTTCGAGGCACCCTTTTGTCCATGTTTTGCATTCGTTTTTGGTGATTGTTTACCATTAACCCTATAAAACAAAATATAGAAGTTACGACTAGGACATAAAACAAAATAAAAAATGTAGGGTAAGTATCTATGCTTTTCACTCACGTCTTTTTTGACTTTTTACCCTGTGAACTACCTGAACTTTTATGTTTCTGCTGAGGAGACCTACATATATCCCCAAAAAATAAATAAATAAACAAATAAAACACAAAACAAAGAAGGCCATTCATTATGGAGCAACACACCGTGCCAACAAAGGTAGTAGAGATAGAAAGTCAATACTCCAGTTAAAACAAGTGAACAATATTAAACTTTTTATTTTCCTTCTTTATAAACATTATGGTCATTTTAACATTATATATACAGCAAAACATGCAACTTATATTTATACAAATAATATAGAAAGTAGAATAAACGTAAACTTACACTTCAAGCGAAGAGACAGTTTTTGATGTTTTTAACTTCTGAAAAGGCAATAAAAAAACATTAGACTTTAGTCATAAATGATTTCTTTGTAGAAAAACTAGACGTGTTCCAGAGAAAAGTAAAAAACTTTAATGTAAAATCAGAGACCTTAGCAGGCTTGCGACTCTTATCAACAAGCTCCCAGCGCTCCTTTTCCAAACGCAGTATTTCTACGTCCCCATCATCATATAATATCTTTCATATCACATGGAAAAATTGTGTCAGAATTGTAAATAGTACTCACATGATAAAGAGAATAAATACTTGACGCCAAATACAGAGGATGAGTTTGGCATCATTCAGCTTACCACATGCTTCCCTTTCAGAGGGTCATAAGACTTAACAGTGCCTTCATAAAATCTGTAATAGATCAAGACCATAATGAGAACTTTCAATTTTCTATATTAAATTACAAACTCTGAGAACAAAAGAAAACTTAAGTGGCTTCAGGAAGATGGAGCTATTCAATCTATTGACAACAGAATTAATTGTATGAAAAACTTGAAAATAATATACAAACCAAGCAAGCTTGGGTCAACATGAGCACCTAAATTTTAAGGGGATTCACCCATAAAGAATGAGGTCAAAGTATTCAGAACTTAGAAACTAAGTATTCATCCTTTTGATTATTTTATTGATAAAAAATAGTCAAATCAATGTCTTGGTTTGCTTTGCAACTGGTCTATTATATTTATCCAGAGAACTTACTTCTTATCCATCGGCCACCAAACTTTAATACGGCAACCAATTAGGTCTTCAGTATCAATTCCACCTTCCTTTGACGTGCACTGTGAACAGAGAGTAAATATTAGATCAAACAATAATCTGATCCAAGGGGCTTTACAAAAACAAAAATTATAACACGTCGCACTAAGCCACTACCACATGAATAGCAGAAGCTATAGAGAGTTTACCTTCGCCAATCCTGCAATACTTTTTCTTTTCCGCTTTTTGTTAGACCCAGTGGACGCCTTGAAATTACCACTTGCGGTCTTATCAGATTGCTTTGGCGTATCATGATCCTGGAACAGCAGTAGACAATATGCAGAAGTCAGCAAAATTAACATCTTGAGATTCTATACCAGCTACTTGACAGCAAGTTTTCACCTCTTCATCGTCCTCATAAGATTTGTTGTCCTCATCATCAGAATCCTTAGCTTTACGTTTTAATGAGGATGCTAACAAGTCTGAGCTTCTACCTTTGACCTTTTTCCTCTCACTAGGTTTGCTATCTGTATCAAGACTAACTTCTACATCCAACTTTAATTTGGTATCTAGGAAGTCTTCTGAAACTCTCTGACGAGCCTTGGGAGTACCACTCAGTGATCTATGAGAGGAGGAAGATCGCCTACGTTTGGGCACTGGGACAGGGGTTGCTTCTCCAGCTTTTCTCTTTTTAGTTACAGACTCTGGATCCTTTTGTGCCTTCTTGCTCAAAGAATGTTCATGGCCATTACTTGGTTCAAACTTTGTGGATGCTCCCAAGTTATCCAAATTAATTTGTCTCACCATATTTAAGACATCATCATTTTCACCCTTCTTTGTTTCAGCTGGCACATACTTGTTCTTCTTCACCTTTTTCCCCTTGGTTCCTTGAGATTTTATGTGCTTTATCATTTTTCCAAGAGGAATTTCATTTCCGCCTCCCTCATTGTCCTTCGAAACATCATCCTCAGCTAATGCCGATGGGACCTGATGGATTAAAACAGCATTATCAGTCAGTTAAATATGCAAGAAGCACCAGAAGTTGGTTTACCCTTAGTGTCAAACATACCGTTTCTAGTTCAAGCGATTCAAAGTGAGACAAGACACTTTCATCAGCTAACCAGGTTTTCACTTCAGTTGCCTGTCAAATAAATTCAGTGGCACTAGTAAGAATAGTCTTTAATTTGAAAGTAATCCATGATCTTGCAAATATTAAATACATATAGATACTACTATAGTTGCAAATCAAGGAAATAACAAAACTTATAACTTAAGGCACAATAATTCAAATTATTCCAGAACTTAGAAAATTAAGTGGATATGATGCAATGCTACTAATCCATCTTACTTAAGCATCTTCAAAACTGCAATGCTTCTGTGGGCATTATATTCTACATGAACAAGGTTGTATAAATTGTTGAAAGCAAGTGATATATTCAGCAAGAAAATATCATACCACGGAGTCATCTCCTTCCTTCTTCTCACAAGCTTTGTATAGCATTGGGGGTTGAGACACGGATGCAGTCAATCCTTGCACATCAACATCCTTCTGCACTAGTCGCTTGGTAATTGCTAATCCAAGGTCACAAATTGCATGAGAATTCTGGAATTCATTGATCACAATGTAAGTATGCATTTTAATGTCACAATGGAGATTTTAACTATGTCACAGAAGTAAACTTATTTATCCTCTACCTTTGACTTTGATGCATCAACTACATCTTCAGAGTGCTTGATACTCTCAAAGACAGAAGTGATAGTGGATATAATCTCCTTCTCTTTGTTAGTAGTTCCTTCCAACTTGGCATCTTCATCTCTACGCACTAGCATTGATAGTATTAAGTACAACTGCCTGAAAACTCAAAAACAGAATATTAATTCAGTAAGAAAGGAAATCCCCAAATATATGCCATATATCCTGTTTTTCCCACTGGACATGTGACAAATTGGAAGATATAACCCCAAGTTGCATTCCACATTCATATTTCAAATCAACATCACCAACCCATGCAATTGTGAAGCATCAAATCAGTAAGACCAAACCATGTGAGTGTCACAGCCAGAAAAGTGAAAAAAAAAAAAAAAAAAAGAAAAAGAAGACAAAACATATGTGGAGAGACACCAAAATGTGTTTGGAAAGAGTAGAGAGCCTGAACAAGAAGAATCCTTAAATGCAAAGGATCTTACTGCACAAACATTTATGTGGACCAATTTTGAAGCTACGACTCAAGAAGTTCTTATAAGTTTCCAATAGCATGTGAAATTGGGCGGCTATGGTATGCATAAAGAACACTCTTTGACAGGTTTTTAAATTTTAAAGCATGTAACATAATTGGACTTTATATCTTCTGAACTGTAGAGAACAACAGATTAGTTTGGAAGATGTCTAGACATTCATTTAGCATAGAGGTCTCTCATGTATGGATAAAATAGTACCTGTAGATATTATCATATGCTTCAATATCCTTGCACTCATCAATGTCTGGACATGAATTGTGCGCAAGTGCATGAACTAGAAATGGAAGGATGTATTCAGGATAAGCTGTCACGGAATTAGTATCCGATTGCACAGAAAGCTGTCGTGCCTTTGCTTGGTGGTGCATCTGAATAATATCAGACAGGTTTTGTTTATCCTGGATGATCAAACAAAATGTTACTATTAAAAACACAAATTCCATGTCAAAGCAAGGAAACCTATCAACCCAAAAACAGAACTATTCTATGAATACAAAACTTACTTCTAAGTACTCATCTGGCTTGGATCCAAACATGTTGAATAAGAACGCACATGCATATTTGGCATCCAAAAGACGATCTTTTATGTATTGATGAACTTTGCTTAGGAAAATCTTCCTAGCTTGAGGGAAGCTAATCTACAAAGACCCAAAAGTATACAAAAGAAGCAGTTAACATTCATGTTCAATTAAAAACTATGAAATTAGTTTCTTCCTAAGTGACCAGTAGCATTCTTTATTTTTGACAATAATGGAGTGAAGAAATAATAAATGTTGAATCAGAAGCAAATCACCTCTGATGTCCTCAAAGTTAAGTGGAAAAGATCAACAGGTATTTTATGATCCCATTGCCTTGACAAACGGAGGACTGCCTTAGCAGAAGCAAGTCTCAAATGGGCCTTATCAACTAAACTGTAAGAGGGCATTCTTGAGTACATAATATTTTAACCACAAAATCCAATTTAGGGTAAAAAGGAGGAAAAAATAAAATAGCATCATCTATTTTAATAAAAAAAATATGTCCAAGGAGGTGATATACCTTGACTGTATGTCTTTTGATATCTCACCATAAGATAGCATGTTCCTAAGGACATCTAGAAGAACATCAATACGATGACGTACATGTGCATCTTTGACAGGCAGATAGCTCTTTACTAAGGTTTTAATCCCATATATCTGCGGCAAAGAAAGTAAAAAAGATTCAAAAGAGAAAGAAGAAAAAATAAAGCTATCAATGCATCAGACCAAGGATGGTAAAATATAAGAGAATATTCTCCCAACCAACCTTCAGCATACAAAGATCACTCTTATCCTCCCAAGATGTTCTTGTGTCACCTTCTTTCTGAAAAGTGAAGCATACATGTTGATGAAAATCAGTTAGCATGATTATCTCATAAACAAGCACACCATACAGAGGATTTCAAGAGACCTACACTATCACTTTTCAGAATCTTGTTAACTATAAATTCTTCAATTTCGCTCTCTCTAGTTTCAAAAACAGGCATTGCAGTTTCTGCTATACACCCCAGTGACTGCAGTACTGCAGGCAGATGTGTTTTCTCTTCCAGCATGTCTACAAGCCTCTGCATTTAAACAAGAACAATCAGAACCATAGGACTTAACTGAGAATGCATGTAATTCATGAGTTGACCATATGAAACCTTATATAGAACAGAGAGACTCTTAAGGCCATCATCCTTTGTTATTGCAGCTAGTGCATGAACAGCATACTTTGCCTGTCTCCGACTGCCTTCTAAACATAGTCTCTCCAGTATAAGGTCTATAGAACTGCATGAAACAGGGAGGATAGTAAGAAAATTATGCAAAGGTGTAGATCTAGAAAGTCATTAGTTCGAAAAGGAGCACCTTGACGAAACTGCAAGCTGTTCACGGATGGTACCACCAGCCTTTGCTAAAGTATGTAAAGCACCCTCTTTGATGATATCATTATTGTCCTTAAGTAAATTTATCAGCTGCTCCTCACTGCCACTAAGGAGATATGGACTGAAACGAGCAATTATCTGCAGTAGCATAAGGAAAATCACCAGAAAAGTTAGAATAGGTAATTCCAATATTTATAATTTTCATCACAAACACATAAATAAAACTGCTCCCTAACTAAAACAGCTGAAATAATGTACTCATTACTGGCAAAAGTATAGAAGTTGGTAACTGTCCCCCCACCCCCAGAATTTTTAAAAATAGTTAACATACAAGTTCAGAAAAGTAAAGAGACATGATATGGTCTTACCACCAATATATTCATGCAAGATTGTATGTATTGAGCATTCTCAGCAGACTTTTGTGTGACGATTTCTGAAAGAATTTCTTTTACATGCTCTTTGTTGAAAAGCAAATAAGAGCACTTCACAGAGAAGGTGTTCAGAAAGTCATAGAGCCGATGTTTCTCACCAAGTATTTGAAGCAAATCATCCTGCACTTACAAAGAACATATAATCAAAATCATTCCGCAAGGTACAGTTTCTTTTTTCCTTTATTAAAAATGAAGCACGAGGCTAAGAGGTTAGACTTGGTTTTAATTCTTGTTCTTGAATCATAAAAATGAGAAGATAACATTTAGATGTTCAAATAGATCTCCTTATAGGCTGCTAAAATTTAAGAAATTTCTAGAATTATAGTGATAAGAAATATGTAGCTCTTCTGTTAGCATTTTGAGGAAATATTCATAAAGACAAGAGGGAAGCAAATCTAAAAGAGAGCAGTAGTAGCATTGGTGAAAATGAAAGCAGAAAATAAACACCTTACACATGTTGATCATTTGGCCTATTTTCAAAACTAATCGTTCTAACGATAAATTATGATGCTTTAAAACTCACTGGCAATGTCACTGCTGACAGTAAATCATATTCATTGAACACAAAATCCAGCAAAGCACACAGTTAATGGGTAAAACTCACTATGGTATGGTAGCAACAATGATGATATTGATGTAAAAGGTGCTGAAGTTAAAAATACTCTTCCAGATAATTATCACCCAAATGCATGGAAAAATGCAAAATAATGCATCCCAAAGGAGTTAATCATCAGCCTCAAAGATTTGGTTCTCATATCTTCCACTCAGAGTAGTGCTCATGCAGTTTTTAACCATGATTTCCCAACAGAAATATCTCCAAAACAATTTGTATCATTTACCCGGAAGACACGAGCTTGATGGAAGCTAGTATTTGGATCAACAAGATTCGTTAAAATCTTCCAGACATTGGCATCCTTTAATTGATCAAGAATCTGGAAACTCTCTTCAGCCTTTGCAGGGTCCGTGAATGAACGAGACATTACTCGGAAACAGAATAGAATCTTTTTTTGGACCTCAGGAACATCTTTATCCTGCATTTAATAAGAATCAAACCCTTTTGCTCATCAAATTTCTTTTTAATAAATCATCTTTTCTAATTTCCAGAGTCACAAACCTGATTGCTCTGCCTCAGAGACAGATACCTCTGCATTTCTTGTTGTAACCTGCAAAAAAAAAAAAGGATATCATTATAACTAATACTTTATTGCTTACCAATATTTAGATGCTAGGAGGTGTATAACCCATCATAGATGTCAACGCCAAGCATGAGCATACCTTTGTTTCTGCTCCAGTACCTTTTCAAGAGCCTTTATCTCCACTTTATCAAATCCAGAAAAGATACCAACCCAATGTTTAACCATATTATTAACTGAAAACCCTGCTGGAAACAGGGATTCACTAAGAACAGATTCTATTATATCTGATCTGCAGAATGAAGAGGAAAAAGTGTTATTAATTAGAATGCCTCTTAGACCACCAAAAAAGAACAGACAACCCAAACCAAAAAGGAACAGAATTATACATTGGCAATTGAAAGAGTAAGATCATTCTTATGACAAATAATGTTAATGTTGATTAAAAAATGTTATCTCGGGTAGCATAATATTAAATGCTTCACCTGAAATCTTTGTCATAAAAACATCTAAGAATCTTTGCTGGAATCCAGTCATATTCATTGGGATTGACTGAGCTGTCAGACTTCTCACAAAAAACTCTATATATCTCAGCCAATCTTTCCATGGTATACTTTTTGACTTGTAGCTGGAAATTCACAGTACAAAAGAGATTGGAATATCATCAGTTACAACCATCAGAAGTAAAGGGACAAAGTATAGAAAAGAAAATAGGGACAGATGCATACAGATTTATCACGAAGGCGTTCTGCAACAAGTTTTACATTTTCAAGAGGAACAGCATTTAGGGCATGACATGTGATATCACATAAAACAGCCACAACTTGCTTTCGAACATTTTCATCAAAATCCAGGAGCCGATCACAAAGGGCAGCTAATAAATTTGACACAAATAAATTACGAGATATAATACAAACATAAATAACTCAGACTGACTTAATCTGTATATCTAAGATATACACTCACAGATTATTTGAGGAGCTTCAGCTCCAAAAGGATTTGAGAGTAAACAGCTCTTGACATGCTCAAGGACAGACATCCGTACACCAACATCTCTATCAGTCAACCTTTTCAAAAATTCTGAAAATATAGGCTGAAATGCTTCAGGAATAGAGGATCCAGGAAGAGCCAATATATCTCCAACCAACGTCACTGCTTTTAAACGTGTTTCCAGCTGGTCACTCTGCAGATTCAAAACTGTGAGAATCCAATCAACAAGGTTGAATGACAAAGGGAAAAAGTACAATTTTGCTAAAGCCATGAGGGAAAAAAAATGCTGAATTCCACTGTTCAGAGCATCCACAAACATTAAGTTTATAAAATTAACTTCTTTATCATAAAATTACTGCCATTTTAGTGGAAATAAATCTAAAAAACGATACAATTAGAAAGCACATGAAGCATTATAGAATCAACCAAATTATTAATTACCAGTAGCTCTCCAGTCAAATAAGGGAGGATTCCATATAATATCTGAGGGGCACAGCAATACAGATCATAGATGATTCCATGGTATTGAACTTGACTGTTCACTGGCTTGCTATCTCCTGACATCAGTGATAGCAAAAACTGTTTGATGCCAGGTTCAAGTTTTCCTGCAGATTGCTGTATAACATTCATAGCAAGTCTCTTTGCAGCAACAGTAACATCCTGGAATTTGAAATCAGCACAAGTGCAATTCATATATAATGCATCAGAAACCAAAAAAGAGTCAATGTGGAAGAGTACCAGCCATCTGCATTGAACAGCACTTACATTTTTTTCACGACCTAATGCAGACAGTAGAATTGATAATAGATCCTCTCGTGCATCCTCACTCTCTTCTAAGAGAACAACCATTATGGTTTGCATTGATGACAAAACACTTTCTGGATGATCATCCCTGAGCAAGGAACAAATTACACAAGACCACTCATTAATTCAATGAGAGAGAATTTTACATGCAACATAATAGTTCTGAAGGATCTCCCTGAAAATCCTCAGCTTAGAAACTAGCAGTTTAATTCTTAACAATAAAAGTAAGCTGAGACGTACATAAAAAACTGGTACTTATGATTGATGAACAAAAGTTGGCCACTATAAATGACTTAAAAATTCATGAGGAAATAATTTATAAGCTTTCAGCCAATGAAGAGACAATCAATTCAAATATGTAAAAGCTTGTTTAAATACTGCATCAAAAAATATCCTTATACAAAAAGAAGAGTCCAGAACCAATTATCTATCATCTATAATCTTATACAGTTGTCTAATTATCTTGAATTCATTTTCACATTATTCTATAGCCAGCAAAAAGAAGAGTCCAGAACCAATTATACAAAAAGAATATATAGTTTGCAACCTTGAAAGTGAATAAAAGAATGCGTTGAGGGAACCAATATTTTACTAGTCTTAACATGAGCTCACACCTCACCACCAAATAAAGATAATTTTTCTTTTTCTTTCTTTTTTTTCCTTTTATTTCTCATGTTGATCAACTAACCTGGCAACAGCTAGAAAAGTACTGAACATTTCATTAACTAGATCATCACACTCAAGATCCAGCATTACAACACAGGATCTATATTTTGCAAGAGTCTCCAGTATAACAACTCTCCTGCCAAAGGAAGGACCACTAGTATCACTGAGACCGCTGAAAGTGCCCACAATCAACTGAAAGATATCCTGCAGAGGGGTATAGTGATTTAGAATGAAAACAATCCAAAACCATGACCATTTTTTTTTTTTTTTTTTTGTTTGGGGGGGGGGGGGGGGTGGGTGGAGGTGTTGGGGAGGAATGGGATAAGGAGGGGAGCTCAAGCTAAATGAACTATAGTTGCTTTTGTGCCATAAATAAAAACACCTAATTTACATAAACAGATAAATTTCACAAATGAAAGTTACCTTTAAAACATCATCACCATAAGGAGGTTCAGGTGCAGTTATCCGAGTTATCTCACAAACACAGGTGGCAACTAGAAGCTTGACATCCTTATCCTGGTGCTTCAGCAATTCTGGTTTCACAATTGCATTAAGAAAAGGCTTCATTGACTCCTTTGTTGAAGCTGATGGTGACTGGTCTAACTCGGCAAGGCATGCTGCTGCTTGCTGCAGGTTAAAAGACATTTTTTTTTTTTTTTGGAGAGAGGGATTAGAAATTCCCAATCACGATTATAAAGTTGCACTTAAAATAGCAAATTTCACATTATATAAGAGCAACTTAAGTACCAAGAATTAATTTGGTGTTATACTACATTACAGCACATACTTGTGACATGTTCTTCTCAATAAGAACCAAGAATTATATGCATGTAAACTGGTCTTGATTGTTACATGCAACATTGAGAATTGTTATGTTTTCTTTTGTTAAAGCACATTTAGATTGCAACAGAAGAATGACAACCACGTTATGTGTACATGCTATATTCACCTATTAGGACATTCTTTTCAAGCCCATACATTAAAATAAAATGGAAACTATAGAAGTAGTGTTATTCACGAGCAACTAAATAAAACCTTTAGCATTTGCTATGATCACAAAAAGACCCAATAGCTTTTTGGCAAACTACAAGAAGGAACATCTCTATGAGCAACAAAACGTAACCACCTGAGGTTAACAATCCCATAGCATTGCTCTCTCTTCAGCCTGCTAACTATTTAATCGGCAAGGTCCGAGGTCTTTCATATAGAACCACCCTCTGCAACCATGAATCAGATTTCAAACTTATTGACTATGACCCACCTTAGCCACGCATTCCCTTGAAAGAATCCTCAAGTTTCATTATCAAACTCGAGCAAACAACTCTTTCATCCGCATATGCATTTGGAAGGAGCCCTATTTCGTCTAGATATACCCACTTTCATTAAGACTATGGCTCGTGATTCAGATGATTCCGGGTCCCATTTAACTATCCAATTCAGTCCTTCAAACACTAAACAATATGACAAAATTAGTGGATGTGGCTTCTCTTTTTATATTTCCTACTCATAAGGGCTAAGGCATGAAGCTTGCAATGTTCAATATATGTATCCTCTATGGCTCAGTTTTCTAAGTGTCCAAAGCACGGATTGTAAGACTTCTAAAAGTACAGCACGCACGAGATGATCCAGGTCCCAACTGGATTACACCCCATGTAAGTCGTTGAGAAAAGGTGACCAGGGAAGGGCCATAAACAAAAAACTGAAATTAGGACATAAATTAACCTACCCAAAAGATGCTTCAAAAACTGGATTTTTAAAATGACAAATGCTAAACCAAAAGAAAAAAGGTAAATCAGCAGACCGTTCTTCTTAATTACAAAAAGTATAGCAACCAATGTCTCATCTTTTAAACCAACTCATAAGGGAGCACTAAATTTTGCTCGAGAAACCAACTCTAAAGTGCTAATTGACGCATTGAGTTAAATTCAATTTTCTAAATGCAAATCAGCTCAACTCAGGTTATCATTATCGTATTTCTGTTTTCTTCCCTTCCGCTTCTCAGTAGACAAACAGCAAATAACGGATATAACCAACCAAAAAAAAGCGTAAATTTTAAAGGAAGACGCGTAATTTTGAACCCACTCAGCATGAAAATTTCGATGATGAAGTGATTAGAAATTCAAAAAATGCATACCTTTAAGAGCTTGAAGAGCGCGTCTTTAGAGGAGGGAAGGGTCTCCAGCTTGGATCCCAACTCCTTGAGCTGTTGTTGAGGCTTTTGAGCCATACTCTCCACTTCAGAAACACGGTGTCGTTTCAGGGTTTCGTGAGCTTGTTCATGGAGTTCACACGAGGTAGAGCAAGCAAAGACGAGAGGGTTTTTTTTTTCCCTCTCTATCTCACTCTGTCGCTGTGTCGTTGAAGTGAGCTTTGGATTTCCGAACAGCGAAGCGAAATGAACTCCAAATGTAAGCGAAATTTCACGTGCTGACTTTGAAAAAATAATCCATCCTCGTATTTATAAATAGTGTTTTTGCTCTAACACCACTAATTTTTAATTATTTACGAAGTTCCCCAAATAAATTTTCCTTTCTCGCAGTTGCCCCCAACAATTTTGCCAAAAGATCTGCTAAAGTCACCGTTCTTTAATTTCATTGGTTGAGGGTGAGACGTGGCATAGTCTTTCCCTATTCAAAGGTGGATTACGTTTTTCCCCCACTGATGAAGCGAAATTTTTAAATTCTGGTGATTTTCCAAAAAAATTTGAAGTGTAAATCTGTAGATATCTTAATCCTTGAATTGTATATGTTTGACATAATGTAAATAAATTTATACAATCACAACAACAAAAAATTATTTTTAATCTAAGATGAAAAAAAATCCAAAATTTAGAGAATTCCTCAAACTGTTTCGAGTGTGCAACTCGGCGTTGGCGGTTCCCAAACACCAAACAGTCGACGGAGTTGCTGTGCAGACGATGGAGGCAGTGGAAAATGACCAAACCGCCGTCGAGAAACCCGAAAATTCCGACGTGGCTCCTCCAGTCTCACAGAAACCACTCTCCAAGAGTGCCCAGAAGAAGCTTCTGAAGCAACAGAGGTTCGAAGCGAAGAAGGCGGAGAAGAAGGCATTGATGAAAGAGCAGAAGAGGAAAGACGCAGAGAGAAAGCGGAAGGAATGGGAGGAAAACCTGGCAAGCGCTTGCGAAGAGGAAAGACTGAAGCTGATTGAGTCGCGAAAGAGTCTGAGGAAAGAGAGAATGGAGTAGAGGACAGAGGAGAAAGAGAAGAAGAAGGGGAGGCTAACGAAAGCGAAAGAGTGCGGCCAAAATGTCGTTATTGATATTGAATTCTCTCATCTTATGACTCCTGCTGAAATTAACAGCCTTGTTCAACAGGTTTTCTTTTTTCGTTACATTTCCATACATAATCGTTTTCTCCATCATTAGATGCTGTCATTTCTCCTCATTTTGTGCTGTGAAGATTTTGTATACATGATTGTTATCAACCCAAATTTTGGTTTCATCTTCGAACTGCAAGAAGGTAACTATAATTAATATTGAAGATATTCTAGGAATTTGTTTCTCTAGGATATCAAGAAAAAATGGACTAGAGAATCTATTCCCTCGTGCCCAGATGAAGTTCTGAATTTTTCTTGGAGGAGCTGACGTAAGGCAATGACTGATGCTTGGATTGAATGGAGGTGCATATAAGGGTGACTGGGATATGTGAAAGTAGAAATGTGCTATTTGGAAAGGAATGAGACAGCTAAAACGCAATTAAGGGAGCTGGGCACAAGAGTTAAGTGCCATATTTTCATCTATGAAAACTTGAGATTAGGCCTAATTATTTTGGTATCCAGAAGAACCAGGAATTCGGAGAAGAACAAAAGAAACAAAGGATGAATTATAGGATCGTTAAACCTGGTCAGATGTTGCAGGATCATACAGGCTTAAAGCTACCTTTGAGATCTTCTGTGGTGCTATAGTTAGTGGGTTGACTAACTGATTACCTTGATACTTCAGCAGAGATGGGTTGGATGTCATGGGTTTGAAGCTGCTGTCCATTCCAATGTTCATCCTGTCGAGTTTGGGTCTGGGTGAGTGCAGAAAATGAGTGCTTCAGGTGCTGTGTTCGGTCAGCACGTGTATAAAATCACTTCCTTGGATCCTAGCTTATTATAGATGTTTACCCTCAACTGTTGTTGTTATGTGATTTTCTCCATCCCCTCATTATGTTCTAGTTGAAATCTTCATATAGTTGTAATATTTTGCACTTTTCTTTATGCTCAAACTTACACATTCATATTTCACGTCCTTCTCTCCTTCATTTTGGGAAATAATGTTAATCATTATCCTTGCTAACTCTTGGATTTATCTATCATGATCAATGAACCTGCAGATTATGTATTGTTATGCAGTAAATGGAAGATGTACTTCCCCTGTTCACCTGGTTGACTGGGTGCAATGGAGAAATGGAAAATCAATAAAAAGGATCCCTGGATTTGATAAGTGGATCATTGAGAAGGTTGTTAAGTCTTATATTGAAGTCCTGCAAAGATAGGAAGGAAAATTTGGTATATCTCACTGCAGATTCTAACACTGTTCTTGAAGAACTTGATTTAACGAAAATATATATTATTGGTGGGTTAGTGGATTGAAATAAGTGTAAAGGGATAACTATGAAGAAAGCGCAAAAGCAAGGAATCCAGACAGCTAAGCTCCCTATAGGAAATTTCATGAAGATGTCTAGTTCCAATAACTCTGTCTTTCTCTCACAGATTAACTATCAGATTCAATTTGGCTTTATGTCCTGCACATATTGCACAGAAGGAGCGTTTCTAAAACATCACTGCTTGTTTCTTAGTTGAAATAGTGCTGTTGTCTACCAGTACAAATTTGGTGGGGTGCATAACTGCATATTATTCCCATTTCAGTAATTTTTTTTTTTAATTTTGTTTTATTGCATTTCTCCTGTTGAATACTAGTGGAATTTTGATCTGCATTGTATTGAATTCCACATTTCAGTAATTTCATCCAGGAATGCTTCAAGTTCAAATTGTGCACCAATGGTTGATGATCTAAGTTCCCAATCTATGAAGTTTCATGTCAACACTTATTTCTGAATGGACACTCGTTTCCTGGTAGTATCTTAATTTGCTAACATCTGAGAGCACTGTTTGAGTGCAGGTTCTTACTGTGAATCAAGTGTTAGAAATACTACTCAAGTTCCTAGAGACAAGGGATTGCAGATCATCTTTCTTCCAAGTTATCCCCTCAAGGAAGAGGGGAATTACATTACGCACACCCCAACTTTAACATCCGCCCCGCCCCCTTTTAATTTATTTTTTTAAAATGCCGAAAATGCAATTTAATGTGGCATTTGCACGGCGCCCCCCTCCCAACCTTCACACAAAAACCGTAACTCCCCATCCCTTCCCGCCGCATTTCCTCTCATTTCTCATCGTTGGATTGCACTAGCTTGGAGGATTTTCACACATTCAAGGTGTGGGTTCTTTTTTTTTATGTTTTCCTTCACATAATTGTTGTTTTGTTGAGTAGGAATTTGAGTGAAAATGGTGAAAAAATGGAAGGCCAGAGCCGTTTTGCACTTGAAATGAATGTGAGATCCATTTTCAAGGTGCAATGGCCGAAACCTTCCCTTCCATTTTTCCACCATTTCCACTCACCTTAAAAACGGATCTCCACATCCATTTCAGGTGCAAAACGGATCTCCAGAGCCGTTTTGCACCTGAAATGGATGTGGAGATCCGTTTTCAAGGTGCCATGGCCGAAACCTTCCCTTCTATTTTTTCATTTCCACTCACCTTGAAAACGGATCTCCAGCAAAACGGATCTCCAGATCCGTTTTGTACCTGAAATGGATGTGGAGATCTATTTTCAAGGTGCCATGGCCAAAACCTTCTCTTCCATTTTTCCACCATTTCCACTCACTTGAAAACGGATCTCCACATCCATTTCAGGTGCAAAACGAATCTCAACGGCTCTAGAGATCTGTGTTGCACCCAAGATGGATGTGGAGATCCGTTTTCAAGGTGCCATGACCGAAACCTTCCCTTCCATTTTTCCACCATTTCCACTCAAATTCTTATTCAACAAAACATCAACTATGCGAAGGGAAACATCAAAAAGGAGAACCCATACCTTGAATGTGTGAAAATTCTCCAAGCTGGTGCAATCCAACGATGAGAAATGAGAGGAAATGCGACAAGAAGGGATGGGGGGCACCATATAAATGCCTCTTAAAGGGCATTTTAAAAAAAAAATTAAAAGGGGGAGGGGGGGGCGGATGTTAAAGTTGGGGTGTGCGTAATGTAATTCCCAAGGAAGAGATGTCTAACTGGATCAGAAGAAAATGAACAGTAAGATGATTGATTGGCAAGTTAAAACAAGTGCGTTGAAGTTCCTTTCAACAGCTTGTAGATCAGTTGCTGGTTATGAATATTGCCATAAAGCTGTTCAACATCACCTGCCCGTTACATGAAGTATACTATAATACGGGAAAGTCAATGCATTGAGATTGAAGTTGAGTCGGAGCTTAGCATCGGTTTTGTTTGCTTTTTCTGCATTGATGTAATATTGATGCTCCGTCTGGTGGGTGCTGCACAAGTCCTCAGAAGAAGTCATCTTAACTTCAAAGGCCAATCATATGGCTGTGGGCCTTGGGATAAAACAAGGAGTAGCCTTTTGGAAGACACTGTAGCATTTCAATACAGTTATGCTGGATTTGTTGTTTTGATTCAGCTCTTGCATGTCATTTTCAATCAATACTTAATTACCAGAAATGGAATTGATTCCTTCTAGTTATTACAAGTGTAACTTATCAATTGACTAGAAAATTTCTGATATTAGGAATGTCAAAAAGAAGGTAAATGAGTGATGAAATGAGTAGACAACAGAGACCTTGTTGGGCGGAGAAGCCCGGTTGAAACTCCCTAGTTTTTGAAAGATTTAAATTTAATTTACAGACTGAGTCAGCCAAGCTTCCATAGCATAGTGGTAGTGCGTTCGCTTCGTAAGCGAAAGGTCGCGAGTTCGAACCTCGCTGGGAGCTTTTGTCAACGTTTTACACTTAACTTCTTTTTTACTTGGGCATTTTCAATTCCACTTCCAAAATTTTATCTCTTGCACATTTTACAGAACTCACAACTCGATCAAGAAAAGTTATCAAAAACACTAACGTCAATGTCACATCATACTACCATAATTAAAGTCATCATAATTCAAACTATACACAATGG
Source organism: Bauhinia variegata (assembly GCA_022379115.2). Classification (NCBI taxonomy): domain Eukaryota; kingdom Viridiplantae; phylum Streptophyta; class Magnoliopsida; order Fabales; family Fabaceae; genus Bauhinia; species Bauhinia variegata. Next base: position 2,869,667 of record CM039438.1, on the reverse strand, counting down.
CATAGTTAGGATTTCACATGTCACGCTACCATGGCTACGGAGATCAGGTTATTCGATTCTAGAATATTAGGCAACGTTGATTATAACTGCACTGCACTCATTTATATTGATTATTAGGTTCAGCATTGATATTATGGAGAGGCACAGCTTGAGAAGACCCTGCACCATCCCTCATGTACCCTCCTCCTCCCATGGCTGCACCAAAATACCCATTTGGATGGGCAATATGATACTGAGGCACAAAAGCAGGTGCAGCAGCAGCATTGACACCCAGAGCAGCACCATACTCCACAGCTCTCTTCCCCAAAGGCTCACCCCTCATCGAAGCACGATCACCATCCATCTCACGGTACCTGTGAAGGTACATAGTCAGAGGTTCAATGTAGTCGTCGAACCCCAGCTTGCTCATTGCCCATAAAACATCCTCGGCTGTTATGGTCTTGCGTTGCTCCCTCTGGCACCGCTCGTTGGCTTCCCCGGTTATGAAGCTTATGTACTCCGACACGCATTCTTGGATTGTTTCTTTCGCATCGTCTGAGATTTTTGCATGAGGGGGAAGGATCTTGCGCATGATTCTGATCACGTTGGCTATTGGCATGAAACGGTCTTGCTCCCTCACCGTGCACTCGCTGTCCTCGGTTGCTGCCATGTTGTTGTTGTTCTCTGGTAGCTGTCTCGTGCTCTTCTGATCTGCTACTGATGATAGTTTCAATCCTGTAGAAAATAAAATAAAAAAATGAAAAACTTTTTCCTACAATGGGACCCAGATCACTTGGAGGCAAAACAGTACACTTTCTAGTGGCTTATAGTGTATCGCTTCAGCGACTGTAACTGTGTTGAGAGCAGAAAATCCCATTTGAAAACAATGTGGAGGAAAAGACAAAGGACAGGTCTGAAGTCATGGATTAAAGTGTGAACATAGGAATAAAAACGGTTCTGCTTTTCATGCATTCATATCAGAGGCAGAAACGGATTCCAAAGGGAGGGAGGGGGGATGAATCATTTCCATGCATGGCTCTGTAACGGACCAACCTCCGTTTCTTTCCCTTCTCTCTACTCTTCCACAAACCAGCACAATGTAATTAAATGTACCAAAAACAAAAATTAATAAGAGAGTGATTACTTCAGATTGAAGAAGAAGATAAACACAGAGAGTTCACAACTGAAAAGGGATACATATACATATATATATCTAAAGTGAAACTGAAAAAGAAGAGAGAGATCCGTTGGATTGAAAATGCATGGACGCCACTTGTAACTGTGAGTCATGGACTGCATGCATGCATGCTTGCCACTTGTTCAGTCTCACCATATACTGCCATTTTCTTCATCATCTTCACCATAACACCTTACTTTAATTCAAACCCTTTCGACAAAAAAGAAGCAAAAAGGCGAGAGATGACAATGGAAGAGACAAGGAACGATGATGCAATACATGCCCCAGATTTCACCATGGTATTCACAAAACAAGCACAAAATCATATGGGAAAGCAGGATCAACTGATCAGAGACATAGGAAAGCTCACAGTGGAGAGCTTTGCTTGTGTTCTTGCCAAGAAGAGCTATATATAAGCTTGGATCGATGCTGTGTTATATAAATGATGCATGCATAATGAACCATGATATGTATGATGATGAATAAGATATATATGAAGAGAGATAACGCTAAAAACTCTGTGTAATCCTGCATGCATGAGAGAAGAAAAATCCAAAGTTGAAAGCTTTAAGAAGGAGAAAATGGTGATCACTGGCTTCTATGCCTATATATATGTTTTCTTGGATATGGAAAAGAAAAGAAGAAGAAAAAAGAAGGTTTTTTGTTTATAAATTTTACCAGATGATGTGTTGGGGTTGGGGAGCTTGCGGTAACCATGAAAGCCTCCACGTTCCATTGCAGTGAAGATTGAAGAGTGAGGGTGAGGATTTGATAAAGGGGAGAAAGTAGAAAAGTTACTAGTTTGAGGAACAGTGAGTAAGTTGGAGTTGGAGTAATTGGCAAGTGTCGAGATTTATAGTGCTCTAATTTTGCAGACAAACGTGTCGGGGAGGCGATGTAAACGAGGAACCCGGCAACAGCAACAGCCGGTGTGCAGTTGCGATGGGACAATTAAGGTTCACCTGGATTGGGGATGCTGACATGAGACGTGACCGACACGCGCAGGTTGCTCCCTCAATAACGTTACACGCTATTGATGGTTCTTGGATGGCTACTAGACGCGGCATGCAAACGCCCCTCTCCATCCATCACTGTTAACCAGAAAAAAAATTCCACAAGGGACAAAATTTAACACTCAACAAAAATCAACAATCAATCACACCGTATTAAGAAAAATTCTTTTTGTTTGGGATAAGTTTATGATATAAGAATCATATAAAAAATATTTGAAATTCCATGCACAAAAATGTTAAATTATAGTTAATTTTAAAGATGTGAAACAAAATATATAATCTATTTAAAAAGTTTTATAAAATTATATTATTACAGTGAAAAGTTGTGAGCCTTATATAAAAATATAAAATGATATGACATTATAAAATTTATTAAAAATAATTAAAATAAATATATACAACTTAAAAAAATTGTATTATTAAAAATAATATTATTAGGTTACTTAACTTAAATTAAATTAATTGATATAAAATAGGATGGAACATGAAATAATTTCAACCAATGCATATAACATCAATTCTGTACTAGGGTATACACACATGGCATTCCCTTTCGCTAATTGGTCAGTGCCATAATTAAGGATAGTGGTTAACAAGTACTGTAAAATTTTTTGAGAATTGTTCTTCAACATTAAATGCAATTTGAAATTTTCAAATCTGACATGGATAGGTTCTATGAAGGCTATTAATTTCTTTGTATTAAGGCGTATTTTTAGATGAATTTGTATATCCAGTCAGCTATATCATCCATGAAGTAATAGTTATTGTCCCACTTCTTTTTTCTTAGTTATTGGTTAAAAATTTATTTGCAATACTTTATAAATACTCATAAATTTTTTATAAGAAAATACTCCTAAAATTATTGTATATTTCTTGACTAATAAAATGGGGTAAGAAATAAAAAAGAATAGGTATTATCCCTTGATCTTGGTTTTAATATGCCACTAACCAGACAGAATTTTTTATCCCTGGATCTTCGATGATATTGGGATTTTGTCCCTATATATGCATATATATCCATTATATTCTACTATATATAATATATATCCATTACTACAATGTCAGTTAGTAATAGAAAGGGTGTTTTGGTAATAAATCTACGAAGGGAATGGATATCAAAATGGGTTGGCCCATAACTAAAGGGGCTTGAACATCATTTTAAGGGCACATTTTGTTAGAGGCCCTTTTCTGCTCAAATATAAAAGTTCAGGTCCATTTTGTTAAAATGACTTCGTCATTTCTTTTTGCATGTTCCATTTTTCTATTTGCACACCCTCCCTCTTACTACCTTCTGCCTCCCCTTCTCCATCAGCTCAGTCCAAGCAGAAAGAAAGGAAAGTATTTTCCCCACATTCACCTTGCAACTTACACTCCAAAATCCTCAAAATCTTGTTCTATTTGTTTGGAATTATATGATGTAGAGTGTTGTTCTATCTTTTTTTCTATCTCTTAGACCTCATTTGATGTACTTGATAAGGAAAATAGGATATAATCATATTCTTATTTTTAGTTTAGTGAACTAATAAGATATAATTATTTTATTGTTTGCCACGAGAGAAGAGTTGAGTTAAAGAATGATGTGATAAGATGAAGAAATATTCATCCCACTTCATATTTTTCCACTCAATTTTTTTTGTCTCCAACTCTCTACCATCATTGCCACACTACCACAATTTGTGGCTATCATTGCCACACCACCACCCACACCTTCACCCATTGTATAATAATTTATAATATATTACGTCATTATCAAGTTTACTCCAAATATATAATAAGATAATATAATAATATTTTAAAAAAAATATCTAGTACATATTAAACATTAGATATAATAAGAGTTTATTAAGCTTTTATCATATTTTATTCTTATTCAAACCTTTTTTCTTATCTATTCTTATCATATCTTAGTTGCCAAACAAATCCTTGGTGTTTTTTTGAAAAATACACCCAGGTTCATGATATCTTTTTTGTTGTGTTTCAATAATTCCAAAAGTTAGATATAGTACAACTTATAATTCTACAAGTAAAAAATGATTATAAAAACTTGTAATTCAAGAACATGTGAAAGAAATTTTTTTTACACATCCCAAATTTTCTGTTCATACATTCCAAAAGTTTGAAAGGGAATATGTAAAAAGAAATCTCCCCACATGAAATTCTTATAGGGCTTGGTTTGGATATTAATTTTAAGCCCAAAAGTGTGTGTGTGTGTGTTTTTTTGTTTATATTGGAGAGAGAGAGAGAGGTGGGCGGTTTCTTTTGAAACTTCCGTTCAAATGAATAGCAAGCTATATATACAGTGTGATATGCATGATGCACATTAATTAGTTTTAATTACTAACCATATATACTACCCATTCTAAATGAAACGATTATTCTTAATAATTACAGAAACGTAAATGATTCCCCCCAGAATAAAAAAATATTTAATTAAATGACAGCGTGGAAATAATTGTTCCGCTTTTGGTCAAATCTATCCTCTCAGACCATATACTCGAGGAAATATAGAAGTAAATCTAATGCCCTTCGTTTTTTTTGGTTGAAGAGGTAATTAAATTAAATGCTCTTACACCCACAAGATATAGGTACGTTGCATTTTTCTATCATGAGGATAAGTTACCATTTTATTTTTTAGATAAAGATACTTTGCATTTTGACTCAGATTAAAAAAATATATATAAACTTACCATATATTATTATCTTAATATATCTGACTTCTTTTGATTTTCATTATAAACGACTATATATATGTATGAATGAGGCAGAGGCAGTGAGTTCAGGGTTGAGGAGGAAATTGAGAGAGGAGCATGATTGATCAGAGAAGACTAGCGATGTTGCTGATGGCTATTCTACTCCTCTCAGCCTTTGTTATACTACCTTATTATATGGGGCCAGAACCCCCATTCTGGGCACTTCTCTGGCTTGTTTTAATTGTTATCTTCACAGTCCTCTACGCCATTTTCCTTGCAATATTCGTTTGGTGATAACAAATCATCGATCATTGCTTTATGATACTGTATGTAGGAATTCGGCATTTTAGTTACTTTTTTTGTTCAAAAATATTGAAATAATATATCATTTCAGCTTAATAGAATGGAATAGTTGCTTATGTTTATTCATCTTTATGTTTTCTTAATTTCCATTTTTTTTTTTTGTTGAAAAGTTTGTTTAAGTTTGCTTATATGTTAAAATTATTTTCTTAATTTTATATTTTTATTATTAAGTGCATATGTTATTTGGTTGAGACAATTATATTTTAATCAAAGAGCGAATGGAAATATGTTAAAATTTGATACATCCGAACATAATCTAGCCTAATTTAGATCTATGTTAGTGATGCAAAATTTTAAAAATAAAAGTGACTAATTAATTATTATAATAGTATTATTATATGAGAGAGACCATAATAATATTAATTAATTAATTTCATGTTTTTTGGGTGTCTTCATCTCCAAATGGCACATTTCTATCTAGACATGCGTTTTCACCAACCCTAAAATCCATAACATCACGACTGTACGTATCAAGCATTTCGAGGAAAAGGAAGGAAACTTGCGAATCGTCGCGTCCCTCCTTTCCCGAACGCCACCAACACGCTATATATAAGGGCTTGCCGATGCCGGCCACTATTATTGTTTTCACTATCGCCGTCGAGGCTCTGGTATATAATTTTACTGGGATCGATCGTAACCATGAAGCAGCCAGAAGTATGGGGCCACGGCTCCATCGTGTTGTTTGTGATGATCGCGGCCATACTTTTGCTGGGCCCACACTTGATGGGTCCAGTAGGGCCACCCTCTGTTCCTATGCTTCTGGTGTACCCAATTGTTTTGGTTGCAGTCTTGGTCTTCCTCGTTCTTGCCTCTAGGTGACTCACTTCGGTTCACGGGGAATTAATGGAAATGTTTTAATTAGTTTATTCTGGTCAGTGTTTGGGAGATGGACGTTTCTGTTGATGTAATTTCATGTTCAATAACATGTACTGTACTGTACTACTGGGTAGTTTCTTTGTGAACCCTAGTTATGTGTTTTGTAATGCAAATACGATCCAAGCATTAATTCCAATGTAACTACAAGTTTATGGTCTTCCTTTGTTTTTCATTTATTAATTGCGCAGTTGCTATATTAATCGTATATCATTCTTTTATTTTATTTTTCTCTTTATCCCTATTTTCCATTTCCTTTTACGACGTAACCCAAAAACATTCCCCGATCGTAATGCTATGCTACTTCGAGTGGACATGTTTACCAATTTGGTTCCACTGCAGGCGTGGCTTCAATAATTCTTGTTGCTATTTCATGATTCTGCTTTAATTTATATCCCTGCAGGCTGAGTAAGGATTAATTAGATGCAACAAGTTTGAAGAACATGGTGACTTATTTACATGAATGGGTATGTGGGGAAACAAAATGACTAGAGGAATGAAAACTATATAACAATATGACATTGTTTGATCTTTTTTTTCTTCTGAAAAATTATTGGCAAAAATCATTTAAGTTGAAGAATGAAGATGGTCATTTTATAGATGCGGGAAAATCTGTTTATCCATCTCAGTGTAATTATTTCAATCTTTCATCTGTTCTATCCTGTTTCTTGTTTGAATCAGTGGATGATTTTGTCTCAAGAGATTCACTCTTGCATGGTTTCTACGTACTATTTTAATTTTACTAGATTGTTCTTGCTTATGTTTGAATATATATATTGTGGAGTACTGTGTCTCTGTTGAGTTTTTACTGGAGAAAAATATATATGATATACAGTGCATTACAAATAAAGTTCTGTTAAATTATATGGTGCTCACTACTGAGCCAAGGATTTCTCTAGATTGGACTATACAGACATTTCCCTCTCCCCAGCAACCAGGTTTAATGAAAGTAGTGTGTTAGCAGGAGGAGGACACTTGCGCTTTTTGCTATCTCTTGGTATCTCTAATAATCTCCCAAACCCAGAAGGAGAGCTAGCATAATTAGTTTTCACACTCATCAACATATTACAGGTGAGGTGCCAAAGCAGTAACTTAACCATTGCCATCCACTGTTCACCGTCTCACATCCTCATTTCACTTGAACACCGCATATCAAACAATTTTTCCATTCACAAATTCATACGAAATATTTATAGGTAAAATTAACTGTTGATGGATGTCCTTGTACAATTAATGTGTAAGTGTTTTCGTGAAAATCATTTAATTAACACATTAAGCACTAATTAATTTGGCTTTGTATTAGGTATGATTAAAAAAAATTTCTTCCAAATTTTAGTTAAGTTGACCGTCAGTTTTTGTTGAGACCAATTGTTTGGGTTCATGAATATATAAGAATTCTTAGCCTGGAAATTGAAATTTAGTGACGCTGATCCTCGTGTTCAACATATTTGGACTAACATAAGGAGTACATAATATTTCGCTTATTTGGTCTAAACCACAAAAGGAAATTGACATTGCTGTGTTTTAAATTCAACAAAGTTAGAGGAAAAATCCACCATCGATGCACACATAAAACAAAGAGAAGAAGCAAGAATCGGACAGACACACAAGAAATGAGTAAGATTATTGTTTACCTTTTTTATCAGGTAGCTGCCGTAAAGGTCGAGGCCGTTCTTTTGTACGCTACCAACATCGTGGACTAAATATAGCCAACAGATGTTCTCTCCATCCCTAGTTTGCTCTCTTATCAGTTATCAATTCTCCACTTGTTCGTGTGAGTTTGGTATTGCTTCTCCGAGGATTCTTCTATTTTTCCTTCCATAACCTCCTTATACTCTTAAGTTATAAGCAACTACTAGTGATTTATAATGCTTTTTGCCTTAAAAAAGTTATGCTAATTACACTGCACTGGGCTTGACCCTTCCACATTTGTTGAGTATTTTGGTCATGGCTACGTCAAAGTCAACAGGAATGGTGCCCAATATGTTTACTTTGACTGCAGGGCAAAGGGCCACAGATGCTTCAAGATCAGACAGAACCTGAATGACGGGTGCAGTATTGGTATGATGGTATCTCAGTAATAACCGAAGCCAACAAATTGGAACACGTACTCGGGGAACAAGTTGATGTTTGCGAGCCCGCCATGGTGAAGAAGAGAATGTTAAAGGATAGAATAAGGGCAGCAGATGAAAGAGACTTGTGAATAACTTGCTTGAGTTTGATGAAGTTGGAGAGGATGGGAGGATGTCTGTCAACTCTTGAAGTTACAATTGAATTCAATGGCAGTAAAGGCAAAGCAACGAGAACACACTGGCGATGGGAAGAGAGATGACGGCAAAGGCGGTGGCTTCGTCAATGGCGGCAAACGCTCACACCTTCAACCTTCCTTTGACAGAGAGGAAGAAACAGTGTCGCTAACCTTTGTGTTGACCTCCGATCTTCCTCCACTATAACCTTCGACTGCGCGCTGCTGCAGTGTGTTCCAACTCTCTCAATCAGTCCGACGCTCATGCACTCTTCCTCCTATGTTATTTTATTTATTTATTTTTTTTAAGTACTATCTAAAATATTTGGATTTGGAAATAGGATTTGTTTGAATTTCTGAGAATTTCACCCAAAAGTGACCATTGAAATGGTAATGCCTCCCTCATACATGGTGTGGTGTTGAGCTTCCATGGCCAAAGTCTGTTTTCTTTAAAATTTTAATTTAATTTGTTGTGATTTTTTTTTTATTTTTGATATGAGGATATTATTGTCTTTGCATTATATTTTTTTATTCTATTCCTTCCAGTTTTTCTTTAACATTCCAAACTAAGCAATAAACCCATCATACTTCTTTCCATTCCTATTTTCTTTCCATGTTGTGTTCCTACCAAATTTCTTTTCACCTAACCAAACACAACCTTACAGTTTTTTAATATTTATTTTTTAATTGATCAAGAGTTTCTAACAATATTAATTAATAATAACTTTAGTTTAACTTTTTAATTTACTATATTTTATTTTTAAAATTTATAAGGAATTAAAAAATATATTTTTAATAATATAATCAAGCTTAATCAAAATAAAAAAAAAAAAGTCATATTGCTAATATAACTATATTAAGTGGGATTAAATAGAATTAAGCATATAAAATTATTTAATACAATATTTACACCAAACATTGTATAAAAGATCAATTATATTAAATTAACCTATATAATTTGACTTTATATAATGTGTCAAATGCATCTAAGTAAGTTTGATTTAGAAAATTGGGATGATATGTGAAGTTTTATAATAATTATAAATCAACTCTGTTTTTGAAAAAATAGAGCAATGACATTTGACTCTTATCCCAATATTTGGCATGAATCATCAAAGTTGACAATATGATTCAATAGTTTGGGTTGATAAAAATCGAGTTGCAACTATGTTTTGTTTGCTTTGAAATTTCTTTATGAAAATATATTCAAAATATAAGTCCGAAGTCTAAACTCTAATCGATCCTTGATTTTCTCTTACTATTATATATAATATGCTAAAAGATACATCCTAGATTGAATGATGCATTCTTTGGGTTTTGGGATTAAATTAATAATAATAAATATACCTAGGCCAGGCAGAAGCATATGACTCCAACAATGTCGCGCTGGAACTTGGAGTCTTGGTATTGTTTTTGATTAGAAGTCAACTCATATGTCCTTATTTGGAAATTAATTATAATATTAATTAAATTGTAGGGTCGTATGACACACCACAATGGGGTATGGGACTCGGGGTATACTTCTTTAAGTTTGAATTGGGGATTAGGGTTTGTGTTATAAAATTCAGTTTGGCGAAGATAGTGCATTGTAAATAGTACCTGATATTAGCACAAGTGGCCCAAACAGGGAGAGACATGGTTTCTTTATCTCTATTTTAAGTGTATATATACTTGACCTTGACTTACTGTTTAAGGTTTCTTCCTTGTTCTTTTTTTGGTTACAATGTATATGTATATACACATTGTAACGAAGGTTAGAGTTGGACAAATTGTGAAGACCTAGGACTTAACATATTTATGAGATGATCATAGATCATTAAGCACTTGTTGTAAATCAAATCACTTACAACATTGCTCCCCAAATTTATTAATTGATATATATATATATATATATATATATATATATATATATATATATATATATATATATTTATTACTATATATTCAACTTATGATTGAAGCAAAACCAGCAAAAAGCAGAAAGACGTGGCAATGTCAGAGTGGCTTAGGGATTTACATTTCGTTTTTTCTTCTCTGTAATGAAAGCCATTTCCATAGGAGAGAGAGAGAAAAGAAATATAACTTGCTAATTTGATCTCCAAGAGTAGCTGAAAGAGTACTGCATGCATGTTTGAGACCGTAGTGAACAGAAACCTTTTTAAAAAGGCAAGTTTCATGTTTAGAAGATTCATACATTAAAGTGTTATAGTGTTATATGTGAAATTGTTTCTGTTGTTTGAGTGTTTTAAGGTTAAGTCACTTCTAATAAGACAAAGTGTCGATTAAGTAGGATATAAGAGCATGCTCGTCATTGTCTCCACAAAACTAAGAGTTTTGTCGAAGTTCAAATTATTATTATAATTAATTATTTTTTTAATTAAAGAGTATTTTCATGATTATTCTCATTTAAAGAGTAAATAATTTTTTATTTTACTAATAGAATAGATAGAGCAGAGGTGACTCACTCTTAGCATTATGTTTTTCGAGTTTGCAATATTGGAAATTTGGAATAACGTGAAGTATTAATTATAAGTCAACTCTCGCAACTTACACATAATTTTATATACTTTACACTCACTTTTTAAATGAGTAGTTCACCAATAAAATTTGTTCAAGATCTTGGATTAGATTTGGCTTAGTTAATTTTGACAGAGATTTCGAATATATGAATGGCAATTACATATTCATTAAATAAATAGCTCAAAAGTTAAATCCTTTCAAAACCCAACAAAATATAAATTATAACAGTCTTAATCACTCAAAAAAAAAAAAAAAATGTTACTTTGCCAGCATAGTACGTCTAAAATAGGAAAAGCATTGCAAATAAAAAAAAAATCATATTCAAAAAAAGTTATGATATAAATTTGAAAATTTGTATGACCTAAATTAAAATCTGAGTCAAGATCGAAGAAAATTTTTAAGTAATGCCAACAAGATAGAAGTATTAGTGATCAGGGTTATAGGTAAGAAATAACCTCGTTGAAAACTAAAAAGAAAACAATATTTCTTTCAAATCGATATTTATCTTGTGCATATATATTCTTTTATTGTTGCATTATTTTTTTTTGGGTTACAAGTGTTGTATTTAACCGAAATTTAATTAGGATAAAATATTTTTATATTTACGAATCCCAGCAAAGAAATTTAATATTGTCTTTGCTCTCTTTCAATTTCTTCTTCAATGTAACCAAAAATATTGATGGAATTGGCAGCAAACAAAAAGAAACTAACTAGGTATTCTGACAATCATCATCGACGTGAAGGTCAAAGAAAAAAGATAACTGAACTTGGTGCCTTTAGCAGTAAACTCATCTTCATCCAGTTTCGTGAAGCAGTTCATCGGAGATATAAATAACTCAAGACAGTGCAAACTGGTCCAATGAAAAGAATTGCATTGCTAGCCATGGACGCATGTGCCATGCACCTTGCAAGAGAACATTATAAGAAAATTAAAGTCTAAGTTTTTCTTTTACAAACAATAACAACAATAAGGCTTATATATCTCATTATGCTAAAATAATTAATTCGACATATAACCTAGTGGATAGGATGAAGGATATATGCCATATTGTTTTGTAAGTTCATTCTTTTTAAAGTACTCTTCACCAAATTGTGTCTACTTCCAATATTTAAGGCATCGAAACATTGAAATACAGTATGGAAAGTTGGAAACAATGATTCAATCATGCATTTTTTAAACGAAGAACTTTTATTCATATTTCACGCATAATACAACAAGATGATACATTAGGAAGGAAGATAACAAGTCTTCGATCCATATCTGCATCCATCAGAACAAGAAAACAAACAGAAGTACATAAATTATGGACGATTTATTAGCTGCCAAGTGTCCATTGGCAATCATGAGAAGCCAATGAGAACACTATAGAGTCCATAGTAACACATGCACTACACCACAGGATAACATGAAAGTAGTTCATGAGCAAGATGATGATATGGTTGCTCAGTATCACTTGATGCAATTAAAGCAAACGGGCTTGGTCTTTCCGCAGGTGCCGAGTATAACGGTGATGGCAAGATCGAGGGTAACATTAACGGTGCCCAAGAGGTCAAGTTTGAGTGCAGCGCAAATGCACACAGCAGCTTCCAGATCAGTCAAACCCTGAAGGAGGCCGCAGCACTGGGATGGTTTCAGATAGGAACACCCTTGGTTTTTCAGATTATGATAATCGAAAGGACAAGCGGGCTCTGTTTGACAGGTAGAGCTCACCATGTTAGTGAAGAAGAGGAGGTTAAGGCAGAGGAAAAGGGCAGCAGATGAGAGAGGCTTAGAAGAAGCCATTGCACAAATCAAGATATTCTCAAAGTGGAAAAGCTTTGTGAATAGCTTAATTGCTTGAGTTGGATTGATGAAGTTTGAGAAGAATGGGAGGGTATTTATAGGGTGAGAGTGGCAGGGGTTTCTTTGGGTTTAGGATTAAATTAATAACAATGATACTTAGGTAGGAGCATATATATGACTCCAATAATGTCGACTAAATAATTACAAGTAAACTCTTATGTGTACTTAATTGGAAATTGATAAAAAAAAATTTAATAATAAGAAGGTTTTGTTTAATTGATTAAATTAGTATTAGTTTCTTTTTATTTACACTCAAATTGTTTTTATGTTTGTTTGATGCAAAATTAATTTGTTCAACAATAATAATTCTACAATTTTAAACTCAATATTTTTAGTTTAAAATAATTAATTAAACTCAATAATTTTTTTTAATTGACACACTATAAATTTATTATAATTATTGTTTAATAATGATAACTTCTTAACCGTTGAACACGATATATCCTTGTATAATAATAAAAAAAATTACTACTACTAAATATATAACTACACAAAATGTGAGGCACTATTGGTATTATTATTACTAGTTGAATTTGAGGGCTCGCAAATATTTTAAATCAATAAGAATATCAATAGATTCGATTGGATCGCATGACCCCATTAATTAATGGGGCACGAAACTCGTGGTACACTTTGAGTATGAATTGGGGATTACTGCTGTTTGATCAAAGCCGGTGTGGCGAAGGAAATGGTAAAAGAATACTTGAAGTCTGTACTTGACCTAGACTTACTATTTAGGGTTTATATTATTTTCATGGAGGTTCGAATATGGACAAGTTGTGAATACCAACGACTCACCATATTTTATGAGATAAGCATTTGCAAAATCTCCTTAAAAGGTTGCTTTCCCAAATTCTAAAGTTATACCGATTTTGATATACCAAAAGCGTCAATCAAATTAATAGGATATAAAAGTGATGGGAAATAATGTTAATGGTCCATAATTTTTTGCAAAATCATATACATGTAATTCCAAGCTAAACTTACACATTAATAGGAAATCATATATATCAAATTATTATGCTTTTGATGTCAACAAATGAACTAAATAAAATTACTCAAATGGCTAAAACAATTAACTATAGGAAATGCCAATATATTATCTATAATTAATAAAGTTGCGTGTATAATTATGCATCGATTTGTTCAAGCAAATTAATGTGAACCTTTATATTTGTAAAGTAATTTTTCCTTTCAAAATATATTATTCAATTAGAAAATTCATACACCACCAAGTTCGTACTTGGCACTCTAAGGTTTTTTTTTTTTGATATATCATCCTTTAATTTTGTTATTTTTAAATTCATTTACACGCATCAATGTATCATCACTCAAGAAAGTAATTGGTTTAAAAATAAAATACAGAGGATTATGGTACATGCATGTGCACTAATACTATATATTTTTTCCTTTTGGCATAAAAGAGAAGGAAAAATAAAAATAAAAATAGCATTCATCTCTAGTTATCTTCTTAATGCTAATATATATATATATATATATATATAAAGTTCCAATTAGGAAATCAATTTAAATGAGAATATAAATCTAAGTGAAAGTCGAAATTCGGTTAAGCAATCCCTTTTTTATGTGTTAGTTTAAATTGCACACACTCTCTATTAAAGAGAGTGTTTTAAGTAAAACCCCTAAGTTCAATGTAAATTTGGAAGTAATGCCAACAGGCTTAATAGTAAAAGTATTAGTGTCCTTGTAAAAATAGTAAAAGGGATTAGTGAAAACTTGAGTGTAAATTAATGCCAAACGTGTAGAAATCCCTATTTAAAAAGCTGCAGAAAACATACTATTGAAAAAAAAAATTTGTAGAAAACAAAATATTTCTTTCAAAATCAATATATCCAGCTTTGAAGCCATTGGATATGATTTAGTTGTAAGAGCTTTAGGTTGTACAAGAGGATAGAGGTTGAAACCTCGTTACATATATATATTTAGGATAAAATAATTTGTTATTTACGCATCCAAGTGATGGAATTGTGTTTCAATTTGTTTATATATACCCAAAAATATATACTGATGGAATTGCCAGCAAACAAACAGAAACTAGCATATAAAATTAGAGAATTGAACTTAGGCACCTCTATCAGTAAACTCATCATCTGGCTCCAATTTCGTGAAGCATTCAAGAACATACGATGGATATGAAAGTAACAGGTCTAACGAGAAGAATTAGTGAAGGAAAGAATTAATGAGCGAACAAGAGATGACTACAAAGCAGTGAGTTAAGAGTTAAAGTTTGATGAAACAATGAATCACCCACGACACTTTCCAAATGAAGACAGGAAGACAACAAGTCTTAATTTGAAGACAAAGTTATCTTTAGCATTTATATATATGTATCTCATTCTTTTTAAACTCTTTCTTAAAAGTTTACCTACTTTTTGAAGTTTGAATTCTTCTTTCCACAGCTATATATAAATTTGTATAGGAGAAATCCGGATGAGACTCTGATCTTGATAGAGTTTATGTACTAATTGTCTAAATTTATAAAAATATTGCAACTTCACTTCGTTTTTTTTTTTTTTTAATGAAAAAAAAAATTAAAACTTCAAATCTAAGAAATAAACATATCTTGCATTTAGTAAACTGAGCACATATTCCAAAGTCTAATGGATCCTAGATTTGCTCTTGCTATTATCATGTTAAAATAATTACACATGTCCTATGAAGTGTTATACCATATTGTTATTTATACTTCATTCTTTTTTAAACTCTTCATCATGTTAAAATAATTGCTCTTGCTATTATCATGTTAAAATAATTATTTGGTTGTTATTCTATATAACCTACTTTTGAGGACATTTTTTATTTGTTATTGATGACTAATATATATATATATATATATATATATATATATATATTTAAATGCATCCCATATATTTTTTCTATGACGAAAGATATTTATAAGAAGAGTATTATTGTCGTCACAAATTTAATTACTTTTCTTTCCTTAATTTTTTATTATAAAATAAGTGAAAATATTTTCTTTTCATTTTTCTCTTCCCTCTATTTCTCTCACCCTATAGTCTCTTCTTCTATATT
The DNA here is from genome assembly GCA_022379115.2 of Bauhinia variegata. Taxonomy (NCBI): domain Eukaryota; kingdom Viridiplantae; phylum Streptophyta; class Magnoliopsida; order Fabales; family Fabaceae; genus Bauhinia; species Bauhinia variegata. The sequence continues at coordinate 2,853,910 of CM039438.1, read as the reverse complement.
ATCTACTTATCCAAACAAAGCATTAGTGACATGCCTCCAGCAGAATTGGCTTGAACGTAGGATACATGTGAAAATCGAAGGAAGAAGATAGAGATTTGGAGAAATTAACTAAATAGTTTTATGCAGAGATAGAGGCTAAATCCAAATCCATCAAATATCTGGAGTACTGTAATATCTTACGGCAGCAATATATATATATATATATATATATATATATATATATATATAAAAAGGAATTGCACGGATGTCGTAGAAGCTCACAACAGACAAATCCATGACTGGTTCAAAGTGTCTGCCCTGAGATGTAGGTAACGAAAATTAAATTCATTTAAGAAATTAACATATAATTAATATATATAATTCCCATTGCATAATACCGTAAGCTTCCAACCTAGCAATCTATAACTAATTTAGCTACCCGTGAACTTGTGCTATATGTTTTAATATATTAAGTAAAGCAACAATCGACAATGACGAGGTAACTAGCTATTAAGTTTTTATTTGACTTGTAAATTAATATTATTTTGTTCAATTCATGTTTTAATCTTAAAATATGAAGAAGATTCCTTCCCTTTTTGGTTTGCATTGCCACACATCTGCCTCTGATAGGTTGGCTTCTATATAAATATATGTATTTAGAAAACTGTGACTAAACATCATCTTTACATAATGACAACTTGTTCTGCCTTTCTTTATTCTAGTCGTGTACGCTAAAATTAGCAATTGCTTATGGAATTAGATTACTACATATATACTAGAATGACATGGTACATATATGACCCATGCACGTTATATTATATGATAATCAAGCTTTTATTGCCTCTAAAACTAAAGCTACATACTTTAACCAGATCACCGGCTTGAGTTTTGCAATAATCCAACTCCATTATATTATAGAAGTTATCTTGATGGCATGTGTAGAGAGGCTAGCTAGCTAGAGCCAAGAGTATTAGATCCCTATAACTAGAGTATGTTGATTCACCAGAAAATTAATCTGCTATAAAACTTGTATATTTCCTTGTTAAACAAGTAATTTAACTATTTGAAAGGAAAGGACTTGGGGAAAATTAGAAGAATATATAGATCGGTTAGGATAAATATAAAACGGCAGTCCTAAATTTCAAAACGCAATATGTTCTAAAAGAAGGGGGGAAAAAGAACTCATGAAATAACTTAAAACGACATGGTGCTATATATTATTGCAATATTAATTATGCAGTCCAAAGGCTTATTGCATTCCAATGCAAAGTAATAGATCAGATACTTTCAAGTGGTTTATCTTGAAATTGCTTTGAGAATAATTGCTCGTGTTTGATGAAGTTGAAGAAAGCATGGATATGATGGGAAGGGTTAAGAGAGCTGTGGATTTGCAGCTTTCTCTTATTTTCTAGTTATAAATATTTATAAGTTGCTAATTAATTGTGTTTAAGCTCAGAAATTAATGCCGATTACTAACAAGGCAGCACAACATTTAGGACATGACTAAAACAAGTATGGCACTTTTTCTTTTTCTTTTTTTAATGAGATTATGCCACTTTCTAATTATGAACTTATTTAATTAACAATAGCAATAGATTTTGTTTGTATATTATTCAATCTAAAAATTCCAGATATATTCCAGAATTAACAATTGGTGATTTAGTCTCTCGGTCATTCTTTACAATTTAAAGGCCCTGCAAATGCTCTACATTGTTTTGACATTAATTGTATTCTTTAATAGTATTCTTAAGTTCTTAGTTGTTTTATTAGTAAGTTTTCTTATAATCATATTAATAATGACTTCAGTAGAAATTGACCGTGAGATTATAACCTGGAAAGATTACTAGGATTTTGATCAATTAAATTCATTTGATATCTGGATCATTGAAACGTACGTAGTAACATATTTGGATTTTATACATGCGTGTTTGACGTGTTAGAATTTATTAGCACAAAATTCACCTCGGAATTAATTATATTGCATTAGATAGGATCCAAAGAATGAGAAGGAAAAGATGTCCAATCAAATTGAACAGTACGTAACTGACAAGCTCCAATGACAATGCTATAGCCAGTGTCCAAATACGCCATAAATAGGAAAAAGGAACTCAACCTTAAAGAGCACATATAGAATAATTAATTTCAGGGAATTGGAATGCAGAGTTGTTCTTTACACAGTTGTTTAGTATGACGCTCAAGGCAACGGGAACGTTGAGGTTGATGGCAAGAACGTTGGCTTTGATTGCAGTGCAGAGGCAAGCGGCAGCTTAGTAATCAGCCAGACCATGGAGGACATTCCAGCATGGGAGGGTTGGTAGGGACCCAATCTTCACTTTCACCAAACCCAACACGTTGACGTTGGCGCAAACACCCAACTTAATGGCATCAATAGGGCACTTTTGCATTGATATGGTTGAGGATCAGGCACCGTATTTGGGAGTTTTCTGGGCTGCTGATGATGAGCAAGGGCTAGAGGAGCTAACCATTGTGAAGAAGGGCAGTGGAACCCATTTCAATTCACAAACACACCAAAATTAATCAAATTCCTTTGTGTTTGGTGTAGTTGGGGAGACATGGGGAGGGACGACGTGCAAGAGTTTAGCTAGCTCTGGGGAATATGTCAATTTGCTCTTCAATAATGGAGAGACACACACTTACATTACTCCAAAATTTTAATAGTAGGCATTTTGATGGATTAGGAAAAATAAAATATTATATGTTGGAAAGTTGTTTGTTGGTTCCCCCTGTAGTTATGGGACGTTTTCCTCTTATAGGCTTGAGTACGAGCTGGGCAGATGCTGGTTGTTAGTGTTGGGCTGCGTTGGGGACCCTCGAGCGTGTGGGTGATTCAGGCTGGTTTGTGTGAAGCGGGCAGCTTGGTCAGCCCAAATAGTAAGGTCCATATCATTATATATGGGTACCAATTCTCGTACCATTGATAATAAAAAATAAGTTTACATTCTTGATTAGATACTCCAAAATGAATTGGACTCTAACTAGCTAGAAAATTCCTTTTTACCAAGTAGAAGTTAATTATATATGATGATTGTTTCAATTAAGGTAAACTATATTATCATCTCTCCAGCCTTATAAATCTTCCATGCTAAAAATAAATTATGGAATTCATCAAGACATGATTGGAGTTTTGGGTTTTAGAGTTAATGAGTTTTGGATTATATGATTTCAGAAGAATAGGGACAGAAAAGTAAAGGAAGCATGTGAAATAACTCAGAAACAAAAAGTGTATATAGCAAATCCGTAGTTGTTCTTATATAGCATGTGAAATAACAAACAAGGATGGTCATTGGATGGTGTTCGATCCATTAACATGTGAAAAATAAAATGATCCCTTTTAGATCTTTGTATTAGTTTCCCTTCAAGAATGTTCACTAATAAGATCTTTTCAATATATATGATTCATTTTAACCCTCCGAAACCAGCTAGATAATTTTTGTAAAATAATATGTGTATCCACTATAAGTAGTTCTTAATGTTAACCATATTGCCATTAATTTCCCCAGTTTATATCAATGAAATAAAGGTTCCACTCCACTGAAACAAAGAAAGACGAATCACTTGTTAAATTTAACCAGGAAGAATTCTTATCAGTACAAAATGTCAAAAAAAAAAGAAAAGAAAAAGAAAAAACATATGCATGAAATTAAGGAAAGGACAGAGAAAACACAAGAGTAGATATATCGTGCAGATTTGATTAAGCGCATTGGAAGGCAGAGTTGTTCTTTCCACAGTTGTTGAGTATGACGCTCAAGGCAACGGAAACCTTTAAGTTGAGGCCAAGGACGTTGGCTCTGATGGCGGTGCAAAGGCAAGCCGCAGCTTCGAGATCAGCCAGACCACGGAGCAGATTGCAGCAAGGGAGGGTTGGTGGTGACCCAATCTTAACATTCACCAAATCCAACACCTTGGCACATACACCCAACTTAAGGGTATCGATAGAACACTTTGCATTGGAATATTGGTTAATGGGAGAAGGAGCCTTTGGGACAGGTGATGAGTATTGGGGAGTTTTGTAGGCTGGTGTTGGTGAGCAAGCGCTGGTGGAGCTAACCATTGTGAAGAAGAGGAGGTTGAGTGAGAGAAAAATGGCAGAGGAAGCAAGAGCCTTGGAACCCATTTCAATTCACAAAGATATATGCTCTCAAAGTTGAGATCTTCTTTGCTTGTATGAATTTGATGATGTTGAGCAATATGCATTAGAGGGCTTTTATAGGTGAGCATTTGTGGGTTTCCTTTGTGTTTAAGTTTTGAATAGTCATATCCAGGTGGACAGTGGACTGGACATAGCAAAGCTGGTGCTCATCTTGGAGAATAATATCGTATCGCTCTAAATTCAACGATTAGCACTCTTCAATGATTTTATTTTGTCTAAGTGAGTCCTACGTAGATGAATGAACTTGACATCTCGTATCTGTACTTGTTTAATAAAGTATTCATTCTTGTTTTGAAAAAGTTTGCCAGTGGTATTCTCTTTCTTTTTCTATTTGGAACATGATCTCACGATTAAGTTTTCTGTTTGTTTCCATTGTTTGGACTTATAAGTTGTTTACATTAAACTCACCAGGAGAAAAGACAAAATCCTCTTTTATATTTTTTATCTCAAACTTCTCTTATAAATTTGATATATTAATCTAAAAGTGATATTAACTTCACTTTTAATATTATTATATTTTAGAACAAAATATAATGTAGATAATTTTATCTCAACATTTGGTATTTTTCTTTGGGCTGTGCATGTGCAGTATGTGTCTGGGTATGCAAGCCTACAAGGGTGAGAATAAGAGGCTGAGTCCATTGGCTTGGCTCAATAGCCACTCTCGTTTTGCAGTACCTGATATTAGCACAAGTGGCCCAAACAGGGAGAGACACTTGGTTTCTTTATCTCTATTTTAAGTATATATATACTTGACCTTGACTTACTGTTTAAGGTTTCTTTCTTGTTCTTTTTTTGGTCTCTCTCTCTCTCTCTCTCTCTATATATATATATATATATATATATCTTACTGCTACAATTTGACATTGTAACGAAGATTAGAGTAGGACAAATTGTGAAGACCTACGACTTAACATATTTTATGAGATGATCATAGATCATTAAGCACTTCTTGTAAACCAAATCACTTACAAGATTGCTTCCCAAATTTATTAATTGATATATATATATATATATATATATATATATATATATATATATATATATATATTACTATATATTCAACTTATGATTGAAGCAAAACCAGCAGAAAGCAGAAAGACGTGGCAGTGTCAGGGTGGCTTAGGGATTTACATTTTGTTTTTTCTTCTCTGTAATGAAAGCCATTTCCATAGGAGAGAAAGAGAAAAGAAATATAACTTGCTAATTTGATCTCTAAGAGTAGCTGAAAGAGTAGTGCATGTATGTTTGAGACCGTCGTGAAGAGAAACCATTTTAGAAGGGCAAGTTTCATGTTTAGAAAATTCATACATTAAAGTGTTATACGTGAAATTGTTTCTATTGTTTGGGTGTTTTAAGGTTACGTCACTTCTGATAGGACAAAGTGTCGATCAAGTAGGATATAAGAGCATCCTCATCGTTGTCTCCACAAAACTAAGAGTTTTGTCCAAGTTCAAATTATTATTATAATTAATTTTTTTTTAATTGAAGAGTATTTCCATGATTATTCTCATTTAAAGAGTAAAATTATTTTTGTTTTACTAATAGAATAGGTAGAGCAGAGGTGACTCACTCTTAGCATTATGTTTTTTGAGTTTGCAATATAGGAAATTTGAAATAATGTGAAGCGTTAATTACAAGTCAACTCGCTTATCGCAACTTACACATAATTTTATATACCTTACAATCATTTTTTAAATGGGTAGTTCACCAATAAACTTTGTTCAAGATCTTGGATTAGATTTGGCTTCGTTAACTTTGCCGGAGATTTCGAATATATGACTGCCAATTACATATTCATTGAATAAATAGCTCAAAAGTTAAATCCTTTGAAAACCCAATAAAATATAAATTATAACAGTCTTAATCACTAAAAAAAAAAAGTTACTTTGCCAGCATAGTACGACTAAAATAGGAAAAGTATTGCAAATAAAAAAACATAATAAATCATATTCGAAAAAAGTTATCATATAAATTTGGAAATTTGTATGACCTGAATTAAAATCAGAGTCAAGTTCGAAGAAAATTTTGAAGTAATGCCAACAGGATAGAAGTATTAGTGATCAGGGTTATAGGTAAGAAATAACTTCGTAGAAAGCTATAAAGAAAACAATATTCTTTCAAATCGATATTTATCTTGTGTATATATATTCTTTTATTGTTGCATTTTTTTTTTTTTTGGGTTATAAGTGTTGTATTTAACCAAAATTTAATTAGGATAAAATATTTTTATATTTACGAATCCCAGCAAAGAAATTTAATATTTTCTTTGCTCTCTTTCAATTTCTTCTTCAATGTACCCAAAAATATTGATGGAATTGGCAGCAAACAAAAAGAAACTAACTAGGCATTCTGACAATCATTATCGACGTGAAGGTCAAAGAAAAAAGATAACTGAACTTGGTGCCTTTAGCAGTAAACTCATCTTCATCCAGTTTCGTGAAGCAGTTCATCCGAGATATAAATAACTCAAGACAGTGCAAACTGGTCCAATGAAAAGAATTGCATTGCCAGCCATGGACCCATGTGCCATGCACCTTGCAAGAGAACATTATAAGAAAATTAAAGTCTAAGTTTTTCTCTTACAAACGATAACAACAATAAGCTTATATATCTCATTATGCTAAAATAATTAATTAGACATATAACCTAGTGGCTAGGATGAAGGATATATGCCATATTGTTTTGTAAGTTCATTCTTTTTAAAGTACTCTTCATCAAATTGTGTCTACTTCCAATATTTAAGGCATCGAAACATTGAAATACAGTATGGAAAGTTGGAAACAATGAATCAATCATGCATTTTGTGAACGAAGAACTTTTATTCATATTTCACGCATAATACAAGAAGATGATACATTAGGAAGGAAGACAAGAAGTCTTCCATCCATATCTGCATCCATCAGAACAAGAAAACAAACTGAAGTACATAAATTATGGACGATTTATTAACTGCCAAGTGTCCATTGGCAATCGTGAGAAGCAAATGAGAACACTATAGAGCACATAGTAACACATGCACTACACCACAGGATAACATGAAAGTAGTTCATGAGCAAGATGATGATATGGTTGCTCAGTATCACTAGATGCAATTAAAGCAAACGGGCTTGGTCTTTCCACAGGTGCCGAGTATAAGGGTGATGGCAGCATCGAGGGTAACAGGAATGGCGCCCAAGAGGTCAAGTTTGAGTGCAGCGCAAATGCACACAGCAGCTTCCAGATCAACCAAACCCTGAAGGAGGCCGCAGCACTGGGATGGTTTCAGATAGGAACACCCTTGGTTTTTCAGATTATGATAATCGAAAGGACAAGCGGGCTCTGTTTGACAGGTAGAGCTCACCATGGTAGTGAAGAAGAGGAGGTTAAGGCAGAGGAAAAGGGCAGCAGATGAGAGAGGCTTAGAAGAAGCCATTGCACAAATCAAGATATTCTCAAAGTGGAAAAGCTTTGTGAATAGCTTAATTGCTTGAGTTGGATTGATGAAGTTTGAGAAGAATGGGAGTGTATTTATAGGGTGAGAGTGGCAGGGGTTTCTTTGGGTTTAGGATTAAATTAATAACAATGATACTTAGGTAGGAGCATATATATGACTCCAATAATGTCGACTAAATAATTACAAGTAAACTCTTATATGTACTTATTTGGAAATTGATAAAAAATTTAATAATAAGAAGGTTTTGTTTAATTGATTAAATTAGTATCAGTTTTCTTTTTATTTACACTCAAATTGTTTTTATATTTCTTTGATATGAAACTAATTAACATTAATAATCAATTAATTGTTCAACAATGATAGTTTTAAAATTTTAAATTTAATATTTTTAGTTTAAAATAATTTATTAAATTCAATAATTTTTTTTTGAATTGACACACTATAAACTTAAATTTATTATAATTATTATTTAATAATAATAATTTCTCAACCGTTAAATAATACAATCTCATTCAATAACACCAATAACTTAAAAAAAAAAATTATTACTGTTAATGTGTAATTACACAAGATGTGAGACACTATTAGTATTATTATTACTAGTTTAATTTGAGGACTTGCAAATATTTTAAATCAATAAGAATATCAATAGATTCGATTGGATCGCATGACCCCATTAATTAATGGGGCACGAAACTCGTGGTACACTTTGAGTATGAATTGGGGATTACTGCTGTGTGATCAAAGTCGGTGTGGCGAAGGAAATGGTAAAAGAATACTTGAAGTCTGTACTTGACCTAGACTTACTATTTAGGGTTTATATTATTTTCATGGAGGTTCGAATATGGACAAATTGTGAATACAAACGACTCACCATATTTTATGAGACAAGCATTTGCAAAATCTCCTTAAAAGGTTGCTTTCCCAAATTCTAAAGTTATACCGATTTTGATATACCAAAAGCGTCAATCAAATTAATAGGATATAAAAGTGATGGGAAATAATGTTAATGGTCCATAATTTTTTGCAAAATCATATACATGTAATTCCAAGCTAAACTTACACATTAATAGGAAATTATATATATCAAATTATTATGCTTTTGATGTCAACAAATGAACTAAAAAAAATTACTCAAATAGCTAAAACAATTAATTATAGGAAATGCCAATATATTATCTATAATTAATAAAGTTGCGTGTATAATTATGCATTGATTTGTTAATGCAAATTAATGTGAACCTTTATATTGTGAAGTAATTTTTCCTTTCAAACTATATTATTCAATTAGAAAATTCATACACCACCAAGTTGGTACTTGGCACTCTTAAATTTTTTATTTTTATTTTTGATATAACATCCTTTAATTTTGTTATTTTTAAATTCATTTACACGCATCAATGTGCCATCTAATATGATAATTCTCAATAAAGTAATTGGTTTAAAAATAAAATACAGAAGATTATGGTACATGTATGCTAATACTATATATTTTTCCTTTTGGCATAAAAGAGAAGGAAAAAAAAAAATGGCATTCACCTCTAGCTAGCTTCTTAAAGCTAATTTGCCAACCCAATGCATAGAGTGTTAATTACAAGTCAACTCTTTTGTCTTGTCTCGATTTAATAATTACTTCCCCGATAAAAGTCGTTGAAGATCTTGGATTAGAATTGCTTGGTTTTTATTATTAGCTCTATGATTATTGCTGGAGATTTCGAATGTATATATGTTGATTATGATTTGATGGTCGTGTATAATTCTTGGTTGAAGGTGTATATATTTCCATTTATCCTTTTTTTTTTTTTCTTTGTTTGTTTACTTGTATGTGGTTATCAAAGAAGGTGGAATTGTCATACAATGATGTTAATTACTAAATATATTACAACCAAAAATTTAAAGAAGAGAATTACATATTCAATAATAATAATAAAAAAAAAAACCCGAAAGTTAAATCATATCCAAAACCCGACAAAATATTAATTAAAACAATCTTAATCACTACACAAAAAATAATAAACGTTTCTTTGCCATCATACGACGAAAATAGGAAAAATAATACAAGTAGATAATCAATATATGCATACACTAACATTAGGAAATCAATTGAAATGAGAATATAAATCTAAGTGAAATTCGGTTAAGCAATCCCTTTTTTTTGTGTTAGTTTAAATTGCACACACTCTCTATTAAAGAGAGTGTTTTAAGTAAAACCCCTAAGTTCAATGTAAATTTGGAAGTAATGCCAACAGGCTTAATAGTAAAAGTATTAGTGTCCTTGTAAAAATAGTAAAAGGGATTAGTGAAAACTTGAGTGTAAATTAATGCCAAACGTGTAGAAATCCCTATTTAAAAAGCTGCAGAAAACATACTATTGAAAAAAAAAATTTGTAGAAAACAAAATATTTCTTTCAAAATCAATATATCCAGCTTTGAAGCCATTGGATATGATTTAGTTGTAAGAGCTTTAGGTTGTTCAAGAGGATAGAGGTTGAAACCTCGTTACATATATATATTTAGGATAAAATAATTTGTTATTTACGCATCCAAGTGATGGAATTGTGTTTCAATTTGTTTATATATACCCAAAAATATATACTGATGGAATTGCCAGCAAACAAACAGAAACTAGCATATAAAATTAGAGAATTGAACTTAGGCACCTATATCAGTAAACTCATCATCTGGCTCCAATTTCGTGAAGCATTCAAGAACATACGATGGATATGAAAGTAACAGGTCTAACGAGAAGAATTAGTGAAGGAAAGAATTAATGAGCGAACAAGAGATGACTACAAAGCAGTGAGTTAAGAGTTAAAGTTTGATGAAACAATGAATCACCCACGACACTTTCTAAATGAAGACAGGAAGACAGCAAGTCTTAATTTGAAGACAAAGTTATCTTTAGCATTTATATATATGTATCTCATTCTTTTTAAACTCTTTCTTAAAATTTTACCTACTTTTTGAAGTTTGAATTCTTCTTTCCACAGCTATATATAAATTTGTATAGGAGAAATCCGGATGAGACTCTGATCTTGATAGAGTTTATGTACTAATTGTCTAAATTTATAAAAATATTGCAACTTCACTTCGTTTTTTTTTTTATGAAAAAAAAAATTAAAACTTCAAATCTAAGAAATAAACATATCTTGCATTTAGTAAACTAAGCACATATTCCAAAGTCTAATGGATCCTAGATTTGTTCTTGCTATTATCATGTTAAAATAATTAGACATGTCCTAGGAAGTGTGATGCCATATTGTTATTTGTACTTCATTCTTTTTTAAACTCTTCATCATGTTAAAATAATTATTTGGTTGTTATTCTATATGGCCTACTTTTGAGGACATTTTTTATTTGTTATTGATGACTAATATATATATATATATATATATATATATATATATATATTTATTTATTTATTTATTTATTTATTTAAATGCATCCCATATATTTTTTCTATGACGAAAGATATTTATAAGAAGAGTATTGTTGTCGTCACAAATTTAATTACTTTTCTTTCCTTAATTTTTTATTATAAAATAAGTGAAAATATTTTCTTTTCATTTTTCTCTTCCCTCTATTTCTCTCACCCTATAGTCTCTTCTTCTATATTATCTACTTATCGAAACAAAGCATTAGTGACATGCCTCCAGCAGAATTGGCTTGAACGTGTAGGATACATGTGAAAATCGAAGGAAGAAGATAGAGATTTGGAGAAATTAACTAAATAGTTTTATGCAGAGATAGAGGCTAAATCCAAATCCATCAAATTTCTGGAGTACTGTAATATCTTACGGCTGCAATATATATATATATATATATATATATATATATATATATAGATAAAAAGGAATTGCATGGATGTCGTAGAAGCTCACAGCAGACAAATCCATGACTGGTTCAAAGTGTCTGCCCTGAGATGTAGGTAACGAAAACTAAATTCATTTAAGAAATTAACATATAATTAATATATATAATTCCCATTGCATAATACCGTAAGCTTCCAACCTAGCAATCTATAACTAATTTAGCTACCCGTGAACTTGTGCTATATACTTTAATATATTAAGTAAAGCAACAATCGACAATGACGAGGTAACTAGCTATTAAGTTTTTATTTGACTTGTAAATTAATATTATTTTGTTCAATTCATGTTTTAATCTTAAAATATGAAGAAGATTCCTTCCCTTTTTGGTTTGCATTGCCACACATCTGCCTCTGATAGGTTGGCTTCTATATAAATATATGTATTTAGAAAACTGTGACTAAACATCATCTTTACATAATGACAACTTGTTGTGCCTTTCTTTATTCTAGTCGTGTACGCTAAAATTAGCAATTGCTTATGGAATTAGATTACTACATATATACTAGAATGACATGGTACATATATGACCCATGCACGTTATATTATATGATAATCAAGCTTTTATTGCCTCTAAAACTAAAGCTACATACTTTAACCAGATCACCGGCTTGAGTTTTGCAATAATCCAACTCCATTATATTATAGAAGTTATCTTGATGGCATGTGTAGAGAGGCTAGCTAGCTAGAGCCAAGAGTATTAGATCCCTATAACTAGAGTATGTTGATTCACCAGAAAATTAATCGGCTATAAAACTTGTATATTTCCTTGTTAAACAAGTAATTTAACTATTTGAAAGGAAAGGACTTGGGGAAAATTAGAAGAATATATAGATCGGTTAGGATAAATATAAAACGGCAGTCCTAAATTTCAAAACACAAAATGTTCTAAAAGAAGGGGGGAAAAAGAACTCATGAAATAACTTAAAACGACATGGTGCTATATATTATTGCAATATTAATTATGCACTCCAAAGGCTTATTGCATTCCAATGCAAAGTAATAGTTCAGATACTTTCAAGTGGTTTATCTTGAAATTGCTTTGAGAATAATTGCTCGTGTTTGATGAAGTTGGAGAAAGCATGGATATGATGGGAAGGGTTAAGAGAGGTGAGGATTGGCAGCTTTCTCTTCTTTTCTAGTTATAAATATTTTTAAGTTGCTAATTAATTGTGTTTAAGCTCAGAAATTAATGCCGAGCACTAACAAGGCAGCACAACATTTTGGACATGACTAAAACAAGTATGGCACTTTTTCTTTTTCTTTTTTAATGAGATTATGCCACTTTCTAATTATGAACTTATTTAATTAACAATAGCAATAGATTTTGTCTGTATATTATTCAATCTAAAAATTTCAGATATATTCCAGAACTAACAATAGGTGATTTAGTCTCTCGGTCATTCTTTACAATTTAAAGGCCCTGCAAATGCTCTACATTGTTTTGACATTAATTGTATTCTTTAATAGTATTCTTAAGTTCTTAGTTGTTTTATTAGTAAGTTTTCTTATAATCATATTAATAATGACTTCAGTGGAAATTGACCGTGAGATTATAACCTGGAAAGATTACTAGGATTTTGATCAATTAAATTCATTTGATATCTGAATCATTGAAATGTACGTAGTAACATATTTGGATTTTATACATGCATGTTTGACGTGTTAGAATTTATCAACACAAAATTCAACTCGGAATTAATTATATTGCATTAGATACAATCCAAAGAATGAGAAGGGAAAGATGTCCAATCAAATTAAACACTACGTAACTGGCAAGCTCCAAATACACCATAAATAGGAAAAAATAACTCAACCTTAAAGAGCATATATAGAGAAAAATAACACTATATATATATTGTGTTGGGGCAGGTGGTGATCTCAAAGGGTAGTGATATGTCAGTTGGTTTTGGATGATGAGTGCGCTGGTATATATATATTTTGGTGTCATGGGCCAGATTGGGGGTATGGGCCTTATGTTGGGCCGTTCGCGTGTGTATGAGTCCAAGGTTATTAACACTTGCCCCCCCCTTCGAAAATACGTTCAGAGGTCGGGGTCTACTGAGACCACGGATGATGTTTTATATATGTTATATGTTATGAGTTTCTTATGATTATATTGTCCTGGCAATAATGTGTATAGTTCATTTTCGTATTTATTATATTAATCTTTTGAAATTAAATTTTTGGGTGCTCATAGATTTTTGCCATTTATTTATTGTGTCCTTGATCATTCTACTCTTTAGTCTTTCGATATTTGATTGTTCGTCTCCCGATATAGCCATTGTCGTTGTATTAATTGCTGCTCATCATTAGTCCTTGTATAATATTATTATATCACTGTGTCGCTACTGCATTGTCTCTACCAAAGTGTGCCTTTTTGTTTCTTTTAACGTGCGCAGTAGCCATACTGTCATTTCGTGTTGTCGCTTCAGATAATCGTGATAGTCGTAGCATCACCCTGCTCCACTACCATTCGTACCCAATCTCTGATCACTACCACGTGTATCCAATCTTTGGCATTGCTTTTATAAATAGGGCTCGAGAGGTCTCGTTTTTGTGTATATTGTTCTTGTCTCTAAGCTTTCTAACGTTTGGCTCACCGTTTTTCGTTCGTCGCCTGCAGTGTTACCACCGTGCATCCTCTTTGTTCCGCCTTCTTTCGTCTCCAAACTACCTATTACCAGTCGTTTCTTTGCAGGTTAGGTTCTTTTCACTTCTTTCGAGCTCCATAGTCTTTAGTACGCGTTCTTGTTTTTGTGTATTTGTGGGTTGTCAAAGTTGGAAAAAGGGAGGTAGGAAATCGATTGTTTACGATATGGCGAAACAGTCTGGTAAGGGAGGTATCGAACTTCGTGGTTCTAGTTTTGTCAAGAGGAGTGGGTTTTTAATGGGTGAAGGATCAACGGTAGGGTTCAGCGACGTGCAAGTGGGCACGTCGTTGTCTGAGAATGCTTCGTATGGGTCGGGTGTTGGGGTAACTGTGGCCATTCCTCGGATGACACATGAGTTGGACGACGTCGGAATGACGTATGCCCAGGGTTTCAAAGAGACAAACGATCTATTGGTGGAGGACGTTCTTCATCCTTCAGACTTGAGGGATGCATGGTGGGTCGCACAAGAGGTTATTAAAACGAAATCGATTTTGACAGAAGAGAATATCGGGCTTATCAGGGAATCTATTTGTGGGGCCACAAAGCTATCGAGGGATTTCGAAGTGGAACCCAACCCTTCTGGTGCCGGGGTGTGTGAAGGATCATATAGGGACAGATTCTTCACTTGGAATTTGTATTATTCATATCGGTGTGGAGTTTATTTGCCTTTTCCCCCGTTTGAGATAAAGGTGTTGAAGAATCTTCAGGTCGCACCATCACAACTTCATCCTAATGTGTGGGCAACTCTCTACACGTTTCAAAAGATTTGCGCATGGTTAAATCATCCACCACGCATAGATGTCTTCTACTTTTATAGGTTCAAAAATCTTAAGAAACAGGAGGTTGGGTACTTGTATTTTGCGGCAAAGAGGGGTAGGTCTCTGATTCTCCCTACCAAGGAGTCTGCCAAATAATTTAAATAGTATTTTTCAGGGTGGTGGAACCTCGCTTTGGGAAAGCCTTTTTCTTGGACGAATCCGGGGTACCAAGATTTCCACTGAGGTAGAAACGAGAGTTCGGGAGGATTGAGCATATTGAGAGAGCTGACTTCGGCCCTGCTGCCTTATATCTAATTAAAGAGCTGGAACCAAAAATCTATTCCGATACATAGGAGGCATTTTACCGAGCTATACGCTATATCGGTGTGTATTGATTTTCTGTTTGTATTTTTAGATTACGTAATGACGACCTCCAATTTTATTTTGCTTTTATTGCAGATCGGCGAGCGATGCCCAATTTGCAAAAGTTGATCGATCGGGTCGATTGTACAACTGACGATTTGAAAAAGAGAAATAAGACTTCGGGTGGACCGTCTTCCCGACCCGAAGCTATGTTCTCGAAGAAGCCAAAACGTAGGATGGAGCAACCTGACCAACCTCAGTCAGCACCAGTCACCGACGCATCCGTTGCTGTCCCAGCGAGAGGTTCGCTCGATCTAAGGGGAAAATCAAAAGAACAACCCCAAGTAGCAATATATATATAGTGACAGATTAATTAATTTCAGGGCATTGGAATGCAGAGTTATTCTTTGCACAGTTGTTGAGTATGACGCTCAAGGCAACGGGAACGTTGAGGTTGTGGTGGCACTACATGCAAGAGTTTAGCTAGCTCAGGGGAATATGTCAATTTGCTCTTAAATAATGGAGAGGCACGCACTTTCATTACTCCAAAATTTTAGTAGTTGGCATTTTGATGAATTAGGAAAAATAAAATATTATATATGGGTCTCATTCTCGTACCACTGATCATGAAAAATAAGTTTACATTCTTGATCAGATGCTCCAAAATAAATTGGACTCTAACTAGCTAGAGAACTCCTTTTTACCAAGTAGAGGTTAATTATATATGATGATTGTTCCAAGTAAGGTAAACTATATTATTCTCTCTCCAACCTTATAAATCTCCCATGCTAAAAATAGATTATGGAATTCGTCGAGACATGACTAGAGTTTTGGGTTATTATATATTTTAGGGTTAATGAGTATTGGATTATATGATTTCAGAAGAATAAGGACAGAAAAGTAAAGGAAGCATGTGAAATAACTCAGAAACCAAAAAAAAAAAGTGCATATAGCAAGTTCGTAGTTGTTCTCATATAGCATGTGAAATAACAAACAAGGATGGTCATTGGATGGTGTTCGATCTATTAACACGTGAAAAAAAAAAAAAAATGACCCCTCTTAGATTTTAGTATTAGTTTCACTTCAAGAATGTTCACTAATAAGATCTTTTCAATATATATGATTCATTTTAACCTCTGAAACCAGCAAGATAATTTTTGTAAAATAATATGTATATCCACTCTAAGTAGTTCTTAATGTTAACCATATTGCCATTAATTTCCCCAATTTATATCAATGAAATAAAGGTTCCACTCCACTGAAACAAAGAAAAACGAATCACTTGTTAAATTTAACCAGGAAGAATTCTTATCAGTACAAAATGTCAAAAAAAAAAAAAAAAAAAACACGTACATGAAATTAAGGAAAGGACAGAGAAAACACAAGAGTAGATATATCGTGCAGATTTGATTAAGCGCATTGGAAGGCAGAGTTGTTCTTTCCACAGTTGTTGAGTATGACGCTCAAGGCAACGGAAACCTTTAAGTTGAGGCCAAGGACGTTGGCTCTGATGGCGGTGCAAAGGCAAGCCGCAGCTTCGAGATCAGCCAGACCACGGAGCAGATTGCAGCAAGGGAGGGTTGGTGGTGACCCAATCTTAACATTCACCAAATCCAACACCTTGGCACATACACCCAACTTAAGGGTATCGATAGAACACTTTGCATTGGAATATTTGTTAATGGGAGAAGGAGCCTTTGGGACAGGTGATGAGTATTGGGGAGTTTTGTAGGCTGGTGTTGGTGAGCAAGCGCTGGTGGAGCTAACCATTGTGAAGAAGAGGAGGTTGAGTGAGAGGAAAATGGCAGAGGAAGCAAGAGCCTTGGAACCCATTTCAATTCACAAAGATATATGCTCTCAAAGTTGAGATCTTCTTTGCTTGTATGAATTTGATGATGTTGAGCAATATGCATTAGAGGGCTTTTATAGGTGAGCATTTGTGGGTTTCCTTTGTGTTTTAGTTTTGAATAGTCATATCCAGGTGGACAGTGGACTGGACATAGCAAAGCTGGCGCTCATCTTGGAGAATAATATCGTATCGCTCTGAATTTCAACTATTAGCACTCTTCAATGATTTTATTTTGTCTAAGTGAGTCCTACGTAGATGAATAAACTTGATATCTCGTATCTGTACTTGTTTAATAAAGCATTCATTCTGTTTTGAAAAAGTTTGCCAGTGGTATTCTCTTTCTTTTTCTATTTGGAACATGATCTCACGATTAAGTTTTCTGTTTGTTCCCATTGTTTGAACTTATAAGTTGTTTACATTAAACTCACCAAGAGAAAGGAGGCAAAATCCTCTTTTATAGATTTAATATATTAGTCTAAAAGTGATATTAATCTCACTTGTAATATTATTTTATTATTTATAAATTTATTCTTATAGTGTTTAAAACAAAATATGATATAGATAATTTTATCTCAACATTTGTTATTTTTCTTTGGGCTGTGCATGTGCAGTATGTGTCTGGGTTTGCAAGCCTACAAGGTTGAGAATAAGAGGCTGAGCCAAGCCAACTCAATAGCGACTCTCGTTTGGCAATTGGCAGGGCCATTTTGTAACTTAAGAAATTATAGCATCAAAATAATGCCGAATTGAATCATTATCAAGTGTCCACACATTCTTCAAGTCTGACACTTAATAATAAAAAAAGTCTCTGAATGACTAGATCAAACTCCACTCTTCTACAGCCAATCCAAAAAGTGAATTCAATATTTATACATGACCATTGCATAGATCAATTGTTGTATATCAAGTTCACAAATAAGACAATTAATTTGAAAAATAATTTTTAAAAAAAAAAATCTGATTAACTAAATATCTCTGCCAGAAATTTTACTCCTTTTCAATCTTGGCAACGTTGTTGGTATTGCTCAAGGCATTTCCAGGATTCAAGAAACCATTCCTGTACAAAATATCCAACTCGTCAAAGTAAGGACAAGCTTTACCATTAAGACGCCGCTTCTTCCCGCTTCCCATTGTCCTTTTATAGTACTTATTGATGTTTTCCCATTTCTCCTTACACTTCTTTGCAGAACGGTTGTAGCCCATGTTATTCATTGCTTCAGATATCTCCTCCCATATAGAACCCTTAAATCCCATAAGACGAAATTTGCTTTCTAAGGAAGTTCTTAGAGTTATGAGTGCTTGCACTTCAGTTTCTGGCCATCTGTTACAACTTGGATCACTCTTCAAGTCTTTCTGGATGTTTTCCTCATCTTCTTCTTCTTCTCTAAAGATGTTTACTGGCTGGGGGATTTGAATCTCATACCCTAATAAATTCTGAATAAAGGATATCAAGGCTAAGTTACGAGTTTTTTCTTGGGCTCGTGCCTCCTCATCCCTCTTGATTCTTTCCATCTCCTTCTGCTTCCAAGCTTCTTCTCTCATTGCTCTTTCCTTTTCCTTCTTTTCTATCATATCCACTAGTTGTTTATGCATCTGCTCTTGCTTCTCCATCACTTTCATAACCAAATTTTCTACAAAATCTTCAAGCTTTTTCTCTGTCTTTTTCCCTCTCCTTCCACTGCCAGGTTCTGTAGTACCTCTAATTGAATCGTAGTCACCATCTGAAGAGGAGCTGAAAGAGAGAGTATAAGTTATCAAACAGCTCAAATTCATGATAAAGTTGACAAGGAATATGGTTAAAGGCAATGTCCTGATACTAGCTATGAGTATTACCGACACATCTTTTGGTATCCCACAACTCACAGAAAATTCCATATGCTACAAAAACTTGCATTGTATAAAACCAGTAAGTTAGAAGTTGACACAGCTATGATCGCAAAGTATGATTTAAAACCAAAACAAAAAACTGCATAAAACCAAAAAGATTTCAATCATGCAAGGACAAAACATATCAGAAGCTTGTAACATCATGGAAAGGATTGGAAACCTCATTCAGCGTCAAGAAACAGACTTCATTATAGAGAGCGTAATAAGCAAATGCGCCTATGAAAATAGTTATCCGGCAGCGTCAGCCTAATTGCACCCGCTAACACTAAATAATAACCTACAACACGTGCTCTCATCACCACAAATCATACGATGTAATGTACAAACAAATACACTTAAAACTAAAGTTATGTGGCTAATTATTAATTAAAAGTATACCAGTAATCTTTTCCAAAATGTCTAACTATCTAAAAAAATGTAATGATACACAGTAAAGGTTACTATGCAACTTTTAAATATCAATTTGTCGGATTGCTCTGCACCACTCCACAAGGTTAAGATAACTGATAAAAGATTTATATGATAATAGAAAATGAGAAAGTTGTGGCGGAATATACATTAAAAAGATCTTGCTACTAGCCAATAGTAGCTAGAGTATACGAAAACAAATCCAATTCTATAATCTAACTTATTCTGAATTCCCAACGAATCAAAATTATTAACTGTGCACATTAGCAAAGGAAGGAATTGAACAGAAAAACTCACCTAGAATCCTGCCCTAAGAAGCTCTCTATGATGTTCGGGTCCCAAATTTTTGCGACATCCCCCGAACCGGGCTGCACCGGATCCTCCATCTGAACGCAAGCATTTTCTGCAACATCGCCGCAATCTTTCTTCTTCAACACCTCGCTAGCTTCTTGATTTCCACTACAATCAAAATCCAAACTTGACTCACCATTAGCGACACACAACTGATTACTGAGGTAATCCACGTCCGAGGACGCCATGTTCTGGCAACAAAACGGAGTACCCACGAGCACTGCATTTTCCGGCAGCTCAGCCACCCGAGAAACCGGCGAAGACCTGCCGTTGCACCTGATAGGTCGGAGCTTCTGTGCCGGCGGGTTGTGACCGTGTCCACGGGTTATTATCTCTGGAGGGTGAATCAGAGCCGTTGGCTCAGCGTAAAGAAGGTCACTGCCATCAGAAAATGGAGCCACGTGGCCAGGGAAGTCGTCGCCGGTGAAGAGGTCCATAACAGGTTCGGTGGCGAATGGTAAAAATTTGCGGCGCGAGGGTTTGAGAGAAGGGTGAAATCAAAGTTGGTGGTTAAATGTGAGTAAACCTGGGTAAAATAGAAATACTAGAATTACTAACCTGGTCTTTTGTTGGACCATAATTTCGACGCTGTCCCCTTCTGACGTGTCCATCCACATAATTCCTCTTTGGTTCAAACCGAGGTGGTAATTCCCCGAGTCTCGGCCATGAGACAGCTTTGGGCTTTATTCAATGTTCAATAATCTTACTTAACAAAGCTCTGTAGGGTCATATTCGTCATTTCACTGTATAGTGGGCTGCTATAGTAGACTGGGCCGTCGCCTGAACATGCTCATATTGGTTCCGAAAGAGGAACCAGGATGTCTCATTTTCTTGCAATTGACAGAGTCAACGTTCGATAGTTCCGGGGAGGACGATAAAAACAGCAGCTTCAGAAAGTAATGAACCAAGCTGAGCATTTTTTTTTTTTACCACCCAATTTCGTTTCTGAAAACCGTTAAACATGCATCCGTACGCATGTTCATTATGATTATTACAATTCTCTTCTGTTATGAACTGATCTCAAGCTCATTTCAGAAAAGATATTTCTGATATTCATGTATTTCCTTTGTTTGGCATGTTGTTAACAAATGTCTGGCAATCTTCTGAGACTATTTTATTTATATCAAGCATTTGACTTTTGACAAGAGAACAGAACTTCTTTTTAAGTTTCTGCAAGAACTGAGTTATTTAATCCATCTCAGTGGTAGTATAATGAGAAATGGGTTTTCCTCTTCTCTCGTCATTCAGCAAGAAAGGGTAAAGGGACTGTTAGCCTTTGTTTACTCTGGGCTTTTTTTTTTTTTTTTTTTTGGAAGAGTGTTTGATTATACTCTTCACCTTTGCCTGAAATCACTATGAATACCCTAGTCCTCTATATAGCGTCTAATGTTTTCTTTTTTCTTTTTTTCTTTTTTTGTTTTGTGTGTGTGTGTGTGTGTTTTCTTAGCAATCAAGATTAGAGTGGCAACTTGTTTTCCTATCAAATCAATGTCAGCTTCAACAAATCCATCTCCATCTGCAACAGAAGTGGCTTCTGAGGATGCACGGCAACAGATTAAACTTCTTACATGTAAGGAGGATGCCTATAGTGGAGTTATTGTGGAAATTGATGAGCCTATGGATTCCACCAGCTTTGTCTTAAGACTGAAGGCCTCAATCTTACAGTGGAAGCAGCAGGTAGTTTTTTTCTTTTCTATTGGTTGCAAATTGTTGTACATGGGTTCTGTGAACATTGTCTGATTCCACTACAGATCAAACAGCAGCTCTTACTCAGGAATTTTTTATGCTTCATCTTTTGGCTGTCACAGAACAAAAAACAAACACGCAAATTGGGTTCTAGGTTTTACCATGCAAAGATTTTGGCTATCTTCTTTTACTTTCCTCTTTGTATTGTTAGGTGATGGTGTTGCTTTTTGATTTACACATACAAGATACCTACATTCATATTTACATAGATATGTCCATATACAAAGCACATACTCCCAAGCAAATGCACTCTCAAAAAGTTTTATTTGATTCTGATTTCTTCTTTGTCAGAATGTAGCATAGTTTATTAACTTATCTTTCATCAAACAGAAACTTTCTATGTTCTCATTCAGTTTTGTACTTTGTTAATTTCACTCACTGAAATTGTAGTTGCTGTATTTGCAGACTTGTATAATCCCTGATTTAGCAACTATGATATGCTTGAACAATTTCTATTAAGGTTGCATTGGCTATTAACAGAAAATTTAAAATAGCCAATGACCCATGGGTCTAGTGGTACCTCCTCAAGTCATAGGAACTAGAGCTATCGACATCATCGGTTCTATATTAATGGAATATTTCCATCCTTACTGCATGTACTGAGAATCTAGAAGTCATCACTGACATTTTCTTGCAGGGCAAGAAAGGTGTTTGGATCAAATTGCCAATTGAACTTGTCAATCTTGCTGAACCTCTGGTTAAGGTGACTTTGTTGCAAACCATATTAATAATGGATTCTCTTGAGAACTCCAATTTGTGATTTTGAGTTTCACTAAGTCATTATATGATGATTTTCTGCACTAACTGTTAGTTTTTGGCATCTCTGCAGGAAAGATTTTGGTATCACCATGCAGAACCAAAATACATAATGTTTGTTTACTGGATTCCTGAAGGTCCAAATACCATTCCAGCAAATGCCTCACATCAGATTGGTGTTGGTGCGTTTGTCGTGAATGATAAAAAAGAGGTATTTTCCCAGCACTAAATACGATTTAGTGAGGCTGTGTAACCCATCTCACAAGTTAAATGGAAGAAAGCTAGAGGACTGAGATCAATCTTATACTGTTCCTTTATCAAAGATAAAAATGTGAATGTCACTGATAAGGGTGAGGAAGGAATATCAGATGCATTGGTTTGAAGGCAACATCTCTTCTAATCATGGGGGGAGGGTGGGGAAGAATCCTTTTAGGAATGGACTTTATCTTTGTTGTCTGTTCTAACTCCTATCTTTATACTCAATCTTCATGGGTTTAAATTCATTCAAATCCCTCTCCCTCATGCTCCCTCTTTGTGGGCGGGTGTGAGATTCTTTTGTGCGTATGTGATTAAGTATCAGAATATTGATCACAAAGAGAGTTATGTGTCACTGATTGCGAAGATTCTTCATACTTTAGTTCTTGTCACTTGGATCAACATGTTATTTTCTGGTTTTATAATGATCTTAGGTGCTAGTGGTTCAAGAAAAGAGTGGGCTGCTTCGGAGAAAAGGAGCGTGGAAATTTCCAACAGGAGTTGTTAATCAAGTAATTAGCTTCAGCATCTTTCTCTTTTTGTTGTAAGAATCTATGTTGTGTGTACATGATGTTCTCATTGATATTATTTAGGGAGAAGATATTTGTGCAGCAGTTGTAAGAGAGGTCAAAGAAGAAACTGGAGTAAGTAGTTATACTATGAGAAACTGCAAATGAAATTTATCTCTGTACCTCGATGCCTAACATTTCTGGGTGCCCTCATATTTCAGGTTGCCTCAGAATTTGTGGAAGTATTGGCATTCAGGTAACATGTTTACTTGAAAAACACCGTATTGGAATGTTACTTTTTGTAAATGAAGAAATATTTCTTGCTTCTTATTTTAAAGTTCCATTGATTCTTATGAATTTAGAAACTTAAAACTCCTTCTCTTCCATCTAATTAACAGACAAAATCACAAAGCATTCTTTGGGAAGTCGGATCTGTTCTTCCTGTGCATGTTGCGCCCCGTTTCTTCCAACATCGTAATTGATGAAACAGAGATAGAGGCTGCACAGGTACATTCTCGCGGAAGCTGAGAGTAATTTGTAAATGCCAAGCCATCATTCGATACCTTTGCATCCTTATTATTGCATGCTGAAACAAAATTTATGAGTCCGAAATAGAAAATGAGAATCAAGCAAATACATAATCAATGGAGGCACATTGCATCATGTCTTCATTGTCTTCTTTGCTGCAGTGGATGCCATTTGAGGAGTATTCAGCTCAGTCATCCGTCCAAAACAGTAAGCTTTTGAAGTATATGAGTAATGTGTGCAGGGCAAAGATTGATGGACACTATGCTGGATTTGCTCATGTACCCACAAATTCACTCTCTGATCAGCGCAAGCGTTATCTGTACTTGAATGCTGGGGGCCTCGAGAGGTCTAACTCTTTATGAAAGATCAGCAAAGATCACCCATGATCAGTTGAATATCCTTTCTTTTAACTACTAAGTAACTGTCATTTCGATGAAGTGGAACAAAACAAGAATGAATTGTTTTCTAGAAATTGTATTTCTATGACATCATGAATTAAAATTATGATGTTACAAATGGACTTGCATGAACATTATCCCTGTTTCGTTTTAGCTCTCTAGTGCAGATTGTCATGCGCGCAAATGCAGTGCAGACAATGATTCCACTATGGTCCAAGCAGGTCTTTGTCGTATGATTTGAACGAAGCACTTAGGTCCTCTTTAGTGTCCTTCTCTAGGACTAAATACAACATTGAATTGACCACTACACTACATTCTTGCCTTAAAATGGGGAAAAGATTGTTTCTTTCATTGTTCCCAAACAATTTCAGAAACAGCATAGACCCACTTATAGACCGTAATGAGAAGTTTGGTATGACTAGAAAAATGCTCTTCGCCCTATCACTATTAGGATAATATTGAAAAGTTATCTTCCTTTGTATACTTTGACAAAATTCAACAAACTAACTTGGACTTTTTGGTTAATGGCTGCGTTTTCAAATTTGATGTAATTGATTATATTATAAATGTTAATACGATAAAATATTAATCATTGGATGCAATTGTATTATTATGTTAAAAATTGATCAAATAATTAATATTTTATTATGTCAATAACTATAATATAAATTCATTTTACTACAAAATATCGTCATCGTCGTGTCATTACCCTTTAAGAATGACAAAAGCCGAAGGCATGTAAGCTTTTGCCTTAAGTCCCACGAATTTGTTATTTTGACAAGAATGTAACCTCAGAAAATGTGAAATAGCCAAAATGTTTGGGACCATTTTTTTTGTTGACAAGCGAATGAGTCATGTCTGAACACACTTAAATTGATTCTGATATACGTCCTTGTTTGGATCTGTCTCTGTCTCTGTCTCTGTCTCCTCTGCTTTCTTTACATCTGCACGTATAGACAGATATACGTGGAAGCAACATTGCGTGGTTGAATGACTCTGTCGGAAACAAGCATCAAAGAAAGTCCAAACCACACGAAACAACCCGAAATCCTTATCAACTATAAGAGAATTTCTCTTAATCCCATAACTCGTAAGAAATCCCAACAAACTAATCTTCTTTCCATCTCGTAGGAAGGGTCTTAGCCCAATTTTGAGTAAGTTCTTTTTTTCTTTAATTCGAAATTTTGGTTTGTGTAAAGATTAGCTTATAAACTAAGTGTTAATACATTTCAAACAAGTCACTTTTTACAGCAATCACATAATATTTTATACATGTTAATTGTTGTTTTAAATTAGTTATGCTAAATCGCATTGATATAAGTCACTGAATTTAATCTAATAATAAGAGGATTAGTTATTATTAGAAATAACTTAAAGTCTTTTGTTCAGAAAAATTTATTGTTTATTATTTCATGTATCAATTAACAATTAGCCAATCCTCAATAAAATGTGTATTATTATATAAATACAAGAATAACCCGGAAGAATTTGGAGGCCCAAGTGTAATGAGAAATAGAACATTGAACCATCAAATCAATTTGGCCAATCAATTATTGCCAGCTTTCTCATCCTCACAGGGGATAGGACTCGTAACCACCAGTTACCAATTAAGGTAACTAAAGTATGTACAGTGCAACCACATACTAAATAGGAGAAACACAGAGACAAAAACACCGGACAGGAAACTATGTCAGTTATGGGTTGCCTTTAAAGAACAACTCATCTTTAGACGAAGTAAAAGATTTACTCACGAATCATGAACCAACTGGAAAAGATTCCACTATAATAAAATAAAAAGCACCCTTATTCCTATAATTATATTATTTACTGCAGAAAAATAACTTATGTATGTATGTCAAACCATCATCATCATATACCACAAAGGTTATACTGGTGCAATGTGAAATGGAAGAATATCCTTGAAAAGTTGAAATCAAGAGAACTACCTAGTCCTTCCAGAAGGTGCTGATCCACTGCTAGATCCATACATGGGGCCATGAGCTTGATGCCCCATCATCATCATGATGGATGATGGCACTCCATGGTCATGGGTATGGCCATAGCCAAATCCCCCACCATTGCCATCCCTCATGTGATCACTCCCCTGCTGCCTCCCTCCAATCAAAGCAGTCTTCTCCCCTTCCATCTCCCTATACTTGTGCAGATAAATCTTCAAGGGCTCTACATAGTCTTCGAAGCCAAGTGTAGTCATGGCCCAGAGTAGATCATCACCGTTGATTGTCTTCCTCTTCTCTTTCTGGCACTTCTCGGAGGCTTCCCCTGTGATGAAGCTTATGAACTCTGATACGCACTCTTGTACGGTCTCCTTGGCTTCCTTTGAGATCTTGGCGTTTGCTGGTAAAGCTTTCTTCATGATCCTGCTAACGTTGGCTATGGGCAGGAACCTGTCTTGCTCTCTGCAAAGTGAGAATTCCTGGTTTCTGCTTGTGTTTCCGGGTTGACCTCCTGACTCGTTGTCTGAATCACCCATAGCCTCACTACAACTCACCACCAAACAATGCTTTATATATATATATATATATATATATATATATATATATATATATATATAAACCACTAGCTTAATTAAATAGCAATGCTGAGTATATAGCACTACCGTGTATGATAACACCCTAAGTGTTAGTCTAGATATACAGCATATACATTTTCTTAAAAGTGTCACTAGTTTTGACAGTGAAATTTAAGGGGTTAGGTGTTAGGGTTTGTAGATTGAATATGGAGCGTTTCCATTTACACCGGCTTTAAAGGTTGATTCAGAAGAGATGATACACATTTCACTTGGTTTCTCTGTTACAAGTCTAATAAAAAAATTATATCAGTATACATCATTAAATAAAGATTATTTTATCTTAATAAGTTTCGAATTTAATCTTAACTCAAATATAAAAATTAATTTTACTGTAAAAACGATTATAATATAGGTTTGATTCTTTTATCTCATTTTCTATTTCATTATTCTATATTTTTACAAATTAGAAGTAATATAACATTATATAAGATATTGTCTCCCTGTGTTTCGTTATGTTAATTATTTCACTTGTGCTTATCTGACTTTTGGATACTTTTAGAACCGCTGATATGTGCTATAGATTCTTCATGCCTAAGCTTACTACCTACTGGTAATTACAATGTACGCCTGAGCTTGGCTTATGAAGTATAAGACCCAAAAGAAAAACACTTTGCTTCGGAATTTCCATAATTTTTTTTTAAAAAAAGAGTTGTTTCATAATTTTATTTTATTTTAAGAATACATGCCATGGCGGCTTATAGAACCTGCAAACTAAAAATCTTTATCTAACAATTAAAAATGACAATTTCTCTAGACTTACTAAGAATTTTTTAATAAAGAAAAAAATGGAAATCACTCTCTTTATCTTATAAGATTTTGAAACGTGAAATTATTAAAATATTTTTACATATAAAATAAAATATATATAATAACTAAAAATAATTTAATAATAAATATGTTTATAATAAATAAAATAATATATTTATAATTTTAAAAGAATTGATTGAAATTTATAATTATTTATTAATTTAAATTATAATTTTATATATTAAATATAACAAATATTTAAAATATAAATATATTTTGACTTAAAAAAAAATTTCCGTAGATTTGTGCGTTTCCCCGATACCGACGGGGATGGGGATGATTGGTCCCGCCCGCCCCATTGTAATTCCTGCTAACAACCCATCCCACCGAGCCTTCAGCCTCGTCAGCGTTGCTGTAACGTCTTCGTCTAACGTGTGTGGGGCCTCCATTGATTGACGTCGATTTGTCAATGGTCCACCTACATTATTCGACCAACCACTGCCACCTGGCGAATTGATTTATAGTGGTGGGGCCCAGAATATCATTTTTTAAGGTAAGTGCTCTTCACTAATCACTGATTACTACAATTTGAAGGGTGATTTAGATCTAATTTGAAGCTAATTGGAGGGGACACCGGGTTCCAGTTCCACGTAAGAGCAAGCGTCAAATCTCAGTTGCCATTTGTCAAAGATCAGCTTTTTTTCTTTTTTCTTTTTTTCTCTTTTGGTTTACAAATGGATAAGAAAACAACAATATTTGTTGACAACACATGACGAAGAGCAGTATCATGTTAATTTTTATTAAATTAAAATTAAGTTCACATGACTTAGGTATCTGGTACTTCATTTAAAAAAAATTATCAAATTTCATCCTCATTACGAAATCATAAATTATACCTCATTATATAATTTTTAAGAAAAAATTTACACATTTTATTAAAAAAAAAAAAAAAAACTAAATATCATCGTGAAAACAATACAATAATAGTTTGAACTATTATAGATTGGAGATGCTTCGATAACAATCCCACTATCTTATCATCATCATTATTGATTATTGGTATTGATTTCTAGAAGAATATATTCCCACTATTCTTTTTATTATGATTAGATGGTTAGATGTGACTTTGTTAATGCATCACCGCATAAATTAAATTGTCAAAACAAATAATGCTATAGAGTAAGTCTAATATACATATGTTGGACATTTAATCACATAATTATCCTTAATTATAGTGAAATGATCAAAACACCTCGTCACATCTAAAAAACTCTTAACTTTGATGTTTCCTTTCTCTTATTCTGCAGTTTCTTTTAATATATCAAACATGTTTTGAAATGATGATTAAAATGGTGAGCTATCTTTAGAATAAAACTTGGCAATTTGGTAAATCCGTGCACTTTGCTTCTTAGGAAGTAATTGCATTGAGTAAATGGTGCTTGCTCAATTTTCATGATTATGATTTATTTTGGTTGAATGTGTGATAAGACAGCACCACACTACCCTAATAGTGGACTAACAATAGAGTAGGGTTGGACACAGTCCCGGTCTCATCTCAAAAATTTATTTTAAATAAAAGTTGTTTTAAATTTTTTTTTTCTCTAGTCCTAGTTTTATATAACTTTGTCCCAGTTCCATCTCTATCTCATCTCAATTCTCATCCCGACCCCTTTGTCCATACATTTCCAGTTAATTTTTTTTAAAAAAAAAAATGATAAGTGGGTGTATAAAGTAATAAGAGGGGTGTTGAAAGCACACAGAAAAAGAAGAGAGTGGTGTGTAAACAGCAAAAATGGAGATGTAAAAAGTAATAAACAGAACGGGACTGAAATGAGATTTTGCTTGTCCCGGTCCCATTCTAAAAATTAATTGAGACACAAAATTGTGTCTCGGTCCCATTCCGAATCTTTTAGGCTGGGACGGAACACTGAGACATCCCGTCCCATTCCCACTCCTACAATAGAGTACAAGATTACTTCGACATTGTTTATTATGGAACACCCCCTTTTTTCTAGGAAAGGGTGTGCCAGAAGAAATGGCCCCATGGGCCCAAAACACCATGGTCCAACCACTAACTCAATACAAATACAATGAAAACCCATCATAACTGAAACATTTTTAACTTTTTCGAGATGTTAATTTTTATTATTCTTTTGTCTTATATATACCATTGATTCAATTTTAATAAAATTTAAACTGAATATTCCTACAATAAGATACTGAAATGTCTCAAAAAGACTGAAAGACGATAATGCATGTAATTTACACAAGTTGATCAATCAAATAATGATCATAAACTATGTTTATTATTTAGTGGATATCAAGGTAATTAAGGTACCATCGGTGCAATATATGATAAATTCTTAATAGTAATGGTGGTCTCAATACATATTTTCAATCATTATCAAATTTTCAATTTTGGGGCAGGAATGAAATATTGCAGATTTTTATTTTACAAAACTTTTCAGATCAATTGAATATATTAATTAATATAATTAAAGGCAAATTGCATTAATATGTAGTTTCGCGGGGAGGGGGAGAAGAAAAGTCACATGGGAAAGTATATATCCTTTTACTTAATAAATCCTAATAATGATTTGATATATATATTTTCGTATCAGTTTCATTTTTTTTTCTAATAATTTATTGAATATTAAAAGCCTGTCAAATTAATTAATAATTTAAGCGTCTAGGAAATTGTCTGTCACCGTTCTGTCTATATTTTATCATTTAAATCCACATATATAATTATTAGACTCATAGTTTCCTTTCACATAGTTTATTGGATTAACGAATCATAAAATTAAATCAATCAATTCAATTGCATGGAGCTTTTGGGTTTTGATAGTGAAAGGGAATATCTTTATGCAACGAAAGTAACCCGAAAGCTGAAAGTGAAGGGATTGAAAATGAATATCAGAATTATTTGAAATATATAGCTGTTTTAATTAAAATATTTCACATACAGAATATGAGATTCGACAATATTAATAAGCTGTAGTATTTTTTAATGAGAGCTTCATTCACTATGAAAATAATATTTATTTGGCCTAATTAATTAATCTGAGTCTTATTAAAAATTTAAAGTTTTATTTATTAAAAAATTATTTTTTATTACTGTTGTTATGAATAAATAAATATCCGAACACCAAAGAAAGACAAAGCTTACAAGTAACAAAATTCAACATTTATTTCTGAAATAAATTAAATGTGTGTGTGATTGAAAGAGGGGGAGTTGGATGTAGGGGACTAACCATGAGAAAGTAGAGGAGACGATGTTGGCGGCAGGCTTGAAATTAGAGATATGAGACTTTCTTATATGTTACGCAAGATTATAATTATGAGGAACATTAATTATATACGATTTTATGTAAGACGTGTCCCTGCTTAAACCATTGTTAAAACACTTGTTTCTTAATTTCATGAAAATGATTAGATTAATTTGCAAACGTAGCTAGACATAAGAGTAGGCCACCAACCTAATACCCCTTAACTTCCAACCTCTTTTAACTTGTTAGTTAATTTCTAAACCTTGTGATTTTGTATATCTCCATTTTGCCCTTATCCACCTATTAGGTATGGACTCAACGGATGATGCATTAATCAGAATATAAACTCTAAGATAACCAAAGGAGGGCAAATTTGTCGTTTAACACGCATGGATATTTGATTATGAGCTTCTGTTTTTACGTAAGACATATATATATATATATATATATATATTCAACCCCAAAAAAAACACGAGAGAACGATGTGGTTTTAGAAGGTAACCCGTAAGTGCGTAGAGCGCAAAGAAGATGAGCTACTTTTGCGGCTGCCACCCCCTTGTGATGCTCTTGCTCTGTTTCGTAGTCGGATCTCCGGCAGCCGGAGAGGACAGCCCGTTGTTCATGTTCACAAGCAGACAAGAGATGGTAAGAATGGCTGGATATGGAGAGGAGAAGGTATCTACAGTGTTAGTCACAGGTTCAGTTCTTTGTGATGCTCAATCTCATGCATGGCCAATACCAGGTATTTTACTTTTTCTTCCTAAGCACTCTGTTGTTTCTTTACATGCCATGCCGTTTCGTTGCTGCCTTAATCACCAAATACTAAGATGAACTTGTATATATATACAAACTTAATTAACGTACACATTATATATAGAGAGCAATTATGGTATTAATGTTCCAAAGTTGAAGATCCTTGTTTAATGACGGTTACAAGTTTTGGTAAAATTTCTAGCTTGGAAAAGAAGGAATTATATTGTTTCAAAATTATTGATTTATTTGATATTTTGCTAGAATTTATACATGTACGTTAACAAGGGGCATACGTACTCGCAAGAATTTGCAGAGGACTTTCATATTATATAAAGACTTGCAGACTGCATAACCTATATATATATATATATATATATATATATCAACATCGATATAATAAAGAGTGAATTCGTCCCAAAAATTATTAGTTGACAACAACATGGGACACATGGTTTCTGATTATTTGATTTTAATTACCACCACGCATGGTTAACACAATATTCTGAAAACAACAAAGACAAATTTTATAATAACTAATAAAAATGGTTCAATATCAAGTAAATCCTAGATGACAGCTTATGATGGACCTAGCATGGTGGTTCACATTGGTCTAGTAAAAGTTCAGATGAATCTCATTATAACTGAGTATGAAAATCAAAGTAGTTCAGAGGAATCTCAATTCTTTCAAATCAGTGAAAAATCCAAAAAGGGCTAAACATGCATTGCTTATCCTTAATAAAGAAATATGAAAATCTAATGCGAATGTATGGCCTATCCCTTATCCAGGAGCTTTGGTTGCTGTCAACTGCCATAGCCATAGCCATGCCAGCAAGAGGAAAGACAACTCGGTGGTAGCAAGAGGTGTGACAGATGAATTTGGAGAATTCTTCATCGACCTTCCTTCCTATCTTCACGCTATTCCAAACTTGGAAAAACTATGCTCAGTCAAAGTTCGTCGGATTCCCAAGAGATCAATGTGCCGGCCAACTTCTGTCAAGAGACACGGAGGACTCCAGCTTTCATCATTTGGCATTGGCATACGCACTTATGGTGCCGGAAACATAAGGTTCCAGCATTCAACTTCCAAGCCATTGCATGCATAGATGGGGAAAGAGAGCACCATGCCTCACTTAAATGGCGCCTTAGTCATAGCATTGAGTAGCATGGGTTCCAAGCTCTCCCCTCCTCCGGAGAAGGGGGAAAAATTTCAGCTTGTAAAATATATGTGTCTGTATGAAATTGGGAACTCTATGAGATATGTCTTGCCTCATGTATATACTAATATATCACTTTATTAAAGAAATATTGGAATTTCTTTGAGTTCTTGAAATCACTGCATGCAAAAAAGTTCAATATAGCAACCAGGCTCAACTGACAACAACAGAATTGGAATCTTCATGCATGTGTCGCAGTTGTACCAATTTCTACCTTGTCAAACAATCCACAGGTCAACCAACATTCATGTTTGCGACTAGATTGACTTGTGAAGGAGTCAAAATACAAACCATAAATAATACTGAGAAATCATGGCCACTCCAGAGGCAACGTATTTTGCAACGTCATCAGCATGGCAAGTAAGCTTATCACGTTGAAGTACACCAACATCTGACTTGACTATGGGCATTCTCATCCCTGGAAAAAAAACATCTTTCCGTGGCCTTCCTCAAAACGACGCCACTCGAGATAGAATTTTTTATGCTTTGCATACTCAAGAAATCTGCAAGTGATTAAAACATTATGGAAAGTGTTGCATTAAACAAACAATATGTTTGATACATCATAAAAGAGTAGGAATGACTTTCTTTCTCTCATTCCGAACAGTTTGTTTTTGTTTTTACAAAATTGGTTCTAAAAGATATTTAAACTAATTAAGCACGCAAGCATATATGCATTGTCACCAGAAAAGAAAAGAAAAAAAAAAAAAAAAACAAAGTACCCTTCAAAATCAGTAAAATCTGCAAATAACCATGTAACATAAAATTTCATATTAACAGAGTTTGACCGGCTGAAAATTTGACTGCATTCAAGTTATAGACTGGTTTTGAGCAGTGAAGATTCTGCTAAGTATATGACTAGACATAATTGAGACTAGGACAGCCTCAGGAACCAACACTTCTTTCTCTCTTCTCAAACAAGATCAGGCTAGTAAGAACCTAGAAAAGACTTTTGTCGTCTAGTTAATTGCTTCTACAAAGAATCGTTCTTGTTCCTTGGCATCAGGAACTGTATCACATTCCAATTCAATCAAGGAAAGTAGGATATTTACAAGTAACTACGAGATCATTGAAAATGTAATTACAACCCGCATGTGACACATATCTAACATTGATATTGCCATTTTGTTCTATAGTCATTTCGTGACCAAACCAAACGAAAAATCAGCTACAACGACATACAACTTTTGATTCCCTACCCACAGAAATAATTCATCTTAGGACCCTATGGTGTGTTATGCACCACATAGATAATATAATTTAAATAAGAAATGACTAAAATTTTCATCATAATTATGCCATGGGATAAAAATTAGACTTTCTTAAGATTAAATTAATAGAATATACCAAAAGTTGGGAACTTTGAAGAAATTAAAGAGTAACGACGAAGTAAATAAACTTCCAGATGACTTTCAATGCTTGGTGGTGAAACGGTGAACACGCGAGACTATCAACAGTAACCAGCAGAAATTAGTACGAGTGGAAGGCAGGTGAAAAGCAACAGAATATTAAATAAAGCATCAGAGAATGAAGTGGGGACTCACGAGATTCGCCGCTGTGACTGGGATTATGTCAGAAGTAGTGACAAATGCAATGGTCGGCAAAGTGTTTGATGGAATGCCTAACGGAGAGTCAAATACCTGAAAATTGAAATCCACCTGACCTAGAAGGGGCGGTGGCGTCTTCTTCGTTCCACTTTCCATAGCCCATTTGCCACGTAGCATATCGAGTGGACTAGGCCCATGAAACAGTGAATTCTAGGCGGGCCCATGAGGTAACCTTAACTAAAAACAAAATCTGTTTTCTTTTTTTAATAGTAAAAGTAAGAGCTATACAACAAAAAATAGTCTACCCCTATGAAAATTACACCTCACCTCACCCTATAAATGTCACCTTAAGAACAAAAAAAATTCAATACTATGTTAATATGGTGTCAACCAAAACAAAAATAGTGCCACCTTTTTGCCACAAATTTTGTTAATTTTTTAATGTTAGAATTCAGCCAATTTTTGTAAAGCTTCATACTAATTTTGGTATTTTTTTTTCAAGTTTTTACCTACGTGTCTTTATCTGCTTTAAGTGAACTCAAAAGAAAATGAAATTTGGAACTTATAAATTATTATTTTCTATACATATTATCTAATTATATAGTATATCATAATATAACCCATCTATAAAATACAAAAAAAAAAAAGAAGGGAAAATATACAGTCAAATTAAAGTGAGAATATAGTCAAGTGAATTTTGGAGAAACTGCCAAGAAAAAGGGATAGGCAATTGCTCATCCAAAATGGAAAAGAATTAGAAATCATTAATTAATAACAAAATAAGACGTAAAAGTTTATCAAAAGATTGAAATATGCTAATGAAATTAGTTCGATTGGCAAAAG
The DNA here is from genome assembly GCA_022379115.2 of Bauhinia variegata. Taxonomy (NCBI): domain Eukaryota; kingdom Viridiplantae; phylum Streptophyta; class Magnoliopsida; order Fabales; family Fabaceae; genus Bauhinia; species Bauhinia variegata. Next base: position 2,819,030 of record CM039438.1, on the reverse strand, counting down.
TAAAAATGTTTTGTTTTTAATGGTTAAATTCGAATCACACTACAATAATTTTTTTACCTGCAAATAATCTTTTTTATAGGAAAAAAATTGAAAATATTAACAATGAAATTGGGTATTACTTTTTATTATGTTGAAAATTTGAAGTACTAAGTTTGTGATTTATTTCCAACAAAAACTGTAAAATTTCAAAGGAATTATAATTCAATTTTTGGACGTGGATTAAAAATAAAATGACTAAATGCTTTTAACATTTTATTAGTTAAAAGTATTTTCAACGACAAAAAATTCGCTTTCAGCATCAAAATAGAAAATAATATTGATGACAAAAATACAGAATCACCGGATTTCCCATAATTACTTAGTTGGATTATCATTTGTAGCAAAACCTCGTTTCTCAAGGAAAAGAAAAAAAGAAGGAAAAGAACAAAAGAGGTTAGGACTTGCTAGCATCATATAATTACAATCTCTCAATAACGTGTGAATTCACTAAATTGTCGTAATCTGCTCGAAAACGACGGCAACACCTCCTCTCGCCTCAATGGCGTAGCAGTAGCTCCTTAATCGTTCCTAGGAAGAAAGTGCCCAACTCAGCCTATGCCTCTCTCCCTCTCTCTGCGCTCTGTTCTATGCAACAGAGAGACAGAGAGAAGAAGAAAAAGAACGAAGCAAAGAGCATCTTGGGGCAACTACAAGCAATCAAAGGACTTCGTCAATATGATGACGTGACGACCATCCCCACTACGCCAACATCATTGGGCCACCATTCGATCTTCCAAACTCGTCGGAGAATATTATAATTACCCTTCACTTTCTCCATAGTGCTGCTGCTAAGTGCTTGTTAAAGTCACTTGATTGGTATTTGTTTCTTATGTTTTACGATTTATCATTTAATTTTCCTTTTCACCTTTTAATCCCAGATGGAACTTTTCTTTGTTGCCTACTAGTTGATTTTTCTTTCAATTTCTTAAATTTGTAGTGGGTGTGATGTATATTGGGGAATCAAAGTTGAATTTTTTTATAAGTAGGTTCGCTTACTTTTTGCCTTTTTTCCACCCTCTTATGTGTCTATTCCCTTTTCTTTTCTCCCCTTTGGAGCAGTAATTACGATGGGGAATGTGAATGCTAGAGAAGATGAGAATAGTAATCCATCAGGGGCTGAAGAAAGCGGTGGCAGTTTGCAGGAGAACATGTCTGCAGCAGATGGAATTGGGAACGCTGGGTATCGTGCGCCTGGTGTGGCTTCTGAGTTGATAGGTCAATCTCCTCCGACAAGCCCTAGAGCCACTCAATCTCCACTGATGTTCACTCCTCAAGTGAGTTCCTCTCTCTTTCTATCAATTCCGACTTTTGGATTATTAGGTAAACGGGTCTATGTATTTTCACTTGGCTTATTAAAAAGCTTTTTTTTTTTTTTGGCTGATTAGTGGAATGTCTAAATCAATAATTGTAATCAAACGAGAATTCATATAGCCCTTAATTGAATGTCATTTTGTTTGGGCATGAATAGTATTAGCAGCCATGAGACGGTCAGCAGCATACTTTCGGAAGGTTGCATGATGATCAGTGAATTACACAATAGGCTCACACTTAGTTTTCTTATCTGAGATATTTTGGGGAACACTACACCTGGCGGACACTAGCTGTTTGATGCAAGTCCACAAAGTGAATACAGAAGTTCAAATGGTCTTTTATTTAATTGTTGATATCTTTTATTCATATATGCTTTGTAGTTCCATGTTTTAGCCTTGTGTTTTCTGCGAACAACTGTTGATAGATCACTCTAAACAGAGAGCAGATGCGTAAGATGCTTATTGTAAAGTATGTCTGTGGAATCAAAATTGAATTTGTGCTGTGAGTAGGAAGCAAGTTGCTCGAGGTATCTGAATTGCTTCAAAAGAGTTGTCCTGTTGTAGATTCTTGTCTAAATCAAGAATCAATCGTCCTTCCCCTTCCCCCATCCCCGAATTGAGTGTTGGGAAATAATAGAGACAGTGGAGCTTTGCAATTTTTTTGTTGTGAGTCACGTTTGATTTGTTAAATGAACTTGGCTCTTGTCCTTATAATATCTGTTTCTATGCACTGCTCTTCGGGACTTCTGTTATCATCAGTTGTCAATATTCCCCCTTCTCCCTTCTCTAGGTCCCTGTGATTCCACTTCAAAGACCAGATGAGATGCACGTTCCATGTAATTCCTGGATGCAAACTACTTCAGGATGTGAAGATATGTGCAGAGAGCAAGGAATTCCGACTATCATTACTTGGAACTATGATGGCAAAGAAGTAGCCGTTGAGGGATCTTGGGATAATTGGAAAACAAGGTTTGGGAAATTTAGTGTCTTCTAAGCTTGAAGGTCGATATATAGGTGTTTTAGATTCTAATACTAACCCTTGTTTATCAGAATGCTCTTGCAGAGATCAGGGAAAGACTTTACAATCATGAAGGTACTACCATCTGGTGTATACCAGTACAGATTTCTCGTTGACGGACGCTGGAGGTACGCTCCTGACTTGCCTTGGGCCCAAGACGAAGCTGGCAACACTTACAACATTTTGGACTTGCAGGTACTTTCCTTTCCTTGCATATATTTATTCTGTTTGTGATCGAAGTCAGGAATGAGGAGTGTAAATATTGCAACATAATTAAATGGAAAGAATCAGTATTTATGTATGTATTTGTCATTTTGCTGTTTAAATGATTTTTCAGGATTACGTTCCAGAAGACATTGGAAGTATTTCTAGCTTTGAACCTCCACAGTCGCCAGAATCTAGCTACAACAACTTGCAACTTGGGTCTGAAGATTATGCAAAGGAGCCACCGCTGTGTCCACCACACTTGCAGAAGACACTGCTTAATTTGCCTGCAAATAATATGGAAATCCCAGCTCCTTTATCAAGACCTCAACACGTAGTGCTCAATCATCTCTACATGCAGAAAGGAAAGAGCAGTCCTTCGGTGGTTGCATTAGGTACCACTCATCGCTTTTTGTCCAAATATGTCACTGTGGTGCTATACAAGTCTTTGCAGAGGTAAACGTAAACGTAAATGCAGCCATTTTATTAGCTTCAACTAGTTCTAGTACATAAATGCTGAGCTCCACTGTATCACATATAATTATTCAATTCCCCCTTAACCTATTTCTCGCTATCACAGTCAAGAACAATTCTGCAAAACCAATGTTACTGTTGAGGTATATGTGTTCCCAAGGTTACTGCCTCAAAATTCAGAAAACCATTTGACTCCCACTTTATAACAACTAGAATTTAAATTCATTGTCGGTCATAATATATTTTGATATTTATAAGTAATTTTATTATTGTATTTTTAAATATAAATGTGGCGAAACTTATTATTGCAATACATGAAAGTAAAAATAGAACAAAAAGTTTTATACTAAACTAAAAGTCTATAAATAGATTAGAAATAAGTTATTTACTTGGGATATGAAGCTAGTAGTAATAGAGCATTAGTTAGAGGCTTTTAATTAATTTGATTAAAACTAATGAATAATAAATGGGTAACTGAAATAATTACTCATTGATTACATAATTTAAATGCTGCTTTATCGTTTCAATGCTGCCTTAAGGTTTCGGTAATTGATATTACACCCAGTAGTAATAAAGCATCATTAGAGCTTTTAATTAATTTGATTAATTAATAAAGTAAAACTAGTGGGTAATAAATGGTCAAGTGAAATAATTACTCTTATTTTATATTTTATTAGTAATTGGAGTAATTGTTGATTTTCAATTAAAATAAAAATGTTAAATTGCTGATGTAACATGCCTAATTACATTCTCTTTATATTAGGTATAAATACGTTCCTTTAATCTCCCTTTTTTACGACGCTTATTTTCTTATATTCCTTGCATCCTCTGTTTTCTCGAATTTGATGTAAATTTCTTGCGCATATTAAGATTAAGTGGCGCTGATTAATCTTCTGCTCTGTAAATGTATCACAAGTCTTGTATTTGTTCATTTCAAATGAACTAGACTGACTGAATAGAAGAGAAAGCCCGCATGAAAATAAGCAAGCATGTACAAAATTGCCTAGCAATTGGTCATTGCTTATCTTATTTCCAACCCCCCCAACAAGCTTCGCCACTTTTCTATACCTGAACTAAACAAACAAACCCTTATGATTAGAAAGATGTTAGAATACGGGACAACCATCGACCACAATTCCATGTGCTGTTGGGCAAGAAGCCAACGGACAATGATCCACGTCAGATCCCCACCACTTCAAAACATGGTGTGAATTCTGCAAAGCGAAGAAGATTAGAACTCCCATGAAAGCTGTGCCTGCATCCAATGCTGCAGATAGCACATAGTTATATTTCTGCCACCACCGCTTGTAGTAGCGGAACACAAAGTAATTGAAGATCATTCCGGTGATTAGCCAGCTCGCAATGTTGGTTGGAGTTGCCGGTGGCATTCCAGCAAACCCGTAAGATATAACTGGTATGTTTATCAAGGGAATCCATTTCTTTTCGGGGAAGATTTTGCTCATTACCCAAACAGGAACCGGCAGCACCGCTCCAATGAGGAATAGCCAAACCAGATTTCTGTACATCCCACCAGGTCCAAACAGGCGTTTTGGTCCAATCAGACCCCATATGACAGAAGCATCAAAGGTCACTCTGTATTTGGGGCAAGTCCAGGGACTGTCGTGGTGAAGTTTATCATCCTCGCAGATGTCCTGAATGCTATCCAACATCCACCAAGCTACTGCAAGGTTCACTGTGCCCGCAACTAGAGTTCCCACGAACTGTTGGGAGAAAAAAAATGTGCAATAAGTAAAATACATCAGAAAAAAGAAAAGAGAAAAACTTGAAGTAGAAGATTTTAAGCTGTAGAGACCTGAGCAATATACATGGCTCGAGGGGGGATTTTCATGTAGTGCCCGAGTTTAAGGTCTGACAAGAAAGAGAGAGCATGGACAGTGCTGATTCTCCCATAGATTTTGAAGAGCAAGTTTGCTATTGGTTTTCCTGGTAGAACATACCCAATCATGAACTGCGCTATTATGTCATACCCAGGTTGCTGCAAGATAAGCCACAACAAAACTCGGGTTAAAATAAAATTTTGAACTTCTCATCAAATCTGATAGAGGACGTTGCAGTCGTTACCTGGTTGGTTGTTGCTTGGATGACACCAATTGGGAGGGTGACAACAAAGGCCAAGGCAAAAGCAAAGAGCATTCCCCACCATGGCAGCTGCACTTCCGTTTTCCACACGAAAGACATAACCAGAGATAGCACAATGCTCCCAAACAATAGAATGAGGAACCACCATTCAGGCACTTGCTTGTAAGCTTTCATAAGTCTTGCATGGACATCCAGTTTCACATTCTGCATTGCTGATCTACTCTGTCTCAAAATGTCCCTGCAGAAATTAAAACTAATTCAATGCCGACTTCAAAAATCCCATTATAGAGCAGTTAGAATACAAGATTTTTCATGCACTTAAACCAAAAACCTTCAGCATTCTGATCTATCTGCATATATAACAACATGTGCTACTAGCTTTGGTAGCTGCCTACCTGCCGTGAAACAGTGCTACATGAGTCAAGGTTGCAGTAAACCTCGCGAAACCTGATCCAATGGATAATGCAAACAGAGGACTAAGGTATAGCTTGCTGTACTCATTGTATGCAGCAACATCAAGTTCATAGTCACGGGTTAAGATCTTGGTGGTATCATACTTGGTACCACTAGCAGTGAACAACTGATTAGAAAATATAGGGAACTTTCGAGCATCAAAAGTGTTGAACTTCCAATAACATAGGGGTACAATTATATATATGAACATGATGAATCCAATTGCCACGTTAACAATGGAAGACCATGGCGTCACAAGGGGGCTGCCATGGTATGCTGAAATCCCAGCCCAATCAAGCGTTAAGGCACCGATGCCGAGTCCGTGGTAACCAGAACCAATTTGATGAGCAGTGATACTATGGGGCCATGCCCAGCACACCCACGAGAAGAATGTCAAGACGGTGAAGAGATAGCCAGGAAGTGCATAATAGAGAAAGCTTACTCCCATGGCTATGAGGAAAAAGTGCATCCTAGTAAGACCTTTCGATTTGTGCTCCTTTTCATGGAGAGCCCTGTGACAAAAAAGTTACTGACGTAATCAGAATAACATCGGAGAAAATAGTAAAACTAGACAAATCTGCAAATTCCAGTTCATGAAATCTTTTTTAAGTGCTGTCCTTTTTCCTCAGAGAATATTTTGCACAAATGGGACAAGATAGCTTATGGGTTGAACTTTTTAGCAGTGAAAGTGCACTTGGTCTATGGCATAAAGACAGAACAACTTTCCCAAAAAAAGGCTTCAAAAGGGAATGGTAGCATGATTGTGCCATGCTAATGCCATGCTAATGACTATACTTGAACATGCAAAAGGTTTTCTTGGCTTATCACAAGCGACGAAAAATTTTCTCCACCAATTTTTGCTATAGTCAACTTCAGAATCTCATTCCAGTTATACAGAGATTAAATTTAGAATCTTTTCCTCGATAAAGTTTCCATTTTTATTCAACTAAATATGAAAAATAATATTATTTAGGAATTCTAACCTGAAGAGTGAAACTTGAGCCAGGTTTGATGGCCACCACATTTCAACAGGGTCAACCAGGTACCTCCTTAGTACCCCAGCCCATCCATAACCCAGTAACTGCAAATCATGAAAAAAAAAAAAAAAAAGAGATTAAAACAATAATGGTCAACAAATAAATATTTTATTGGAAATAAGCAAAACTTTACAGACAACTAGAAAGCAGACCAGAGGATTGATAATCGAATAGAGAAAAAGAAAAAGAAGAAAAATAATATTATATTGAAAAAGAAAATCAATTCACCTTCCCCAAAAATAAAGAGAGAGTACAATAAATGAAGCTAACCGAACAACATAGAAACATAATAAATGAAACCCAGAAAGAAAGATTTAAAATTAACCTGGGTGGTCAAGACGATGAGGAGCCCACAGAGAAAGCTCAAGCTCTGTTTATAGTAAGCTTTCATAACCGTAATGGCACCAATGGAGTAAGCATCACCGCCTCCATAAGAAACTCCGCAATTTGCAAAGATGGTGATGATAACATGCTCTTTCATATTGAAAGGCCCAGGATTTAAGCTAAATTTCCAACCGAGAAGACTGTACTCTTTGGTGGGAAGGGCTCTGGCCATGAACTTTCCGATGGGTAACACTGAGATTTGCATGAGTATTGCAGAGATAGTGAGGGGCTGCGTGCGGAACGTGAAGAAGGTATTGAGGAAGATGAGGAGCACGCAAGAGGCTATACCCAGAAACCATGCCCGGAAAGTCATGACCGGAAGGGAAGGGTCATCGGTCTCCGGCACCACCAGAGCAACCTCCTCCACCGGGCATCTCTCACTGTCCTCCGGTGCATCTCCGTTTGCGGCTTTTTCGGTGTCTGTGGGATTCTTCGACGCCATTGGAGGAGGAAGGTGAAGAAGCAATGCTAGAGAGACAGAGAGTGCTCTGTTTTTGGCTTTGTGTGATTATCTTCAGTAACACGGCTGGTTGTGTAGTTGATCCTGCTGAGCTGTGCAGTATATTTGAAATGTAATGACAAAAATATCCCCGGGCTGCCACTTTAGACTATTCTCCTTTTATTGTCTCTCGCTCGGTTGACTCATGCTGACTGGCTGAACACAGTCATGTCATTCATAATGCATCAGATTCCATAATTATGTCTTTTTTTTTTCGGTTGAACTTAAATATAGGTTAATTATTGTTGAATGCGGTATTAGACACTAAATAATTTTTTAAAAAATCACTTTTTTTATATATATTTTACCCTTTTAATTGCATCTTATAATTAAACTGATATTACTCATGTATTTTCAAAATCTTAATAAAAAAATAAAAATAAATACACGTAACGAAATCTTGCAAACAAACATCATAGAGTCGACAGTGACAGTGGTCTGATACCAATAACTGTTAAGTTTAACGCCGTTACTTGTCTGCGATGATACACTGAAAAAGCACTGAGCTTACTTAGTCGCCATATAGGATTTCAGCCTCGTGTGTTGCTTGTGTTCTCTAAAATGAGAGACAAGTCTATGTGGACGAGAAGTGAAGTAGGACCGAAATTGCCTTAAGACTTTTTTTATGATGCCACGTGTTGGTAAAGTACCTCCACATGAGATTTGCCCTTTTTTTTTTTTTTTTTTCTTTTGATATCTCATGGTACAGATTTTCATCAATTAATGGATGTTTAATTGATTAATAAATGAGTTAATCAAAATAGATTGCTAAAGAAAAGGTGATATGCTATTTTTAATGGAGATGGTATGAGGAGTTGGGTCGTTTATATAATTTAAAAAATTAAGTTATAATTATGAGAATATAATTATAAAAATTAATGTAAGCAAATGAATTATAAGTGGTTTTATAATTTATCAAGTAGACTAAATTTTTTTATTATAATTAATTTTTAAAATAATGTGAAATAAGATATGAGATTTATTTTAAAATATTATAAAATTATATTATTAAAAAAATTACATGACATCATAAAATTTATTAATAATAATTAAATAAAATAAACAATTTAACAAAAGTTGCAGCATAGCCTCAGGTAAGACATCCCCAGGTGCAACGGAAAGATTAACTAGTTAAACTAAAGCAGAATGAATGAACGAATATATCTATTAATGGCATGGACTGTATAGTTCTTTAGTGCCTTTGCCTTTTATGATTAATAATGTAGAGGGTGAAACTCACGTGCCTCCAATCGTTTGACACACTCATTCCACTTAGTACGTGTGATTTCTCGCGTGGTACCCCACAAAGATATGCCACGTCGGACGAGGTCATCCTGGCAGGCTCAAGGAGCTGCCGTTTATTTGGACACGTCATTGCCACGTAGGAGAAAAATGTTATATAAATACAACTTATCTTTGGCAAAAAAAAGTAGGTGTGCGGTGTTGAGTGTTCATTGAATAACTTGGCATGTCAATATTTCTTTCCCTTGTCTAATCAAAATGAGAAGACGAGAGGAGAACTAACATGACATGATAACTATGAGCAGCTTAATTGCTTCAAAGCCATCGTGGAAATTCCATTGCATCTGATGTTAAACTTGTTCTTGACTACAATGACTTGATCAAAATTTCTGTGTTTTCACACTTGAAACCAAACCCATCCAAATCTTGAAACACCAACCCAAAAACCTGTGGCTATGACGGTTCTCGAGTAGACACGGCAAAGGAAGTTGCTTATTGTTTGTCTCACTAGGTAGCACAAGAAAGCAAGTAAAAAACACTTGTACTTTGGAGCAATGAGTGATCGAGTGCCATGCACGTTGAGAGATAAATAATTACTTAGGAAAATAAAGGGAGAAAAAACGAACATAGCCCTTCTCATGTGGTCTATCCATTTTAACTGTTAGATATTTGTGCTTCTTTTTCAGAGAAGATTTGGAATCTAAGACCTCAGCATGCTCCTCCCAAAAGACAAACCTTTGGGACAGATTGAAAGTGTAGAGCACACCAGCTAGTCTGCTTTTGGCACTATTCCATTTTTCAGTCATGGTCCTTCTGGTAGGCACAATTCCTTTATCTCACTGATTTGGACCTAACAGGTCTCCTTTCACCATCTCCAGTGTTTGGCCCAACCTGAATTTTCTCGTGGTCCAAACACATAAACTCTCTATTACCCATCACTCAAGAAGACCATAAGATGAGGTGCACCAGATTCCTCTGACATTATCAGGCATTGTGCTGGATTACACGCCGCAACTTCACCATAGGACTTGATCATATGAAATCTAAAATGGGATACAAACACTTTGAACTTAAATGTCATAATTGGTACTCAAGTATTTAGGTGAATATGCATATATATAGAGAGAGATTTTTGCATCTCAAGTGCGCCTAAAAGGACTGAAAAGAGTGAGAGGCTACAAAGTGCCCTTCATTCAGAGCAGAATGTAATCTTGGTTGATTCTGATCATCCATCCCTCTATTTTACTTTTGAAGCTTGCTACTAGGAGAGTGTGCTCACTGATACGGATATGGAGTTATGGGACCATCTTGCAGCCAAGAAAAGAAGGAAGTGAATGTGATGATAGTCAAATTTTAATGAGAAGCCACATATGCATCAAGTTCAAAATCTTCCAAGTTGCGTCACTTATGTGTCCTCATAGTTGTGTACTTGAATTGTAATTTATGAACACCATTATCTGAAATGTTGGCTCCCTTATGATGCCTGCAAACTAGATATTCTAAGTGATTATTCTACCCAAATTGAAGTACTATATTAAGTATCGATTAATCTAATTTAAGTTAGACATCATCCTTTTTGGTACATTCCCCTTCCTTGGATTGCAAGGGAATTGATCAATCAATACAAAAAGAAACTAGTTTTAGGAATTTGCTGGTTTTGGGATTTAGTTTCTGCTATAGGGCAGTGAACAAAGAGTTATCAGGCATTTGTTCATCCCCTTAGCAGTAAAATTAAATTGAACTTGATACACCTTATTTAAGTTTAAATGGCTTGCAGGTACTGCAAGTGCTCGTACACATGTGAAAATTGCAGTGATGTGTCATTTTCCCAATAACTACTATCCTCAGACATAATTGATTCAAATTCTAAATGTCAACGTTGATAGTTACAGGGATCCTAGACCATCATTTAGATCAAGATAAGCCCTCAAAGATATATTTGAAAGCTCATAGACACAAGATAAAAAGTGCAAACTATGTTACAATACAAGTGCAAACTATTTGTTTACATGACAGAGCAAGCATTTGGGTTTTCATCACTGAAGATTTGAGGTGGATAAGCATATTCAACAAGGTCCATTGATGGAAAATACTGACTCTGCTTGATATCAGATTTATTATCATCCTGATCTCCTTTATTTTCTTCACCTTCTTTCTTCTCTTCTGCTTTCTCTTCCTTTTTCTCCTCTTCTTTCTTCTCTTCTTCCTTCTTTTCTTCCTCCTTCACAATGGAAGCTTGCTTTCCAGTTCTCTTGTACACATAATCAACAAGCTTTGTGGGATCAATTACACCTTTTACTATGACTTGGTCATTCGCCAAATCTGTTTCCACTGACTCTATCCCTGCAAATATCACAACGTATCTAAAGGTTATGTTGATAACTATGCTTTGATTAGGTGCTTTAATACTTGGGCACCGACAAGGGAACACTTGAGATTTTGCTGTTGCTGACTGAAGTAACATACGAGCTGCATGGACAATATATAATTCATGCTATGTCCTCAGTGAAACCTTGATATTGGCTATCTTCAATGTGTCAATATCAAGCTCAAATAATTAATGTTAGAAAATGAATCTTGGGCGGTCAAAGTTTATATAATAATCCTCGAGATCCCATTGAAGTAAACAATAAAAAACAACTTTATGGATCAAAAGAAAGAACTTTTTTCAAAGAAGAAAAACTTTAAGAGATCCAATGCTTTTAGAAGACAAAGGATTAGTGCAAGGGATTATGATGTTAATGCCCTTATTAAGAAAAACCAGTCATTTCTATGCTCGTGAACTGGGTTTTAAAAGTATGGATCAGGATCTCCATGATTTAAAATCATTGTCTCATTGCCTTTTACGTCAAATTTATGGGGCTGCGACGTGTTCCGAGCAGCAGAAGAAAAGAAATTTTCCGAAAACGAGAAAGTAGAAAGAATACAAAAAGGAAAAGAAAAACATGCATAGTAATGCTTATCATATGCTCTCATTATGCAGACAATAACGTATCAATCTTGACTTTAGCCTGTTTATTCATTAAAAATCCAAAATGTATCCGTTTTTTTCCAAAACATGTAACGGGAGAGAGAGAGAATGAAATGATTGTACCTTTAATCTTACGAATACGCTTCTGTATAACTTGAGCACATGCTTCACAATGCATTCGAACTTTTAGGACTACTGTTACCACAGGAGGAGGCTGACAAGCAATAAAAACAACCATCAGATATCATATAACACAGAGTTCTCCATACTAATACTAGTATTTTCCATTTCTATTTGGCCTATGCAAACATGAGGCAATGAAGTTGCCAAGTGGACACAAAAAGCCAACAGATTCAACATTATCATCCCCAACACCAACATCAGATTGCAGAGGAGGAGCAGTCTCCAAGAGCTGCCCTACATTGCTGTCTGCTGATCTAATGCATAATAATGGAGAACACTGCTGTTTTAACCTTACATTCTCACTCGGTCACTGTAAAAACTCAAGTTTACAGAGAGGGCGCGGTAAAACCAAGAGGGTAGACGATAGAGACTTGAGGCTGAGTTAGCCCGTGACGCTATTGGAGGCAGGAGTAGAGCGCCATGTCAAGTTGTGAAAAGGAGGTGGGGTCAAACGCCCTTAATAGTCACCGCCGTTTCCCCTTGTTATACGTGCCCATGTTGGGTTGGCATCAATTTTGCTGACTTTGTTTCGTTACTTTCATGTCAGCACTCACCATGGAAACAACACACAATCCCTTTAGTCGGAACAAAAAGGAAAGGTCAAAAAAAAATATACATTTAAAAATTCACTGTGCAGGCATGTGGGTCGCCATGACCCATGACTAACCTCCAAATTGGATTACTTTGTTATTCATTTAAATCTCTTGTGTCAGAAATTAGTGTGTCTGTTGATTCAAAACTACAAAGTTTGAATCTTTGGACCGTTTTTAGTAGTTATTGTCAATTGTCAAATTGGGCTTTTGCGTACAAGGTAAATTGTGTTGCCAAAGAGTGGAAAAAGGAATGTGGAAATTTTACTGATATCATGCCGAAAATTCACTGCACCCAGAAAAAAGTTGAAACTGAACAGGGAAAGAAAGAAGAGTGGGGAAATCTACCTCTTCCTTTTTCTCCTCAGGCTGCGGATCTTTGTTTTCCTCCTTTTTCTCCTCTGGTGGCTTGGGCAATGGTGAGATTAGCTCCACTTTTCTACCACTTTTCTTTTGTAGCCTCTCACACACCTTTATGGGGTCTGCTGCCTTTCCTTTCACCACCACCTTGCTGGCCTTGCTATCTGCAGTCACCTCCTCAACTCCTGTTTACAGAGATTAAAATGTTAAGAGATGCTTTATCACAAATCATTCCACCACTTTCACTTTTCTTCTCAGCTATTTCAGTGCAATGATGAATCTTTGTCCTTATTTATGACAAACTTAAAGCATCACACATTTCTTAAATTCCAATTAATGATGGGGATTGGATCTAATAATTAATCTAACCAGAAAAGAAAGAGAAAAAAAAGAACAGAAAGGAAAAAGTGGCAAGAGCTGACAGAAAACAATTAAAACTATCACTAGCAGTCAAATGATTCATAAATAATGTAAATGATAGGAAAATGCACTTCTATCTCCCTCTGAGCATTCAATGTTTCAGGTTAGATGGGTCAGAAGTTAGAACTTATCTTAGAACAAGAAGGGTAAAGAAGAATCACCTTCGAATCCTTTCAATGCTCTGGCAACTTTCCTAGCACAGGCCTCACAGTGCATATCAACTTTGAGTACTATCTCCGGAGTCTCTTCTTCCTTCTTTTCATCCTTTTTCTCTTCTTTGGGTTCCTCTTTCTTCTCCTTTAGCAGCAAACAGAAAATTTTAAGTGAAAAACTCCGAAAAATCTCTTTAGCAGAAGTAATACTATCTTAGCTTTGAGAAGAAGAACTGGGAAATCAAATTAAGCAGAAAAGACAAAATATTTTAGAATTTAATGGAAAAAAAATGAAAATTTTGAGTGCAGGAGAGCTCTTACTTCGCCCATTTCTGTGACAGTAGACAATACCCTCTGCTAGAGAAATTTGAGTGGGCAGTGCAAATTTTATAATATGTGGGAGCTAGCTGATGCTCACTCTTTGTATTGTTTCTCTCCCTGTCCCAAGGGGCAATGTGGGAGAGAAGAGCATTTAAGTAACGTGGGGATTCTGGAAATCTGACGTGGACAGTTTAATGCAAATGAGACATACGGCCCTTGGCTGAGTCAGCATGTCAAAATTACCCTTGGTAATGGTATGTCCTTCATACATGTAGGCCGGTTCGTAGGTGGTACTTCTATTTGAATTGAAACAGTGAGAGAGATTGGTCACACTAGACATTATTTTTTTGGTGGCGTGTTGTGTTTTACCATGGTATGGTAAATATGAATATCTATGTAAGGATGGGAAATGGTAGAAGGCCTAGATTCTAGAAAGGTCCCTATTTAGAATGGAAAGTGAAAATAAAATAGCTATGAGGGAAATATGACCTTCAGCGTGCTATAGTTAGTTGAGTCATAACAATACCACATTACTGAATACTGAGTCTTTTTTTATGAATGACTTCTGTATTATCATTATCAACGGTAAAGACAAACTTCAACGTTTTAAACTTATTAGAATGCATTGATGTTCATTTATTTGTCAATAAGCATTTATTAGTTGATCATATCTTATAAAAATGAGTTTGAGTCTTATAGCTAATGTATTTTGTTAGATAGTTGTCTCCTTTTTGGTACAAAAAGTTAAGGGTGACGAAAAGAAAAAAAAACTACATCCTCAAAAATCAGGTCCCAACAGCATCAGCAAATCTAGAAGGTGGCTTCCACTGGTGGTGTAAGCAACTCCACTCATCTAGAAGTTCCATAGAGTCATTATAACAAATGACAAGTCTGAGTCCTAAATGCCAAGTCAGCCCGTGCCTCTCCACAATAGCCACAAGCTCAGCCTTTTAAGTTGTCTGTAACCCCAATGCTAGTTCAAATGACCACTCCATAACCCGCTAGACCTGGGTTCCTAGAACTACTACCATCCAAGTTTAGAATGTACCTATTCCTCAGTAACTGTTCCATCTATCCACCTAGCGATGTCCTCCATGCATGTGTTGATGGCTCTCCTAATCCCATAAGAGACTCATGACTTCATTCCTATATCTTTCTCCACTATTCTGCATCCAGACTGCAATATCCTCTTCTGTAAAAAAATCATCTTCCCATGCTCCCATAAGAGCCTAAACAGCACTGGCTTTTTCACAATCGCACATGCAAATGTAGTGAAGCCTCATCATGCAAGTGACAGTGCTGGCAAGTAGGTGATGGGGCAATACCTCAATGATGCCGCAAGCCATTAGTGGCTATAGAGTCGTGACATAAAAGCCACAGAAAGAAGCGAATCTTTTTCGAGATCTTCCACCTCCAAATCCAAGTCTAACTAGTAACTAGACCAAATAACACTTGCATCCAATTTTTCACAAAGCCATTTGTACCTTGAGCTTGCAGTGTACTCACCATCCAAGTTACTCTTCCAAATAAAAACATCTTTGACCCACATATGTAGATGCATCGGCTTGTTAGGTACTAGTCTATAAATACTTCTGTATTTAAAAGATTCGCAGTGATCTAAACTATTTTTCAAAAAATATAATGAGTATATCAATTTATGTGTACATATTTATACACATTATATATTTGTAAACATCAATTGTAAATAAATAAAAAAGAAAAAGGAAAACAATGATAGATGTCGAATGGGGACTTGATGAGGAAGGGAATGGAGCCCACGTCGCGATTTATAATCAGTATCTGCTTTGAAATTCATTAAACGACAGGCGTAGAGAGATATGTTACGTCGTCTAGTTGAAATCGTAGCTGTATTCATCCTATTGTGACTTGAGAAAAAACTGAAACCAGAAACAGATCGAAGTTTCTTCATTTTCTGTGACCCTACCCTCATCATCTCTATCTCTTATCTATCCACGCAAACACATCCTAGAACACTACTTATCGTACCATCAGCCCTCTAAAACAAAATCTCTAACTTTCTGGGTGAATTTTTCATTGGATTAAAATTAAAAAAGGCAATGCTGAAATGTGATCCATCATGGAATTTTATAAAACAAGCAACAAGACAATTCTACAAAGATAATCAATCTTATATAATGCAAGGAAACGTAGATTATGCATTTTCAAAAAAATTGAAAATAGAAGAAAAAACAAATAAATAAGTAAATATAGATTGTGTTCTTTCAAAAAAATGAATATAAATCAAGGGAAAAAGAAAGGAGATGAAGGAGGCTTGTGGTAGTAGTCTGTGCAACCCTTGTTCCAGAATCTTCTCAACTATCCTACCTACCATAGATTTATCTGAGATAGGATTGGGCCTAAAAATAAATGCACATATAAAGGAGGCTTTACCATTCTGTCATTTTAATTTTTCTTTTATGAAAAAACCTCTTGTAAGCCCAAAAGAGTTGGTTCATCATGGACGCTATCAAATGGGCCTTGATAATTTGGGAAGCCCTTGAACCATGTAGGTGATGGCTCGTGAAAATGAGTCACCATTTTTGTTTTGATTTGCTAAAACACGTTCTCCTTAATTTGCTATGTGCATAAGGACAAGTCGAAGATACGTGACGTGAGTCAGAGAACACAGAACAACGAACAGAAATTCGTTACTAATATGAAAAAAGTGTTCTTTTTGAATTTTATTAAAAACAGAAATTCACAACAGTTGTCGGTGGCGTCGTAATCCATACAAATAAATAGTAATAGTTTACTTATTTTATTCCTTGGTTTAGTTTTCTTTGTCATTCTCCCTAATTTCGTCATCCTGGCATCCACTTTTGGTTGTACATAAGATAAGACTGCTTGTGGTCTTCGGGAATCTCCACCAAATAAACAAACAAGATATTGAAAAAAAGGTTCTTTTTTTTTTTATTTTAATGATAAACAATAATCATTCTCTTGTTGATTAAGAGATAAGAAACGCATGGACACAAAAATATTGGTCACTCGCACGTACCCATTAAAACCATTACAGCAACTTAACCAACCTTGATAACTCCATTCCACCCTCTCAAATTTAAAACAAGTACTGGACCATTAACCCATAGTGTCCCAATACATAATTTCTTTCACCGTACCTCCATATATATTATAATTTTGCAAATAGACACTTTAAATTTTAAATGTACATTATTATTATTTAATCAAAGCCAGCGCATGTGATGCGAATGACGTGTGCTGAATTTCAATTGCAGCGTCAGCGGTCAAGCTGTAAGCAGCAATCGCACTTAACTCCTCTCTATATAACGATAGTTTCTTCGCTCTAGATTCATTGCATGAAACTCGACGTCAATAGGATTGATTAAAGGGAATCGTCAATAGGAAGTCAATGCCTTCTTAAGAAGGCTCTGTATTCCTTCCCTTTCCTCTTCCTCTGTTTCCGAACGCTCTGTCAGCCTCTTTCTGTCATTTTCGTTGGAACCTCCGATCTGACTTCTGATCCCGCAGCCATGGTGGAACAAAAGGTGACCTGAATTATTCTTTTATCAGTTTTCGATCTCTAAATTATTCATTTTCTTAGCTAATTGATCACATTGTCTTGTGACTCTTGTCCTTGTCCAGAAAAACTTGATCTTTAGTTCTTGGCTACTTCTCCAGTTGAAACCAATTTGTCTGTGTCAGAACCTAATTCTGTTATAATTAATAATTCTTTTATTTTTTTGGGTCTTGGAACCATGATGGGGCTGGTGAATTTAACAAAGGTTTCTTCTTTTGGTTCTGATAGATACTTATTTTTCTGAACTTATTATTCAGGAGGTAACAATGAGACTGAAGGTTGATCTTCAGTGTTGCAAATGCTATAAGAAGGTCAAAAAGGTTCTCTGCAAATTCCCTCGTGAGTCTCTCGACACTGATTTTCTTGGTGAAAAAATTTGTATGCATTTGAATTGATTAAGCGTAAAATGGAAATCAAATTGAGTTGATTTCTGGGTTTTGTTGAATTTTTGTGAACAAGAGAAATTCGAGAGCAGATGTTCGACGAAAAGAATGGCATTGTTACAATCAAAGTGGTGTGCTGCGACCCAGAAAAGCTCAGGGATAAGCTCTGTTGTAAAGGTCGAGGATGCATCGAGAGCATTGAAATCGTAGAGCCTAAACCGGAAAAAAGGGAGGAGCAGGAAGAACCCAAGAAAACCAAACCAGCCACTGAACTGGAGGTAACTGTTCGGATATGCTGTGGGCCCTGCTCCGAGGGTCGTCGTGGTGGACCATGCTACGAAGGCTGTGTTATGCCGGAACGCAAGCCTGCACCCCCACCTGTTCGTCACCCATACCCACCACCTTGTGTACCTGTTGGGACATGTTGTGGGCCCTGCTCCGAGGGTCGTCCTGGTGGGCCATGCTACGAAGGCTGTGGTAGGCTGATCTGCTACGGCGGGTATTACGGATGGGCTGTCTATGATAGTTACGGTGGGCGCAGGCCTTGTCACGTCAGCCGATGTGATCAGGAATGAAAACCCAGAAGCGTGCACAGTAATGTAATGGATACAATCACAGAGGATCTGTAAATGGTGATCATCATGGATCATCACATCTTATTACGCATGGACTGGAATTACAGAGAATCTGTACTGAAATTTGTTTGTTTCTAATAATTCACGGAAAAGGAAAGTAAATATAGGATCTTTGGTTTGGACAGTTAAATTTGTATCCATATGTTTCATACATTTGATTGAAGGAGTTAGTTACCTAGAATCAAGGTTTTCAGTTGTAAGACCTAGTCTTCAGGGATGTAAATGATAGGAAAATGCACTTCTATCTCCCTCTGAGCATTCAACGTTTCAGGTTGGATGGGTCAGAAGTTAGAACTTATCTTAGACCATCTGTAATGGTGGTGAATTGCAGGGAGTACAGGTACATGAAACATAAATTTATTCGTTTTATAACTAAAAAATATATTTAAAACGTTGATACGTAAATGTTTGTAGTTGAAAGAAATAACAGTTCTATAGCAGTTTTTATGAGCTCCACGTCTGGGCTTTTATTTTTTTTATTATTTTATAATATTTACTGATACCGCACAATTATTTTTATGATAAAAATATATATTTAATAAAAATAAAAAATAAATTAATGATATAAAGTAATTTATGAAGTTTATTTATATAATTAAAATAAATTGTATTACTAAAAAAAATTATTTTTAAATTATTCGGATGATTTGTCATTAGATTTATAAAAAGTTATTAAAAATTAATTATTTAACTTTTTGTAAATTGCATTGTTAAACGAGGGTAACCTTCTAATCCTTACAGTGCTCTGGCAACTTTCCTAGCACAGACCTCACAATGCATATCAACTTTGAGTACTATCTCCGGAGTCTCTTCTTCCTTCTTTTCATCCTTTTTCTCTTCTTTCTTCACTTCTTTGGGTTCCTCTTTCTTCTCCTTTAGCAGCAAACAGAAAATTTTAGGTGAAAAACTCCGAAAAATCTCTTTAGCAGTAGTAATACTATCTTAGCTTTGAGAAGAAGAACTGGGAAATCAAATTAAACAGAAAGACAAAATATTTTAGAATTTAAAGGAAAAAAAAATGAAAAATTTGAGTGCAGGAGAGCTCTTACTTCACCCATTTCTGTGACAGTAGACAATACCCTCTGCTTGAGAAATTTGAGTAGCCAATGCAAATTTTATAATATGCGGGAGCTAGCTGATGCTCACTCTTTGTATTGTTTCTCTCTCTGTCCCTGGGGGCAATGTGGGAGAGAAGAGCACGTGGGGATTCTGGAAATTGACGGTGGACAGTTTAATGCAAATGACATACGGCCCTTGGCTGAGTCAGCATGTCAAAATTACCCTTTGTATATGTCCTTGATACATGTAGGCCGGTTCGTAGGTGGTACTTCTATTTTAATTGTAACAGTGAGAGAGATTGGTCACACGAGACATTATTTTGAGAAATTTACCTCCATAACAATGCCACATTACTGAATGTTGAGTCTTTTTTCATGAATAATTTATTTATTATTATTATGAACGGTAAAGACAAATTTTAACATTTTAAACTTATTAGAATGCTTTGATGTTCATTTATATTGTCAATAAGGATTTATTAGTTGATCATATCTTACAAAAATGAGTTTGAGTCTTATAGCTAATGTATTTTGTTAGATAATTGTCTTCTTTTTGGTACAAAAAAGTTATTGGGTTAAAAAAAAAAAAAAAAACTACGTCCTCAAAAATCAGGTCCCAGCAGCATCAGCAAATCTAGAAGGTGGCTTCCACCGGTGATGTAAGCGACTCCACTCATCTAGAAGTTCCATAGAGTCATTATAACAAGTGACATGTCTGAGTCCTAAATACCAAGTCGGCCCGAGCCTCTCCACAATAGCCACAGGCTCAGCTTTTAAGTTGTCCGTAACCCCAATGCTAGTTCAAATGACCACTCCATAACCCGCAAGACCTGGGTTCCTAAAACTACTACCATCCAAGTTTAGAATGTACCTATTCCTCAGTAAGCTGTTCCATCTATCCACCTAGCGATGTCCTCCATGCATGTGTTGATGGCTCTCCTAATCCCATAGAGACTCATGACTTCATTCCTATATCTTTCTCCACTATTCTGCATCCAGACTGTAATATCCTCTTCTGTAAAAAAATCATCTTCCCATGCTCCCATAAGAGCCTAAACTGCACTGGCTTTTTCACAATCCCACATGCAAATGTAGTGAAGCCTCATCATGCAAGTGACAGTGCTGGCAAGTAGGTGACGGGGCAATACCTCAATGATGCCGCAAGCCATTAGTGGCTATAGAGTCATGACATAAAAGCCACAGAAAGAAGCGAATCTTTTTCGGGATCTTCCACCTCCAAATCCAAGTCTAACTAGTAACTAGTGCAAATAACACTTGCATCCAATTTTTCACAAAGCCATTTGTACCTTGAGCTTGCAGTGTACTCACCATCCAAGTTACCCTTCCAAATAAAAATATCTTTGACCCACATATGTAGAGATGCATCGGCTTGTTAGGTACTAGTCTATAAATACTTCTGTATTTAAAAGATTCGCAGTGATCTAAACTATTTTTCAAAAAATATAATGAGTATATCAATTTATGTGTACATATTTATACACATTATATATTTGTAAACATCAATTGTAAATAAATAAAAGGAAAATAAAGATAGATAGATGTCGAATGGGAGTGTGAATGGGGATTTCCTGAGGAAGGGAATGGACGCTATCAAATGGGCCTTGATAATTTGGGAAGCCCTTGAACCATGTAGGTGATGGCTCGTGAAAATGATTCACCATTTTTGTTTTGATTTGCTAAAACACGTTCTCCTTAATTTGCTATGTTCATAAGGACAAGTCGAAGATACGTGACGTGAGTCAGAGAACACAGAACAACGAACAGAAATTCGTTACTAATATGAAAAAAGTGTTCTTTTTGAATTTTATTAAAAACAGAAATTCACAAAAGTTGTTGGTGGCGTCGTAATCCATGCAAATAAATAGTAATAGTTTATTTATTTTATTCCTTGGTTTAGTTTTCTTTGTCATTCTCCCTAATTTCGTCATCCTGGCATCCACTTTTGGTTGTACATAAGATAAGACTGCTTGTGGTCTTCGGGAATCTCCACCAAATAAACAAACAAGATATTGAAAAAAAAGTTCTTTTTATTTTATTTTATTTTAATGATAAACAATAATCATTCTCTTGTTGATTAAGAGATAAGAAACGCATGGACACATAAATATTGGTCACTCGCACGTACCCATTAAAACCATTACAGCAACTTAACCAACCTTGATAACTCCATTCCACCCTCTCAAATTTAAAACGAGCACTGGACCATTAACCCATAGTGTCCCAATACATAATTTCTTTCACTGTACCTCCATATATATTATAATTTTGCAAATAGACACTTTAAATTTTAAATGTACATTATTATTATTTAATCAAAGCCAGCGCATGTGATGCGAATGACGTGTGCTGAATTTCAATTGCAGCGTCAGCGGTCAAGCTGTAAGCAGCAATCGCACTTAACTCCTCTCTATATAACGATAGTTTCTTCGCTCTAGATTCATTGCATGGAACTCGACGTCAATAGGATTGATTAAAGGGAATCGTCAATAGGAAGTCAATGCCTTCCCTTTCCTCTTCCTCCGTTTCATTACTCTGATCGCTCTGTCAGCATCTTTCAGTCATTTTCGTCGGAACCTCAGATCTGACTGCTGATCCCGCAGCCATGGCGGAAAAAAAGGTGACCTGAATTATTCTTTTATCAGTTTTCAATCTCTAAATTATTCATTTTCTTATCTAATTGATCATATTGTGTCTTGCGACTCTTGTCGAGAAAAACGTGACCTTTAGTTCGTGGCTGTTATGCTTATAAGCACTGGGTCAGAACCTAATTCTGTTATAATTTAATAATTCTTTTATTTGTTTGGGTCTTGGAACCATGATGGAGCTGGTGAATTCAATAAAGGTTTCTTATTTTGGTTGAATTCTGGTGGATACTTACTTTTCTGAACTTATTGTTCAGGTGGTAACAATGAGACTGAAGGTTGATCTTCAGTGTTGCAAATGCTATAAGAAGGTCAAACAGGTTCTCTGCAAATTCCCTCGTGAGTCTCTCGACACTGATTTTCTTGGTGAAAAAATTTGTATGCATTTGAATTGATTACGCGTAAAATGGAAATCAAATTGAGTTGATTTCTGGGTTTTGTTGAATTTTTGTGAACAAGAGAAATTCAAGGGCAGGTGTTCGACCAAAAGAATGGCATTGTGACAATCAAAGTGGTTTGTTGCGACCCAGAAAAGCTCAGGGATAAGCTCTGTTGCAAAGGTGAAGGATCCATCAAGTGCATTGAAATCGTAGAGCCACCTCCGCCTCCACCTCCTCCTCCTCCTCCGCCTCCCCCTCCACCTCCGCCTCCGCCTCCCCCTCCTCCTCCTCCGCCTCCGCCTCACACATGCCCGCTACCTTGTGAACCTGTTGGGACATGCTGTGGGCCCTGCTCAGATGGTCGTCCTGGTGGGCCATGCTACGAAGGCTATGGTATGCCGGAATGCAAGCGGGTTCCTCACCCGCGCCGACCACCGTGTGTACCTGCTCGGGGATGCTGTGGGCCCTGCTCTGAGGGTCGTCCTGGTGGGCCATGCTACGAAGGCTATGGCATGCCGGAACCCAAGCGCCCACCACCTTGTGCACCTGTTGGGACATGCTGTGGGCCCTGCTCCGAGGGTCGTTCTGGTGGGCCATGCTACGAAGGCTATGGTAGGCCACCATTGATCTGCTTCGACGGGTATTACGGATGGGCCGTCCACGATAGTTCCGTTGGGTGCAGGCCTTGTCACGTGAGCCGTTGTGATCAATACTTCAGCGATGAAAACCCACAAGCGTGCACAGTAATGTAATGGATACAATCACAGAGGATTTGTAAATGGTGATGATCATGGATCATCACATCTTATCCACGCATGGATTGGAATTATGGAGAATCTGTACTGAAATTTGTTTGTTTCTAATAATTCACGGAAATCTTTGGTTTGGACTGTTAAATTTGTAGCTGTATGTTTCATACATTTGAAGATAAGTTAATAAAAAGAGTTTGCAAATTCTTATAATTATTTACATATATATATATATATATATATATATATATATATATATATATATATAATTAGTTAGTTACACGTATTGCAGCAGGGCTTGTTTAAGTATTCAACTCAAACTCTTATCTCTTTCATCTGTTACGGATTTACAGTCTTCAATATCAATATTGATGCTCGATTTAAATTTGATCAAGATCGACCCAAGCTCAGTCGGTTATGCAGAGTTCTAAAATTCCTTTGGTCGGAGTTCAAACCTCCTTTAAGTCAAAATTTTATTAAATTGATTTCTTTAGGGTATTAATATCGCTTCTAAGTAATGGAGTGAAAATGATTTAGTAATTGATAATCTCAAAAAGTGAACTTTGGTTGGATGGAACATAAAGTGGTTGGTTGGCAAGTAAATGTCCACGTAAAAGATTACTTTTTTGTTCCAAAGTAACGAATCAACTTTCTATCCTCGGAATGTATTCATTGTACCATAGTTATTTTTATTGCGCATTTTCCAAACAAGAACAAATTCGACTCCGAACTTTAAGGACGAACACTAGCTGGTTGATTGAGACGTCGTTTATAAACAACCCTAAAAGCAAATTTTCATTTAAACTGAATTCAAGTTGTTAGATAGAGGAAAAAGATTACAATATATTGATAGATTTTACTTTTCCGTAAAAAAGAGAGAAAAAGACAAGTCATCAAGCATTGTCGTTTAGATAAATTTTGAATCATTGCTACCTATTGATGGGTTCATATGATAATGACAAGTTGAGAAGCATGCTCCTCTTATATTGGCTTTCAGCTTTCAACCTCTTTAATTAGATGTCGTTTGCATCAATTGCATGCTTATATTATATTTTCAAGAAAACAAAAATTGTTTTCTATCTTCCACTGCTTGTGAGCAATCATTGATTAATTCTCTCAAGTGTTAAAATGGAATAGGAGTGACCCTGCCGACATTAAGTTTGGCCAATTGAAAATTGTTTTGATGGCCATAGGACTAATATTTCATTAATCATGTATGTGGATTGATTCCAGTAAGTGAAGTTGATAAATAAATTAATTAAGGGTAGAAGGTGTTGCTTGCCCGATTAAACTATATATCCACAAATGGATTAACAGGATAATATTTTTGTTTCATTTAAACTTGTCTGTTTTAATTTTACAATTAATGCTAATTAAGATAATAAAGAGTTTACTTAAGTGTGGAGTAGTTACCTTGCTTCTGAGGGTAATTTGATAAGCTGAAAAAGGGAAGTAGTTTAATTTGACTGGGTGAGGACATAAAGTGGTTGGCAAGGATATGCCTACTTTTGAGCTTTGTTTAAAGTAATAAACGACATTTCTAATCTCATCACGCCCATAACCACTTTTATGACTCAATATTATTGTAGGGTTCACATCCATAAGTTATGGTAAGTTAACAACTTAATAACTATCTATCAACAAAATTAGTATAACTTATGAATTATTTATTTATTATCTCGTTATTTTATTTTATTCTCTTATAATTAATTAAGAATTATAAAATAACATTGTTTGAATTATTAATGTTTTACTATTAAAAAAAAAGAAAGAAAATAAGACCGGAAACTACTAATCTTGTGGACAACTAACTGGGCGTTGTTGTGTGTTTGGTCAAAACAACTATACTTTTGTGTTTGTTGTGTTGATGAATGGCTTTTGCATGTTTAATAGTAATAATCACGTTACGCAAAGTGACAATAAAAATGTTTGGCACCCAGTGTCAATATGTTTCCTTTTACACCAACTACCGATAATTCTCTCAAAAGAATTACAAATAACTCACTAGAAAGGTTGAGGTGCAAGATACTTGGGCCTGAATTTGTCCGAATGGCCCAACCGACCCCCGAAATTCGAATGGGTAATAGATATTTTCGCTTTGCCTCCTTCGATAAGGCAAGGCTAAGACACTCCTTCCCACTGTAACGGGAAGCCAACTGAAAACCAGACAGAGCAAAGAGGGAAAATGGCTTTGCATCTTTGCTCTTCACCTTTTTCCCTCCTCTACGAGCGCCAACCTCTCTTCAGTTCCCCATGTCCTTTGCACAAGTTTAAAGCTGGAAACTTTGCTTTCTCGTATAAACTGCCTCAATCCAAGACCTTTATTCATGTTAACCACGTTTCATTACGGGAACCAGTCCCACAAACAGAACACGTAAGTTCTGCAGAAGATTCAAATTTTCAGGACACAGGCGGAAAATCTACTCCTTCGTCTAAAAGCTATATTTGGGTCAACCCCAGAATTCCCAAAGCTAAGCTGCTTCGGAAAAAATCCTTCCATTCCAGGTACACTAGTCTCATGAATTTTTCCGACTCTCTGGATTCGTGTAATGCCAGTGAGGAAGATGTTTATGAAATTTTGAGCGGTTTGGATGATAATATTTTGGAAGAGAGAGAAGGTGAAGTGAAGGAGAGAGAAGAAAAGAGAGTTGTAAATTGAGAGGTTGATGCATTGTTAATGAGATTCACTATTTTTTTTTATATTTTTTTTAAAAAAAAAAAAATTTATAAGGTAAAATAAATAATTATAAAATTTATTTAAATTTTTTTTAAAATTATAAGAATGAAAACAAAAATTATATAAAATAATATATTATTATAAAATTTATTAAAATAATATAAATAATTAAAATATAAAATTTTAATAAACACCATCATTAAAGATGATATAAGTAAAGTGGAGATTCTGAAAATCTGAAGCGACGTGAGCCGGAGAACACACAACAACAAACAGAAATTCATTACTAATATAAAAAAATAAAAAAGTATTCTCTTTGAGTTTTATTAAAAATAGCTAGTTTTACTCTCAATACGGTCGTGACAGTTTGACAATAATAAAATAATTTTATTAATTCTGAAATTATTATTATCTTTTTAAAAATTAAGTTATAATTAAAAATTTTATTTATTTTAAAATTTATGTATTTATTTTATTTTATTTCATTTTTAAAAAGACACTGTAAAATAAATAAGAGATAAATTCAAGAATAAGTTATATGTAAAAAAAATATTATACATCTCACAATATTTGTCAAAAATAATTATCTAAATTAATTGTGCAAAATAAGCATTTGTTAAAAATACTTACCCAAATTAGTTGCGCAAAATAAGATATGACCCAAAACTATATTTTATTTTTTACTAAAATAAATATTATAATCTTTAAAACAATAACAAAAAGATAAACATATATACATAAAATTTTTAGATGAATCTAGGGTACTTTCATCTTTCAAGACAGATAAACTGTCCATGTAGATGACACTTATACTCACCTAAGTTAGATATTGTAAGCTCAGTCTTATAAAAAATCAGACTACGTATCCTTTCATGATAAGTGAGGGACTTCAGAATCCTAAAAATTCAAATGCACCCTAAAGTGTATGCATGTTAATTACAATTTAAAATTTGGGAATGGGTTACAACAAAAATTTCATGGGAAAAAGGGGCATTATCTTAACAATAACAAACTTATTAGCAGCTCCAGCACAAGATTGATTTTATGTAAGAATACTGTCGCAGCTTGTTCTCATTTGTCCAACACATTGCAGACAAAACATGTATATATGACCAAAAGAACAAAAGTATTCCAAATTTTCAATGACAAATCAAATTTAAACTACCATCATGAAATTGGTAAAGCAGCATAGCAGGATAACAAAGCGATATTTGAATATTTCAACCAAAAATCACAGCATCCTCATAGAGAACAACCTAAGATGAAGACGCCAAAACACATATTCCAAATTCTTACAACCTTTCAAACTAAATGGCCAATAATCAATGACAAACCAGATTTAAACTAACATCATAGCATTAATAAAGCATCATAGCACTGACAACAAAGTCATATCCAAACATCTAGACCACAGTGGCAACAAAGTCATATCCGAACATCTGGACCAAAAAAATCACATCTTTGTAGAGAACACAACTTAAGATGCAGACAAAAAAAAAAAAAAAAAACCATTAATGAAAAGAACCAGAACAAATAACAAGGTTGACTAGAATTGGTAAGAAAATAGGGAAGGATACACGCTTGAAAGGATACAATCGGCAATTCAGACGCAACAGGCACCAAGGAAACATATAAGATTACAAAATTGGACTAAAGAGAAACTAAACGAATGAAACACAAATCCAAGAAACAGGGCAGTGATGAAGTTGCAAAGGGCGGGTGGCTGCTAGAAAATCAAAGTAACCAATGGCGAAAAACATTAACAGACCAAAGAACGAAGTTGCAGCCACCAATGCAACTTATACCTCAAAACAAGCCATCCAAGTCTCATAATCAAGTATCACTTCCAGATCAATCCTAAGGCAGCAACAATCTCAAGTCTCCAAAGAAAATTTGCTTAGCTCCATTTAATGACACATGCAGACCCAATAAACTCTTAAAAAGAATTGTAAACTCAAAATCATTTTATCGGACTCCTTGGAAGCCAAACAAATGACACAGAGGAATAGATTCCATGACCAAAATTGAGAAACACAATTTAAACCCAGAACAAGAAACATTTTCCACTGTCAATCAACCAAAAACTCAACCCATGAGAATCAGCTAAATCAAACACTTAAGCTTAATTAGGGACCTTCAAACAAACCATCCCGGTCTCATAATTCATTATCTCTAACTCAAAAGATGACAGTAAAACTCCCTGAAACTTAATCAGTACCATAAAATCACTGTAAAGCAAACACAGGACTAGCTAATATCCACAGAATTAATGGCTAAAAGAAGCTCCGCATCATACATGAAAAACAAACATCCGAATGTCAACCCATCAACAAAACCAGAATTCACCAAAGCAGATAATGGAAAAGATCAGCCAAATAACTAGTACAAACAATTCTTCAAACCCAATTTAGACACGACAGAATTTCTGGGGTGAAGGCGCAAAACAGTATAAGAACAAAAACTAATGAAATGGATGCAAATATGAACTCAGTCTCAGAACCTACTATCAACAAAGAACAGAAGCCAAATTCAAATAATTCAAACTCAATAAATCAAAGAACTGTTGAAGAACGAGAGAGGGAACTTCCAAATTCACTTATAATATTGCAGAACAATATGTGTGCATGCGGAAGAAAACATGCATGCCGCAGATAGCACCGAAGAGCAGCAAAACAATGGAAGATTTTTGGAAGAGAGCCAAGAGCTTCACTGAAGAAGCTGCCAAGCAATCCCAAAGCCTAACCAATACTGCTAAAATCGCTGATTTGGTCTCCGAAACCCCTCTCGTGTTTTGTTTCTCTTTTCCTTCTCGCCTTTTTCGTTTTTCTTCGATTCTTCTCCGATATTCCCTCTTAAAATCCCTCTCTGTTCTGCCGCCGAACAAGCTCCCACTCTTTCTCTATTTCTCCACTTGCTTCTCCGCGAATTCCGCCTCGCTTCCACTTGCTCTCAACAACTCGTTCTCCCCCCTCCGCTTCGCGATTCTTCCATTTTCCTTTTTTTTTTTTTTTTTTTTCTTTTCACCGCCCTTTCTTTCCTTTTCCTTTTCTTTTTCTTTCTCCTTTTCTCTTCTGCTTTCTGTCGCTGTTTCCCCTTTTTCTTTTTCTTTTCTCTTACGTTTTCTTTTTTCAGTTTCTCGTCAGTTTTCTTTTTTCTACTATTTTCTTTCTTTTCCTTTTCTTTTTCTTATTTTTTATTATTATCTTAACAAGAAGAAACTTCTTAGCAGCTCTACAAGAATGATTTAATGTAAGAATCCTGTTCTCATTTGTCCAACACATGTATATATACTGACCAAAAGGACAAAACTATTCCAAATTTTACAAAGCGATATTCGAATGTTTCCTTTTCTTTTTCTTTTTCTTTTCTTTTCATCGCCCTTTCTATCCTTTTCTTTTTCTTTCTTCTTTACTCTTCTGCTTTCTGTCGCTGTTTCCCCTTTTCTTTTTCTTTTCTCTTATGTTTTCTTTTTTCTGTTTCTCGTCAGTTTTCCTTTTTCTGCTATTTCTCCTTTTCTCGTTTATTTCTTCACTGCCCTCTTTTTTCCTATTTTTTACTACTGTTGCTTTTTCTTCTCTTCTTTTTTTTTTTTCTTCTACTGCTACTACATTTCCCTTTTTCTTCCTTTTCTTTTTTCTCTTTTTTTTTTTCTTTACCGTCTCTTTTCCTTTTCCTCCTTTTTCTTTTTTAATTAATATAAGATGTATAAAAAAATTAATTAATTTTTTCTTCTTTTTTTCCTTTATTTTTTTGAAAAAACATAACAAAATAAAATACAAAGAAATAACAATAAATATAAAAATAGAATAAAACAAAATAAAATGTCTGGAGTCGTAATCCATACAAATAAATAGTAATAGTTTATTTATTTTATTCCTTGGTTTAGTTTTCTTTGTCATTCTCCCTAATTTCGTCATCCTGGCATCCACTTTTGGCCGTACACAAGACTGTTTGTGATCTTCGGGAATCTCCACCAAATAAACAAACAAGATATTGAAAAAAGGTTAATTTTTTTTTTTTTTTAATTTTAATGATAAACAATAATCATTCTCTTGTAGATTAAAAGATAAGAAACGCATGGACACATAAATATTGGTCACTCGCACGTACCCATTAAAACCATTACAGCAACTTAACCAACCTTAATAACTCCATTCCACCACCCTCTTAAATCTAAAACAACTACTAGCATTTTGCTCCATAGATCTAGCCACACGTGTGTGGTAGTCCATGATATTATTGCACCTCACTAAACCATTAACCCATAGTGTGCTAATACATAATTTCTTTTACCTTACCTCCATATATATTATAATTTTGCAAATTATTATTTTTTTATCATAACGTTTGTGTTTATTTTATTTTAATGATAAATAATAATCATTCTCTTGTCGTACGCCCCAATCCATTAAAAACTATTACAGCAACTTAACCAAGCTTAATAACTCCATTCCACCCTCTTAAATTTAAAACAAGTACTAGCATTTTGCTCCAGATCTAGCCACACGTGTACGGCCAACGTGTGGTAGTCCATGATATTATTGCACCTCACTACACCATTAACCCATAGTGTCCCAATACATAATTTCTTTCACCGTACCTCCATATATATTATAATTTTGCATATAGACACTTTAAATTTTAAATGTACATTATTATTATTTAATCAAAGCCAGCGCATGTGATGCGAATGACGTGTGCTGAATTTCAATTGCAGCGTCAGCGGTCAAGCTGTAAGCAGCAATCGCACTTAACTCCTCTCTATATAACGATAGTTTCTTCGCTCTAGATTCATAGCATGAAATTCAACCTACAAACTCTTGCGTGTACGAATAGGATTGATTAAAGGGCATCGTCAATAGGTAGTCAATGCCTTCTTAAGAAGGCTCTGTATTCCTTCCCTTTCCTCTTCCTCTGTTTCATTACTCTGATCGCTCTGTCAGCATCTTTCTGTCATTTTCGTCGGAATCTCAGATCTGACTTCTGATCCCGCAGCCATGGCGGAACAAAAGGTGACCTGAATTATTCTTTTATCAGTTTTTAATCTCTAAATTATTCATATTCTTAGCTAATTGATCGTAGTGTCTTGCGACTCTTGTCCTTGTCCAGAAAAACGTGATCTTTGGTTCTTGGCTACTTCTCCAGTTGAAACCAATTTGTCTGTGTCAGAACCTAATTCTGTTATAATTAATAATTATTTTATTCTTTTGGGTCTTGGAAACATGATGGAGCTGGTGAATTTAATAAAGGTTTCTTCTTTTGGTTGAATTCTGATGGATACTTATTTTTCTGAACTTATTATTCAGGGGGTAACAATGAGACTGAAGGTTGATCTTCAGTGTTGCAAATGCTATAAGAAGGTCAAAATGGTTCTCTGCAAATTCCCTCGTGAGTCTCTCGACACTGAATTTCTTGGTGAAAAAATTTGTATGCATTTGAATTGATTAAGCGTAAAATGGAAATCAAATTGAGTTGATTTCTGGGTTTTGTTGAATTTTTTGAACAAGAGAAATTCGAGAGCAGGTGTTCGACGAAAAGAATGGCATTGTGACAATCAAAGTGGTTTGTTGCGACCCAGAAAGGCTCAGGGATAAGCTCTGCTGCAAAGGTCAAGGATCCATCAAGAGCATTGAAATCGTAGAGCCACCCAAGCTTAAACCGCAAGAACCGAAGAAGAAAGAACCCGAGAAGCCGCCAGAGAAGCCTAAGGAAAAGCCCCCGGAGCCTGAGAAGCCCAAAGAAAAGCCGCCTTCACCCCCACCGGTTTGTCACCCATGCCCACCACTTTGTGTACCTATTGGGACATGCTGTGGGCCCTGCTCCGAGGGTCGTCCAGGTGGGCCATGCTACGAAGGCTATGGTATGCCCGCACCCCCACCGGTTCCTCGCCCACGCCTACTGCCTTGTGTACCTGTTCGGGGATGCTGTGGGCCCTGCTCCGAGGGTCGTCCTGGTGGGCCATGCTACGAAGGCTGTGGTATGCCGGCACCCCCACCGGTTCCTCGCCCACGCCCACCACCTTGTGTACCTGTTCGGGAATGCTGTGAGCCCTGCTCCGAGGGTCGTCCTGGTGGCCCATGCTACGAAGGCTATGGTAGGCCACCATCGATCTGCTACGGCGGGTATTACGGATGGGCCGTCTACGATAGTTACGGTGGGTGCAAGCCTTGTCACGTGAGCCGTTGTGATCAATACTTCAGCGATGAAAACCCAGAAGCGTGCACAGTAATGTAATGGATACAATCACAGAGGATCTGTAAATGGTGATGATCATGGATCATCACATCTTATTCACGCATGGACTGGAATTATAGAGAATCCGTACTGAAATTTGTTTGTTTCTAATAATTCACTGAAAAGGAAAAGAAATATAGGATCTTTGGTTTGGACGGTTAAATTTGTATCTATATGTTTCAGACATTTGATGATAAGTTAATAAAAAGAGTTTACAAATTCTTATAATCATTTACATATATATATATATATATATATTTAGTTTCTTCGCTTTTAAGTAAGGGGGTGAAAATTATTTAGTGATTGATAAGCTCAAAAAGGGAACTTTGTTTACGTTGGTTGGATGGGGACATAGAGTGGTTGGTTGGAAAGTATATGTCCGTACTTTTTTGTTCTAAAGTAATGAATCAACTTTCTAGCCTCGTATTATAAAAAAAAAAACTTTCTAGCCTCGTAATGTATTGTTGTACCATAAAGTTATTTTTATTGCGCATTTTCTAAACAAGAACAAATTCAACACAGAACTTTAAGGACGAACACTAACTGGTTGATTGAGATGTCGTTTATAAACAACCCTAAAAGTAAATTTTCATTTAACATGAATTCAAGTTGTTAGATAGAGGAAAAAGATTACAATATATTGATAGATTCTTTTTATTTTTTGTTCCATAAAAAAGAGAGAAAAAGACAAGTCATCAAGCATTGTCGTTTGGATAATTTTTGAATGATTGTTAGGCTTCATAAGATAATGACAAGTTGAGAAGCATGCTCCTCTTATATTGGCTTACAGCTTTCAACCTCTTTAATTAGACGTCGTTTGCACCAATTGCATGCTTGTATTATATTTGCAAGAAAAAAAAAATTGTTTTCTATCTTCCATTGCTTGTGAGCAATTATTGATTAATTCTCAGGTGTTAAAATGGAATAGGAGTGACACTGCCGACATTAAGTTTGGCCATAAGAGTAATATTTCATTAATCATGCATGTGGATTGATTCCAGTAAGTGAAGTTGATAAATAAATCAATTAAGGGAATAAGGTGTTGCTTGCCTGATTAAACTATATATCCAAATACGGATTAACAGGATGATATTTTTGTTTCATTTAAACTTGTATGCTTTAATTTTAGAATTAATGCTAATTAAGATAATAAAGAGTTTACTTAAGTGTAAATTAGTTCCCTTGCTTCTAAGTGAGGGGGAAAATTAATGACGATGATTTAGTAATTTGATGAGCTGAAAAAGGGAAATAGTTTAATTTGTTTGGGTGAGGAGACAAATTGGTTGGCAAGTATATGCCTACTTTTGAGCTTTGTTTAAAGTAATGAACGAGCTTTCTAATCCCATCACACCCACAACCACTTTTATAACTCAAATATTATTGTAAGGTTCACACCTTTAAGTTATGGTAACTTAATAACTATCTATGAACAAAACTAGTATCAACTTATGAATTTTTTATTTTGTATCTCGTTATTTTATTTTATTAAAAATTGTAAAATAACATTGTTTGAATTATTTTTTTTAATAATAAAAAAAGGAAAGAAAATAAGACGGGAAACTACTAATCTTGTGGACAACTAACCGGCCGTTGTTGTGTGTTTGGTCATAACAACTATACTTTTGTGTTTGTTGTGTTGATGAATGGCTTTTGCATGTTTACTTGTAATCACGTTACGCAAAGTAACAATAAAAATGTTTGGCACCCCGATTCAATATATTTCTTTTTACACCAACTACCGAAAATTCTCTCAAATAACTCACTAGAAAGGTTGAGGTGCCAGATAATTGGGCCTGAATTTTTCCGAAGGGCCCAACTGGCTCAATAAATTCTAATGGGCTAAGCCCAATTGATAAACCCAACCCTTGAGCACGTGTAATAGATATTTTCGCTCTGCCTCACTCGATAAGGCAAAGGCTAAGACACTCCTTCCCACTGTAACGGGAAGCCAACTGAAAATGGCTTTGCATCTTTGTTCTTCGCCTTCTTCCCTCCTCCACGAGCGCCAACCTCGTCCTTTGCACAAGTTTAAAGCTGGAAACTTTGCTTTCTTGTATAAACTGCCTAAATCCAAAACCTTTATTCATGTTAACCACGTTTCATTACGGGAACCAGTTCCACAAACAGAAGACCTAAGTTCAGCAGAAGATTCAAATTTTCAGGACTCAGGTGGAAAATCTACTCCTTCGTCTAAAAGCTACATTTGGGTCAACCCCAGAAGTCCCAAAGCTAAGCTGCTTCGGAAAAAATCCTTCCATTCCAGGTACACTAGTCTCATGAATTTTTCCGAGTCTCTGGATTCGTGTAATGCTAGTGAGGAAGATGTTTATGAAATTTTGAGCGGTTTGGATGATAATATTTTGGAACAAGACGCTGTAGTTATTCTTAATAACATGTTGAATCCTGAGACTGCACTGCTTGCTCTTAAATACTTTCAGAGCAAGATTAAACCTACCAGTGAGGTGATTCTTTACAACGTGACCATGAAAGTTTTTAGAAAGTCTAAAGATATTGAAAGAGCGGAGAAGCTGTTTGATGAAATGCTTGAAAGAGGGGTCAATCCCGGTAACCGTACTTTTTCAACTATAATCAGTTGTGCTAGGATGTGTGGTTTGCTAGATAAGGCTGTGGAGTGGTTTGAGAAGATGCCCAGCTTTGGGTGTGAGCCTGATGATGCCACATACTCTGCCATGATAGGTACTTATGGACGGGCAGGGAATATTGATATGGCTTTGAGCCTTTATGATCGCGCCCGAACTGAGAAACGGCGCATTGATACAATAGCATTCTCAGCATTGATAAATATGTATGCGACGTCAGGAAATTATGATGGATGCTTAAATGTCTATGAAGAAATGAAGGCTCTTGGTGCTAAGCTTAACGTGGCTATATATAATACTCTGTTGTATGCGATGGGGAGAGCTAAGAGGCCCTGGCAGGTCAAGACTATACATAAAGAAATGATAAATCGTGGGTTATCGCCGACATATGGAACCTATGCAACTCTTTTACGAGCCTATGGTAGATCACGATACGCTGAAGATGCACTTAATGTCTACAAGGAAACGAAGGGAAAGGGAATGAATTTGACTACGGTTCTTTACAACACCCTTTTATCTATGTGTGCTGATGTTGGCTACTCAGATGAGGCTGTTGAAATTTTTGAAGATATGAAAAGTTCTGGAACTAGTCAGCCTGACAGGTGGTCATTTTCAGCATTGATTACCATATATTCCTGCAGTGGGAAAGTCTCAGAGGCAGAAGCGACGTTAAATGAAATGATAGAATCTGGATTTGAGCCTGATATTTTTGTTTTAACATCTCTTGTCCAGTGCTATGGAAAAGCCAAGCGTACCGATGATGTTGTGAAAACATTTAATCGACTCCTCGACTTAGGCATCACCCCAGATGATTGCTTCTGTGGTTGTCTTCTGAATGTTATGACCCAAACGCCCAAAGAAGAGCTTAATAAGCTATCAGAATGCATTGAAAAGGCTAATCCCAAGCTAGGTTCCATGTTAAGATATTTGGTGGATGAGCCCGAGGGAGATGTAACCTTTAGAAAGGAAGCATCAGAACTCTTTGATTCAATTGGTGCCGAAGTAAGAAAGGGCTTTTGCAATTGTCTGATTGATCTTTGTGTCAACTTGAATATGATGGACAAAGCGTGTGAGCTGCTGGACCTTGGGTTGACGCTTGACATATATACAGATATACAGTCCAGGTCTCAATCTCAGTGGTCTCTACATCTGAAGAGTCTGTCACTTGGAGCTGCTCTAACCGCATTACATGTCTGGATAAATGACTTGTCCAAGGCTTTGGAATCGGGAGAGGAACTTCCACCATTGCTTGGAATTAACACTGGGCTTGGGAAACACAGGTATTCAGACAAAGGTTTGGCCGGCGCGTTTGAATCACATTTGAAGGAGCTAGATGCTCCATTCCGGGAGGAGGCTGGCTGGTTTTATACTACCAAGTCAGCAGCCCAGTCATGGTTGGAGTCAAGGGGTTCACCTGAATTAGTTTAGGCATGATTTTTTAAGCGTCTGTAATTTGTGTAAATGATGTGCCCCTCACTTTGTAATTTTGTTTTAGTATATATTCAAATTCAAATAATGAAATTTGTTCTAGTTTTGGATATCTTTATTATTTTTCACCTGAATGATATCCTTATTTTTAAGGTATAAATTAATAATAATTTTATAATTAATCTATTTAATTTTCTTAAAATATTTGATAAAAATCAATTAAGTAATTTTTATTCTATTTTCAATATCTATTCTTTCATTGATTGTAAATTAGAATAAAATAAATTAGTCTTTTTAAGTTGAAATAAAAATAAATGTTAAGGAAATATATATTATATTCCCAAAAAATATATAATATTTTTAAGTATATATATTTTTATTATTTCAAATTATAATAAAAATAATATTAACAAGTGGAATAGATAGTGAGATCAGATATAAGGTAATTTGTAAGATTTATTTAAGAATTATATTATTAAAAAATAAATTCTTAAAATTATATAAAATAAAATGAGATAATAATATGTTGTGAGTCTCCTAAAAAAATTAGCTAAAAACTCCTAGTGAAGTTTACAAGACGCACTAATAGATATTTTTGCTTAGCCTCCCTCGATGAGGCTTAGGCTTAGGCACTTCTTCCCTCTGTAACGAGGAGCCAATTGAAAACCAGACGTAGCAAAGAGGGAAATGGCTTTCCATCTTTGCTCTTCGCCTTCTTCCCTTCTCCACGAGCGCCAACCTCTCCGCAGTTCCTCATATCCTCTGCACAAGTTTAAAGCTGGAAACTTTGCTTTCTCGTATAAACTGCCTCAATCCAAAACCTTTCTTCATGTTATCCATGTTTCGTTACAAGAACCAATTCCACAAAATGAAGAAGTAAGTTCAGCAGAAGATACAAATTTTCAGGACTCAGGTGGAAAACCTACTTCGTCTAAAAGCAACATTTGGGTCAATCCCAGAAGTCCGAAAGCTAAGCTGCTTCGGAAAAAATCCTTCGATGCCAGGTACACTAGTCTCGTGAAATTAGCCGAGTCTCTGGACTCGTGTAATGCCAGTGAGGAAGATGTTTCTGAAATTTTGAGCGGTTTAGGTGATAATATATTGGAAAAAGACGCTGTAGTTATTCTTAATAACATGTTGAATCCTGAGACTGCACCGCTTGCTCTTAAATACTTACAGAAGAAGATTAAACCTACTAGGGAGGTGATTCTTTACAACGTGACCATGAAGGTATTTAGAAAGTCCAAGGATATTGAAAGAGCGGAGAATCTGTTTGATGAAATGCTTGAAAGAGGGGTCAATCCTGATAACCGTACTTTTTCAACTATAATCAGTTGTGCCAGGATGTGTGATTTGCCAGATAAGGCTATGGAGTGGTTTCAGAAGATGCCCAGCCTTGGGTGTGAGCCTGATGATGTCACATACTCTGCCATGATAGATGTTTATGCACGAGCAGGGAATATTGATATGGCTTTGAGCCTTTATGATCGCGCCCGAACTGAGAAATGGCGCATTGATACAGCAACGTTCTCAACATTGATTAAAATGTATGGGATGTCAGGAAATTATGATGGATGTTTAAATATATATGAAGAAATGAAGGCTCTTGGTGCTAGGCCTAACGTGCTTATATATAATAGTATGTTGGACGCCATGGGGAGAGCTAAGAGGCCCTGGCAAGCCAAGAATATATATAAAGAGATGATAAATAGTGGATTTTCACCGACTTTTGGAACATATGCATCTCTTTTACGAGCCTATGGTAGATCACGATATGGTGAAGATGCACTCAATGTCTACAAGGAAATGAAGGAAAAGGGAATGCATTTGAGTACAGTTCTCTACAACACCCTTTTATCTATGTGTGCTGATGTTGGCTATGCAGATGAGGCTTTTGAAATTTTTGAAGACTTGAAGAGTTCTGGAACTAGTCAGCCTGACAGTTGGACATTTTCAGCTTTGATTACCATATATTCCTGCAGTGGGAAAGTCTCAGAGGCAGAAGCGATGTTGAATGAAATGATAGAATCTGGATTTGAGCCTGATATTTTTGTTTTAACATCTCTTGTCCAGTGTTATGGAAAAGCCAAGCGTATTGATGATGTTGTGAAAACATTTAATCGACTCTTAGATTTAGGCATCACTCCAGATGATCGCTTCTGTGGTTGTCTTCTGAATGTTATGACCCAAACGCCCAAAGATGAACTTAATAAGCTATCACATTGCATTGAAAAGGCTAATCCCAAGCTAGGTTCTGTGTTGAGATATTTGGTGAAAGAGCCCGAGGGTGATGTAAATTTTAGGAAGGAAGCATCAGAACTTTTTGATTCTCTTGGTGCCGAAGTAAGAAAGGCCATTTGCAATTGTCTGATTGATCTTTGTGTCAACTTGAATATGATGGACAAAGCGTGTGAGCTGCTGGACCTTGGGTCGACGCTTGACATATATACAGATATACAGTCCAGGTCTCAATCTCAGTGGTCTCTACATCTGAAGAGTCTGTCACTTGGAGCTGCTCTAACCGCATTACATGTCTGGATAAATGACTTGTCCAGGGCTTTGGAATCGGGAGAGGAACTTCCACCACTGCTTGGAATTAACACTGGGCATGGGAAACACAGGTATTCTGACAAAGGTTTGGCTGGTGCGTTCGAATCACATTTGAAGGAGCTAGATGCTCCATTCCATGAGGATCCTGAGAAGGCTGGCTGGTTTTTAACTACAAAGGCAGAAGCCCAGTCATGGTTGGAGTCAAGGGGTTCACCTGAATTAGTTGCAGCATAATTCTTGAAGTCTCTGTAATTTGTGTCAATGATGTGCCCCTCACTTTGTATTTGCTTTCATTTCTTTATAGGAAATTTTGTTTTAGTATATTCAAATAATAAACTTTGTTCCACTTTTGGATGTCTTGGAGTATACTAGAACCTAAAACATTATCCGGTTGGGATCCTTTACTGGACTCGGGAGCTGTTGTTTTATTCCGAATTGTATCATCTGTGGTACTCTTTCATTAGGCTGGATGCAAACCTCATGGCAGGGAGGATTTTAAGTGAGGATTGGGTAATCGGAATTGATTGTGGCAAGGACAACATATGACTGTATAAACTTTACTCATGCTCGTACCCAGCATACGTGTTCCTCAGTTTTTGCTAAGATTGATCTGTTTGCTTATGAATTATATGCTTCAATTTTAGAGGAGAAACAAAGTAAAAATGATACCTTTCATTCTTAAACTAGAAGCATATTCTATTCCACTTAATAATTGCCTTGAAGATACTTTTTCTTTTCCCGCACAGAGACAACCTCTAAACAACTCACTCTGGTTGTTTTCTATATTCCAGCAATTGGTTTCCAAATTGTTCCTCATGTTTCATGTCTGTAATAGTGCATTTGACAATCTTAGTTTGTATGTAAAAATTCACAAAACAATAAGAGATATCATACATCTAAATGTAGACAAACACATAAAATACTGTCTGTACAGAGTCAGATTCCCAACCACCTTTCTCAACTGGGAACGCTTATTGCAACAAATCAACTCACTATCTTTTTTTTTATTTACATAGAGAAATCACAAAACAATCATTAATAAATCAATGGCCTTCATCTTTCTCCAAATAAAGAATCTTCAATGCTCTTTTGTGACCCTGCAACAGTTTCATAGCAATGAAAAGGTTTAGTGTCAGACACTGAAAAATTCTCAATTTTTAATAGATAGATTGAAGAGGAATAATAACCTTTTGGAGACGCTTGTGCTTCTGTTTTTCCTGTGATCATCTGGTTTGGTTGATGCGGCTTCCTTCTCTCTAGCAACTGCTTCTCTTTTCATTTTCTTCCACTCAACTTCCATGGCCTTTGTTAGAGCATCAACTTTCTTCATGAGCATCTGGAGAGCAATATCTCATGTCTTTAATTCTATGTGCATAAGGGAATAGTTTTAAAAGGAAAGGAGGGATATGTAGCTGCCAATAGTACCTTTATTTCATCGTCTTTAGTTCTCAAATCACCGTCTTTCATTCCACAACATTTCCTCAAATTAATGACCTCTTTTTGAAGCCTATCATATAGAAAACCTGAGACCAAATCATCACTGCTTGAATCATTGATGCTCTTGCTTCTGGACTCTTCATCCACACCAGCACCGTTTTTGATTTCTGCTGCTTCTCTTTCATCGTCGCGCCTGTTTAAACTCCTCTCTGTGTTTTCCTGCATTTCATTTTCTTTTTCACCACTATCGGCAATTTTGCTTCTTGATGCCCATATACCTTTCTTCAACAGATTTTCTGCAGAACTATTTTTCTTTTTCAATGTTCTCGCCTGCTTTAGGTCCTCAGGAACAATGTCTATGTTGTGTTTTACATTTGACTGCTGGAAGAATGAGCTCCCAATGGTAGATCCCCTAGGTTGTGATGTGGACCTCTTTCTTAGTCCAGCATTGGTTGTAAGGAAACCTAGGATGCTAGATTTTTCTGCTTTTGGAGACACAGAAGATGCATTGGAATTAATTGGGTTACTTGAGACATGCTTTAAGCCTTCTTCCAATGTTTTGAGCCTCAGCCTCAGTTTATCCTAAAGGAAACAGCAGATAGCATCGTAAGTAGAAAGATCAATTAGTTGTTCACGGGGAAGGCAATGAATCATACACTTACCTTTAACTGTGCTTCTGCCTTAGCTGTTCTCTCTGAGACAGCTAGCTTGTCTTTCAGTCGCTGCATTTCTGCCTGCAGAGGCAAGTGCATAATTAATCATAGGGAAAATTGCTGTATTCTTGACCATAATTTGACCAAGTTTTATGAAAATGAAGCCTTTTGAAATGGTCTTTGTCAACATTTATGTGATTCTCTGGTTTGGATTTCTCTTAGAAAGCTCTATGAGGAAAACAAGATCGAAAGTGTTCCAAAGAAGAGTTTTTGGGAAAAGATATATATATACCTGCAGAATTCTTCTCTCTTCAAGCCATTGCTTAACAGGCATGACTTTGTCATTTTCATCCTTCCACTCATTAGCCACAACGGTTGCAACCCTGTTGGCT
Organism: Bauhinia variegata; assembly: GCA_022379115.2. Classification (NCBI taxonomy): domain Eukaryota; kingdom Viridiplantae; phylum Streptophyta; class Magnoliopsida; order Fabales; family Fabaceae; genus Bauhinia; species Bauhinia variegata. The sequence goes on along the minus strand of CM039438.1, from coordinate 2,777,875 downwards.
GAAACTTTTATTCTTGCTAGTTCCCTCTCCAAAGTCCTTTTCTCTTCCTAAAATTTTTGTTCTAAACCATGTTAATACATAGAAGATAAACTAGCAATTAGTAATATTTTCAATTATGCAGAAAAAGTCAAGGACAATAAGATATGCCTACTTGCAATTCAGAAATCTGTCTCTTGTAATCACGAACAGCATTAGCAGTGGCTCCACTTGCTAGAATAACCTCCTCAAGTTCTTGAATGGTTTGGCTAAGTTTTTCAACTTCCAAAACCTTTTGGCGATGGGTTTTCTCTAGGAGCTTGTTCTCCTCCTGTTCATGGTAGTTTAGTTGTGGATTAGCTGAATAACTCACACTTCACATTAGAAACCAGATATTGAAAGAAGAGCAACATCGGACATCGTGCCTGGCATATCTCAATCTGTCTCCTCAAGTCAAAATTCTGATTTTGAACTTCCTCAACTATTAAAGCTCTTTCCAATGCACTTCTCAGAATCCTCTCTGCTTCAAGCAATGCTGATTCTTTTGACTTTGTCAATCGTTCCAAGGCTTTCTTGTCTTCTTGTAGAGCTGTAATCTAAAAGGACAAAGGAAGCTAGTATTATCAGTATACGCAATTTACTAATACTGTGACTCTATCAAATCTTTCCTGAAAATTGGATTATTTGTACCTCATTCTTGCACATCTTTATCTCAGCCTCTAGAGGAGCAATGACACTCTCAAGTGGAAGAAAATCATTATCCTTTTGATCTGCATACACCCTTCGAAGAGTTGCTTCTGCAGCATATTGTGCAGCCAATGCATCTTCCTTTTCTTCTGCCAATTTCTTGATTTCAAGATTCTGCATATGAATAGATTTCGGAGACACGTATTAGAGTCTGGGATTGTTGGGCATGGTTCTAAGAAAATACTAATACCGGTTCAGCAAACCTTATTTTCAAGAAGTTCCTCAGTAGCTCTGAGTTTCTTGTCCAGTTTATTGACTTCATTTCTCAGCTGAAATTAGAGCAGAAAAAATTAGCACCAAGATATTTGCACTTTTTTTGTCCTGTTATAATCAAATGCATAGGACAACCGAATCTATTTTCATGTCCTTTTCTCTGATGCAGTGGAACTGGTGACAATCATGCCACTATGGTACCTGGTTGATATCAGAAAATTTAAAGGGTACCTCTTCTATGGCCTTGTCCTTCAGAGCTTCAGTTGTCCTTAATCCCTTAATTTCACCGTGGAAAATCACTAGTTCCTTGTCTTTTTCTGCAATGAAGTTGAATTTCAGTCATAGATGAATTAAAAGACCACTCTCGCGCTTGAGACTAATTTCTGAACTTGGTTTGAGATTAGCAAGAAGAAACCAGAATCAAAAATCAGGGAATCATGCTGGAACAAAGAGATTAATGATTTTAATGAAACAGAAACGTGAACCTTTGAGTTGATTTTGGAGATGGTTAATCTCCAACACAACTGGGTCTTGCTGAAGCAATGGAAGGTCTTGTCCACTATGTTGTTCTTCGTTGCACACCATTTTTGTTGTTGTCATCTCTGGGAAATGCAAAGGTAATGGAGAATTCAACAACAACTGGGATCTTACAGGTTTATATATATGTGTGTGATATCTGTTACGATTTCTTATTTTGGACTTGGAGGTACAGAGAGAGACACAGACAGACAGAGTCCAGAAACACGAACAACAATTGGAGGGTTGCCGGGTATTATATAGTACAAAGTTTTCAAGGAAAAATCCATTTGTTTAAGGAATTGACCTCAAAGAGAGGGAAGTAAACTTGAAACGCAAACAAAGCCGGCCAAGCCGGCTACTTTCAGCTTCATAATAACGAATACTTTCTCTCTTACTTTTTTCTCATCAATATTGATTTTCCCTTTACAATTTAACCTGTATATGTTTCTAATATTACCATGAAATCTAATTCAAATTTAAATTTTTAAAAAATTATGTTTTTATTATTGTTTCTTTTGGTTTAAGAAAAAAGGAGAGGCAGTTAGGTTCCATAAGTAAAGTACATAGATAATTGCAGCTGCAGCTTGTTTGATTGTTGGGGTACATTATTGTTGTGATTTAACCTGAGTTTAGAGTGAGACAAAGGCTGTTGTTGTGATTATTGAATTAACCCTGCAAGTTACTTACTCTACAAAATGATGGCTCTGCCTCTGTTAAATCATAAAACTTTGATGGTTAAATCAGAAAATCATGTGTCTTCTTTATTTTTACCTAAGGGTAAAACAAATTAAAGACTAATTAATTAACCACAGCTTAAGCTAAGTGAAAATAAAACTTTTAGCAGAAGCTAGGTAAAACCTAGTACTTGGTTGGTTAATAATAATAATAACAGTGCATTAGTTAGTGATATTTGGTACAACATTTGTTTCATTTGCGTAGCCTCAACCTTGTAAGATAGACATAAAAATGCTCAAATAGACCTAATTAAATTATGTTATCCAAACTTGGTGACTATGATTGGGAGTAGGTGCCATTTAATCTTCTCATTCTGTAAATTAACAACCATTTTTATAGATAATGTTTCTTTAGGTGATAAAATAACAATAACTATAAATATTATTATTAATAAAAAAAATTAAAGTTCCATGTTAATTAATTCTTGTGAAATTGATTGTCATAATCTGTCTATATCGATGGAATCACTCTTTTCTGGACTATTGAATTGCTTAAGCGCTAAAACCGTTTTTGGATGACTCAATTTGCCTGGGTGGATGTCATTCGGAAAAAAACTTTAGGCCTATAACCAAGAAAATGAGCTACTCATGACACAAAAGTGAAAAAGACCAACCAATTTTTTAAACATGTTAATTAGTATTTGATTTTTAATTATGTGAATAAAAAAACTTTATTAAGTATAACCATTTTAATAATCTTTGTATTTTAAAAATAATTAAATCTCCAACTCTTTATTAAGGGGGGCCTGCTAAAAAAAGAAAAAGATTTAAAGATGAGTCCAAGTAATTGTTACTTGTCAATTCTCAGCTTTGCTTAAAAGTATATATACTTAAATAAATAAATGTATATTAAACAAAGCCATTTAGCAAATTTTGGCTGTAGCTATATTGTCTTTGAGTAGCTAGACGATAAAGGAAAGACTTCACCAACAACAAATGATTCATTTTAAAAAATAAAGAGAGAGAGAGAGAGAGAGACAAGGCATCACTACAATAACAAACCTTGATGCCATCAAAATATTAGAGGTTTTCTGATGAAAAAATATAATCAAAGTTAATCATTTCTTAATTGAAATCTGCTTTTACTAAACCATTGTTTGATAGTGATGTGATGCGAGAGCTAGCTAGTGCGATTAAGCTAAGCTTTTAGAGGTTATCTTTATTTTATGTTAAACATTATATTAATTTTTCTTTATTAGTTTGAGTTGGTAACTACTAGGACGCACCAAATTTAATGATGTAAACTAATAATTATAAGCTAAAGTTTTCTTTTTTCAATGTGAATAAGCCAAAGTTTTCTTGAGTATTATTTAGGGACTTCAAAGTTTTATTATGACACGTATGACTATTGCTTTCTACCATGTATTATTCAGTGAGGACGTTGAACTTGAGATGGAGACAATACATACATATATATATATATATATAGAGAGAGAGAGAGAGAGAGAGAGAAAATCCAAGATAACCTAACTATATTATCCTTTCAAATTATTTGTTAGTTTATACACTAGTTCCATTTGATTAGCATTGTTTTAGCATAGATTGTAGCCCATTTGTCTCTCAAGTAATGGCTTATTTTGATTATTGTAGTTCATACATTAAAATAATTATTTTTAACATATATAGTATTTTTTTTTCCCTAATCTTCTTTGCTTCTTGACATTAAAATCCAATTCAAATGTTGATGTGATAACATCCAACTATAGAATATAAATTAAAAAATACTTTTGAGCTTGGAAGTTTCTATTATTCTCCTTAGGATCTGTGCAAAAATACTTTAGAATATAAACTAAAAAATATTATTATAATTATAAAATTGTGTATGACATTGTAGGTGTCTCCAATTGGGTTTATCGGGAAAAAATAATTAATTAAGCTAAGCTATCATAATTTAAGTGGAGTTAGATGTATAACTCTCGATCAATAGTTTTTTGTGTCGGTTTCATTACCAAAAAAATAAAATTTCATGCATTCAAATAAAATAATAATAATAATTTCATGTATTAAAATTGGTTTTGTGTTCGCTGGTTATTTAGGCCCAATAAAGCTAGTTTGTCTAAAATCAGCCCATTCTAAAGAGAATGCATTTGGTGTGCTTGAGAAGCAAATATTAGTCCGAAGAGAATTCATCAGCCCACAAGAATTTTATATTAGTGCCATTTTTCCCATCAAATACTTAAATTTAACTAAATTTACTTATAATTTCCCATCAAAAATTAAAAAAAAAAAAAAATGCTCTTAGATTTTAAATTATGTAACATCAAATATTGGATAAGCTAGATTTTTCAGTTGTTGATTGAGATTGGCATCATGTTTGAAGATTACCTCTCACCTCAAAGTGAGAAACCATTAATGATTGTCATGACATTGAAGGTTACCCTTTAACTCCAAGTTAGTGACACATACATACCCTTCAAAATCCAAAGTCATAAACATTGTCCTAACTTCATTGAAGGATGATTAAGTTGTTGGTCAAGGACAATCCCAACAGCCATAACATCCATTAATTCTCGTACCTTGAACCTCCACATGGGTTAAAATGTTGTCTGAGAAACCTTAAAACCAAAGCAAGATTACAACTTGACTCTCAATTCATTTTTTGATTAGTTAATGTTTTCTTGATACCCATTATCATAGAAGAAGAATCTAACAAGCCATCCCTTTCCTTCATCCAAATCCAAAATTTCCAGCTGAAAAGCAATCTGCCACCTCCAAAAAGGACAATCCAAACCGACCTATCAAAGTTGACAAAGAATCTATACCAAAAACATTCCATCAGCACTGTGTAATGTCTAATCTGCCCTTCCCCTTTGGCCCAAGAGAGCAATTATTGAGTGGATTATCCCACTTTCTGTGCCACCCCAATCTTGAAAGTCATAACTCCTAATTAATGCTGATTATGTGGAGGGACAGTTTGGGAAACATCTGTGGCCATTAATAAAATAAGCAGCAGCTCATGGGCCATCCCAAGTTTTGAATTTCATTGAATTCATCATTTCCAACAAAGAATCTGTTCACATATATATAATACTCACAACTTTCAAGCTCGTTAATGGAGTTATAACACTTCACCCACCCTCCCTTCTAGCTAGCTCTTTTCTCTCTGGCTGCCATGGATATAGCAGAGAAGCTTCTGCAGTATAGGTACCACATCAGCATAGCAATAGCAGTTTCACTAACCTTTTCTCTGGTGCTATATGCAGCTCCGAGATTTCTCAGCATTCTGCATTACTTCTGGCCTTTCTTTGCCTCCACTACTGTTTTCTTGGTTGCAATAATAGCCTTTGGAGGAGTTTCCAAATTCTCAAATGAATCTGATGGTGAAAAAGCCGGTGACAGAATCTTAGATGACTATGTAGCTGCAGGGAGGCTAGAGCACGTTGATGATCATGTTCAAGTTTCAGGCTAAGTTTAGAGACTCCAATCTCCATAATCAATGATATCATATCCTCTGTAGTTGGATTGATTGATGCTTTCAACACAATCATATCAATCCCTTGTGTACAATGAATGCCACAGCAATAATGTTGAAAAGAATCTTTGCTCAAATGAAAATGTAGAAAAATTGCTAATATAGCTCCTTGTATCACCATTAGCTTTTTATTTGGTTCCTTGATTTGTTTATATTAAGAAATGCATGCATTTTGGCAAGGTTTAATTGCAAAATGAGAAACAAAAAATTATAGTAGCATGAAATATGAAAGAATGCAATTGGATCGGTAGAGAAACAACTGAGCTGTGGTAAACAGAAAACAGCAGAGGTATACCAGTTGAAGTCTTCTATTTTCGTACGAGTAAATACAAAATGTCTTGAAAATTGTTCCAAACTTTTTGTCCCAAATGGTGTGGCAAATTTCTTATCAATATAGTATTGTCACGAATTAAAATTAAAAAAAAGTTACAATTGAAACGGAAAAATAAAAATCTATAATAAAACAAGTTGTCCTTCATTGTAAATATTTTTTTATAACAATTTTAATTTTATTGGTGAAATGATGTTATCTGCCATATTATTTGGTATAATTTTTGGAACATGGGACAGATAGGTCGGGTTCTTTCAACCAATTGGTTGGGCCATAATCATTAACCCAAATACCTGAAGTGGACCAACATTAATGTAAAGATTGGGTTTTTCCAAGGAAATCTCGTTTAGAGAGGGAAAAACAGAGTACAGGAGCTGAAGGAGAAGAGCAAAGGGTTTAAGCGCTTGTATCCTCTGTCTCCGGTACGATTCCTCAGATCACCTCAAAAGCTACTTTTCTCAAACCTTACAACTTCATGCATTCATCAATTTTTGTGACCATCTTCTTTGTTGTTGTCTGTGTTTTACTTTCTTTTTTCTCCCGAGGCTAAAATTTTCAAGCTTCTGTCAGCTGAAACCTTGTTTCTGAAATCAATTCCAGGATCACACATGCCTAGGCAAGAAATTTTCGTTTAGTTCTCATGCGTTCCATTACGAGTTGCCTCTTTTCTCCGTTTCAGTTTTGTTTATTTTTCTGTTTTATAGTACTACGTCTACTCGGGTCACTCAAAAGTTTGAGACTTTGAGTGAACTGATGACATCTATACCGTCAAAAAATCTATGGATTCGACGGCAACAATGCCCATGTGGGGATTGGAAATGTTATATTGCGTATGAGGGCGGTGCTGAGGAGGCTTCTCCCGCGCCAGAAGAATTGGTGAATACAGAGAAAGCATCACCGGAAGCAATAGTTGCTCCATATGTTGGAATGTTGTTTAAGAGTGATGATGACGCATTTGAGTATTATGGGAAGTTTGCTAGGAAAAATGGGTTCTCTGTTAGGAAAGAAAGATCAAGACTTAGCCCCCAGTTGGGCGTTTACAAGCGTGACTTTGTTTGTCACCGTTCTGGGTTTGCCCCAGCGAAGAAATCTAATGGAGGACATCAGAGAGATAGGAAATCGGTACGATGTGGATGTGATGCAAAAATGCACCTGTCAAAGGAGATAGTTGAGGGGGTTTCCCAATGGTTTGTTGCACAATTTAGTAATGTACATAATCATGAGCTTTTGGAAGATGACCAAGTGCGCCTTCTTCCAGCATATCGTAAAATTAACGAGGCTGCTCAAGAACGTATATTATTGCTTTCCAAAGCTGGGTTTCCGGTAAATCGGATAGTGAAGATGCTTGAGCTGGAAAAGGGGATTCAAGGTGGTCAAATGCCTTACATGGAAAGGGACGTGAGAAACTTTGTTCAAAACTGTAAGAAAGTTGTTCAAGAAAATGAGGCAATGCTCAGTGAAAAGAGAGAAAATGATATATTGGAACTTGTTAGAGCATGCAAAGCCATGAAAGAGGCAGATGATGGCTTTGTTTATGATTTTACAATGGATGAGCACAATAATGTCGCAAACATTGCTTGGTCATATGGTGTCTCAGTTAATGCATATTCTATGTTTAATGATGTAGTTTATTTTGACACTCCGTATCGATCAATCATGTATGGATTGCTTATAGGAGCATGGTTTGGCATTGACAACTATGGTAGAACCATTTTCTTTGGTTGTGTTTTATTGCAGGATGAAACACGGCGATCTTTCTCATGGGCATTACAGGTTTACTACTAGTGTTCTCTATCATATTTTAGTTATTCCTTCATAAATCTCTTCTTACAATTATTATCCTTCAATACAGACTTTTGTCCGATTCATGGGAGGAAGATATCCGCAAACAATAGTAACCGATCTTGACCCTGAGCTTAGAGATGCCGTAAGAAGGGAATTGCCAGGCACTAAGCATGTCATTTCTATATGTAATATTATGTCCAAGGTACCCAGCTGGTTTTCTCTTCCTCTTGGTTCTCGCTATGAAGAATTCAAATCTGAGTTCGATGCCTTATATCATATGGATAATGCAGAGGAGTTTGAACTTCGATGGAACCAAATGATTTCTGCGTTTGGACTTGGTGCAGATAAGCATATCGATCTACTATATTATGTGCACGCATCTTGGGCACTATCCTATATAAAAGTTTTCTTTCTGGCTCGAATAGAGAAAACTGCATACTCAAAGTCTACTGATGCATTTTTGAAAGGGATCTTCAATGTGCAGACATGTTTGCCTAGGTTTTTTGAGCAGGTATATTGTTAAAAACTATGTCTTTATTAGCCTTGTAGTCCTTTTAATGATTTTCTTTCTGTGGTTGAAGGTTGGAGTTGCTGTAAATATTCAGCATCAAGCACGTCAGGAGACTCAACATGTATATCTTAAAACTTGTATACCCATTGAAGAGCAGGCACGGAGCATTCTCACACCTTTTGCTTTTAGTGCTTTACAACGAGAATTATTGCAAGCAATGGAATATGCTACATCTGAAATGCCCAACGGATCATATATTGTCCGCCACTTTAAAAGAATGGATGGAGAACGTCTTGTAATATGGTTACCTGAAGAAGAACAAATACACTGCTCTTGCAAGGAGTTTGAATTCTCAGGAATATTATGCAGACATGCCCTTCGAGTATTTATAGCAAAAAACTACTTTGAGCTGCCTGAGAGATATTATTTGAATAGGTGGCGACGGGAATGCTCTTTACTACTTGATGCTGACCATAATAATCAAAGTGTTGATGATGAATGGTTTCAAGAGTATCAGTCTCTTGCTGAAACTTTATTTGCAAAATCATCAAGAACAAAGGAGCGATCCGATTATGTTCGCGGAGAACTGACAAAGGAACTTACTAGGATTCTTAGTGAGGTTAGAAATCTGCCCGAGACTGATGGAGTCACCATGGACTCGACTGTTTCACCAACCAGTAGAAATCTGCCTGGAACTAATGGAGTCGCCACGGACACGTCTGTGTCACCAACAAGTTAGTTTGAAGTGGTGAGTTGTATATATGTTATACAGGACTCGTGATAATAATAAAGTGGAAAGATTGGCCATATAAAGCACTTTCAAGTAGTTTAGAGTGTACATTAAGAAACCATTTATGTAGCTTGATATCTTTAGTTAAACTAGTTTAGTTGTTTTAAAATTTGTGAATTATTAATTTATGTCTAATGACTTAAATTCATACAAATGCCTTTCACTTGAATGATTTGGACCTACATTCTAATTCTTTTCTTGTTTCTTGCCGGAGATCTGGACCCATATTCACGTGGTGGATGAATACTGAACCGAGCACGCTAGTCTTACTTATCTTCTTATTTCTTGCCATCAAAATGCCATTTTTGACACAAATTCTCTGTTCTAGCTAGTTACATGATTGTTGAGCGGAATCACACTACAATTATTAATTGACAATTATTTGTCACGCTACTGTTTGTCCTAACTTGTAGACATATAATTTGTTCCCCTTTCTCCAAGTTGCAGGGTTCCTGTCCTTCTAGATTTCTCTGTTTTTAAGGCTGATTAGTCGTTGTAGGTGAGAATTCGACATGACTCGATCAATTTGAATCCTAACCGAAGAGGGTCCCTTTTGGGATATACCTTGTCCAATGTCCTTGATATTTACTCATAAATATTGATTAGAGAGGTTGACAAAGAAACCTTATTCAGTAGTCGGTTTCTCAGCTGTTTAACAATAGTAAATGACAAAATCACAAAAAAGGAGTAACATAATATACACATCATAGTTATAATCTTTTGATATTTTAGGTACACAAGAATTTTTTCTAAAAAAATAAAAAAAATTGAGTTGAGTTTTAAAAATTCATAAAAATTAAAATCAATTTTAAAATTTAAAAAAGACTTACAATAGTACTTATAAATTATTTATTAACAAAATTATTATATCGATGATATGTTTTAAACTCATATTTTTATGAGATAGGATTGGATCGTTAAATGCTAAATTAACTTTTGTTTGCAGAAGTATGTCTATAATTGTCCCTTGTTTTCCCCCTTCTTTTTCTAATTTTCTTTCTTTGCCGGTTCTGTCATTTTGGGTGGACAGGCATTTTCTTGGTGGGAATCACTGAGCCTGAAAATGGATGGTGACGGGGCTTTGGCCTCAACGGAATCGAAGCATGTGGAAAGTTTGTTTGTGGAGGATTTGGTTTAGTCCTTAACGAGGTTATTAAAGCAGAGATTATTTGGTTATATTTATAGCTGATTAAAAGCCATTTGATTATGACAAATCTGGAAAAGAACTGGGATTTCTTCACTACCAATTCAAGGCGTTGATATCTCTCTGCAGATTGCAACATTTTTATTTATTTATTTATTTTTGTGTTGAAATCTCCAAATGAAATCCACGATGGAGTTAGAGAAATGAACACCCAAAATCCTGTCGGTGCTGCCTGGGGTAAGACTATCTACAATGTTCCAAAGGAGTTGTGTATAATTTCTGACATGATTTTGATCAACGTGTTTCATAAACTGAAGAAAATTAGATAATTTTGTTTAATATGGCATCTGCATGTATTTGATCAAACAGCATTGATTGTACTGTTAGAAAATGCTATACTATTCTTTGTGTTCTAACATTCCTTCGTACGTTGTCTTGTCTTTTCTAGTATTTTCTACTCACGTAACCATATTCTGATCCTTCACTCGAGGCGAGTTCTGAGAATAACAGAATGTTCTATCTTTCAGAATCCTTTCTTTGTGTGTTCTACATCTTTCTCCAAGTTTAAATTGAACCATGTTGATCTTAAGTTCATTCTCAAACTAAAAGAAGCAACAGTTAATCATTAAAGAGGAGCATACAAGCAGTAGCAGGACCAGTTTACTATTCTACCTTAAATCGAAAAGGAAAGGAGCTAACTAAGAAGCATAGGACAAGGACAAGACTTGCTAAAATTAAAGTAGAGCATTATTAGGCTGTCATTTAAAAACAGACTCAAGCGCGCACATCATTGTTTTCAACTAGACTGAAATCAGCTACCTTTGAGCTTCAATCCTAATCTCTTCCTTCATTTTTCTTATGAACTCTTCAAACTTTCTGTTCAGTTCTTCTGTGTTATCTAACCCTTCATTTGCCATCGATGGTGTGTCTGCTTCATCGTCTTGCTTCACCAAAACTTCACTTCCTGTTTCTCCTTCATAATCCTCTTCTTCTTCTACAATAGATTCTTTGTTTTCTCCTCCTCCTTCTTGTTCTTCCACTTCTGATGCTTGCTCTTTATGATCTTCTTGTTCAGGCATTAGAGAAGCACTTTCTGGGGACCCAAAAGTACTTCTCGAAGAGACTTCTACCTCTTGATCATAAGCTGGTAGTTTTGTCTCGGGTGGAAGTGAAAGTGGGATTTCAATGTTAGAAGCTGATATGGATGGTGAAGTGAAAACTGAGCTTTTGACTAGAAAAGCAAGGATGCCATTGAAAATAACAAACATGTACTTCCTCTCAAGTGTGTGGGCGAACATGGAGAAAAGGAATGTGGAGAAGTAGGTACTGAATGACTGAGGAAGAATAGAGAACCCTGAAGAATACCAAACAAAGGATGAGAATACAGAAGCAGTGAAAACAAACAGAAGAGTTCTCTTCAAAAGTTGGCAAATGCTAAATTTTTCACCAGTGCTTTGAAGCTTGTAATCCTCATTTTGATCCATCTTTGTGTGGTTGGCTGGCAGTGGCACCTTTGCTTCCCTATTGAAACGTTTACAAAGGAGCTATAGAGGTGAAGAGAATAGGCTGCTAGTTGGAACAAAACGTGTTGACCTTGTGTGTTATTGTGGTATGAAATAAACCAATATCTCCCTTGTATTTATAATTAGCCCAAGTGTATTTATGACAATAATTAATTTAACACATGGCAGATAAAAAGTGAGTCAATTCCAGTTTGATTTGGAAGATAGAATGATCAGAATGGGCAGATGCTGTGATTGGGGAAAAAAGAAGTTGTGTGAAGCTTCTAGGCGTCACCATTCTTACCACAAGCACATCCTGTGAACAGTTTCACGTATATTTTAATTTCCTTAAACATAGCTAGGAAGGAAGTAATTAATGTTGATTGTGGGGCCTATGACCCATAGTTGAGGGCCACCACAACACCTAAATGTGTGATGTGGGATTGTACATTTTAGTTCTTCTGTTACCAGATTTTTTCCCCCTATATATATATAAAATTATATTATAGCTGGTATATGTGTTCTATCACCACATGTGAGCAATGAATTCAACATACAGTAATAGCCATTAATTTAGATAATTGAGGGTCGCTTCAGTTAGCAAACATTCAAATTATATTTCATAAGAAAAAATATATAAATTTTTTATCAATATAAATAATTTATAAATACATGTATAATTGTTTTTGAACTTTGGTTTTAGTAAATTTTAAAGATGAAGTCTTTATTTTTTATTAAATTTTAACACTTTATTTTTAAATCTCTAATCCAAAATATTTGGTTGTTATATTATCTCTAATAGGTGATAAAATCCACTAAATTTGATAAATAAAGAAAAGAAAAGAAAAAGAAGGGTATCAACCAAGCAAAATTATGTTGAAGATAAAAAAAGAAGCAAGAAAAATGATCTCAAATTGATTGATGAGTTCACAAAGCAATTGAAGACATGTGAACTAGTTAGTAGCCACGAACGTTGCTATCCCTCAAGTAGCTACAACCAAGCAAAAGTAAAACTAGCCGCGAACATTGCTTTCCCTGGAAACACAGTTACCCCATTAGCAACAAGAATCCCTATCAGCTAAAAGAAGAGGCAGACAATCAAAGCATCAAGCAACTCTTGTTTTCTGTCAAAACATAATTATATTATAATACACATAAAACTATAAGAATATTACAGACATGTATACAGAATATCTTAGCATAAGATTCCTCTTAGTCTACATTCAAATCCAAAACAATACCATATTCAAGTACAAAACTTGGGATGCCATAGCCATAACATTGCACTTTTATTATTATAATATAAGATTTTTGCTAAGCTAGTAAATTGATGATCAATATTGATCAGGCCACAAGAATGCTCCCGTTGCAAAAGCCCTCTTCTCATCAAGGGTACCCTTGAAACTTAGTCCATATTCCTTGAGAAGCAAGTCAACCTTCCACTCTTCCATGTTCTCATAATCAGCTTTCCCGTAGCGAGGATAATGCAGAGGCATTTGAAACCCTGAAGGGTTTGGAGCAGAGCTCTGCAGAGACAACCCTTTCAAGCTCTTCACCTCTGCATCATCTTGTTCTCCATTTGAGTAGCTCCCAAGCTGGTTATACTTCATTGCTGTGTTGTCCTTTAGGTACCCCAGAACATGGCAAGCCAAGTGGAGAAGCCATCTCTGTTTCTGCGGCTAAGAGAAAAACTTAATTAAACTAAGAGGCAAACAAGTTTACTGGTGTTTAAGTAAATGTTGCAATGATAGAACAGATATTTACAGAGGAATGAATAGAGATTAACCCGTGAAAGACAAAAACTATGTATTTTGAGCATTAATTAAGCAAGCTAATCTCACTCACCCCTTACGTTATGTCTATTAGTTAAACACTTGCATATTAATATGGGTTTCGAACATTAAATTATAAGTGTTGCTTGTGAAGAGATCATTTCACGAATGTGGTTTGGAGTGCCAAAGTAGGCCAAGTGTTTCTTGAAGTGGATGCAAGTCAATTTATTATAAAGAAATGGCATGAATGATTGAATTGCGTTCTGCCCATCATTCTTGACGTCACGTCTCAATAATGCTACAATTGCTTTCCAGTTAAGATTCAAAATTAGTTTGTAGAGTTTCTGGTTCCCATTTTGTAAGACTTAGTTAAAAAAAATTTAAAAACAAAGTAGTAATGGACTTAACATTTACACATAAATAAATATAATAAGTATATCTTTAAAACAAAAAAAGAGAGGGGGAGCAAGTAAGCAAAGACAAGAGCATTAGACCTTTCCATGGAATGAGTAAATGAAGCTATCAAAAAGCACAAGACAAGTCACTGAATTTCGCCGCTTATCAAAAGCCAGCATGCATGGGCATGATCCTGCTTTTTCCCCTGCTTCCTCCGAAAAAAAGAAAGCTCCTCTGACTACCTTTTATTCAACACATACCCTTTCTCTCTCTCCACGTTTCAGCCTCATTTTTCACTGCCTTCACGAGCCAAGTCTTGAATCTGAGTCTTCCTTGGTGTTAGGTACCTATGTTAATGATGCTACCATCTTCCACTTTGCCTACCTAATCCAAGTGTGTTCATATTAAAGGCTCATAAATTTCTGCTCATCACTGTTTACAGCTTTGAGTCAGGTAATAACTCATGAGAGCCCAAGAATGTTCACTGTTCAATTTCACCCTGTACCAAGGCTACATGTTTAGCTAATTTGACGAGACTTTCACTTGAAACGGATTTGGATTCGCTCATGTTAGGTGCCAATATAATTTAAGTTTGCGCTTCCAATATAAACAAAGAAGCGCAAATAATAATTTGATTGTGCTAACGTAACTATTGTGTATTCTTCTTTACTCAAGTCGAGAGCGTAAACATAACGATTCTGTTGACATTCCTATAGTAAATTCAAATCTGCTCTAAACATTATAATATAATTTTTTTTATATATATAATTCATTAAATGTTACCCACTTTCAACCCTGTACCAAAAAAAGTTTGATTAAAGGATAGCATAATTTATGCAAGCGTACTTTGTGGCTGCGAATCTCCTTTTTTCCCTTCTTTTTCTTTGTTATTGTTCATTTTAACCGGCAATTGAGTTTGCATGTCTCCCTATAGGCCCACGCACACGTTCAGCTCAAAAAGTGCTGGCAAATTGACAAATGAAAACTGCGTAAGCTCAGTTCAGTCCACTTCTCTAGTCGGCACGTACACTTTATGATATAAATTGGCTCCCTCAGCTCCATGTCGCTTCCATTATAGGGTTTCTGTGCAAGCTCTGCTCTCAATTTCTCAGTATCCACATTACTCTTCATCTTCCTTCCCTGATTTTGCATTTTGTACGAACATTCAACTCAAATCCATGTCTCTTCTGAAGCTTTTCCTTTCAGATATTATCAGTTCCTTGTTTGTTTCAGCCCTTTTTTTAATTTTTCTTCCACGTTGCTTCCCTTCTGTATATTTAAACTTGCATGTGCATATATAGGCATTCCAAGCTTTGGCTTGTTTCTCTATATGCTGCTCTAATGGCTGTGCTTGATTTCCCTCATTCTTTGACATATGCAGATTACTTGGGAGTCTAAAAGCTCGAAGGCATTTCATGATGAGGGTTTTGATTGGAAGTCTAAAAGCTCGAAGCTTTTTCACGGTCTCTGTGGCTGCGCTTTTGGCCATTGCGCTTGCTCTGCTGCTCTTTGGTAACATCTTTGATCACTCACAATTCGGACCCCGTCTGTAATAAAGCTACTGCAAAGTTCCACACACGCGTGCATATGCATATTTCGCTATTGTTACATTTAATCGAATTGTTAATAACCTTTGAGTTTCGAAAATGGATCATGTGGCTGAGATTACCTTTATTGCAATGCAGTGAGTGGTTTAGTAAATCACAAGGAAGGGGAAAGAGAAGCTGCCATTAAAGTCATGCTCTCTTCCAAGACAAACAGAACAGTTAAAATTTCTCGGAAGCCACTGCAGTCTTCTGGTATGATAATTGAGAACTCTTTCAATTTTTCAATACATTTGAATCTGTAGCAGCTGGTTTTCATTCTAGTTTCCCCTCTGAAAATTTTGATTTGATTTATATTATACAGGGAAAGCATGCTCAAAGAATGACATAGTGATATATCAAGGGCAAGCTGCTCCTCTTCCAAGTGGAATTCCATCATATGCAGTTCAAATCATGAACGTGTGTGCCTCAGATTGCGGCGTCTCTAATATCCACGTTCACTGTGGATGGTTCAGTTCAGCTCGTTTGGTAAACCCCGGAGTGTTTCGTCGACTTCACTTCGATGATTGCCTTGTCAACGATGGAGAGGCCCTTGGCCCTGGAAGAAGCCTCTTCTTCAAGTATTCTAACACTTATTCCTACCATCTCTCTGTTTCGTCTGTTGTCTGCTGTTGATGAGAAACAATCAAGATTTTGTTATAGATTCATTCAGTTGATTAGTGTTTCTTGAATATGAAATCACAAAATAGGCCAATAATATATTATATTAATTATGATGACATGTTGTTTTTATTTTTTTCTATAAATATTTTATAATATCATGCCAAACATTAAAAGAAAAGAATAAAATGGTGCTCAAGTTTGACACTGAGGAATAAAATAAGATAACTACTAATCCTATCCTAGTCCTAGCAATGAATTGAGGACAATCATTCCACTTCCATCCATTCCATGTCAACGTGTCTTTCATTTCACCGCCGCTCAACGACGTCGTAGTGACTATCTATTAAATCCCTGGGCCCTGACCATGAATATGGTCCATCAGATAGTGATGGCTGATTGTGTAAGTATCAAAGCGATCAAATCAGATCCACCGCTGAGTTCATCTGACTGCCAGAATGATGGCACGTGTTCACATGGGCACAAGCTTATGATGGGACTGTGCAGTACCACTTCTCTACGAGATTATGTCATTCATGGTCTGCCGAGGGGGGAAGGGAGGCGAGGAGAGACTCTCCAAGCTCTGCAACCCTGACTTAGTCTTTGCGTCTTCTTCTTACTTCCTTCGGCTCTGAAATCCCAAGTCCATTGTGTTTCTCCTGCGAAGCTTGGAATGCGACCCAAGACTAGTCTCTAGTTCACTCTTACAGGAACTCTTTGCTCAGAAAGTATGCGTCTTTTCCTTTTTTTCCTTTGGGCGGTCTTCTCTGAGCTCCCTTCGTTTGCCTTCGCGAGGTTCTGTTTTTGTTCAGGTGGTACCAACTTGATGAAGCTCCTGGTTCCATGGTATGACAAATGCAGTTTAAGCCTTCTGGGTTGAATATAGTCAAAGTTTGGGTCTTTAGAGCCTACTCTCATTTGTCAATCCAAAGCGGGTTTTATTCCCTTGCCTGATCCCTCGTTCTTTGCGGCTTTATTTATTCTCTTTATTCTCTTTGAGAGGCAGCAAAGACTTTCATCTGGGTTCTCGTCTTTTTCGGATTTCTTTTCCCCTCGTTTAGAATGCATTGGCTTTGTGAGGCAAGGATTTCGTTTTAGGGTTTATTCACTGTAGTATCCCATCTTATTAGTTGATAAAAACAGCCGATCATAGTTTCATTGTGATTTTCCTGTTAATGTGATAAAGGGGCCCTTAGTCATAATGTCTGGGACTACAGCTGTTTTTGTGGAGTGGGAGGAGCAAATTATATGTCACGAGCGGGGGAATCGTGTAACTCATTTTTACTTGAAGTGTGCAAATGGGGATTCAGTGCTTGCTGTTATAGGGACAGAGAGGAGTGTAAGGCATATGATGTATGTTATCCCAGACCAATTTTTGCAGGTTTATGGGTCCATAGAATCGGTTTCTGCCTATAAATGGCGCGCAAGAAGAGAGGTGGTGGACTGGCTTACGTGTTTGGTCTCAAGGACTCATGAACAGTGTATAGATGATTTGAGTATGCTTTGGAAAGCTTTTGTTAACTACAAATGTTAATTATGGATACGTATATGCATATGACTTATAGTATGCATATTTCTGTGACAGATTTTCAGATGAATGATTCAGCACAAGCTGTAGAGTCTCTTGAAATATTAGCACAAGCAGCTGGGGCCAGTGCTAATAAAAAAAATTCACCTGATAAATTGCTATGTGTATGAAGATTTCAATTCATCTGCTTTGTTTCATTCTATAATGTATTTCTGTAGTTATGTCCCTTCCCCGGGCAACCTTACCGTAGCTCGTTCTTCTCTGTATGTAGGTCTCAAGGAAATTGAAATTTCATAGCTCAGATATTGAATGGTCAGGGACTGCTTGGTTTTGTGCTAAACAGCTTAAGCACTACCCTGGATTTTGTAGAAACGGGACAGCCATATCTGTAAGAAAATTATATGGTTTGTCATTCTACATCAATCAATAACCTCATTCTTATTGTTATTGACATTCTTCTTTTTGGTTACATATTCTATTCTTAAGGTATTTCTTTCTCCCAATTTTTAGGTTCATTCTTTTGTATATGTTATGGCTGAAGAGGAGAGTCACTATCTTGGTTATGTGGAAGACATGTATGAAGACAAGAAGGGACAAAAAAAGGTTAAAGTACGATGGTTTCACCACAGTCAGGAAGTTAAGCGTATGATTCCACAGGTGAATCTACAACCAGGAGAAGTTTTCATCACTCCTCATGTTCAGGTGATTAGTGCTGAGTGTGTGAATGGTCCTGCAACAGTTTTGACTTCTAAGCATTATGAGAAATGCTTGGCTTCCATCCATCATATATCTTCATCTGAAGTTCATATGTGCTGTAGACAGTTTAAAAACAATAAGATCAAGCCCTTCAGTCTTACAAAGTTACGAGGTTATAGTAGCCAATCTATGCTTTCTTGTTTGGATAGTCCTACTGTATCAAAGAGAAAGGTCAAACAAGAGGAAGACGATCATGGCTTCACTGAAGATGATACTTCAAGGCCCAGCAATAAGAGGCATAGAAATTTTAAGGGGCATCAAGTACTTGAAAAGGATTTTTCTGGTCTACAAAATATTAATCCTAGAAATCAGAAGACAAAGTCTGGACCGACACACCCAAGGTTGAAATTAAGATTTTCAAGAAAACCAATTGGCATTAAGGTTATTGGACCTAAAACACAATGTCTTATGTCTTTTAATGTTGGTGAAAAGATAGAGATTCTCTGTCAAGATAGTGGCATTAGAGGATGCTGGTTTAGGTGTAAAGTCTTGAACACATCCCACAGGCAGCTGAAAGTCCAGTATGATGATTTACTGGATGTAGATGGGTTGGGGAAGCTAGAGGTAAGCTACGGCTTATGTATAATTTACTCTGGTAGTCTATTGGTCATTATTTCTGCGCTTTATCAGAGGTCTAGTCATCTCACTGGCTGAGCTGATTGACTTGATGGGTTTGTGTATGATTTTTCCTTTTCCTTTGCAGTGAAGCAACGGAATGAGTATGATTCTTGGTAATTTTTTCAAAATATGCAGGAATGGGTCCCTGCATCTAGAGTGTCAGCTTCAGATAAACTTGGTATGCGATGTTCAGGCCGACTAACAGTAAGACCCTGCCCTCCTGATGATACCACAGACCGCACTTTTGACATTGGAGCTCCTGTGGATGCCTGGTGGAGTGATGGTTGGTGGGAAGGTGTTGTAACCGCTGTCAATGAGTGTGGAGATGGCACTTTGCAGATTTATTTCCCTGGTAGGTTGTGATATAATTTGTGAATTCATTTTTCATTCCCTTGTTATTTTGTGCCACTGTTTGCTGTCTCATTTTCCTATATATATATATTTAGTCCACCAGTTTGTTTGGCATGCTTCTAGCTGGGTTAGACATCATTAGTCATGGTTAGTAATGTGATTTTCTCATAGGTGAAGAGAAGTTTATAACGCTCGAGAAGAAGAACGTTCGGATTTCCCGAGATTGGGTTGGCAATAAGTGGGTTTATATACCGTGGAAGGCAGATATCTGCAGTTATTTATCCTCTAATGTTGGTTCTACGAGGAAGCTGTCCAATGATTCAGCTCTGGTTGATGTATCTGTGTCTGATGGTTCTGCAATATTAGGAATTAAACTCCCATCTATTCTCAAAGTTAAGGTTGAGCCAAAATTTGGTTTAGATTCATCTGATAACCTGGAGAGCATGAAGCGGGTGACATTGAGGAAGCTAATGCTTGCCATTGGAGAAGACCAAAGTAATGAATCTGGTGATGGGAGTGATGATGACACTGACGAAGACAGTAAGGAGAAGTTGATAGGGGAGGAAAGTTTTGATTCTGCAAAACTAAAACTCGATGCAGTGGAAGCAGTAACAGTTGCATGAATAGAAAATACAGCTAAAATGGAGAATTTTTGGTCTCCAACTGATTATACCTGAAGGTTGAACTGCCTTCTTGTATATATAAAGCGAAAGGAAAACCTGGGAATAGTACTATATATCCAGAAGATAATGACCGTCAAGTTTCTAACGATAACTATAGTGTATAGCTTATGTTTTGTTTTTGGGTTGGAGAGTCCCCTTTTATCGTGTCGGCAATTTCAAGGATGTTATATTCTGGGTGCATTTTCATGCTCGGCACATATTAGTAGTTACTGTCGAGTTGGCCAGTGCCAGTTGAAGGGAAAGTTTGTAGTTTTCTTCAGTTTGACCATAAATCTTACACGAATTAAATATTTTGAAGATTGAGAGATTAAACCGTTCCGTTTATTCTCCACTTTTCGTGGTATTTCAGATTCTCTGGTAAAGAAAATTAGAATTACGACAGCTAAATTAGGACATAAAGTTTCTTATGTGCATCAAACCTGTACTATAAAACGTTCGGATTTTTATAAATTGAGGAAAGCCCGCCCCTCTCTCTCTCTCAGTCTATTATAAAGATATATATTGAGCTTTCCTTCTGTTATTTCCCCTAGTAGGAAGAAAAAATGTTAAATAATTTTCACCTTTTGTTCGAACTAGAATCAAATGAAAATATGTTCTCCCAGTTGGATGGTTAAGTGAAAATTAGTCAAATAAAAGAGTATGAGTCCTCACAAATATTCTTACTCCAAAATCGGATAGAAAAAGTTTTAATTTCTAATGCTCTCACGTAAAACCAGAGAACACTGTCACTATTCTTCCAAAGTGCATTTGGCTGAAAAGAACGCAAGTATGCAACCATAAATTATGTTCAGCAAGGATTCTGTTCATATAGGTTCAACTCACCCAATCAAGTGATAATCGTCAGTTGCTGGCACTCAAATGATTTATAGGAATGCTAACAAACATTGGCAATGAGAATTTTTTCCAAGTTATTTACTTATCTGGTTTCCCACGTGTTTAGATATATTTAAATTTAATATGAGTCAATAAATAACAACTATCAATTAACATCAAAAGTAGTGTCACACTTCCAATGAAGTTTTATGTATAACTAGAAAAATGAATCATCATCCGCAGAAAACTGAGTTTCCATTTGTGGCCATGGAACCGCATTCTTCCTTCTTGTTACATTTCTCCTTCTCTTGGTTTGGCCTGCAAAGAACCACAAGCAAAAAGTGAAAGCCAAGTTGCCCCCTGGGCCATGGAAACTACCCCTCATAGGAAACTTGCAGCAGCAGGGTCACTTCCACACCATGCCCTTTAGAGTTAGCCCACAGATATGGAGATTTGATGCACCTGCAACTGGGTGAAATTTCTGCAGTGATTGTATCATCTCCAGATTTGGCCGAGGAGATAATGAAAACACATGATCTTGCTTTTGTGCAGAGGCCTGAACTTTCTCCAAAAATTTTGTCCTATGACTCAATAGGTATTGCCTTTGCTCCATATGGTGATTACTGGAGGCAGATGCGGAAAATATGCACGTTAGAGCTTCTAAGTGCTAAGAAGCTTCAGTCTTTCTCCTACATTCGAGAAGATGAGGTAGATAAACTCGTAGAATGAATTCAGATCTCTGCAGGTTCACCAATCAATTTCACTACAAGAATTTTCTCTTTGTTAAGTACTATTATTTGCAGGGCAGCATTTGGTAAAAAAATCTTAAGATGAAGATGAACTTTTAGCTTTGGCTAAAATAGCAATAGAACTGGCAGCAGGATTTGACCTTTCTGATTTGTTTCCTACACTGAAACCCATCCATCTGATAACTCGGACCAAAGCCAAATTGGAGAAGATGCACAAGCAGCTGGACAAGATCTTAGAAAAAATAGTCAACGAGCATCAAGTAAAGAAGACAAAAGCAAAAGATGCAAGGGTGAAGCATGGGAGGAAGATCTTGTTGATGTTCTTCTACGAGTACAACAAAATGGAAGCCTTCATGTCCCAATCACAACCAACAACATCAAAGCTGTGATTTGGGTTAGTAATTAGTTTTATGGGCCATAATGTTCATGTCATTATCAGCTTATGATATCTAATTGCTATGAGTTTTCACCAAAGTATGCGACAAAATCAATGGCATCGAATTTAGTTTCCTTATACAATGATCATTTTCTTCTTGTGTGAATGTTTGTCTGAAAACTTTTGCAACACTTATCCAGGACATGTTTGGTGCTGGAACTGATACTTCTATTACAGCAATAGAGTGGGCTATGTCAGAGATGATGAGAAACCCAAGAGTGAGGGAGAAGGCTCAAGCTGAAATAAGGGAAGCTTTCAAGGGAAAGAAAACAATTTCTGAGGATGATCTCAAGGAACTAGGTTACTTAAAGTTAGTGATTAAAGAAACCTTGAGGTTGCACCTTCCCGTTCCATTGTTGCTGCCAAGAGAATGCAGGGAACCATGCATGATCAATGGTTATGAAATACCCATCAAAGCAAAAATCATAGAAAATGCACGGGCACTTGGGAGAGATCCCAACTACTGGTATGATGCTGAGAGCTTTATACCAGAGAGATTCCCTGGCACTTGTTTTGACTTCAAAGGGACAAACTTTGAGTACCTCCCATTTGGAGCAGGAAGGAGAATGTGTCCAGGGATTTCATTTGGTGTAGCCAATATTGAGCTTTCACTAGCTAAATTGCTCTACCACTTTGATTGGGAACTCCCAAATGGAATGAAACTAGAGAGCTTGGATATGACTGAATCCCCTGGAGCTGCAGTTGGAAGGAAAAACAACCTCTATTTTGTTCCCACTCCATATAATCCTTAACTTCATGGTAACGTCTATTCACCCCCTTGGTATCATGTGTTACTGTGCCGTGTAGTAAGGAAACCAAAAACTAGATTGTCACAATATCTTCTGTTTTTGTTTTTCAAATGCCAATGACTCTTGGTTTTAAATCCCTACTAAGAGAGATGTCACATCCGACAATATCTTAAATAAAATTACTTAAAAGAGAAATTTAAAAAAAAATTATAAGACTAATTTTTTAATATTTTAAACTTTAAAAATTATAAAGACTAATTGTAAATTATAAGGATTAATTTTTAATGTTTTAAATTATATAGAGTTTTTAAATTTTATTTGTAGAGATTAAAATTATAATTAAACTTAAAAAAATTATTCAAAATTTTTTTGTTTCATTTTAATATATAAAAGTCCCAATCCATTCAGGTATATATATATATATATATATATATATATATATATATATATATATATATATATTGAGGTTTCCTTTCTCATTTTTTTCCCCATTGGAAGGAAAAATGTCAGATAATTTTCCCGACCTTCTGTTTGAATTAGAATCAAAGTTGAGAAAGTAAAAGACAATGTGGGAAAGAAAATATGTTCTCGTAGTTGGATAGTTAAGTGAAAATTAGCCAAAAATCATGGTAAAAAAGAATAAGTCCTCCCAAATATTCTTTCTCCAGAATGGGAGAGAAAAGGTATTCATTTTTGTTTATTCTCCTTTTATTATTTTTCTTCCTTTTTTTAGTCACTATTCTTCCACAATGCATGTGCATGGCCAAAGATTCCCAAGTGAGGTTTACCAAGGATTCTGTTCATATAGGTTCAACTCACTCTATCATGAGATAATTGTTAATAGCCGGCACTCTTAAACCGCCAAATGATTTATAACAATGCTATCAAATGTTGACAACGACTATATCTAGCAAATATATACTTCTTGGCTCCCACTTGTTTAGATTTATGTTAATGTACTCGAATATGACAACCAGAAAAGGTTGTGCCACACTCTTCAATGAAGTTTTAAATATAACTGGAAAAATGGAACATCATCTGCAGAAATCTTGAGTTTCCCCTTGTGGCCATGGAACTGCATTCTTCCTTCTTGCTTATTACATTTCTCCTTCTCTTGGTTTGGCTTGCAAAGAAGTACAAGCGAAAAGTGAAACCCAAGTTGCCCCCAGGGCCGTGGAAACTACCCTTCATAGGGAACCTGCATCAACTAGCAGCAGCAGGGCCACTTCCACACCATGCCCTCCGAGCATTAGCCCACAAATATGGACCTTTGATGCATCTGCAACTGGGTGAGATATCTGCAGTGGTTGTATCATCTCCAGATATGGCCAAGGAGATAACGAAAACACATGATCTTGCTTTTGTGCAAAGGCCTAAACTTCTTTCTCCAAAAATTTTGTGCTATGACTCTGCAGATATTGTTTTTGCTCCATATGGTGATTACTGGAGACAAATGCGGAAAATATGCACATTAGAGCTTCTAAGTGCTAAAAAGGTTCGGTCTTTCTCCTTCCATCGAGAATGTGAGGTAGATAAGCTCGTAGAATCAATTCGGATCTCTGTAGGTTCACCAATCGATCTCACTACAAGAATTTTCTCTTTGGTGAGTACTATTGTTTGCAGGGCAGCATTTGGTAAAAAATCTGAAGATGAAGATGAACTTTTAGCTGTGCTCAAAGTAGGAGTAGAACTGGCAGGGGGATTTGACCTGTGTGATTTGTTTCCTACATTGAAACCCATTCATCTGATAACTCGAACCAAAGCCAAATTGGAGAAGATGCATAAGCAACTAGACAAGATCTTAGAAAAAATAGTGAACGAGCATCAAGTAAAGAAGATGACAGCAAGAGATACAAAGTCTGAAGCAGGGGAGGAAGATCTTGTTGATGTTCTTTTACGAGTACAACAAAATGGAAGCCTTGATATCCCAATCACAACCAACAACATCAAAGGTGTGATTTGGGTTAGTAATCAGTATTTATGCGCCATAAAGTTCTTGTCATTATCAGTTTATGATATCTATTTTCTGAGAGTTTCCGCAAAAGTATGTGACAAAATCAATGGCCTCAAATTTAACTTCCTCATACATGATCACTTTCTTCTCGTGTGAATGTTTATCTGAAAACTTTTGCAAAACTTTTCTAGGACATCTTTGCAGGTGGAAGTGACACTTCTGCAACAGTAATAGAGTGGGCTACGTCAGAGATGATGAGAAACCCAAGAGTGAGGGAGAAGGCTCAAACTGAAATAAGGGAAGCTTTCAAGGGAAAGAAGACAATTTATGAGGATGATCTGAAGGAACTAAGTTACTTAAAGTTGGTAATAAAAGAAACCTTGAGGTTACATGCTCCCGTTCCTTTGTTGGTGCCAAGAGAATGCAATGAAGCATGCAAGATTGGTGGATATGAAATACCCATCAAGACAAAAGTCATAGTAAATGCATGTGCACTTGGGAGAGATCCCAACTACTGGTATGATGCTGAGAGCTTTATACCAGAGAGATTCCAAGTCACTTCTTTTGATTTCAAAGGAACAAACTTTGAGTACCTCCCATTTGGAGCGGGAAGGAGGATGTGTCCAGGGATTTCATTTGGTCTAGCCAATGTTGAGCTTCCTTTAGCTAAATTGCTCTACCACTTTGATTGGGAACTCCCAGATGGAATGAAACCAGAGAACTTGGATATGACCGAATGCTTTGGAGCCGCAGTTGGGAGAAAGAACAAACTCTATTTGGTTCCCACTACATATAATCCTTAACTTCATTTCATGGTAATGTCTATTGACCCCCTTGGTATCATGTTTAGTGTGCCGGGTAATAAGGAAGCAAAAAGCTAGATTGTCACAATATCTTCTGTTTTTGTTTTTCAAATGTCAATGACTCTTGATTTTAAATCGCCTAACAATATGGTTGCACCGTCAAAAAAAGTCAATCATTCAGCTATTCTATGTCGAAAGTTGTAAGCTCTTTTATTCTGTATGTACTTAGATTCGTTTTCTGTGGGCAACAATAATAAATCCCTGTGCCCTAATGGCTTGGGTGCTTTTTCCTTCAAATCAGCCCGGAGAATTGTTGGTGAAAGTATTCTTAAAGCTAGTACACCCTTTTCTAGATAAGGAAAGCTATTGAAATATGTGAATTCTTTGGTCATTGCTCTCGTTCTGGAGACCCGTAATGTTATATATTATTGTCTGATAATTTTCCCGACCTTCTGTTTGTATTAGAATCGAAGTTGAAAAGGTAAAAGACAATGTGGGGAAGAAAATATGTTCTCGTAGTTAGATAGTTAAGTGAAAATTAGCCAAAATCATGGTAAAAAAAGAATGAGTCCTCCTAAATATTCTTTCTCCAGAATGGGAGAGAAAAGGTATTCTTTTTTATTTCTTCTCCTTTTATTATTTTTCTTCCTTTTTTTAGTCACTATTCTTCCACAATGCATGTGCATTTGGCTTAAAAGAATGCAAAGATCCAACCATAAATCATGGTCAAATTATTCTTCCACAAAGCATGTGCATGGCCAAAGATTCCCAAGTGAGGTTTACCAAGGATTCTGTTCATGTAGGTTCATCTCACTCTATCATGATATAATTGTTAATAGCCGACGGTCTTAAACCACCAAATGATTTATAACAATGCTATCAAAGGTTGACAACAACAGTATCTTGTAAGTATATGCTTCTTGGCTTCCGCCTTGTTTAGATTTATTTTAATATACTCGAATATGACAACCAGAAAAGGTTGTGCCGCACTCTTCCTTCTTGCTTATTACATTTCTCCTTCTCTTGCTCTGGCTTGCAAAGAAATACAAGCGAAAAGTGAAACCCAAGTTGCCCCCGGGGCCGTGGAGACTACCCTTCATAGGGAACCTGCATCAACTAGCAGCAGCAGGGTCACTTCCACACCATGCCCTCCGAGCATGAGCCCACAAATATGGGCCTCTGATGCTATAGTCCAGCCAATGATTAGGTGAAGTTAGGGTAGAGGTTGCTATAGTCCACCACGCAATTTTCTATCTCTTTAGCCTACAGGAATGCAATGAGCTTAATGGAGAGTGACAAGGCAAGAGTTCTTGACTGTGACACCACAAAACTTTTGACTTACTGTTGTGTTCGTGTAACATCTAGCTTTTGCCTCTCACACTCCATGACTTGTTGACTTACTGATCAAAATTTCAATAAAATCAATACCATCATCATCGTCAAATTCAGTTTTTCAAACAGTTATGCTTGAATTGTATTTTCATTAATTGACAGTCAATAATACAACGACTAGAAATTTCAAAGTCTTGGCGCGATTATCTGCTTTTTTCTACTATAAATTTTCATTTTCATCAAAACAAAGAAAGTACAGAAGAAATAACTTACCACTTGTTGACATATAATTGATTTTGAATGAATTGCTGAGCCTTCGCTTAGCGCTATGGATTTCCAATCTTCCTTCATAATTGCTGCTTTCTTCTTCTCTTGTTGCTATGGCTTGCAAAAAAAATCATTCAGGAAATCAAAACCAAGCGTCTGGACCATAAACTGCCACCAGGGCCTTGGAAGCTACCTCTCATAGGGAATCTGCATCAATTAGCAGCAGCAGGATCACTTCCACACCATGCTCTCCGAAAGCTAGCTCACAAATATGGGCCTCTGATGCACCTACAACTGGGTGAAATTTCTGCAGTGGTTGTGTCATCCCCCAACATGGCTAAGGAGATATTGAAAACACACGATCTTGCTTTTGCACAGAGGCCAAAAATTCTTTTCTGTGAAATTGTCCTCTCTGGATCAGCAGATCTTGCTTTTGCTCCATATGGTGATTACTGGAGACAGATGAGGAAGATATGCACCTTAGAACTTCTAAGCTCCAAGAGGGTTCAGTCTTTCTCCTTTATTCGAAAAGATGAGGTAGATAAGTTCATTGAAGTAATTAAGTTGTCTGTAGGTTCACCAATCAATCTTACAAAACAACTTTTCTATTTAGTAAGTGCAATAGTTTGCAGGGCAGCTTTTGGTGAAACATCTACAAACCAAGATGAATTTATATCTTTTCTCAAAAAAACATTAGAGCTGTTTGTAGGATTTGATTTGACAGATTTGTTTCCATCAATAAAACCTATTCATCTAATAACTGGAACAAGAATGAAATTGGAGAAGTTAAAGAAGCAGAAAAACAAATTCTTTGATGAAATTATCAAAGAGAATCAAGAAAAGATTATGGGAGACAGAGAAGGGAATGGTAAAGAAGTTGAGGACAATCTTGTTCAGGTTCTCTTAAGGATCCAAAAGAGTGGCAGCCTTGACATCCCACTTACAAACAACAACATCAAAGCAGTGATATGGGTTAGTATATATATTTATCAAAAATTTCATAATAACATCCTGAAGAATTGAGCTTGCAATCGCCATGTTGCTGTACTTATTTATTTATCTGCAAATATTTCCAATGTTTTTGCAGGACATGTTCGCCGGTGGAACAGATACTTCAGCAGTAACATTAGAGTGGGCTATGTCGGAAATAATGAGAAATGCCAGAGTGAGGAAGAAGGCACAAGCTGAAATCAGAGAAGATTTAAGAGGAAAGAAAACAATCCGGGAGACTGATCTGCAGCAATTTAGTTACTTAAAGTCAGTGATAAAAGAAACCTTGAGGCTACACCCACCTGCTCCTTTGTTGCTTCCTAGAGAGTGCAGGGAACCATGTGTAATCAATGGCTACGACATACCTGTAAAGACTGAAGTCATAGTAAATGCGTGGGCGATTGGAAGAGATCCAGAGCATTGGCATGATGCTGAGAGCTTTATACCAGAGAGGTTCCAAGGGAGTTCTGTTGATTTCAAAGCTAGCAACTTTGAGTACATCCCTTTTGGAGGAGGAAGGAGAATATGCCCAGGCATTACATTTGGTTTGGCCAATGTTGAGCTTCCTCTTGCTAGGCTACTTTACCACTTTGACTGGGAACTCCCAAATGGAATGAAATCAGAGGACTTGGACATGACTGAATCCTTGGGACTTGCCACTGGAAGAAAAAACAACCTCTGCCTGGTTCCAACTTGTTACCATCCTCCACGTGATGATAATGCTAATTGACACATTCATATATGAAGAATATTCTGTGGAGTTCTCTTCTTTGCGTGGCACCTCTGCCATAGAAATTACATACACTGTAGGCTCGCTGTGTAAAATTTAGTGTAAACAATCCTTTTTTAAGTCACTATGTCCTCTAGTTTTTATGCAAATAAGACTGTAGGCTGCTTCTGCTATGCAAAGCCTATTTTAAGTCAATCATTCAGCCATTACATGTCCAAGGTTGTCAGTAACTTTCATTCTGTCAGTTTCAAATTGCAGAAGATAGAGAAGAAGAAATACAAACTCTTGAGGTCAATATCAACGAGGAGAGGGTAATGCAGGGGAACTTGTATCTTTTGTTTGATTCTAAACTTTGATAACTTCTCTTGGTATTTGATAAAGTTAATCTTAAGTTATTTAATACTATCTAGATCATCATTAAAATGGCTTTTGTAAAATATTTATAATTAAATATATAATTTATTTTTTGCAACTGAATAAATTAATATAATTTGAGTTGATAGCATTACAAGCTGAACAAAACTCTATCGAAGGATGAATTTTTTTGGTCGGATACACGGCCCAGTAACAAAACAGAGAAACCACACGACGAATCTTTAGGGTACAGCAACCCCCATTTCATCAGTTGATATGATTGATTCTAACACCAGGCGGTGCTGAACCCAAGGAAGAAACCCCCAATTCCATCTGAAGACTAAGTAATCCGCTGGATTATTCCCCTCTCGCAAGGTATGCCTGACGTGAATCTCTCAGTTCCACGACAGCATATACTTTAGCCTATTCCACAAGCGTCCATGCTCCTCTCTCCATTAATCAGATTATTTACTTGAACCAATGAGATAATTTCTATCATTCCCATATCTTTCATGTCTGTGACTACAAAACTTTTGACCAATTGATTGTTACGGATGTGTTGTTTGTGTAACTTCTAGCTTTTGCCTCTCACATGCCATGACCTGTTGATTTTTTTTTTTCCCTGTTCTATATTTGTAAGGTTATTTGTGGTTTATAATTCAGAGTTATCATTATTACTTTGTCTGTTGCTATTAGCTTTGGACTTATTGATCAAAATTCCAATTACATTAATTGACAGGACAGGCAATAATACATCTCCTAGAAATTTCAAAGTGCATGCATGATTATCTGCTATTGTTCTACTAGAAATTTCCATTTTGGTCCAAAGAAATAGAGTTCAGAAGAAATAACTTACCACTTATTTTCATATAATTGATTTTGGATGAATTGCTGAGCCTTCGCTTGGCGCTATGGATTTCCAATCTTCCTTCATAATTGCCATTTTCTTCTTCTTCTTGTTGCTGTGGCTTGGAAAAAATTTCATTAAGGAAACCAAAGCCAAGCGTCTGGACCATAAACTGCCACCAGGGCCGTGGAAGCTACCTCTCATAGGGAACCTGCACCAATTAGCAGCAGTAGGATCACTTCCACATCGTGCTCTCCGAAAGCTAGCTCTCAAATATGGCCCTCTGATGCACCTACAACTGGGTGAAATTTCTGCAGTGATTGTGTCATCCCCCAACATGGCCAAGGAGATAATGAAAACACATGATCTTGCTTTTGCACAGAGGCCACAAACTCTTCTCTCAGAAACTATCCTCTATGGATCAGCAGACATTAGTTTTGCTCCATATGGTGATTACTGGAGACAGATGAGGAAGATATGCACCTTAGAGCTTCTAAGTACCAAGAGGGTTCAGTCTTTCTCCTTTATTCGAGAAGACGAGGCAGATAAATTCATTGAAGTAATTAAGTTGTCTCTAGGTTCGCCAATCAATCTTACAACTGAACTTTTCTCTTTGGTATGTGTAATAGTGTCCAGAGCAGCTTTTGGTAAGACATCTAAAAACCCAGATGAATTTATATCTTTAGTTAAAAAAGTGTTCGGACTGGCGGGAGGATTTGATTTGGCCGATTTGTTTCCATCAATAAAACCTATTCATCTAATAACTAGTACAAAATCCAAATTGGAGAAGTTAGAGAAGCAGAAAAACAAATTCTTGGATGATATTATCAGAGAGAATCGGGAAACGCTTATGGGAGACAAAGAAGACAATGTTAAAGAAGCTGAGGACAATCTTGTTCAGGTTCTCCTACAGATCCAGAAGAGTGGCAGCCTTGACATCCCAATTACAAACAACAACATCAAAGGAGTGATATGGGTTAGTACATCTATCATAAATTTCATAATAACATCCTGCAGAATTGAACTTGCAATTGCCATGTTGTTATACCTATTTATTTATCTCCAAATATTTCCAATGTTTATTCAGGACATGTTTGCCGCTGGAACAGATACTTCCGCAGTTACATTAGAGTGGGCTATGTCAGAAATGATGAAAAATGTGAGAGTGAGGAAGAAGGCACAGGCTGAAATCAGAGAAGCTTTAAGAGGAAAGAAAACAATCCACGAGACTGATCTGCAGAAATTTAGTTACTTAAAGTCAGTGATAAAAGAAACCTTGAGGCTACACCCTCCTGCTCCTTTGTTGCTTCCGAGAGAATGCAGGGAACCATGTAAAATCAATGGCTACGACATACCTGTAAAAACTGAAGTTATAGTAAATGCATGGGCAATTGGAAGAGATCCAGAGCATTGGCATGATGCTGAGAGCTTTATACCAGAGAGATTCCAAGGGAGTTCTATTGATTTCAAAGATAGCAAATTTGAGTACATCCCTTTTGGAGGAGGAAGGAGAATATGCCCAGGCATTACATTTGGTTTGGCTAATGTTGAGCTTCCCCTTGCTAGGTTACTTTACCACTTTGACTGGGAACTCCCAAATGGAATGAAATCAGAGGACTTGGACATGACTGAATCCTTGGGACTTACCACTGGAAGAAAAAACAACCTCTGCTTGGTTCCAACTTGTTACTATCCTCTACGTGATAATAATGCCAATTGACACATTCATATATGAAGAATATTCGGTGGAGTTCTCTTCTTTGCGTGGCACCTCTGCCATAGAAATTACATAGACTGTAGGCTCGCTGGGTAGAATTTAGGGTAAGCGGTCCTTTTTTAAGTCACTATGTCCTCTAGTTTTTATGCAAATAAGACTATATGTACTTCAAAATTATCTTATTTAGCGTGACAATTGGAAATTATTAGAACTTTTTATAAGAATTTATCCTTCCTATATATATTAGAACAAGAAAATTTCAGTATTCAATAATACTTATTTCCTTCTCATGGTTTGGCTTGCAAAAACCTACAAGCAAAACGTGAAAATTGCCCCCAGGCCATGGAAACTATAAATTGTGGTCAAATTATTAACCCCCTCCCACAACAACAGTCAACAAAAAAAAAAAAAAAATGATTCCCTTGTTATGTTCGCCAAGGATTCTGCTTATATACGTTCAACTTCCCCTATCATTTGATAATTGTTAATTTCTGGTATTTTTAATCTGCCAAATGATTTATAGGTATATTATCAAAGATAAGACAATGACGGTATTTCCTAAGTACATACTTATTATTTTTGTGGCTTCCCACGTGTTTAGGTTTATGTAAATATCACAACCATGAATAACAACAAATGACAAGTAGCGTCACACTCTCCAATGGAGTTTTATATATAACTAGAAAGATGAAACATTGTCTGCAGAAAACTGAGTTTTCCTTTCTGGCCATGGAACTGCATTCTTCCTTCTTGCTGATCACATTTCTCCTTCTTTTGGTTTGGCTTGCAAAGAACTACAAGCAAAACGGGAAAGCCAAGTTGCCCCCAGGGCCACGGAAACTACCCCTCATAGGGAACCTGCATCAACTAGCAGCAGCTGGGTCACTTCCACACCATGCCCTCCGAGAATTAGCCCACAGATATGGAGCTTTGATGCACCTGCAACTGGGCGAAATTTCTGCTGTAGTTGTATCATCTCCAGATATGGCCCAGGAGATAATGAAAACACATGATCTTGCTTTTGTGCAGAGGCCCGAACTTCTTGCTCCAAAAATTTTGGCCTATGATTTTGCAGATATTGCTTTTGCTCCATATGGTGATTATGGAGACAGTTGAGGAAGATATGTACCCTAGAGCTTCTAAGTGCTAAAAAGGTTCGGTCTTTCTCCTTCCTTAGAGAAGATGAGGTAGATAAGCTCATAGAATCAGTTCAGATCTCTGCAGGTTCACCAATAGATCTCACTACAAGAATTTACTCTTTGGTGAGCACTATTGTTTGCAGGGCAGCATTTGGCAAAAAATCTGAAGATGAAGATGAACTCTTAGCTGTGCTCAAAATAGGAATAGAACTGACAGGAGGATTTGACCTGTCTGATTTGTTTCCTACACTGAAACCCATTCATTTGATGACTCGAACCAAAGCCAAATTGGAGAAGACGCAAAAACAGCTCGACAAGATCTTAGAAAAAATACTAAACGAGCATCAAGTAAAGAAGATGAAAGCAAAAGATGGCAAGGGTGAAGAAGGGGAGGAAGATCTTGTGGATGTTCTTCTACGAGTACAACAAAATGGAAACCTTGATGTCCCCCTCACAACCAACAACATCAAAGCTGTGATTTCGGTTAGTAATTAGTTCATGTCGTTCTTAGTTTACTCATACAAAGATCATTTTCTTCTTGTGTGAATGCTTGACTGAAAACTTTCGCAACACTTATCTAGACATGTTTGGTGCCGGAATTGATACTTCTGTAACAGCAATAGAGTGGGCTATGTCAGAGATGATGAGAAACCCAAGAGTGAGGGAGAAGGCTCAAGCTGAAATAAGGGAAGCTTTCAAGGGAAAGAAAACAATTTCTGAGGATGATCTCAAAGAACTGGGTTACTTAAAGTTAGTGATAAAAGAAACCTTGAGGTTACACCCTCCCGTTCCTTTGTTGCTGCCAAGAGAATGCAGGGAACCATGCATGATCAATGGCTATGAAATACCCATCAAGACAAAAGTCATAGTAAATGCATGGGCACTTGGGAGAGATCCCAACTACTGGTATGATGCTGAGAGCTTTGTACCAGAGAGATTCCTTGGCACTTCTTTTGACTTCAAAGGGACAAACTTTGAGTACCTCCCATTTGGAGCGGGAAGGAGAATGTGTCCAGGCATTTCATTCGGTGCGGCCAATGTTGAGCTTGCTCTAGCTAAATTACTTTACCACTTCGATTGGGAACTCCCAAATGGATTGAAGCCAGAGAGCTTGGATATGGCTGAATCCTTTGGAGTTGCAGTTGGAAGGAAAAACAAACTCTATTTGGTTCCCACTCATTATAATCCTTCTCTTCATGACAATGGCTATTGACCCCTTACTGTGTCATGCAATGAGGAAATAAATATTTAGATTGTCACAATGTCTCTTTGCTTTAACTCGCCTTATTATACATCGTTGCACCATCAAACAAGTCAATCATTCAGACATTCTATGTCGAAGGTTGTTAGTCTCTTTCATTCTATATGTAACATATTGGTTATTGTGTAGCAAATTGGAGAAGTTAGAGAAAAATCTTAGAGGACATTGTCAACGAGAATCAAGAAAAGCACAAGAGAGTGAAAGAAGGAGAAACTGCATCATGCCTACGCTGCAAGAGAAACTTAAAAGGCCAGATTGTCCTCTGTCACTGCAAAAGTGATGGCTGAAGAAAAACGTGAAATGAAGAGGACTTTAAGTGACCCTGGCTAACTTGCCTATCCATAGCCATTAGTTTTTATTTCTGTTATAAAATTTCTTCTTCCATCAAAGAGGATTCTCTTTCTTTTGAATATCTGCTCTCAGCTCTGTCCCAGTTGGTTCCTTTCTGATGTGGCCCCTTGTTTTTACTACTGAGTTTCTTAGCTGTCCTTTTACACTTCAGTAAATAAAAACATATAACCAGTTATAATAATTTATGCTTGCTTAGATTAATGTAACCATTAATGTAGGTGTTGCTGTTTTCTTTCTCTTTGGCATTCTGAATCCTTTGACTCCAACTTTAGTTATATTCATGTCTATGCTGCAAGAGTGATGGGAAAACAGAGACTAGTAAGACTGTCCTCTGTCATTGCAAGAGTGATGTCTGAAATTTTATGTTTTCTTAAATTTTAGACGTAAATATTAAATCATTTGTCTATGTATCTTAATTTAAAATGTGTTATATTTTAAAAAATAATTATATAAAATTATAAATACATAAAATAAAAGGTTATTAATGATTTTAAATATAAAATTTAATTTTAATAACTTTTTGTGGTATTTTGTTAAAGATAATCATAGGTAAATTATTTAATACTATGTTGTAGATTATCATTAGGGTAATTTTTTTAAAATATCTTATTATAAAACTATATATCAAATATAAATTCAATACATAATGAAGAAAAACGTAAATTGAAAGAGAGGTTTACTATTGGAAGTAAGTAGAGGAAGGCATAGAAGTTAAGCCTGGCTACCATCCCTTAGCCTTGGGTCTCAGGTTCTGGCCCATGACAATTGGGATAGTCACGAAGCGAGACATATCAAATTGGCATGGATAAAAAAGAATTTCAAAAATATATAAAATAATTTCTTAAATCTTATGTGACCTGTATTTTATTTTAAAATATTCAAAACATTTATTTAATTTTTTTTTAACTTTTAAAATTTTATATCATATTCAAATTTTAACTTTTGTTAAAACATTATATTTCATTATTTCTCTCTTTTTCTGTCACATTGTTAATAAAAGTTAAAATTTAAAGATAATGTATAAATTTTAAATATTTAAGAGATTAAATGTATTTTAAAAAAAAAAAAAACTAAAATGTTTAAGAATTTTTTAATGATTTCTCTAAAAAAAATTGGGACTCTATATGGTCTTATCCTGTTGTCAGTTTTTAATTATAAAACTACTCCTTTCTTGGGTTGGCATATATCTTTAAAAGCTAAGGGGAATTGGTTAAGTGACACCACTTCTAGTAATATTATGGTATTTAGGTTTAAAATATTTGGGTTCGATCTCGTTCTTGTATTTTCAAGTTAAAAATTCTTAAGTTTTTATTTATTTATGACAAAAAAAATATATTTTAAGACTACATCCATAATTTGCAAAAACAGATTTTATTAACAGAAAGGTTCGTAAAACACTTATGATATATTTGATTAAGAAGTACCGATAAAATTATAATTTTAGATTTTCTTTTCCTCTTCAGAGTTAATATCTATGCATTTTGCTTTCACGCGTGGCATATCTTATCAGTATCATGGTTTGTAGCCATTCATCAGATCTTAAAGCTAATATTCTATAAGGAGTTGATTTTGGTCAGTTCTTGCAGCAGTAATAATTTTTGTGAAACAGGATATTAGGCTCAACATAAAGAGTGGGTATGATAAGCTTGAAGATCTGTTATGTTATGTTTATCAGGTAAATGATCGATTTTTACCTTGCAATTACCTATCACTATTTATAGATATCCCAAGCTTTTGAATAAAATTTTGATCATGTCTTTTATTTTTATTTAACTTGAGCTTTTTAGAATTATTTCCTTCATTCCCTTATCTTTCATTGGCAGTGATGTACAATTTAGGTTGTGTTGTGGTATTGAAATGGCTAGCCTTCATTTGGCTTATGTTTTGGACAAGGGAATCTGTTTGGAGCTCGTGTCTGTCCAGCCAATGATGAGTGAAGTTAGGCTAGAGGTTACTATAGTCCACCAGGCAATTTTCTATGTCTTTTACCTGCTTGCTTCTTTGAGGTGAGCACATCATTCTCAGTGTCCCTTTTCACTGTAATATATCTTTTCTAGAATTTGGGAGATAAATAGGAAACTGTGGCTGAGGATAGACTAATGGGACATAGGCCTCTCCTCTACTAGAATTAATTGAGCTTAATGGAGAGTGACAAGACAAGATTGCCTCTCACACCCCATGATTTATTTATTTATTTTTTCCTGTTCTATATTTGTGGTTTATAATTCAGAGTTGTCATTATTGCTTTGTTGCTGTTAGATTTGGACTTATTGATCAAAAGTTCAATAAATCAGTATCATTCATTGATTGTCAGTTTCATTTTTTTCAAACAGATAGGTTAGAATCTTATCTTCATTAATTCAAAGGCAATAATACTTCTACTAGAAATTTTCGTTTTGGTCGAAACGGAGTGCAGAAGAAATAACTTACCACTTATTGTGTCATATAATTGATTTTGGATGAATTGCTAAGCCTTCGCTTGGCAATGGATTTCCAAACTTCCTTCATAATTGCTACTTTGTTCTTCTTCTACTTGTTGCTATGGCTTGGAAAAATTTTCATTAAGGAAACCAAAGCACAGCGTCTGGACCACAAACTGCCACCAGGGCCATGCAAGCTACCTCTCATAGGGAACCTGCACCAATTAGCAGCAGCAGGAGGATCACTTCCACATCGTGCTCTCCGAAAGCTAGCTCACAAATATGGCCCTCTGATGCACCTCCAACTGGGTGAAATTTCTGCAGTGATTGTGTCATCCCCCAACATGGCCAAGTAGATAATGAAAACACATGATCTTGCTTTTGCACAGAGGCCAAAAACTCTTTTCTCTGAATTTTTTTTTTATGGATCAGTAGACATCGGTTTTGCTCCATATGGTGATTACTGGAGACAGATGAGGAAGATATGCACCTTAGAGCTTTTAAGTGCCAAGAAGGTTCAGTCTTTCTCCTTTATTCGAGAAGATGAGGTAGATAAGCTCATAGAATCAATTCAGATCTCTGCAGGTTCACCAATAGATCTCACTACTAGAATTTACTCTTTGGTGAGTACTATTGTTTGCAGGGCAGCATTTGGCAAAAAATCTGAAGATGAAGATGAACTCTTAGCTGTGCTCAAAATGGGAGAACTGTTGGGAGGATTTGACCTGTGTGATTTGTTTCCTACACTGAAACCCATTCATCTGATAACTCGAACCAAAGCCAAATTGGAGAAGACGCATAAGCAGATGGACAAGATATTAGAAAAAATAGTGAACGAGCATCAAATAAAGAAGATGAAGGCAAAAGACGGCGAGGGTGAAGCAAGAGAGGAAGATCTTGTTGATGTACTTCTACGAGTACAACAAAACGGAAGCCTTGATGTCCCACTTACAACCAACAACATCAAAGCTGTGATTATGGTTAGTAATAAGTATTTATGTGCCATAAAGTTCATGTGATTATTAGTATACTCATACAATGATCTTTTTCTTCTTGTGTGAATGTTCGTCTGAACTTTTGCAACATTTATCCAGGACATGTTTGGTGCTGGAACTGATACTTCTGCAACAGCAATAGAATGGGCTATGTCAGAGATGATGAGAAACCCAAGAGTGAGGGAGAAGGCTCAAGCTGAAATAAGGGAAGCTTCAAGGGAAAGAAAACAATTTCTGAGGATGATCTCAAAGAACTAGGTTACTTAAAGTTAGTGGTTAAAGAAACCTTGAGGTTACACCCTCCCGTTCCTTTGTTGCTGCCAAGAGAATGCAGGGAACCATGCATGATCAATGGCTATGAAATACCCATCAAGACAAAAGTCATAGTAAATGCATGGGCACTTGGGAGAGATCCCAACTACTGGTATGATGCTGAGAGCTTTATACCAGAGAGATTCCATGGCACTTGTTTTGATTTCAAAGGGACAAACTTTGAGTACCTCCCATTTGGAGCGGGAAGGAGAATGTGTCCAGGCATTTCATTCGGTATAGCCAATGTTGAGCTTGCTCTAGCTAAATTACTTTACCACTTTAATTGGGAACTCCCAAATGGAATGAAACCAGAGAACTTTGATATGACTGAATCTTTTGGAGTTGGGGTTGGAAGGAAAAACAAACTCTACTTGGTTCCCACTCCTTATAATCCTTCTCTTTATGAAAATGGCAATTGACCCGTTAATATCATGTTTTCTGTGTCATGCAATGAAGAAAAGAAAATTTATATTTTCACAATGTCTTCTATTTTTGGTTGTCAATGTCTCTTTGTTTTAACTCGCCTTATAATAAGAAATAAATTGTAGTATGTCTCCTCTTTTTGGTTCGCAATGTCTTCTCTTTGTATATTTTCTCACAGTTAGGTTCAAGGTGAGATGTTTCTCGGTGCGCTAAAGGTCTCCCCCGGTTCATAACGGGCACCTCATTCTCAATGTCCCTTTTCAGTGTAATATAATTTCTCTAGAATTTGGGAGATAAGTCCATAGCATAGCAGCCACCTCATTCTAACTCGCTTTTCAGTGTAATGACTTATCTAGAATTTGGGAGATAAAAAACTGGGCGTGCTGGAAGTTTGCTACGTTCAAGAAAGCTTGGAAGGTAACGTAGAACTTTGGGTGTGTAAAATGGAGAGTGACAACACGACTTCTTGTCTATGACCACAAAACTTTTGACAATGCCAAGATACTTTATCATTTTACTTTTTTGAAACAGATTGGTGAGAATCTTATCTTCATTAATTGAAAGACAAGAAAATTCTACCAGTTTCACTGGTTTCAAATCACGTGCTTAGACAACTTAGGTGATCATTGCTACAGATCTTCTCGATGAAAGTGATTCCAATGACTGGTTCAACATCTAAAAAGAAAAGTCAATGTTGATTTTATAAATTAAAAAACCAATAATTAACATTTGTGGAAAACAATTTTAAAATATACCGTATAAGTTTTCATTTTGATCGAGACAGACAAATTTGGCCGTTAATTGGTACAGTAAAAATAACTTACCACTTTTTAGCATATAGATATTACTGCATGGGGTTATTGAAACTTCACTTGCAGCCATGGATTTCCAATCTTCCTTCATAATTGCTGCTTTCTTCTTCTCGTTGCTATGGCTTGCAAAAAATTTCATTCAGGAAATCAACGCCAAGCGTCTGGACCATAAACTGCCACCAGGGCCATGGAAGCTACCTCTCATAGGGAACCTGCACCAAATAGCAGCAGCAGGATCACTTCCACACCATGCTCTCCGAAAACTAGCTCAAAAATATGGGCCTCTAATGCACCTACAACTGGGTGAAATATCTGCAGTGGTTGTGTCATCCCCCAACATGGCCAAGGAGATACTGAAAACACATGATCTTACTTTTGCACAGAGGCCACAAACTCTTTTCTCTGAAATTATGTTTTATGGATCAGTAGACATTGGTTTTGCTCCATATGGTGATTACTGGAGACAGATGAGGAAGATATGCACCTTAGAGCTTCTAAGCACCAGGAGGGTTCAAGCTTTCTCCTTTATTCGAGAAGATGAATTAGCTAAGCTCATAGAATCAATTCAGATCTCTGCAGGTTCACCAATCGATCTCACTACAAGAATTTACTCTTTAGTGAGTACTATTGTTTGCAGGGCAGCATTTGGTAAAAAATCTGAAGATGAAGATGAACTTTTAGCTGTGCTCAAAATAGGGACACAAGAGGGAGGAGGATTTGACCTGTGTGATTTGTTTCCTACGCTGAAACCCATTCATCTGATAACTCGAACCAAAGCCAAATTGGGGAAGACGCATAAGCGGCTGGACAAGATCTTGGAAAAAATAGTGAACGAGCATCAAATAAAGAATATGAAAGAAGGAGATGGCAAGGGTGAAGAAGGGGAGGAAGATCTTGTTGATGTTCTTCTACGAGTACAACAAAACGGAAGCCTTGACGTCCCGCTCACAACCAACAACATCAAAGCTGTGATTACTGTTAGTAGTCAATATTTATACGCCTTAGATACATGTCATTATTAATTTATTCATACAATGATCATTTAATTTTTCTTGTGAGAATGCTTGTCTGAAAACTTTTCGACACTTATCTAGGACATGTCTGGTGCTGGAACTGATACTTCTGTAGCAACAATAGAGTGGGCTATGTCAGAGATGATGAGAAACCCAAGAGTGAGGGAGAAGGCTCAAACTGAAATAAGGGAAGCTTTCAAGGGGAAGAAAACAATTTCTGAGGATGATCTCAAAGAACTAGGTTACTTAAAGTTTGTGATAAGAGAAACCTAGAGGTTCCACCCTCCCGTTCCTTTATTGCTGCCAAGAGAATGCATTGAAGCATGCGAGATTGGTGCATATGAAATACCCATCAAGACAAAAGTCATAGTAAATGCATGGGCTCTTGGGAGAGATCCCAACTACTGGCATGATGCTGAGAACTTTATACCAGAGAGATTCCGTCGCACTTCTTTTGATTTCAAAGGGACAAACTTTGAGTACCTTCCATTTGGAGCAGGAAGGAGAATGTGTCCGGGCATTTTATTTGGTATTGCCATTGTTGAGCTTGCTTTAGCTAAATTACTTTACCACTTTGATTGGGAACTCCCAGATGGAATGAAACCAGAGAACTTTGATATGACTGAATCTTTTGGAGTTGGGGTTGGAAGGAAAAACAAACTCTATTTGGTTCCCACTCCTTATAATGGCTATTGACCTTCTGTTTACTGTGTCATGCAATGAGGTAACAAAATTTAGATTGTCACAATGTCTCATCTCTATGGTTGTCAATGTTTCTTTGTTTTAACTCGCCTTATAATATACATTATTGCAGCATCGCTCATCAAATAAGTCAATCCTTCAGACATTCTATCTTGAAGGTTGTCATTATCTTTCATTCTCTATATAGCATATTGGATTGAATAGCAAATTGGAGAAGATTAAGAAGAAGAAAGAGAAAAGTCCTAGAGGGCAGTATCAACGTGAGAAATGATGGAAGAGTTAAAACGCAGCGCAGCAGTTCTGGAGTTTGTAGAATGACACCGCTGTGATAGTCAACATAGAGGATCTTAGTGTATGACGTGCTAGCCAACCTGGCAAGTCAGTTTCCAGCGATGGTAGGACCATTCCATTACCATTGTAATATTCTTCGTTGAGTTTGGGGTGAGAAAGGCACCAATGAATAATATCACCTTTCGTATTCCTCTTGGTCGGAGCAATCCGGTGACGGAACCTGCATCATGCCTCCGCTCCATGAGTGCTAGAGAGAGAAACGGATTGTCCTTTGTCACCACAAAAGTGATGGCTGAAATTTTATGGTTATCTTCATAACAATTTAAATTTTCGACATAAAATATTAAATTATTTATGGCTTCATTCAAAATATATTTTTCACATAAAAAATATTAAAAAAGAATTAAAAGGTTATTAAATTCTAATTTGATAACATTTTGTGGTAAAACTGTTTGTGTAAATTTTAAATTCAATAAATGAAGAAAAACGTAAATTGAAGAGGACTTTACTGTTGGAAGTAGAGAAAGGTGTAGAAGTGATCCTGGCTACCTTGCCTAAGTCATAGCCATTAGTGTTTCTTTCTGGTATAAAATTTCTTCTTCCATCAAAGAGGATTCTCTTTCTCATGAATATCTATTCTGTCCCAGTTGGTTCCTTTCTGTTGAGGCCTCCTTGTTTTTGCTGCTGAGTTTCTTAGCAGTAAATAAAAACATATAACCAGTTTTAATAACCTATGGTTGCTTAGATTAATGTCATGTAGATGTTGCTGTTTGCTTTCCCTTTGGCATGGTGAATCATGCTGTCTGAGTATGCACACTGTCCTTTCTCGCCATCACTTACGCTTTTGGGATTGGTGCTGCTAGAATCTGGGATGTAGATTCGAAATTGGCTGAGAATAGATTGGTGGGACACAGGGCTCTGTCCACTTAAAAGTTTTGACCAATTTATTGTTACTGTTGTGTTGGTGCAACATCTGGCTTTTTCCTCTTACCCGCCATGATTTGTTGATTTCTTTTTTCCTGTTCTATATTTGTATGGTTATTTGTGGTTATAATGAGTTATAATTATCGATTTGTTTGTTACTATTAGCTTTGGACTTATTGATCAAAATTTCAATAAATCAATACCATTCATTCATTGTCGGTTTCATTTTTTCAAACGAATAGGCTAAAATCATATCTTCATTAATTGAAAGGCAATAAATAGTACTTCTATTAGAAATTTCGAAGTGTTTGTATCATTATCTGGTATTGCTTTCAGGAGGCTGCTTCGGAATCAAAAGATAAAAACCAGCCTTCAAATATTTTGAAATAAAAAAAAAATCTAGAAAATAACAAACTATGTACACCAGAAATAAAACTTATCACTAATTGGCATATAATTGCTTATGGATGGGATTCTGAGCCTTCACTTGCAACCATGGATGTCCCGTCTTCCTTCATATTTGTTGCTTTCTTCTTCTTGCTGGTATGGTTTGCGAAGAATCTCATTCAGGAAACCAAATCCAACCGGCTGGACCATAAACTGCCACCACGGCCATGGAAGCTACCTCTCATAGGGAACCTGCACCAATTAGCAGCAGCAGGATCACTTCCACATCGTGCTCTCCGAAAATTAGCTCACAAATATGGCCCTCTGATGCACCTCCAACTGGGTGAAATTTCTGCAGTAATTGTGTCATCCCCCGACATGGCCAAGGAGATAATGAAAACACGTGATCTTTCTTTTGCACAGAGGCCACAAATTCTTTATGCTGAAATTATGCTCAATAGATCAGCAGACATCGGTTTTGCTCCATATGATGATTATTGGAGACAGATGAGAAAGATATGCACCTCAGAGCTTTTAAGTGCCAAGAGGGTTCAGTCTTTCTCCTTTATTCGAGAAGA
Organism: Bauhinia variegata; assembly: GCA_022379115.2. Taxonomy (NCBI): domain Eukaryota; kingdom Viridiplantae; phylum Streptophyta; class Magnoliopsida; order Fabales; family Fabaceae; genus Bauhinia; species Bauhinia variegata. The sequence continues at coordinate 2,734,494 of CM039438.1, read as the reverse complement.
GGAGGTAGATAAGCTCATTGAAGCAACTAAGTTGTCTGTGGGTTCACCAATCAATCTCTCATCAGAACTTTTTTCTTTGGTAAGTGCAATAGTTTGCAGAACAGCTTTTGGTAAGACATCTAAAAACCAAGATGAATTTATATCTTTACTTAAGAAAGTGGTAGAACTGGCGGGAGGATTTGATTTGGCAGATCTATTTCCATCAATAAAACCTATTCATCTAATAACTAGGACAAAAACCAAATTGGAGAAGTTAGAGAAGCAGAAAAACCAATTAGTTGGTGATATTATCAGAGAAAATCAAGAAAAGCTTATGGGAGATAGAGAAGACAATGGTAAAGAAGTTGAGGACAATCTTGTTCAGGTTCTCTTAAGTATCCAAAAGAATGGCAGCCTTGACATCCCAATTACAAACAACAACATCAAAGCAGTGATATGGCTTAGTATTTTCTATCATAAATTTCATACTAATTAATATCCTGATGAATTGAACTTGCAATCATCATGTTGTTGTAATTATTTATTTCTCTGCAAATATTTCCAACGTTTATGCAGGAAATGTTTGGTGCTGGAAATGATACTTCAGCAGTAACATTAGAGTGGACTATGACACAAATGATGAAAAATGTCAGAGTGAGGAAGAAGGTACTAGCTGAAATCAGAGAAGCTTTAGGAGGAAAGAAAACAATCCACGAGACTAATCTGCAACAATTTAGTTACTTAAAATCGGTGATAAAGGAAACCTTAAGGTCACACCCTCCTGCTTCTTTGTTGCTTCCTAGAGAATGCAGGGAACCATGTAAAATCAACGGTTATGACATATCCATCAAGACTAAAGTCATAGTAAATGCATGGACACTTGGAAGAGATCCAGAGTATTGGCATGACGCTGAGAGCTTTATACCAGAGAGGTTCCAAGGCAGTTCTATTGATTTCAAAGGCAGCAACTTTGAGTACATCCCTTTTGGGGCAGGAAGGAGAATATGCCCAGGCATTACGTTTGGTTTGGCCAATGTTGAGCTTCCTCTTGCTAGATTACTTTACCATTTTGACTGGGAACTCCCAAATGGAATAGAATCAGAGGACTTCGACATGACAGAATCCTTTGAGCTTATCACTGGAAGAAAAACTAACCTGTACTTGGTTCCAACTTGTTACTATCCTCTCCACTCGATGATAATGCCAATTGACACATTAATGTATGAAGAATACTTTCTGATACCATGTCATTAGTTTTTATGCAAACATGATTGTAGTACTTCTGCTAGGATTTTGAGAATTTAACTCCGCAAACATAAGCTATTAATGTCTGAGATTTATATTATTCAAAATTATCTTCTTTTTTTCTTTTTGATAACAACGGGGTACACCCAAAAAAAAAAAAAAAAAGAAAAGAAAATTAGAGGTTGGGTTATATCATCGTCCCTTTCATCAGCAACTAAATAATGCAGTAACCCTGATCCCTAGTTCCTGAGTGAAATTCCCCATAATGCATTCAGCTTAAGTTTGTGTGAAAATGTTGGTGTGACCTGATTTCAGAAGCTCATCCCAAACTTCGTTAGTGTGACAGCGATGTATCTATCTTCTTCCTTCCCTGGCCACCATTCACACGATCGGATGTTACACCATGTACGCAAATGATCCTATTTAGTATATCTAAGGCAATTGGAAATTATTAGAAATTCTTGTAAGAATATATATTGTCTATATTTATTAGCACATAATTATTTTAACATTCAACATAATTTTTTTATTTTATTTTTTACAAGAGAATCTTTTTTCTGTTCTGAAGTGTCAAAATGAAGAGTTTACCATAACAAATTAGGTCTTTATTTATAAGCAACTCAATCATGTCTATCTAAACTCACCATGCAACTCTAGATAGGCTTATTTTACTATCGGAAATAGAGCAAGGTATAGAAGTGACCCCGGCTACCGCGTCTAAGCCATTAAGTGCTACGTGGAAGTCTTCAACAATGGTAGGGTCCATATTATTTGCATGTAGTTTTGGATTTTGGTGAGGTTCAAACTTCAAAGTGGATAAAAAAACAAAAAAGGAAAAATGAAGAACTGACGGTTGCAGTTCTATTCCCAATGTGAAGCCAACCATATTAGATGGGGAAGTTACATTCCGGGTTTCAGGCAGAAGTTGTAACTTAAGTCATTGATGGAAAAGAAAATGTCTATTGTTTAATCATATATTTCTGGGTAGAAAGGCACTAACTGGCATTATAAATGATCTTGTATGGGTTGCAGAACCTTCACTTGAGGTCATGGATTTCCAATCTTCCATCATAGTTCCTCCTTTCTTCTTCTTCTTCTTGCTGCTATGGCTTGCAAAGAATCTCATTCATGAAACCAAAGCCAAGCGTCCAGACCATAAACTGCCACCAGGGCCACGGAAGCTACCTCTTACAGGGAACCTACATCAACTAGCAGCAGCAGGGTCACTACCACACCATGCTCTGCGAAAGCTAGCTCACAAATATGGGCCTCTCATGCACCTACAACTGGGTGAAATTTCTGCAGTGGTTGTCTCTTCCCCTGACATAGTCAAGAAGATTATGAAAACACATGATCTTGCTTTTGCACAGAGGCCACAAACTCTTTCTGCTAAAATTTTGGTGCATGGGAATGCAGATATTGCTTGTGCTCCATACGGTGATTACTGGAGACAGATGAGGAAGATATGCACATTGGAACTTCTAAGTACCAAGAAGGTTCAATCTTTCTCCTTTATTCGAGAAGATGAGGTAGCTAAGCTGATAGAACAAATCCGATTGTCCATGGCTTCACCCATCAATCTTACCGCACAGCTTTCTTCTTTGGTAAGTAGCATCGTTTGTAGGGCAGCTTTTGGTAACCAATATAAGAAGCAAGATGAATTTACATCTTTGGTTAACAAAGTGGTAGAACTATCTGCTGGATTTGATCTGGCTGATTTGTTTCCTTCAATAAAACCCATTCATCTCATTTCTGGGTTGAAAGCCAAGCTGGAGAAGATAGAGAAGCAGAAAAACAAAATCTTGGAAGATGTCATCAGTGAGAATCAAGAAAAGAAAATGAGAGCCCGAGAATGCAATTGGAAAGAAGGAGAGGAAAATCTTGTGCAGGTTCTCTTACGAATCCAGAAGAGTGGCAGCCTTGACATACCAATTACGGACAACAACATCAAAGCAGTAATATGGGTTAGTAAAATCATAAATTTCATAGTAACATGCTGATGAGTTATAGTTATAATCATCATGTTGTTCTTCTAGTCAACAGCGGATCTTAGAAGGGGCAAAAGTTTTATTAATATATGTGAATAGATGGTTCCCAAAAAATTTTAAATAGATATATATAAATTCAATTTCTGGACATACATGGACAAATGTATCATTCTCTTCTTGCTTTTAAGTTTTTGTAAGTTTATTTATATGTAAGTAGAAATGATATGGTTAAGTTGTTTGTGGGTAAGATTACGGTATACTATATATACCTTGTATAGTTATTTTTATATTTTCTTCTTAATTTTTTTTTATACAAACGAGTATAGATAAAGTATGTCCTTTTTAATTTATACTCAAAAATGGTCAAAAATTTTTATATGAATTCTATTTTTTTAGTTTTTTTTTTTATATATGTATTCTAAATTATGTAATTAGCGAAAGAAAGTTATGGATTTTTTTTAGACTTTAAAACTGTTTATTATACGTAACACCGATATTTTAAATTTGGTTATTACCATTTCTCAAACCATAAAAAAAAAAAAGATTTTCCACTCTAATTAAATTTGAAAATGGTATAGTTTGACTATTTATAGATAATAATAGATGCTTGTTTCTTTATAAGTATTTATTAGTACTTCTTTTGTTTGTTAATGTCTCTTACATTATGCTTATTTTTGTTTGGAGGACAGTAACTTACAAATACATGTATATGTATGTATGTATGACTATACAAGATTTATATTATGCAGGACATGTTCTCTGCTGGAACGGAGACTTCAGCAACGACATTAGAGTGGGCTATGTCAGAAATGATGAAAAATGACAAAGTGAGGAAGAAGGCACAGGCAGAAATAAGAGAAGCTTTAAGAGGAAAGAAATCAATCCACGAGACTGACTTGCAACAACTTTGTTACTTAAAGTCAGTGATCAAAGAAACCTTGAGGTTACACCCTCCCGTTCCTTTGTTGCTGCCAAGAGAATGTGGGGAAACATGCATAATCAATGGCTACGAAATACCCATCAAGACTAAAGTCATAGTAAATCAATGGGTTCTTGGAAGAGATCCAGAGCACTGGCATGATGCCGAGAGCTTTATACCAGAGAGGTTCCATGGCAGTTGCGTTGATTTCAAAGGAAGCAACTTCGAGTACATCCCTTTTGGAGCAGGAAGGAGAATATGCCCTGGCATTTCATTTGGTATAGCCAATATTGAGCTTCCTCTTGCTAGTCTACTTTACCACTTCGACTGGGAACTCCCAAATGGAATGAATGCGGAAGACTTGGATATGACTGAAGCCTTTGGAGCCACGGCTCGAAGAAAAAACAACCTCTACTTGATTCCAACTCTTTACTATCCTCCATTTGATGATAATGCCAATTGACACATTCATATGAAAAGAAAAAAATAAATAAATAAAAGAGATGCAAAAATATTTATCTATCAAGAGATGTAAAGAAACAAATATCCATATGATATAACTCATTCCCGGTTTACATCATCATGCCAATCTGGAATGCATTTTTTCCTGACTGAGGTTTATGATCAATTCTATATGAACTTGTGGATGCTATAAATTATCACTGGACAACTTGGGATAGTCACGAAACGAGACATATCAAATCGGGATAGATTAAAAAAAATTCAAAAATATATAAAATAATCTCTTAAATCTTATGTGACGTGTATCTTATTTTTAAAATATTCAAAATATTTATTTAATTTTTTTAACTTTTAAAATTTTATATCATATTCAAATTTTAACTTTTGTTAAAACATTTACATTTCATTATTTCTCTTTTTTCTGTCACATTGTTAATAGAAGTTAAAATTTAAAGATAACATACAAATTTTAAATATTTAAGAGATTAAGAATATTTTTTTAAAACTAAAATGTTTAAGAATTTTCTTCATAATTTTTCCAAAAAAATTTGGGACTCTATATGGTCTTATCCTGTTGACCGATTTTAATTATAAAAATACTCCTTTCTTGGGTTGGCATATATCTTTAAAAGCTAAGTGGAATTAGTTAGGTGACACCACTTCTAGTAATGTTGCTAAGGCAAACCCAATCTTGTTCTTATTTCTTCTCGTTAAAATTTTTAAGTTCTTGTTTATTTATGATAAAATAAAATATATCTTTAGATTACATCCATCGATTTATAGAGACAGATTCTACCAACGAAGACGAAGCTCTGGTTCTCACTTTCTTGTAAAACTCTTCTGATATATTTAATTAAGTACCAATAAAATTGTAGTTTAAGATTTTCCTTTCCTCTTCAAAGCTAATATCTATGCATTTTGCTTTCACGCGTGGCATAGGATCTTAAAGCTAATATTATGTAAGGAGTTAATTTTGGTCAGTTTCTGCAGCAGTAATAATTTTTGTGGAACAGGATATTAGGCTCGACATATAAAGTGAGTATGATAAGCTTGAAGATCGGTTATTTTATGTTTCTGAGGTAAATGATCGATTTTTACCTTGAAATTACCTATCACTATTTATAGATATCCCAAGCTTTTGAATAAAATTTTGATCATGTCGTTTATTTTTATTTAACTTGAGCTTTTTAGAATTATTTCCTTCATTCCCTTATCTTTCATTGGCAGTGATGTACAATTTAGGTTGTGTTGTGGTATTGAAATGGCTAGCCTTCATTTGGCTTGTGTTTTGGACAAGGGAATCTGTTTGGAGCTCGTGTCTGTCCAGCCAATGATGAGTGAAGTTAGGCTAGAGGTTACTATAGTCCACCACGCAATTTTCTATCTCTTTTACCTGCTTGCTTCTTTGAGGTGAGCTCATCATTCTCAGTGTCCCTTTTCAGTGTAATATATCTTCTCCAGAATTTGGGAGATAAATATGAAACTGTGGCTGAGGATAGACTAATGGGACATAGGCCTCTCCTCTACTAGAATGAATTGAGCTTAATGGAGAGTGACAAGAAAAGATTGCCTCTCACACCCCATGATTTATTTATTTATTCCTGTTCTATATTTGTGGTTTATAATTCAGAGTTGTCATTATTGCTTTGTTGATGTTAGCTTTGGACTTATTGATCAAAATTTCAATAAATCAGTATCATTCATTGATTGTCAGTTTCATTTTTTCGAACAGATAGGTTAGAATCTTATCTTCATTAATTCAAAGGCAATAATACTTCTAATAGAAATTTTCGTTTTGGTCGAAACGGAGTGCAGAAGAAATAACTTACCAGTTGATGTCATATAATTGATTTTGGATGAATTGCTTAGCCTTCGCTTGGCGCCAAGGATTTCCAATCTTCCTTCATAATTGCTACTTTGTTCTTCTTCTACTTGTTGCTATGGCTTGGAAAAAATTTCATTAAGGAAACCAAAGCCAAGCGTCTGGACCATAAACTGCCACCAGGGCCACGGAAGCTACCTCTCATAGGGAACCTGCACCAATTAGCTGCAGCAGCAGGATCACTTCCACATCGTGCTCTCCGAAAGCTAGCTCACAAATATAGCCCTCTGATGCACCTCCAACTGGGTGAAATTTCTGCAGTGATTGTGTCATTCCCCAACATGGCCAAGGAGATAATGAAAACACGTGATCTTGCTTTTGCACAGAGGCCACAAATTCTTTATGCTGAAATTATGCTCCATAGAACAGCGACGTTGGTTTTGCTCCATATGGTGATTATTGGAGACAGATGAGGAAGGTATGCACTGCCAAGAGGGTTCAGTCTTTCTCCTTTATTGGAGAAGATGTGGTAGATAAGTTCATAGAATCAATTGAGATCTCTGCAAGTTCACCAATAGATCTCACTACAAAAATTTACTCTTTAGGGAGTACTATTGTTTGCAGGGCAGCATTTGGGAAAAAATCTGAAGATGAAGATGAACTTTAGCTGTGCTCGAAATAGGAGAACAGGCGGGACGATTTGACCTGTGTGATTTGTTTCCTACACTGAAACCCATTCATCTGATAACTCGAACCAAAGGCAAATTGGAGAAGACGCATAAGCAGCTGGACAAGATCTTAGAAAAAATAGTGAACGAGAATCACGTAAAGAAGATGAAGGCAAAAGATGGCGAGGTGAAGCAAGGGCCGAAGATCTTGTTGATGTACTTCTACGAGTACAACAAAACGGAAGCCTTGATATCCCACTCACAACCAACAACATCAAAGCTGTGATTATGGTTAGTAATAAGTATTTATGTGCCATAAAGTTCATGTGATTATTAGTATACTCATACAATGATTTTTCCTTCTTGTTTGAATGTTTGTCTGAAAACTTTTGCAACACTTAACCAGGACATGTTTGGTGCTGGAACTGATACTTCTGCAACAGCAATAGAGTGGGCTATGTCAGAGATGATGAGAAACCCAAGAGTGAGGGAGAAGGCTCAAGCTGAAATAAGGGAAGCTTTCAAGGGAAAGAAAACAATTTCTGAGGATGATCTCAAAGAACTAGGTTACTTATAAAGTTAGTGATAAGAGAAACCTTGAGGTTACACCCACCCATTCCTTTGTTGCTGCCAAGAGAATGCAGGGAATCATGCATGATCAATGGCTATGAAATACCCATCAAGACAAAAGTCATAGTAAATGCATGGGCACTTGGGAAAGATTCCAACTATTGGTATGATGCTGAGAGCTTTATACCAGAGAGATTCCATGGCACTTCTTTTGACTTCAAAGGGATAAACTTTTGAGTACCTCCCATTTGGAGCAGGAAGGAGAATGTGTCCAGGCATTTCATTCGGTGTAGCCAATGGTGAGCTTGCTCAAGTTAAATCACTTTACCACTTTGATTGGGAACTCCCAAATGAAATGAAACCAGAGAACTTGGATATGCCTGAATCTTTTGGACTTGGAGTTGGAAGGAAAAACAAACTCTACTTGGTTCCCACTCCTTATAATCCTTCTCTTTATGAAAATGGCAATTGACCCATTCATATCATATTTACTGTGTCATGTGAAAGTGCAGACAATTATGTTCTAGAGGGGAGTGAAGTAGACACTAAAAAAATTTTTACAAAATAAAATTTTGTATGATACAGAATCAAGCACAGTGTGTCAAACTTGGTTTAAAACAATTTATGTTTGATTTCAAAAATCTTGCATTTGTAAATGTGATATAGTAGAATAATGCTTAAGCAAAAATGATAAGCTGCAAGTAATTAAATGTTGAAAATAAAAGAGTTAGAAAAGAGAAATGATACAATGATTTATAGTGATTTGGTCATAATATTGATAACCTACACCCACTCCTCTCAAAAGTATTTGAGAGAGTTTCTTCTTCGCTATCATCATTGGTTTGCAGGCTTCTAGCAACCTTGTACTGCTTCTTAGCAACTCTGTTTGAGTTTGGTTTTCTAAGATATACCAAGAACCTTTACAACAGCAACAAAGTCTCACAAACTAAATCTACCCTCTCAAGGGTTACAATCAAATGTATGAAGGCTATCAACCTTTACAAAGAAATGATTTAGAAATAAAACAACCAAGCATAGAAATGTGTTACTATTACAACATATTTTTCAGTATGCCCAATACACCAAAAATAATATCCCAAGTAGAAGTATTGGTGTATGAAAATAAATAAGAGAAAAATGAAACTTTGAGAGCTCTGAAGAGTATTTGCAATCTTTCTTCTTGTTCTCTCTTCTAGTTGAAATGTGTGGCATTTTCTCCTTCGTATAGACTTCTTGAAAATGATTGTTGGAAGGAGGAGATTTGAAATATTCTGATCAAATTTTGTCACTTGTGATTCTCTTTTTTCTTACACGTAATATCCTTGAGTTTTGATTTTTATCTTTTATACTTCTTTATTTTTCTTTTGTTTAATAGTCATTCATGTTGACAGATTTGCTTATCTTAAAGAACATTAGGCTTTATATCTGTTGGTAGGGGTGGGCACGAGCGGGGATGGGCCGGGAATTGGGCCGTCCTGAAAAAAAAAAAAAAAAAATTGTCCCGTCCCGATTTTATATAACTTTGTCCTGGTTCCATCTCGGTCCCAGTCCCGTTCCGATCCATTTGTCCTGTCTCGTCCAGGTAAAATTTTTAAAAAAATAAAAATAAAATGAGTGTATAAAGTAATAAGAGGGGTGTTGAAAGTATGTAGAAAAAGAAGTGGGGTGTAAATAGTGAAAAAAGATGTGCAAAAAGTAATAGACGGGAATTTCAGGACCGGACGGGACATATTTACATAAAATTTGGGACAGGACCGGGAAGAGATTTTGCTTATCTCGGTCCCGTCCCAAAAATTTTTGTGTCCCGATTCTGTTTTGAATCCCAATTTATCCCATCTCAAACCTTCGGGCCGGGCCGAGACACTGGACCGTCCCGGCCCATGCCCACCCCTATTTGTTGGGTTCTTAATTTTGAAGCCTATGTGAGTTATAGTCCAACTGGGCTTCTACGGCTTTTTTCAAGTATAGGCCATAATCTTTATTTTTGTGGCCCAAGATATTGATTTCCTATCAATATAAATATGATGTGGATAGTTGTTTTTAGTGATCCAATAAAGTCTGTTTTCAAACAATAAAAACTTTGGCCTATAACTTAGTTTTTACCCAATGAATAAAACATTGGTCTGCAAATAGATTTTTACTTAGAGAATAACTTGTTAATGTTCAAAAAGATTAGGCCTATTTTGATAATATTTTATTGGCCTAAGACTGGGTACTTAGGTGCATGAGGTATGGGCTTACTTCTTTTCTTTTACCCAATGAATTAAAAATTTATCTCGTGCTGAGTCCAGATTTAACAGTCAAACAAATGGTCATTGCTGTTTTAATAAAACACGCAAGGGGACAATAATTTGCATTAAATTATTAGAAAGAATTGCTTAACGTTGTTTGCCAGTGTATGTGAGGGGAACACAAAAATTTTCCACCACTGCAGATTTTTGTCTCATAATAAAAAGGGATTTTGAACGTAACAAATATTAAAATAAAGAGGTGACTTTAATGGAATAAAGTATTAATCAATTTGGGAGATAAAAAACCGGGTATACAATTGGCTGCTAGAAGAAAGCTTGAAAGGTAACGTAGAATTTTGGGTGTGTAATTAACAAGACAAGAGTTCTTGTCTATGACGACAAAACTATTGACAATGCCATGATACTTGATTATCAGTTTATTTTTCTAAAACAGATTGGTGAGAATCTTATCTTAATTAATGAAAGATAAGAATATTTCCATTAGACTGACCTTGATGAAAGTGATTCCGGTGACTGCTTCAGCATCGAAAAAGAAAAGTCAATTCCGATGACTGGTTCAACATCTAAAAAGAAAAGTCGACGTTAATTTTTATAAATTAAAAAACTAATAAATAACGTGTGAAAAATAATTTAAAAATATAAGTTTGTCTAAGTTACTTATGAATTAAACTATCACATATTTAATGAACTAATAAAATAATAAAAAAGTATACAGATTATAAGGTTTATATATTTAATTAACTTATTACAAATATTAATGAGTATTATAAATTTTGGCAATAAAATTTTATTTTATTACAAATTAATATTATTTTATTTTTTCAAAATTCTATTTTTCATCCCTCTTCGCTTTTTTTTTTTTTCACTTCGTTTTCATCAGCCATCTTTTCCGACCTTTTATATATATATATATATATATTAAAATTTCATTTTCCTTCTCATCCTTTATTCTTGGTAATAAAATTTAAACTAATATTTAACTAATCTCATTAACTCTTCCTCTCACTTGGTTCTTTTTAATTATTTTTTTTATACTTATATGGTTTATGGTATGTTATTCTACTTAAGTAATATTAAGAAGAAATAACTTATTACTAAAAAAAATTTACATTTCTATTAAAAAATGTGACCTATAAGCAGGATTATAAAAACTTAAAACTAAATCTCTAAAATATTTATTTATTGATTATAAAAACTTAAACATACTTAGATCATTTTCATTATAAGTTATTACATATCAACTTTTGATTCAAAATTTTTAAAATATATATTTTAACAAAATGATATTCATAAAAGTTAAAACATATATTATAATTTCTCACAAAAACATATATTTTAATTGTAATTAATAAATATAAAATTTAAAGGGATACATTATCTCACTTTTAATACTTATTAAAATAAATCATCGTAAAAGTAAAATTGAAAATAAACTTGAAAAAGAATGATACATTTCATAATAAAAGAATGATATATTACTTATATATTCTAAATCTCAAACAGTTATTTCACATATTTTTAAAAAATAGTTAAAATTTCTTTTAATGATAAAAAATTACTAAGGGGAATTTTTAAATAGTAAAAATATACCTTTTTTGTTGATTTTTTAATTAACATACTTATTTATTTTTTAGAAAAAATATTATCTTTTTTTATTTTACTTAACGAATTATCTTGTTATTCTTTCTACAATAGCTAAGTCCATAATATATATATATATTTCTTAAATATTATTTTCACTTCTTCGTAATATTAAATTTTAAATTGAGCCAACATAAAAAAAAAAAAAGAATAAGATTTTTCAAGTCATAACTTACTTTTATGAAATGTTACTAAAGATAAAAGAAAGATAAGTAAATAAATCTTTTTCTTGAGACTTAAAAAAAAAAAAAAGATTTTTTTTTAATTTTTCATTTAAAAAATAAGATTTTTTGTTAAAAAAATAATTAGGGAGACATAAGAAACATATGGCCAAAGAGGACATTGGAAAAAGAGAGATAAGATTGAGGGGATGAGAATAAATAAAAAATTAAAAATATGGCCTTTAAATGTAAATTTTAGTAGTTAAGAGAGTAAATTTAAAAAAACAAAAAAATTGATTATTTAAGTTAAAAGTGAATACATTTCTATCGTTCATTGTGATATTAACGTTCATGATTTAGTCACGTAACATTGGGTAATGTAACATATTTATTACTTTAGGTTAGTTAGACTCCACTTAAAATATACCAGTTAAAAGTATTCATTTTGATCTAAACATACAAACGTGGTAGTTAATCGGTACAGTAAAAATAACTTACCACATTTTAGCATATAAATAGACTGCATGGGGTTATTGAACCTTCATTTGCAGCCATGGATTTCCAATCTTCCTTCATAATTGCTGCTTTCTTCTTCTTCTTGTTGCTATGGCTTGCAAAAAATTTCACTCAGGAAACCAACGCCAAGCGTCTGGACCATAAACTGCCACCAGGGCCATGGAAGCTGCCTCTCATAGGGAACTTGCACCAAATAGCAGCAGCAGGATCACTTCCACACCATGCTCTCCGAAAGCTAGCTCACAAATATGGGCCTCTGATGCACCTACAACTGGGTGAAATTTCTGCAGTGATTGTGTCATCTCCCAACATGGCCAAGGAGATAATGAAAACACATGATCTTGTTTTCGCACAGAGGCCACAAACTATTTTCTCTGAAATTATGTTTTATGGATCAGCAGACATTGGTTTTGCTCCATATGGTGATTACTGGAGACAGATGAGGAAGATATGTACCTTCGAGCTTCTAAGTCCAAAGAGGGTTCAATCTTTCTCCTTTATTCGCAACGATGAATTAGCTAAGCTCATAGAATCAATTCAGATCTCTGCAGGTTCACCATTCGATCTCACTACAAGAATTTATTCTTTGGTGAGTACTATTGTTTGCAGGTCAGCATTTGGTAAAAAATCTGAAGATGAAGATGAACTTTTAGGTTTGCTCGAAATAAGAGAACTGGCGGCAGGATTTGACCTGTGTGATTTGTTTCCTACACTGAAACCCATTCATCTGATAACTCGAACCAAAGGCAAATTGGAGAAGACGCATAAGCAGCTGGACAAAATCTTAGAAAAAATATTGAACGAGCATCAAGTAAAGAAGATGAAGGCAAAAGATGGCGAGGGTGAAGCAAGAGAGGAAGATCTTGTTGATGTGCTTCAACGAGTACAACAAAGCGAAAGCCTTGATGTCCCAATCACAACCAAAAACATCAAAGCTGTGATTATGGTTAGTAATAAGTATGTATGTGCCATAAAGTTCATGTGATTATCAGTACACTCATACAATGATCTTTTTCTTCTTGTGTGAATGTTCGTTTTAACTTTTGCAACACTTATCCAGGACGTGTTTGGTGCTGGAACTGATACTTCTTCAACAACAATAGAGTGGGCTATGTCAGAGATGATGAGAAACCCAAGAGTGAGGGAGAAGGCTCAAGCTGAAATCAGGGAAGTTTCAAAGGGAAAGAGAACAATTTCTGAGGATGATCTCAAAGAACTAGGCTACTTGAAGTTAGTGATAAAAGAAACCTTGAGGTTACACACTCCCGTTCCTTTTCTGCTGCCAAGAGAAAGCAATGAAGCATGCAAAATTGGTGGATATGAAATACCCATCAAGACAAAAGTCATAGTAAATGCATGGGCACTTGGGAGAGATCCCAATTACTGGTATGATGCTGAGAGCTTTATACCAGAAAGATTTCATGGCACTTCTATTGACTTCAAAGGGACAAATTTTGAGTACCTGCCATTTGGAGCGGGAAGGAGAATGTGTCCAGGCATTTCATTCGGTATGGCCAATGTTGAGCTTGCTCTAGCTAAATTACTTTACCACTTTGATTGGGAACTCCCAGATGGAATGAAACCAGAGAACTTGGATATGACTGAAGGTTTTGGACTTGGAATTGAAAGGAAAAAGAAACTATATTTGGTTCCCACTCCATATAATACTTCGCTTCATGACAATGGCTATTGACCTTCTTAATATCATGTTTACTGTGTCATGCAATGAGGTAACAAAAATTTAAATTGTCACAATGTCTTATCTCTTTGGTTGTCAATATCTCTTTGTTTTAACTCGTCTTATAATATACAGTGTTACAGCATCGTTCATCAAATAAGTCAATCTTTCATGCATTCTACGTCGAAGGTTGTCATTATCTTTCATTCTATATATAGCATATTGGATTGCATAGCAAATTGGAGAAGATAGAGAAGAAGAAAGAGAATAAGTCCTAGAGGGCAGTATGAACGTGAGAAATGATGGAAGGTTAAAACGCAGCGTAGCAGTTCTGGAGTTAGTAGAACGCCGTTTTGATAGTCAACATAGAGGATCTTAGTGTATGACGTGTTAGCCGACCTGGCAAGTCAGTTGCCGGTGATGGTAGGACCAGTCCATTACCATTGTAATAGTCTTCGTTGAGGGTGGGGTGAGAAAGGCACCAATGAATAATATCACCTTTCGTATTCCTCTTGGTTACAGATCCTGCATCATGCCTCCGCTGCATGAATGCTAGAGAGAGAAACGGATTGTCCTCTGTCACCACAAAAGTGATGGCTGAAATTTTATGGTTATCTTCGCAACAAGATAAAATTTCGACTAAAATATTAAATTATTTATGGCTTCATTCAAAATATATTTTTTACGTAAAAATTATTAAAAATGAATTAAAAGGTTATTAAATTCTAATTTGATAACATTTTGTGGTAAAACTGTTTGTGTAAATTTTAAATTCAATAAATGAAGAAAAACGTAAATTGAAGAGGACCTTACTGTTGGAAGTAGAGAAAGGTATAGAAGACCCTGGCTACCTTGCCCAAGCCATAGCCCTAGCCATTAGTGTTTCTTTCTGGTAAAAAATTTCTTCTTCCATCAAAGAGGATTCTCTTTCTTATGAATATCTATTCTATCCCAGTTGGTTCCTTTCTGTTGAGGCCTCCTTGTTTTTGCTGCTGAGTTTCTTAGCAGTAAATAAAAACATATAACCAGATATAATAACCTATGATTGCTTAGATTAATGTCATGTGGATGTTGCTGTTTGCTTTCCCTTTGGCACGGTGAATCATGCTGTCTGCGTATGCATACTGTCCTTTCTCGCCATCACTTATGCTTTTGGGCAGTGCTGTTAGAATCAAACCCAATGTTGTGGACCTGCCATTCGTAATGAAGGTTTCAAAGTGGTTTTTAATTTTACACAATTACATTTATGAGGGCCTGACTTGAATAGCGAAACTCTTTGGCCAAGGCCAAGGACTAGTCGCCCTAGGTTAGGCATAATGTCATTTTCTGCAATCTCTATCGTTGTAAAGATGCAGTGAGAGAGAGGGAGGGTTTTTTTTTTTCTTTCTCACTGCATCATTGTCAAGACCGCAGAGATTGGTGGTTGATTAAGTTTAACTACATTTTATATTTTATATACTAAATAAAATATTTATTCATTTCAATTGTATATTAAATATAGTAATTAAATTTTCAATTCTTCTTCTCATTTGTACATTAGACTATTTCATAAATCAACCAAAAATTATCAAAAGAAAGAAAGAACTTTGATAGTGAATGATAGTGAAACCAATCAATCTAATTGGTGAATATCCATTGAGACTGAATGTTTATCAAGAATTAAAGGAGTATTTCAGGAAGGTGGCTAGCTAAGGAATAGTAGTATTGCTGTCAATTCTCTGTTGAGGGGTTTGATTGAAACTATATTTTGAACTTGATCCTTTTACAAATATGTTAATAATATATATATATATATATATATATTACAAAATATGAGCTAAAACAATTAATTTTTATAAAATATTGTTAAAAGAGTAAAAATAACAAAAATATAGATTTGAAATTGGCTGAGAATAGATTGGTGGGACACAGGGCTCTGTCCACTCAATTTCTTTTAGCAACTTGAATGCAATGAGCAGAATGGTGACTACAAAACTTTTGACCAACTTATTGTTACTGTTGCGTTGGTGCAACTTCTAGCTTTTTCCTCTCACCCGCCATGATTTATTGATTTTTCTTTTCCCGTTGTATATTTGTAAGGTTATTTGTTGTTTATAATGAGTTATCATTATTGATTTGTTTGTTACTATTAGCTTTGGACTTATTGATCAAATTTTCAATAAATCAATTCCACTCATCGATTGTCGGTTTCATCTTTTCAAACAGATAGGCTAAAATCATATCTTCATTAATTGAAAGGCAATAGTACTTCTAGTAGAAATTGCGAAGGGTTTGTATCATTATCTGGTATTGCTCTTCGGGAGGCTGCTTCGGAATCAAAAGATAAAAACCAGCCTTCAAATATTTTGTAATAAAAAAATCTAGAAAATAACAAACTATGTACACCAGAAATAAAACTTACCACTAATTGGCACATAATTGATTATGGATGGGATTCTGAGCCTTCACTTGCACCCATGGATGTCCAATCTTCCTTCATATTTGTTGCTTTCTGCTTCTTGCTGGTATGGTCTGCGAAGAATCTCATTCAGGAAACCAAATCCAACCGTCTGGACCATAAACTGCCACCACGGCCATGGAAGCTACCTCTCATGGGGAACCTGCACCAATTAGCAGCAGCAGGATCACTTCCACATCGTGCTCTCCGAAAGCTAGCTCACAAATATGGCCCTCTGATGCACCTCCAACTGGGTGAAATTTCTGCAGTGATTGTGTCATCCCCCGACATGGCCAAGGAGATAATGAAAACAAGTGATCTTGCTTTTGCACAGAGGCCACAAATTCTTTATGCTTTAATTATGCTCTATTGATCAGCAGACATTGGTTTTGCCCCATATGGTGATTTCTGGAGACAAATGAGGAAGATATGCACACTCGAGCTTCTAAGTGCCAAGAGGGTTCGGTCTTTCTCCTTTATACGAGAAGAGGAGGTAGATAAGCTCATTGAAGTAACTAAGTTGTCTTTGGGTTCACCAATCAATCTCTCATCAGAACTTGTTTCTTTGGTAAGTGCCATAGTTTGCAGAACAGCTTTTGGTAAGACATCCAAGATGAATTTATATCTTTACTTAAGAAAGTGGTAGAACTGGCGGGAGGATTTGATTTGGCAGATCTATTTCCATCAATAAAACCTAGTCATCTAATAATTAGGACAAAAACCCAATTGGAGAAGTTAGAGAAGCAGAAAAACCAATTATTTGATGATATTATCAGAGAAAATCAAGAAAAGCTTATGGGAGATAGAGAAGACAATGGTAAAGAAGTTGAGGGCAATCTCGTTCAGGTTCTCTTAAGGATCCAAAAGAATGGCAGCCTTGACATCCCAATAATTAACAACAACATCAAAGCAGTGATATGGGTTAGTATATATACTTATCAAAAATTTCATAATAACATCCTGAAGAATTGAGCTTGCAATCGCCATGTCGCTGTACTCATTTATTTATCTGCAAATATTTCCAATGTTTTTGCAGGACATGTTTGCCGGTGGAACAGATACTTCAGCAGTAACATTAGAGAGGACGATGTCAGAAATAATGAGAAACGCCAGAGTGAGGGAGAAGGCACAAGCTGAAATCAGAGAAGCTTTAGGAGGAAAGGAAACAATCCACGAGACTGATCTGCAACAATTTAGTTACTTAAATCAGTGATAAAGGAAACCTTAAGGTTACACCCTCCTGCTTCTTTGTTGCTTCCTAGAGACGGCAGGGAACCATGTAAAATCAATGGCTATGGCATACCCATCAAGACTAAAGGCATAGTAAATGAATGGGTGCTTGGAAGACATCCAGAGTATTGGCATGATGCTTAGAGCTTTATACCAGAGAGGTTCCAAGGCAGTTCTATTGATTTCAAAGGTAGCAACTTTGAGTACATCCCCTTTGAGGAAGGAAGGAGAATATGCCCAGGCATTACATTTGGTTTGGCCAATGTTGAGCTTCCTCTTGCTAGGTTACTTTACCATTTTGACTGGGAACTCCCAAATGGAATAGAATCAGAGGACTTTTTTCTCCGCGAATTCCGCCTTGCTCTCAACGATCTCCGCTACCTTCCGTTGTTCCCCTTCGCAATTCTTCGTTTTTCTTTTTTCTTTTATCGTCATTTCCTTTTTTTCTTTTTTCCTTTCCGCCGCTGTTGCTATTTCCTTTTTCTTTCCTTTTTTCTTCTTTTTTTTTCCCTCGCTGTTTCCTTTTATTTTCTTTCTTTTTCCTTTTTCTTTTAAGAAAAACATATATATAAAAAAAATAAGATAAAAAAAATAAAATAATAATAAATAAATAAAAGAAAAATAAGATAAATCATTCGTTAAATAAATAAAGTAAAAAATAAAAACTTTAAAAAAAATATAGTGTCTGATCATTCTATATGAACTTGTGGATGCCATATATTATCACTGGACAACTTGAACTCATACCATTTATATTTGTGTTTGATGGTGTTTTCTCAGTTGCCCTGGTGCCCCAGGGTTTCATTTATAGGCCCGTAGAGGTTGTCTGGGCGTTGGGCCTTAGTGGGAGCAGCATAAAACCCATTTGTAATATTTGAGGTGGGGCCTTGGTGTCGTGCGCTAGGTGTGGTACGTTCGGCCCACTGGGAGTCTGGTCTAGGCCTGCAAGTGGGCCACTTCTGGCCCATCTGTTGTTATTTATTATGGTCCATATCAATTTGTTTTGTCGAATAAAAAACAAATCTTAGCAGTTGTTGGATTAGGACGTGGTTAGCTTCAATCGTTGGCCAATTTTGCTATCTATCCAGTTTGCTGTCACTCGTGGCATGTCCAATCAGTATCATGGCTTGCTTTCAGCTATTCATCAGGATTTTGAAGCCAATTTTAATTTGATCTTGGTCAGCGCCTTGCATGCAGAAATACTATTCTTCATGGCTCCTCAAAAAACGAATAATGCTTAGTTAATACTTAGGCATAAACATGCAAGCCATTTTGGATGGGTTGCTGGGCCATCACTTGGAGCCATGGATTCCAATTGCTGCTTTCTTCTTCTTGGAGCCATTAAGGAAACCAAAACCAAGCGTCTGGACCATAATATCATTAACAAAATTTCAGTTTATGGTCTTAGGGTGTGTTTGGAAGAAAATATTAAAAAATAGAGAAAATAAAATTAAGATTAAAATTAAAATGGTTTTTCCTGTCACTTCTTTATTTGCAATTATATATGGATGACATTAGATTAAAGTTGAATGGGTCTAAGGGGGAGTTTTTAGTCAATAGGTAGTAGTCATGCATTGCTGATGAATTTAGATGTGACCTGCACTTTAATCTAATATGTAGTCAATGGCCAACTCTCGCTAGTCAGACTTGTGCTGCTAGCAGGAATATAATACAATTATTAACTATATCTATATCATGTTTGACGGGAGAGAAAGAAACCCAAGTGTCACAATAATTTCACACTATTAGGCGGCTTCAACTAAGAGCTCTTCACTGTTACGTTTCTTTTAACAAAAACTACAATATCTAACTCTGACTATTGGTGCTTTTGGATTCCCTTGGATTTCATGAACAGTTTTCAAGCAAAACAGGACCAAAGAAGTGATTAAAAAAAGAAAAAATTACAGATGGAAACAACAATTTATGCAAATAGGAAAACATGGGGTAGATTCTAGTGTTAATTTTTTTAAGAAACCTTTTAAAATTATTGGATTCGAGTAAAAGTTGAGTTGTTTAAAATAGATAAAATAATACGGCATTATAAGAAACTCCAAACAACTATAAAAACAAAAAATCTTAAATAGTCAAGAGAGTTTGCTTGATGGAAAAGATTACGTGTCCCTATCTTCATGCAGAAAATAATAAATGAATACTTTCATTTTTCCATACAGTGACGTTAGATCGTTGGACTTATCTTCCTTAACAGACAGGCAACAATATTTTCGCTGCCGCTGCTCTACGACCGTGGCATCCCCAAGTCCCTACTCCATCTGTTCACTGGCTCATTAATTAAGATGGCGGTGCTACATGGTAGAGCTGTTAATTCTTCAAACAGAAAGTTTACAAGTCAGAGTTATCGTCTTGCTTTGTTTTTTGTCAATAGCATAGGATTTATTGGTCAAAATTTTCAATAAATCAAAGCCGTCATAATTGATTATCAGTTTAATTTTTTCGAACAGATATGCCAGAATCTTATCTTCATCAATTGAAAGACAAGAATACTTCTAGTTGAAATTTCTAATTGCTTGCGTCATTATCTTCTAACTTTCTTTGGGGTGGGGCTAGTCAGGGGGGCAGCATCTAAAGAGTTTATTTTTTAATAGAAAAAAAAAATCATTCTGGGAAATTATTTCGATTGAAACAAAAGATTAAAAATTTCCCAGCAATATATTTTTAATTTTTTATATTTTGATGGAAACAAACCAACTAATGTATGAGCCATTACTTAACACTAATTGGCATACAATATTGACTTTGAATGGGCTGCTAAGTCATCGTCCCCTCCACATGCTTAATTTTATACCAAATGATCCTTGTCTGCTAGCCAGGGAGTTTGATTATGATTTTCTATGGTATATACGATGCAATTACTAACTATATCATGATCGACATGAGAGAAAGAAACCAAAGTATTACGAGAATTTCACATCATTAAGTGACTTCATCTTCAACTAAGAGCATCTCTAATTGCTTTTTTAAGCTTTTCTTTTATCGTTGGAGAGCTATTCTCTAATGACAAGTCAGAGCTACAATATCTATCTGTGGCTATGGCTGCTTTTTGCATTTTGTTTCCATGCACACTCTCAACTAAAATAATATCAGAGAAATGATTAAAAAAAGAAAAATCAGATGGAAACACCAATGGTATGCAACAGGAAAATAGAATAGATTTTGGAGTTTATTTAAGAAACAACTGCTCCAAAAAGGCTGCTGTGGTAGAAACTATAAACATTATCTAGAGAATTCAACTGACTATGATCATCATCACAAGAATTGGTTGCTTAAATATTATTTAATTATTTGAGTATTGCAATTTGCTTTTATCTCCAAAAGTTGATCCAACCCCTTTGAGATTGGACGATACCATGCAAATAATTAATGGCAGTCAATAGTAATTTTATATTCATTGTCACTTTCATCCTTGGTTTCAAACCACGTGCTTACACCGTTGTCTCTTGTCGATGCATGAAAGTGATGCCGATGACTGGTCCAACATATGAAGAGATAGAAAAGTCAATGTTAAATTTCTTTTTAGTAAGTTTCTATGAAACATTTGTAGGAATTTTTTTAAAAAAATTTACGTAAAAGTTTTCATTTTCATCCGAAACAAACAAAATTTGGTAGTTGGTAGAGTAAAAATAACTTACCACTTATTAACATATAAATAACACTAGACGGGGTTGCTTTCTTCTTGTAGCCATGGATTTCCAATCTACTTCCATAGTGGCTGCTTTCTTCTTGTTGCTATGGCTTGCAAAGAGTTTCATTCAGCAAAGCAAAGCCAAGCGTCCTCGCCATATATGGCCACCAGGGCCACGGAAGCTACCTCTTATAGGGAACCTGCACCAGCTAGCAACATCAGGATCACTTCCCCACCATGCTCTCCGAGAACTGGCTCGCACATATGGGCCTCTGATGCACCTACAACTGGGTGAAATTTCTGCAGTGGTTGTCTCATCCACCAAAATGGCCAGGGATATACTGAGAACGGGTGATGTTATCCTTTCACAGAGGCCACAAACTGTTTTTGCTAAAATTCTGCTCTATGGGAGAGCAGACCTTGCTTTTGCTCCATATGGTGAATACTGGAGAATGCTGAGGAAGGTATGCACGGTTGAGCTTCTAAGTACCAAGAGGGTTCAATCTTTCTCCTATATTCGAGAAGATGAGGCAGATAAGCTCATTGAAACAATTAAGATGTCTGTAGGTTCACAAATCAATCTTACAACACAACTTTTCCATGTGGTAGTTTCAATAGTTTGCAGGGCAGCTTTTGGTAAGGCATCTGCGAACCAAGATGAATTTATAGCTTTTCTCAAAGAAGTTCTACAGGTGTTTGTAGGATTTGATTTGACAGATTTGTTTCCATCAATAAAACCTCTTCATCTAATAACTGGATCGATAGCCAAATTGGAGAGCTTAGATAAGCAGAAAAACAAATTCTTTGATGAAATTATCAAAGTGAATCAAAAAATGCTTATGGAAGACAGAGAAGAAGCTGACAATCTTATTCAGGTTCTCCTAAAGATTCAGAAGAGTGGCAACCCTGAAGTGCCAATTACAGACGACTGCATCAAAGCAGTGATATGGGTTAGTATGTATACCTATCTATTATAAATTTCATACTAATATCCTGAGATGAATTGAACTTGCAGTCATCGTGTTGTTGTTGTGATTATTTATTAATCTTTAATTCCAACGTTTATGCAGGATGTGTTCGGTGCTGGAACAGATACTACAATAGTAGCAATAGAGTGGGCTATGACAGAAATGATGAGAAATGATAGAGTGAGGAAGAAGGCGCAGGCAGAAATAAGAGAAGCTTTAGGTGGAAAGAAAACAGTCGAGGAGACTGATCTGCAACAACTCAGTTACTTAAAGTCAGTGATAAAAGAAACCATGAGGTTACACCCTCCGCTTCCTTTGTTTCCAAGAGAATGTATGGAACCATTCACAATCGATGGCTATAAAATACCCCTCAAGACTCATGTTATAGCAAATGTATGGGCGCTTGGAAGAGATCCAGAGGCTTGGCATGATGCTGAGAGCTTTATACCAGAGAGATTCGATGACAGTTCTGTTGATTACAAAGGTAACAATTTTGAGTTCATCCCTTTTGGGACAGGAAGGAGAATATGCCCTGGCACTGCAATGGCTTTAGTCAATATTGAGCTTCCTCTAGCTCGGTTGCTTTACCACTTTGACTGGGAACTCCCAAAAGGAATGAAACCGGAGGACGTGGATATGACTGAGATGCTTGGAAATGCAGCTGGAAAAAAACACAACCTCTACTTGGTTCCAACTAGATACTACCCATGAGATTGGAAGAATACTACGTTGGAGTTAGCTGCATGATTCCTGTGTCATACAATTTACATAGGAACTTTAGAGTCGCTGAGTGAAATAAATGGTCCCGTTTGATGTTTTATCACTTTGTGTACTGCAAAAATATATTGTACCAGCAGCTTTTATGCATATGCCCGAGTCTATGAATAAAATTTTCACTTCAAACTTTCTTCATAGTATATAAAATTCAAGTGTCCCCTTTTCCCCGCTTATTCAATCAACAGATTTAACAGAACCAACAGTTTAAGGAGTTCAGTATTCGCTGGCTAATACGACATCGTTTAACTAATTACCTAAGTGCCCGAAATTCCGTCGGATTTGAAGAAGAATGCCAGGAGCTCTACTGGTTTCTCGGCTTTGCAAAAGAAGCTGTTCTGCAATGGATCGTCGGAAAACAACAAAATTGAGGCTTTGATTGAATTGAATGGGAACAGTGAGCCGAAGATGGAGACTGCTGAACTTAAGTTGTTGCCTGAGGAGAAGAACAAAGAAGTTAAGTCTTCTCGCAAAGGTAGGTTTCAGTTTTAGCGTGATGAGAGAATGGGATAGCCAATTCCAATTTAGCAGAGTCTCTGATTTTTATTGTTGTAAACATTCTATATTTCATATTATGATGAAAATTCAAAATTAATTTTTGAACAAGTGGTGATTTAGAATCAAAGTGGTTAATTTTAAAGCAAAAGGAGGTTTTAATTTGATGATGACAAATTGGTCTTGTGCCATAAAGTCACTGCTTTTATTGGGTTTGCAGGTAGAGAAGCAGAAGTATTTGTGGTTAAAGCAAAGAGAAGAAATCAAATCACTCAAGAGCAATACTGTTTCCAGATATCTGAGCTGAAGCAGGAAGAGCAAGTCATTCCAGCTCTACAGAAGCAGATCCATTCATTCACAGGTAGATATCATACAACAGTCATCCAACTTCATTTTGATACTGATTAAATCTCTTGGCTTTAAGAACGCTATTGGGATTGAAAGTTATTGCAATTCAAAAGGTTATATATGTTCATGATTTACAGCAGTGGGATCTGCATAAACTTTTCTCAACTAAACTCTTTGACCTTTTCAATTCTTTGTTTGTAAGGTTATTGTGATTTATAATTCAGAGTTATCTATATTGATTTGTTTTTGATAATTCAAAGTTATCTATACAAATTAATTTTTAATATTTTAAAAATTATAAAAATTAATTTATAAATTATAGAGATTTATTTTAAATTATTAATTTTTTAAAATTTTACCTAAAATTGTACGGAACAAAAATATAATTAAACAAACAAAATAAATTCAGCAGTATATCAGCCATTTGATCCCTTGTTATTAATTTCCACCGCAACCAAAACATTGCCCGCGCCGGTCACATGAAAATTTCTTTTTTTTGTTTTTTCATCGGTCACATGAAAAATTTGAATTCGGACAGCGGCAAACGCAAAAGGCCGCCACTCATCGCCACGTGTCATCAATCAGAACATTAATATCTGACTGAAATTTAAACCTCCCCTCCCTGGAGCACAAGAGGAATAAACCCTGCTCTGCAGTCATTCAAATCCTGTCTCCAGCTCACTCACTCACTTTCAGATTCAGTCTGAAATCCAAAGACGCCAAACTCAGCCCTCCAATGGCGTCTCTTGTGAAGCCCTCTTCACGGTACAGCTCCTACGACTCACGCTCCTCAACTTCCTCCTACTTCTCCGACCCGTCTTCTTCCTCTGAGTTCAAGCCCAAATCCCGTGTACCCACTGGTTCCTCTTCCTCTCGTGCCCTCGTCAAAGTTAAACCTTCTGAATCAGCTCAAATCAGGACCAAGACTAAAGCTGACCCCAACTTGACCACAATGGTCAAGAAGCTTATGGAGAAAAAATCCATCATCAAACCCAAGTCGGGTAATCCGACGGGTCTAATAATTCCATCGGATTTGATCTCCGAGGATTTGAAGAAGAATGCTAGGAGGGCCACAGGCTTCTCGGCATTGCAGAAGAAGCTGTTCGGAAAGGGGTCGTCAGAGAAGAAGGAGGTTAAGGCTTTGACTGAGGTGAAGGGGAACACCAGGACCCTGGCGATGGTGCTGAGGAGCGAGAGAGAGCTTTTGAGTGCAAACAAGGAGCAGGAGATGGAGATTGCTGACCTTAAGTTGATGATCGAGGAGAAGAACAAAGAAGTAAGTCTTTTTGTAAAGTTCAGGTTTCAGCTTTAACTTGATTAGAAAATGGGATGTCCAATTCCAATCCTATTTAGCAGAGCTTCTGATTTTTTCTAAATGTCAGCACTTTTACATTTCATATTTGGAGGAAAATTGATTTTTGGACAAACGGTGATTTAGAGTCAAAGTGCTTAACCAATTGGAGCATCGAATCAATCTGTTTAATTTGGTAAATTGAGATTGTGTTCTTTTCCCTGATAATCATATTTATTTATTTAAAGCAAAAGGATGTTATAGTTTGATGTTGACAAATTAGTGCCATAAAGTCACTGCTTTTATTGGTTTTGCAGGTAGAGAAGCTGAAGGATTTGTGCTTGAAGCAAAGAGAAGAAATCAAGTCACTCAAGAGTGCAATACTGTTTCCAGATGTTATGAATTCTCAACTTCAAGAACTTCTAGAGAAACAAGGTTCTGAGCTGAAGCAGGCAAAGCAAGTCATTCCAGCGCTGCAGAAGCAGGTCTCTTCACTCACAGGTCAGCTCCAGAGCCTTGCCGAGGATATTGCAGAGGTATAACTTACATCCTTACCCAGAGAGAATACAACAGTCATCGAACTTCATTTTGATTGTGATTAAATCTCTTGGCTTGAAAAACACTATTGAGATGAAAAATATAGCAATTCAAAAGGTTCTATATGTTCATTAGTTACAGTAATGCAATCTGCAAAAACTTTACATAACTGTATCCTGAATCTCAACTAGACTCTTCGATATATGGTTACTAACATGATCTTCATTGCTTCTTTCCCCTCATGGGTTTATCGTTGATATTTAATTAATTGCTTGATTAGGTCAAGGCTGACAAATATTCAGCAAAAACATGCTTGCAAGGTCATGGCAATTCTCCAAGGACACCAACAGATGCCCATGAAGATGCTTTTAACTCTTGGGTAAGGCCGTAGTGAGATTGCAACTAAAATTACTAATTGGATATTGAATTAGAGGTCACAGTACCCAACGCCTATTCACTGATAAAAAAATATCGGTTCAGTATTCATGTTTAATCAGCTCAACTTGTGCAGGAATTTAGTTCTGAGGACCTGACAACCCCAGGCAGTTTAGACGAATTACTTCTCAAGGATTTAAATCCTTGTTTAACACCCTGCAATACCAAGTCAAGATCCAGAGTAAGGCTTTGTGTTGTACAACTGTTTCGGTGACTACCTTATCTTCACTTGTCTCTCTAAAATAGGTTTCTCATATTGCCTGCAGGAATTTGAGGGGAAGGGTTTTGAGTCTCTGTGTGATGAAAGTTTATTTGAAGACGATGCACAAGTTTGTCAAGAAACTGATTTTAGCGGCCACGATAGGAAGTTGTCAAAGAGTTCTGATTGTTGCCAGAATTCCAATAGGAGGGGCAGGGCAACTAAAGCAAGTCAAAGATCAGACGAGAATAAATTGATGTATGCAAATCGATTCATAGAACAGCCCCGATCCCCTCTTCCTTGTTAAGTATTTCTTTTCTTAATTTTGGTCCCTGTCAGAGTCTTTCAGAGTCTTTGAAGCTTTTTTTTGGGTCAGTATAGCACGCTCTTTGTATATTGTGCATGTAAGCACAACTAAAAAGAAAGGAATATACTTTAAATTTTGGAATTGGCATAATACAAGGTATTCCTTTCAAACATGTCTGTTGCAATGAGTTAATAAGTAGATGTAGGCAAAATGAAAGAGTCGCGCTTTACTCTGTGTTGCATTTTGAGGGATGAGCTTATTTTTTTCGTGTGTGTGTGTGTTTGGGGGGGGGGGGGGGGGGGGGGGGGGGGGGGGGTGGTGGGGGTGTGTTAGAGAGAGAAGGCTATGCACTGAGAGAAACTGGAGAATATCTATTTATTGGATTTAAAAAAAAAAAAAAACTGTTCACATATCTGTTTATATCAACATGCTGTTGACCTAAGATAACTAAGGTATTCTCCAGACACCCATTTGTTATGTATAACCACTTATTTTGGTTTTAGGCCATTCCACGACTTGTAGCAGTCCTGATGATCTGAAACAAAGCTGCCATTACCAATGAAAAAGATGAGAGTCAGATATCAAGCAGAAAGCAGTGATAGAACGATATTATTGAAAATTTGCACAAAATAGATCATTTACCTAAAACTAAAGAGAATTTCTTTGTGATTAGCAACTAAAAGTGCAATTTTGTTCAGCATATCTAGCTTAATGTCATATAATAAGTAGAATATAATATTATTCAACAGGTCTTACTAAGATTGAAGACACATGAACATAGGCAAACCTTTGTACCTTCCAATCATGTACCACAACCACATAACAAGTTTTGGGATATCAAGAAAACAAATTAAACATGCGAAAGCATATAATGAAGTAGAGGAAGCAAAGAGCATACATGATCCGACAACCACAAAGACAAAGAAGCCAAGTACAATGGGGCCAACAGGGTAGGCATTTTTTTTATTAGATGAGCCTTCTGAACCTTTCTTTGTAATGTTCCTCTGAAACCTTGCAACTTTCCTGTCTGCTAGGCGCCTTGAAGTTGTCTATCAAATCAAAGTTACAGTGCACACAAATGAGCATATTACCACAAGTGATAAATAGTTCTGCATACTGCTTGTTAGAGAAAGAAAGCAGCACCAAAAAGCACAAAAAACCAGAGCATAGATTTCAAACACAAGTTTTCGGGAAAATAAATAAATAAATAAGAGGATATATTCAATAAACTATTAATCAAGGCACAAGAGGCGCTGGAAAATTTCAACTTCAGCAGATGGAACATACCATTCTATTATCACCAAACAGAAGCTATATAAATATAAAGAGAACGGGTAACTTGTTCTTTCATTAGAATTTCTTTTCTCAGGAAAAAAGGGATGATGCACAAGGAAAAATGAATAGGAGAAGAATTGATTGGAAGGAAGGCTTGTGTCAAATAGAATAATTCTTGATGCAATTAAAGCTAGCAATGGTATAATAGACTTATTTAACAGTGAAATACGAATTTGTTCAATCAGAAAAATTGTATCTGCATCGACACAAATGCAGTTTAAACTATTTCCCTGCAATCTTCTCTCCGAGAATTGAAGCCACTCATTTTCAAACAAATTCCCATAACCAATGATTGTAGTAAGATTAGATCAATATTAATAATAGACATAAAAGCATAAACATGCAGCTATCTGCGATGCAGTGCGATCATGAGCTCAGCCAGCAGAGAAAAGAAAAAAGAGAACATCTTTTAGGATGAATTTGTCAAGGAATTCCTTTGGGTTACAAAGTGAGAAGATTCATTGGGATTTCAATGGCCTGAACAAAACCCCCTGGGAATTACACAGCATTATCGCATCAAATAAAAAATTCATCAAAACAAGAGGAAGAATCAAGTAGAAAATAACCGTAAGTTGCAGAATAATGGTGAAAGAGGATGACTTTACCATTGTTGTTCGGCAGAAAATGCAAAACCGCTTCAGTACTTAGCCCTTTCAGCGACAAGAGCAAAGAGGGGCGAGCGATAGTTTTTTCAGACCAAAATGGCAAAATCTGACTTTGACATTTTTGTAGTGTCTGCAGTTGCAACAACCCCAACGCGCCCATGGTTTTATTACTTTCAATAATAAATCACAAATAAAAATGGTAGAAATTATTAAACAGAAGGCCGTTTCTGGATTTGGCATGCCAATCTGTCGCATGATTAAATGACCGTGTGTACTCGTGGAGTTGCCAAC
The DNA here is from genome assembly GCA_022379115.2 of Bauhinia variegata. Classification (NCBI taxonomy): domain Eukaryota; kingdom Viridiplantae; phylum Streptophyta; class Magnoliopsida; order Fabales; family Fabaceae; genus Bauhinia; species Bauhinia variegata. Next base: position 2,705,701 of record CM039438.1, on the reverse strand, counting down.
AACTTTGCCCCTCTACCGCAAGATATTTTTTCATAGGGGCATGATCGCATATTTTAGCATTATTATTAGAGAAAAATTATTTTTGCCCCCTCACACTATCATCAATTTTAAAAAAAAAATTAAGTTTTAAATTGGACAAATTAAATTTTTATATTTCAAATCAAAAATAAAAGTGAACATTTCGTACAAATAAAAAGCACCTCTATAAGATATACTTTTATTTTTGACTTAAAATATAAGGGTTTAATTTGTCCAGTTTAAAATATAAAACCCTTTTTGAAATTAATAATAGTGTGAGGGACAAAAAGTAATTTTTTTATTATTTTATTATTGGAACTTTATTTCTTTTTAAAACTATAGGGCGTGACCTCAAAACAAATTTGGATCGTCTGTAGTCGGCTATAGACTGTTCGATCTGTGTTGATCGGACGACTGCAAGACTGCAAAGTCAGTAATCGACCAATTTACACAGTTAGCACAAATAGGATAGTCTGTAGCCGACTGCAAATGATCCAGATCCTCTCAAAACATATGGTTATGAACTTAAAATTTATTCATTATAAATAAAACCAATATATATGATCATTTTGATTGAAACTTTGAGTGTGGATTCAATTTATTTATGAATTTTAGTTTTCAAATCTTATAAAGTCTAGTAAGTTTTGATTTGTTCATTATTATTTCAAATATTATTTTTACAATCTAATTTATTGAAGCTTTTTTTGTTGGAATTTATTAAAGTAAAACTTGCCTCTTATTTAAATTTTTAAATCAAAGAACAAAACCGAGAGAAATGAAGGGTAATAAAATCGAAACAAGAACCATCAAAATTATCATCAGAGGAAAAAATACTGCTTCATTAGATAACAAGGGTTGATGCATACAAATGTAAAGGGTACAAATTTATGTTCCAAGAACAGTATCATCCTCCCACCAGTTCACTCAATACATCTAAACAAAAGGGTGAATAAATAACTAAGGGGTGGGCAGTGGAGGAATCTTTTTTATTAAGAACTTGGATCCTAAAAATAGTTTGAAGGGCCAACAGGGAAGACTAAGCAAAAGTCAAGATGGTGGATTACAAATATTTGTGTGATTGTTTCTTCTATCTGGAAGGATTCAGATTAAGGGTATATACTATACATAGTGCAGCAAAACTGTTCACTACCAAAATTGAATGACTTCAGAGAGTCAAGGGCTCAGGGATTGAAGCACTCTTCTACCTGATCCAGTAAAATTAGATATAGAAAGTTCCAAAGTAGTAATGGACAGAGAAGAATGTCGCCAACTTCTTTTGTTTCTGATTTATTTTCACCAATTGTGCAACAGAGATGTAATGCTTTTCTCAACAGGATGATACTCTGTGTGTAAGTGTCTTCTAGCTTTCTCTGACCCAGGCTGCTCAAGCCATTTATCATATAAGCTTTTCACAATTGGATTTTCAAATGGTTCTGCCACCAAAACCTGGCAAAGCATGGAAAAATAGTTGTTTCTAAGAAAGAAAGAAGATGAACATAACCGTTCTCAGTCAAAGATAAGACTCTCAACAACGTTGGAAGGACAAAAACAGAAGAACAAACTCTAATCAGATCTTTAGAAAAAAACCAAGTCGATGCACAAATCTACCGGTTGCTTGTATAATTGGACTCAACCAGTTTTCATCTTCCACAAAATCCCCGGAACATGATACAATTGTCATTTTTAAATCATTCGGGTTCATCCACAAGAACAAATTATGAGATATGAAAACTCAGATGACTTGTTTTAGGACAAGGACAGCAAAATTTATATTGGTTGTCACGAAAACGAGTCTCTGATATATATATATACAGACATTGCCAGTAACACACATAAAAAGACAATCGAATGCATGGTAATGCAACTCTACTCGCAAACAGAGTCTTGTCCAACCATAAAAATACTGGTTAGTTTGAGGTAATACTTACGTTGTCCATGTACACGGTTTCTAATAACTGACTCAAATCCTTTGGCGATTGCCCTGGCTTTAGTTTGATTTGACCTCCTCCATTCAAGCATCCTGCATAAATGGCCCTTCGTTTTTCAGTCAATACCCAGCTTCGAAAGATATATACATTAAAATAACCATAAACCAGTTTAAATAAAAGAAAGATACAGTACCTGAAGGGCATGCCATGATTTCCAGGAATTGATAATCACATTTCCCAATTTTAAGTTTCCTCACAACGTTTTGCAGATTCCGGAAACCATAACATAGAGCAAATTTCAATACTGTTTTACCCTCCACCTGCGTTGACAATATGACATGATATTATATGCATAGCCCAAACAACAAACTATTTCTAACTAGTGCAGCATTGTCCCTAGTACGTCTTCAATCTATCATCTATGCATAACAGTATCGATATGTGCAAGGAGAACAGAGGGATAAGAAGTTCTAGTAAATACAATGGCCTTAAAGATGTACTGATGACATTTTGAAAACTAGTAACTAGTATATACTACCCATCACAAACTGTATAAGATTGCAATCAGGGTTTTAGTCTACTAGTCTAGTATCACATTACATGTAACCCATGAATCATAAAAAAATCCCTGTCTTGTCTTGTAAGTTATGCATAAATACCCAACAGCCAGATATTCACAAATCTTGAGTTCTGATAGCAATATTCCTCACAAGAATTAAAATAATAGGGGAATTTTCACAAGAACTTGCCTCCAGAGTAACTTCCTGGAAATCTGAGTTTCGAATATTTCTGTAGTTCAAAGGAACATCAATTTGTCTTCCAAAAAGTGTTTTAGCTGCATGTCTGAAAATTGTTTCTGCATAGCCCCCAGAGCTTCCCCGGACTCCATAAAGGTATCCTTCCTCACTAATGTTTGTTAGCCTGCAAGACACGGTATATTTAAGCACCACTTTATAACAAATAATGGCAATTTTAACGTTGAAACTGATTCTTTTTCTAAAAGATGAGAAATGGTTCTCACAGTCTATCTAAAGGAAACTCTTCCAAGCTTTTAAACTCAACTTGCTTTAACTGTAAGATAGAACCCACAAGAGCGTTAATTTATGACAGTGAAAATCAAATTTTTTAAAAGGATCACAACAACAATATGCAGAGAAACTTCTGACCTGAATCAATTCCAAAACCTCTCCAGTTGTCAAAACTGAATCAACCTCTGCAATACTTCTAGCTTCATTCTGTTGTCTACCATGGGACTCCAATTGAAAAGTAAAGTCATCCCTAGAAGCCTCAAGCTTTTTATCATAACAAGGCATCACAGTGACATGGTAAATTTCATCTTGCCTGTTACATGAAGTTACCCATACAATTCATCATGAATACATTCATGGAGTTGATAGCTTCTTACTATTTCAGGCATGCTAAAAATAACAGAATGAAAGCATCTTTAGTCATCATCAGAAGAATGGAGGACCCTCGACAACATGCTAAATGTACTTATTTCCCCTGGCCCTAAAAATTATAATCCCTTATTTAACAGGAATAAAATTCTAATTTGTGAGAATATTCTACCTCAGTCCCATGTCTTGATATAAGCGGTGCTTGATGACAGCTCCAATTGTTTGCTGAGGGCTCTTCACTTTAGAAATGTAAGGAAGAGCAAAGGATCCAAGTTGCTTTTCTGCATAGCATATCCAACCTGCACACAAAAAAAAAAAAAGATTCCCCTTTAATGAGAAACTAATTGGTATTGTTTCCTCACCCTTCTCATCAAACCTCTTCTGTATTTATTATCAACATCTTAATTTTTAATGTGCTTTAGTGTGCATGTCTACATCATTATGCGTTCTCATATTTTGGATTTCATAGCACATGTCCTGTCATCCAGCATCCAAGTCTGTGCTTAATAGATCAACGCTAATGCAGCAAAGCCAGAACTAAAATAAGTTGACATCTATACCTGGGCATGCTGACGCAATCATGGGAAGGGATGATTTACTGCTCCCATGATCATCAGCTGGTTGACTCTCTTTGTACCTTGTAATAAATTCATTACAAGATTCAACAAGGGTTAGGTCTCTACTGCAACTGGTATCAAAGACTGCCTTCACTCCTAAGGATTTGAAGAATCCTGTAAGCTTCTTGAAAACCTGAAATAGCAAAACTTTTAGGCTTGAACCAGGAGAGAAAAAGAAGAAAAATGACGGAATTTTTTTGCACTAATTTATTCAAGTGAGAGACTTATAAATAAAAAGGAAAAAAACGTGTTTATAACTTGTCTGCTCGGCGCTGATAGATGGATACGGTTCACAGAGAGAAGTTACTAAGAGTAATAAGGTTACTATCATGAATCGCATAAATCATGGTATATAGATAAATGATTACAATACCCAATGCATCACCTGAAGTGGAGAGATGCCAAAATGAACTGCAAGCGAAGCCCTTGACTGGGGAGAAAGAGACACAATCACAGTCTTTCCTTTATTTATATTTGACAAAAACTCGTCCAAACTTTGATTCTCCAACATAACAGTTTCTGCTGATGTGACACACCCACTGCATTATCAAAAAATCTCATTATATCGCCAAATAGAACTTGAACTTGGAAATTATCAATCCCATAGAATAAAATAAACAAATAACTACGATACTCCAACCTTCCTTTATTAGATTGGAACTCTTTTTAATGTTCACATAATTGGAATGAAGCAATTTGACCATTTCTTACTTCCAAACCCCAATAGAGCCCAAAAGCACTTCTGAGGATTAGACCACAGAACCTGATAGGTTAATCGCCAAATAATTTGTTCTGGTATAAAATATGCTAGGTGTCCCGTGTTCTAATAACTAAAATTTGCTTGTATATGACGCACCCACTACCCCTAGATTACTTATTCATTTTTGCATTACACTCATAAAACAGAGGAATAGAAACAACTAACCTGCATGCTAAACAATCCTTTAGCGAAATTTTAACCGGTTCTGATTGCACTTGCTTGCTAGCAATTGAAACCTTCAGTGAATACAAGGAGCAAAAACAAAATGAAAAAATTAATCGCTAGATGCTTTGAAAATGCTTAACAAACTAATATCATTCTATCGAACAATAGCAGGAAGTTCAGAAGCTTTTCAAATTTTCAAAAAAAGGTCAACCAAATAGGAGAGTAATTGGCAGAAGTTGATAAGAACACTATGTTAAGGTGGAAGTTAAACAAAAAGAATACCTCGGGTTTATCGGGTTTCGTAGTGTTGGTTTTCAAACCCTTGAGGGAAACTATGCAAGCCTGAGACGGCGCTATGAAATCATTAAGATCTCCAATCCTGAGTGCTGGAGAGAATTTCTCAGACATCTCCTTCTCTGTCCCCTCCGATCAAACACTATTCCAGAAACAGCTGAATGAACAATAACCCACTATCCTATTCGCAGAAAAATCGTAAGACAAATCGAAAGTTAGGGTTTTGAGGACTTTGGAAAAAGGCGAAGCAATAAAGTTGGAGGCTTGAAGCAAAGGAGTGCTACGTCGGTAGGTAAAAAGAATCCGTGTTTTACCAGAATCCGGAAAGAAAAAGAATAGAACAAAACAAAGGGTGTTTTAACCAATGAAAATTCAGGTTAAGAATGGCTGAAAAAAATCAGAGATAGAATAAGTTTCGGGTTTAGTTGAAGTGCTCCAATCAGATTTTGATTTCTCTATATTCCGGTGAGCCTGCGAATACGGTATGGCACGGTCATCTCTCGGAGGCACTTCTTTTACTCGTTCCGTGTCGGAACGGCGTCGGTTTTGAGTTCCTCACTTACCGTGGTGGTGAATAGTAAACACGAATTCAAACCAGTAAAAGATTATAAAATCAACTTAAATCATTTTAACTACAATCACAGTAAAAATAACTTCTTTTTTCCCTTAATTAATCACTTCTTACACGTCAATTATTAAGTATTAACCATCATTTTGTCTTCTATTAGAAATAAAAACCATCGTTTTGTCATTGTTAATACACATTTTCTATATTATTGACATATTGCGTCTACAATTTGATAGTCAAATATTGTCCCTATATAACAGGAATGCGATGCTATTTATTTTATTAAAAAAAAATTACTTCCTTAAGTAAATTTTAATCGAGAGAATTATTGGTTTGGATATAAAAGAAAAATTATAATAACATCCTTACAAAATCTTTATACAATTACAATTTTAATTTGGTTATTGTAACAGTATGGTTGATCTATGGACTTCTTAATTTTTTTCATTTGGTTGAATAAACTATTTGCACAATATATTCATTTACTTTAACCATAGCATGAAGATAATAATGGGATAAAATCTACTGTATGGGGATCCCATATTGTCTTATTTTTACTAATTTATTATTTTTAATAACTTAATAATAATTACAATATTAAGACAGAATAGGACAGTAGAATTTAATCATGACCAGCCAGAGTAAGATTATGGTTCGATTCTTTTAAGACTAACTTTGGAACCATTCTGCAGTCTTATCAGTCAACTTTGCCATAAAAGGCTGAAGTAGTTCCTCTAAATGCTTGGGTTAAGCTAAGCATAGAGCATTGCTCAAGTAGGCACATCAGTCAAAAACCCTGCATTATGGTATTGCCATTCATCTCTATCACATATCACATATACAATACAATAATCAAGAAAAGAAACACTGAGCAGTGAAAAGAGAGTGAGTGGTAGGTTATTCTAAGTTAAACCTCTATAAATTTCCTAACCTACCACCCAGCACTTTTGTTTGTGTTACTTCCACCGTACAAACGAAAGAGACTGAAGGCAGATATACAGGATAGGACCACCATACTGATGCTGACTACTAATGCGCTGGCTATTCCTTCTCCTACTTGGTTGCAGAATTTCCCATACATGTTGCATATCTTGATCCACTGCAGCTCTGGTTGCCCAAGCTTTGCAATCACTGCTGATTGCGCTGCTGCTGCCACTGCAGCCACCGTCATATATGCCATTACCTGCATCAAAACAAGTCATATATGGTCATACGTAACTCCAATGTTTCTACTTTTCTAGGTAATCTTCTTCAATTCATCAGCTAGTTTGAGAAAGTGAAAAATTGGAGTAATGAGGTTGTGCCTTTTAAAAGGAATAACATTCTCTTTTTTCTTCCTGCAGGGAAAGTCTATAGCCATTATTTTCTTGGTCTTGTAAATGCTGCACGCATTTACTACCATAAGTTGAAGTTCTCAACAACTAGCAGGCATTTATGATCTCAAAATCCAAATTGTTCGATTAAGTATGTCTCATGGTGAATGGTTTTCCCTCAAGTTTGGTTTAAGATCAGAAGAGGTCCCGCAGTGACAGTTACCCATGCTTGACAGCAGATGAGAAGTTATTACAGGGCCCAAAGTCACAATTTCGTGACCTCCTCTTAAATTAATTTGGGTATCAATGAACAGATACCCACCACTACTACCCCATTCTTCCACGCGGTGTACATGCAAAGGCCATGTAGTGCAGAACAGGCAACACAATGTAATTTGGGCATAACTGTTTTATCAGATAAACAATTAGAATCTCATTCCTACTAAAATGGGTTTGTTTCTTTAGTTTCAGATTGATTCACTACTCCATTCATTATTAAATCATCTTAAAGGGCTAAAATCAGTCAATTGACCCTTGACATAGACTTTTTCAACCTCTGGAAATTGTCATACTAGAAGTTATTGAGATGTCTGTCTATGGCTGCCAGTAAAATAATAAATGGTGTAAGAAATTTATAAAACATTGATGCTTGGTTGTGACTGTAGTGCAGAGGATACTTTTATTCAGTATTAGTGAGGAGAGCAGTAATGGGGTCTTTCTTGTATGTACCTGATCACCAGAAAAAATGACCCAAGCTAAGGGCTTGCTGAAGAGTATACTTCCCTTCACCATGCTAACAACACAGCGCAATCCTTGAATAAATGAGTAGCCAGCAACTAATGCATTGGCTATCACCAGGAACCTGCAAAATTTTGATAATCAAAATTAGGATAGAAGAGAAGAAAATCTTATAACATGGTGACAAAAAAGAAGATTGGAGAGATTACACTAGAGCCTTCATGTCTGTGAATTTAGCTTTCTTCTGAATTGAGAAAATCTCTTTGACCTGGGTATCAGTCCCCACAAGAACAGCTGCAAGAAGTCCCAGACCAAGGATCACACACCTTAGCACCAACTCTACTATTCTCACCCTCCTATCTAAAGCTTTTAGATTTGTGCTATGGTAGACTGGGACAGTTCCAGGACTGACACCTACACCCAAATAACTCATTTTTCTCTTGTAAAATCAAAAACTAAGAAGCAAGAAAACAGAACCAGGGAAGACAACTCCTCAAACACCCAGAAAGCAAACCAGTGAGTATTAGATATGAACACCAGCCATGAGCTCTCCACTACTTATATAGGCTCTAGATTTTTCTCTAAATTTCTAAAATAGTTATTGTAGAACTTAGCTGCTGTGCTGCGGAGGTGCCATGTGGTCAAAACTAGAGGCTGCAAGGGACAGAGAACACGTACAGACGAAGACAACAAATGGGTCATTAAATGGGTCTGCTCTCACCTCTGGTTCTGCATTTAAAGACCCTAAATGAGAAGAAAAATGTGGCTTTTAAAGCTTCTTTTATCGTTTCTAGGTGGAAGAGTCTCTTCCCTAGAAAGTGTCTGATAAGGTAGGGAGTGCCTTAATTTTGGTCATTTAAGGACGGTGTGGCAGTGATTCAAGTTATGACGCCCCATTTCTTTACCCTAGATCATACCTTACCAAACAAATTGCAAAAGGAAAGGTTCAATTTTTTACCTTTCTTTTCGAGTCCGTGGAACTGAGTGGCTCTAAGAAATAATTGCTCATAGAAATTATGTGCACGCGAGAAAAAAGTAGAAATTTATTGGTGAGTTTCCGTAGTTTGGCCAAGTTTGGATTGTTGAAAACTTAAGCAAAATCATAAAAGGGACAAAGCTGATGATGGAATCATTAAGGTCATGTTGATTGATGAAATGCTTCTTGTGGTGGTGGGCCATTTGCAAGACGTGTGTTCACATGGTCAATCTTGGCCACCAACAAAACAAAACCCAATTCTGTGTGTTGCATCCTGATAAGATTACGACTGACCCACTATGTATCAACAACTTAATTCCACTAACCACATGCACTTTCTCAATTTACCTTAAAAATCATGAACTTTGCTCTTTGTCCTTTGCCAATCTAACGGATAATTTTGCAATGGATTCATACATAATATCTTATCATGTGTCACTAAATTAAATAACGTCTGTCTTTTTCACATTAGAACACTAACTTTAGTAGCAATCTCAACCTTTTCCTTTAACATTTCACTTTGTGATTGGGTTAAAGAAAAGGGCACTTGAGAGTTGAGAGGCATGTTGGTTTGGTAGAGAGAGTTACGAATATTCACACATGAGATTTGCCAAGGACTTGATGGCAGTTGTTATGAGGTTAACTAAGGATCTGGTCCTATAAGACGATTTGGATGATGGTGTTGAATCGGTATGATAATGGAGTGTCTTGGTTGTGGCTAGGTTACTCAAGAATTTCTCAAAATTTTTTTGCTATAAGAATATCTTATTTTAAAAATTTCTTTTATAGACTGCTAATGGATGTGGGCTGTTAGGCCCGTTACTGAGCCCACGATTGTGGCCCAGGCAGGAGGGGGGAGGTCCATATCAGCAGTGTTCCCTTCTATGTATTTTCATAGATTACACATCACATTACGTTACAGACACAGCAGAGAATGCTACTCTTCCGTGTGCAAATTTTATTTGTCAAAGTAGCCCCACCCCTACTTTCCTCTTAGGCCCCATACCCAAAAGAAAACATGTATAGTAAGTGCAGAATGTGATTTTGCTTCATCACTGTGTCTGGTTTAATTTAGAGACAATTTCTTTGACGTACATCACATTCTACAACTAAAACAAACATCACACTCTATTTTCATACGACAAAACATTAATAAATAAATTAATGAAATCTTTTCTTTCTCCTTGTTTTCATCCTCCTTGTTGTCATCATTCTGGCTGAGAAGTTACTTGAATCTTCACTCAAGGAAGAAACTCAAACTTGCATGAACCATGACCTGTCATTAAACAAATAGAATAAGTGAGACCATTTTGCAGTGGCATGTCATTGAATCAATTTAGATAGTGTACTTTCTCTCTTATTATTGGGACCAATCTGACATGTGAGTTAATTGTTAATATAACAGATGTTATGAAGAAATTTCATTATATAGAAGTCTTACTTGGGTCAAGATCAGTGGTAATAGCTGCAGCATTGAAGTAGCAAGTAGCTCCTTTGTGCTTAAATTTCTGATAATAATCATTGAAGGCATAAGAGGCATGGTCCCTCACTGTATTTGGTAGGTAGCAGGGCTGGTTCACTTGTATCTTTTTGCAATCAGCTCCCCCTTTTCCACAAGCCCAGTCGATGGCCCTCTGCAGCTCATCATCTGGGGTCTGCTCATCAGCTATGCACCACTCTGGAAATTGACCTGTAATTACCCAATAACTCATTTTCAACAAGTGCTTATGTGGTGAATACAAAATTTACCAGAGCACAGTAAAATCTATTCTTTCAAAATGGTGAAGTTAAATGAATAAAGAGCTTTACATATGTGGTTCAATTTAATGAAAAGAGGGTTAATGCTGATTTACCAGGTGATTGAACAGACAATATTGTCAAAACGAGGAGAGTTATCAAAATTCTGAGCATTGCAGAAATCACCTTCTTCAGGAGCTTTCTTGGGATCTAACCTGGAACTAGCCTTCACATCATGGGAGACAAAATTTTATAAGCGTCGCTCTCAGAATATAAAATCAGCAAAAAAGGGAAAAGCTATCAGAACATAACAGTGACTCACATCTTTTTTAAAGATTGAGACTAAACCTTTTCCTTTTGTTGTGGCTAAATTTAGTAATTGCATTGAGATCTCAAAATGTTAAGTTCTTATGGATCAAGGACTTGCATACTGAGAGTACTAGAGTATTTCATATGTTACAGAAGGTTTATTTATCAAAACCTTACATGGATTTAGCCACAGTTCAATTTTGATTGAATCAAATCACTTATTTTATCTAGCTAATTATTCTTTTGGCAAAGATTTTTCAAGTAGGTCCACCTTAAGCATATTTTCTTTTGAACATAAGAATCAAGATGACCCGTTTGCCAAGGAAACTGAAGAGTTAAAGCAGAAGTCAAGATCCCAATAGTAACTTCAAATAAACCATTCTTTTTAATCGCTTTTGCTTTTCTCATTTAAATTTTTTCCTCAAGAAGGAATTGAAATTTTTTGGAATAGGTAGCTTAAACAAAATCACAATTTCACAACGGGCATGCATATTACACTCAGCATTCAAATTCAAAAGAAAGTGTGCTTCCTCGTGTCTAACCTACCCTCAAACTTTCGTGACTTATGAAGTCCTCATGCTTTGTGCACTGCCTTCACGTCCAACTCTCCTATACAATTGCTCTGTGTTTCCCTATTTATTTAAAATGCCTCCAATTCAATCTCCATCTTTCATTTTTTCAAACAACCACCGTTTCAATTTTCTTATAATGGGTCTACAATGTCTATTTCTACTTCTTTTTCTCTTTGGATTCACAGAATCACAGTCCCCTATTCAACCTTTCAACCACACTGATTTGCAAGCAACAATCATGGACATGAGATCGAAATCTTACTATTCATTCGCTATGCTTCTGCAGATGCTGAATGGGACATCAGAGCCAACTCGGGACTTAACTTTTTTTATGCCAGATGACAGAGAACTATCAGCCTACTCCATTTCAGCTGATCACATAGAGGAATTCTTACTAAGCCATTCAGTCCCAATGCCTCTATACTACAATGACTTATCTCATTTTCCAACTGGAACCATTGTTCCCTCAGGGGTTGATGCAAAAATGATGACGATCCACAACAGCGGGAAAGGAGAATTCTTTGTTAACAATGCACAAATAGTTGCAGCCAATGTTTGCTTGAGCTCCATGATCAAATGCCATGGCATTGACCAAGTAATTGAATATGACACTTGATAATACACCATAAAATGCAGAGTTACATGCATAAGCATCCTTCTATCTATAAAGCTTACTTGTTATAAAACTCATACTGTTCATTTTTGGCCGTACATTCATGTTTCAATAAAGGAAAGTTTCTGCTCAATTATGTCCCTCTATTTATAGGTAATTGGGAATAGTTTAAGGTTGTTCCTTCCAATTAGCGAAAGGATAACGATGAAACGACTACTTGGCAAAGTTGGATAGTATAACAGTATAACTAAGGCATGTCCGACTTGGGAGGCTATCTCATACCAGGACATATATGAAAAGACAATTTCTGTACTTTATTGAGCTTTGGATTCATCTTCTGTACTTGTATTACTTTGTTTATCTCAGATGACTCAGTCCATCAAGTTTTTTCATGTCAAATCAAAATTGTAGCTTTCGAAGTTTGCAATTGAACTCGTCGTCCTTTTATGTTAGAAGTATTTTACAGACTCTACTAACTTTGCAAATTTAAGCAACCGCAAAAGGATTACACCAAATTAGCTGCTAAGTTATAAACTGAAACTAGATTATAGACCAAACCAGAGAAAGTTAACAAATCTAGAAGCCAAAAAAGATGTATCATATATCATATATTCTGCAGAGACATCAAAATTTGTCTAAGTGGCCTCCTATGAATACTACTTGAATTAAACCTCGGCATTGAACCTCTTGCTATAATCATAAACAAGAATAGCTAAGTTGCTGATAGGCCAAAAACAAGCCAAGCCATCATGGAGGCCATTTTGTGACATGACATTAGATATAAATATAATATTACCATTTCATAGTACATTAGCCAAGTATAGATCCTCTTAACAGCTGAAGAGAAGTATCAACCACAGATAGATAACCATTTCATAGTACATTAGCCAAGTATAGGTGGTTATTTTACAGATGAAGAGAAGTATCAACCCCGGAGTCAGATTCAGAGTCAGAGTGATCACAATCATAGACGTTCTTCCTTGAAGCCTGCAGAGAATATGGGTAAACTTTAGAGCGCAAGCTCGTAGAGGCAGGGATATCAGGACTTCTTGTGTGGTTTTCCAATGGTGTTGGCCAAAGCGTGAGAGAAACATGAGGTGGTGATCTTGAAGGCACGACCAGTTCAGGATGAAAAAACAACCTTGTTGGCTCGTAACTCGTTGTGGGGTTGTGATTCAATTGTTTAGGTTGAGAGACAAGTTTCAGAAGCTCTCTCTCCTCCCTCATTTCCTTCACTCTCTGCAACTGTCTAAACCTCTCTTGTAGCAGGGCAATGGAGGAATGAGAGTGAACCACAGTGGGATAATGGCTTTCTCTACCCATTACGTAGATTCTCTCAAAGTTCAAGTCTTTGGGCTTCAAGAGCAAGAGGGTAGCCAGGGATGAGCTCTAAGGAGCCTTGCATTGCTTTACGTGTGTATATATAGGGTGGTGCCATGGTTAGGATTTTCTACTTGGAAATAATTTATTCACGTTGAGTCCTTCGATAAAATTCTAACTTGATTTTAAAATGGAACGAGAATCGGCAGCTAAGTTGCAAAGTCCAAAAAGAAAAGGTTGATTGGCCAATCTAACCAAGTCCTTAGCCTGTTTATGAGGGGAGAAGGAGGCTAAAGCATATTTTTCCCTCTTCTCGGGACAAAGAATGAAAAGCATTGCTATAGCAGAAAAGGGTTTGCAGAACAGTCCAGGGAATGTCGGGACAGCACATGGAAGGATGTGTTTGGAGGAATAATAAGTTGAGTGATGCTCTGCTAACATGTCCCTAAAACCCTTTAAGCTTTGGAGATGATGAGTGTTTTATTTTTTTAATTAAAAATATTTAGCAAGGTAAAAGCTGGCCTTAAAATTCTAAAAAGTGTTTATAAAAGTAAAGATTATAAACCAACAAAATTTTTATATAGATAAAAAGATTTAAATTTGTATTATTGTGAGATATAATTCTAATATTAATAAGAAAAAATTTTTGTTTAGAAATTATAATGTTTTTTTTCTCTGTCTTAGATTTAACTTTTCTTCTTGTTTGGAGAAAGGAAGCTGAAGAATTGAGGACAGTGTAATAACTAAAAGACAAGGATTAGAAGGAGGAATAATCTTGGGACGTCATTATGCCTTGATTGAACGATTAAGTATGACAAGGACAAACATACCAACATTCTTCTCTCTTTCTTTCCTCTCTATGCAACTTGTTTGTCTTGAAGCATTTGGAAGCCAATGGCATGCAAAAATGAAAGCTGCAGATACCTCTAATTCTTGGATTGGATATTGCTTCTTTTATGCAGCACAAGCTCCCCCTTCCTCTATTATTTTCTCCACATCTTTGAAATTTGAAATGCAGGTTGACTGATTGAGATGACAATAGACTCATAGATAGAGAAGACGTGCATTAAATAATTCTAATGGATTATGTTTCATTTTGGTGGGATGATAGAGGCCAAAACACCAGCATACAAGGCATAAAAGGTTAATAAATAGATTACTTGTGTTTGAGTTTTAAAAAAGTAATTATATTAAAATTTAATAAAAATAATTTTATTATTCTTATAATCTTATCAAATCAAGCTAAATTATCTTTCTCGTATCAAATTATCAATAATAGTCTAGCAGAGTCCTATAACTTTAGCTCCATGATGGTCAAAAAATGCGCTATGTCCAATAAAGGAAAAGGCAATTGATACCGAGTTTGAATGGACGTACAAAACAGCTAAGTGATTCAGTTCAGAAAAGTATGATTGATAATATTTCTACTAGCAGTTATACAGCTTGTCAATTCTGTGTTTCAACAAAATCATGATGCCCTTTTGACCACAAAGTGTGATGTTAAATGTCTGTCATTACATTTACTGTTTGATATAACTCTTATAGAAGCAAACTCCGGTGCTCATTGCCCAAATATTTACATTTTCTGGCAACTTCTACCACGACCAATGATTTTTCAGCAGTTTTTTGTTTTGATCAGCAAAAGAAAATTGCATTTATTTGGAGTAACATAAAAATGGAACAATGCTGTTGTCATGGAATATTAAGACACTAGTCTGCTACAGAAGTGCAATCAGATTGATAGCTTAATTGCAGCTGCGGCGAAGTTACTGGCAACTCGGAATTTAGCAAGAGACTTGGATGTAACTTAGGATCATATCAGCCCATTATGAGTCCAAGCTACTTAGTGGGCAATCGTTGATAGAGGCCCACAATAGATTTCTGCGTTCAATTTCTGGGTCTCTATCAGCCCATTATGAGTCCCCCAAGGAAGAAAGTGTTTGTGAACTAACTGATTGGAGAAGAAGGATGAAGCAGAGACGCGAGTAGCTCCGTTCTGTTTTGTTGCCATCACCGGTGTCCCCGTCACCACCAACACTACTACTTTGGCTTCTATCATTTCAGTGTTAACTTTTTGGGATGGCAGCGCCAATCTCAGTGTGCAGAATAGAATGCACACGCGCGTGGGTGACTTGGAACATAACACGAACTTGCTTTTTGTCCCAAAAGAGGAGAAGACTTGTTGGCCACCACTATTACTGCACTATAAGCGAATGGCGGTGAGATGCCCTCAACGCCCGCAGACTTTAAAGTTCAAACACATAGAATTTTCCCAGTACTTTTGGGAAAAACAATCTTATTGCAGATTTTCAAGAATATATATAAAGAAAGAAAGGACGAGGAAGCAGCAAAAGAAAAGCGTGATGAAGGGACCATCTTCGTCCCAACATATCAAACTCACAACCTTTTTCCTTGCACCGAATATTATTTTTCACTCACTTTAAATTCTATATATTTTAGTTTATTTCATTATGAATGATAATGATAATGATAATATCTTGGCTTCTTTATCTGTAAATTTGCCTACTCAATCACGTTGATTTAGTCTCCCCACATGAAGATGACGATGTGGCTGACATTATTGGGGCCACGGCAGTGACGTTTGATTATATTACTTTATCACATGGCCTCGGCTCTTAACTTGACCAACTCAGATGGAGCCCAAGAAATCTCATTTACTAAATAGTACAATATTTAAGTGATTAGTTGATGCTGCCGACAACTGCTACTATTTTCCTCCTAAATGCTTCATCTATCAGAGAAAAGGGCCTTTGACTAGCACACAAATTTGTTGATCGTTTTCTTCGTTATTATAACTTCCATTGAAAATAAAAATAAGGACTTTCGGCTTATATCACATTTTCTTTCAAGAACACGAGACTCGATCCATCTTTAAAGTACATAAATTCATATTAAATAATGACATTCTTTTCAATTATCAAATTGAGTATCGTATACAAAATCTTCCTATTTTTATGGTCTGGAATAAAACTCTTATTAATATATAGCCTTTCTCCCTTTTGAGAGTTTGTAGTACACAAGACATGAGCCACCAACATGGCAATATTCTAAACTGGGCCATCTTTTAGTGTGGGAGTACCAAAAAAGTCTCACTCTCGCATTTGGAGGGATACAGCACCTGTATCATCTCCTTAATTTAATGTAAACTCCCACCTTACAAAGTTAATTTTCCATGTGAAACAAAGTTCAAGTTCAACACAGAAAGACGCATTTCATATTTAGCCACTCATCTTTGTCCAGGTTATGCGTCAGCTATATAGAAAACATGGAGACTAATAAACCGAAGTCAAATTTAAGTTTTTGAAAATTAAATAAAACGTTTTATAAAATTTTAGATGTAACAATTTCTTAAACTTATAATTCAAACCAAGTTTAAAAAAACGTGCATGGAATGAAATCCTGTGCGACTTCTGACTTATAGTACAAATTATTATCATTATTTGCACCATCTTTCTGATTTTATCGACCCGTGCGCCTCTTCTACTCATAAATACTCAAAATGTTAAATGACGTAATCTTACATAATAAGTCCGATTTAGTTATCCAACTCGTGAAACGTTAATTTAAAATCATGTTTTTTGGTTCGTACGATGTTAACAAAATAAGCATAAAATTTTTTGTTTTATTGCCCATTTCTTAAATTTATCATTAAAATAATTTTCTAGATTTACTAAGATTACTGTCTTTTTTTTTAATTTGAATTTTTAGGTTTTTTTGAAGTCAGTCTCTGTAGTTGTTATTCAACGATTGTGATCAGTTTTTAGTATCCTCAGCTCATTTTAGCCGTTTACGCCAAGATAAAAGGACAAAGCTCATTAAATAAATAATCGATAATTAAACATTTGAGATAGGCTAGAAGTATTGAAGATTAATCGCAGTCGGAATAACGACTGCAGAAGCTTTGCAGAAAATTTAAATTTCTTTTTTTGTGATATAACGTGCAACGCGTATTCCCGTCACCTTGCTGTCAGATTTTTATAAACTTCGGAGAAATAGGACGAAATTAACCATAGAAATTAAATTGTCATGGCAATAAAAAAAAAACAACACGTGATTACGAATGAATCCACCGACTACATCGTGGAAGAAACAAAGAGGTTTCCAGGATCATATTCGGGTGATTCTCCTTATCACCCGATTCGAATCCGGATCAGAAACATCCATTGTTGCCACGTCATCCATTACCATTGGTGGAGCTACAGCATTCAGAAAACCGCTTCGTGGCTTGCGAGTTTGCTGGAGCGGTTTCGGAGATTGTGATCTTTGTCAACCTTCTTCAACCTACTGGATTCTATTTCTGCGCCGTTAATTTAAATTATAATAATCATTTAAGGTGATAATAAATAAAAAATAAAGAATTTGAAAAATTTAATAGAAAGTAAAAAGTAAGGGAAAAAATAATGACAAAATTTATATTATTCATTAAATATAAAATAAAAAATCATAGTAAATAATATAATATATCAAATTATAATAAAAAGTTAAATAATGATAGTAAGGAATAAACTGAGATTTATAGTCAGCAAGATAACACTCCACAAGTAATCCCCGGACTTCAATGAAATTTCGGTAATGCCCTTTGACTCTGACTGGAACCCTGTCAGTGTCTCTGGGTTAACACGCAGCAGCCAAGAGATTGTCCTTCTTATTAGTGCCACGAAAAATTTTATATAATAATCTAACTTTCTACGACCCCATAAATAATTACATAGACCTATGATAAATAATAATAATTATTATTACTATTGTTATAAAAATAATATTATAGACCAATAAAAAAGGAATAGGGCAACAAAGTTAATTTAATAGTTGTCATTTGTTAAAAAACCTTATTACAAACTAAAACCTCACAAACAAACACTCCTTAAAATGCATAATTAACTTATAAACTAAATGACAATGGATCATCATATCAATTGTACGTTTCACCTTTTGACTTGACTCAAAAGTATTTCCACCGTGTGGATAAAAAGCTAGAAAGGGTAAGTCCACCGTGCACACAGCACATCACGATCGTCATTAATTAAATCAAGATATTTAATAATGTTATGTATTCTTTCAAACGTATGAATTGGAGCAACTGGTCATGGTCCAAGGAATCCATGTAATTAACGTCACTGAGAAATGAACTAATGTTTTATTAAATTTCAGTAAATATATAACGTCAATGCCTTGGATTTTTCTTTAAAAGTTTTATGTATTGAGTTTTCATAATTTATTTTAAAAAAGAGTTTGAAAAATGGAATTATATATATTGTGAAAAAGAATATGTGGTTCCGTACAGTAGTACTGGGTTTGAGGAAAATCCTTACTCGTTGTCAGAATATTCCTTCGAGCCACTAGAAATTTCTATGAAAGCCGAGTAATCCGCTAACACGTCGTAAGAAATACGGTGAAGATGTAATTATCTCATGCTTCAAGGGCATTTGTTAACTACGTGTAAATAACTATTAAAATCTATATCAATTTATATAAAGCCCACTGATTAGCTAGCCGATGCATCATTCTTATTTTCAACTCTGGCGATGGCTCATTGACAAGCTCTCGCTGTTTTCTGCTCTGAAAACACACTTCCGAGGAATCTTTGCCACAGAACTGAACCTCAGAGCTTGGACCCTCAGAGCCTGAGGTATGTGTTCCATCCATCGCCACTCCCAAATCTTTTGTTTCTTGTCCTCGATATGTTTCTTGTCACTGCCTTGTGTTGTTTCATCAATCTTTCATTATGGTTGTCTTTGAACTTATCTGATATGTATCGGGTTCGTGGGTTATGTTTTGGTGCAGGAATCTTCTAGAAGATCGGTTTTTGTTTTTAATCGTTGAATTCTGGAGTCTAATTTGGTGTCTTAAGGTGGAATTTCTGTTTTATTTGTGTTGTCTGATTCTTTTGATCTTTCAGCTGTTGTGGAGTTCGTGTGGTGTAAATGAAAATCCACTTCCTTTGTCGGAGAGTTTGATACCACTTGTGTGTGCCTATGTTTTTTTTTTTTTTCTTTTTTCATTCCACCACAAGTTTCCAGCTGTTGTAGTGTCACTGAGTCAGATAGGTGTTTGTTTTTTTACATGTAGGTTTGGTATTTGATATGAACATGAACATCAGTGCCGAGCATTGATTTGATGTGCTATTGCTTTTGGTCAATCTAGATTAATAGTAAATCTTCTTTATTTTCTTTTCTTTTTTGACGGTTATAACTCTGAGGAAATCTGAAACTTTTTCTCTTTCCCATAAAGTTAAAAAATTATGAACTTGGTCGCCAAAGGATGGCTTCCGTGTGTCTACTGTCTCTACTTTACATCTCTTTGGCTTATATGATTGAATTAGTTTGATGTCCAGAAATTCAGCTACACTCTTCTCACTTCCTCTCCTCCCCCCCCTCCTGAATGAGCCAATGCTATCAAGTAGTTTACAGAGAGTCTTCACCCCTACTGTTTGTGGCTCTGATACTGTATGACTGTACGTGCCAACCCAGAGATTATTTCTTAGAACATGAAGAATCTAACCTTGATTTTCCTTTTTTTTTTTTTTAAGTCTGGACTTTTGATTAAATAAGCACAAGTTCTTTCCTGATTTTTCATTACTTTAGAAGCTATCGATTGTAGAAATTGAAATTGTTGCTTGGATATAGATAATGCTTTGAAGGTATTGAGTTGAAATTGTCAGATCTTGGGTAGGTCATTTTTGGAGGCTTTATTTGTTATGGATTTCTTTACCTAAGAACTTTTGATAAGGAATCTCCTTAGTGATATGTAATTCTTTGCATATTGTCTTAAATTTTTTATAGTTGGAATCTTCTTTTCTTAAGCAGATCTTTGCTTTATTAGATCTTGCTTGATTAAGCTATTCTGTCCTTTTTTTTTGTGGGTCTTTGTTTAATTAACATTGAAGCTGCATTAATTAATTATCATCTTGTTATGCAGGTTGTGGTCCTCTTATACATCTGCATATAGTAGCTTATCATAATGGGGGTTGACCATTCATTATAACTGGATAAATGTGTTTTCTGCATTTAACAAACAAGTGACCCAGAGAAATTGCTAAAAACCTTCTCAATTACAACGATTGACTGCTCTGTTTTAGATGCAAACCTCTCAGAAAGGCCAAAGAGGTCTTCATGTGTACCACCAGCCTATGGAAGATATTCAGCCCTACCATTTATCTCACTACCAAATCTATGATAGCAATTCGAGCCATGATATCCATGATAGCAGCAGCCAGGGAACCAATGTTTCATTTGAAACCTACAAGGAGCAATACTTTACCCTGGAATCATCCCCGGCAACGTCTGCTGTCATAGTTTGTGATTCCCCTTCGGGTGCCAGTGTATCATCTAATAGGAGTCCCTTTTCTCCTCAAGGTTCATGCTTGTCGGATCAGCACCAGTCCTCTGACCACACCTACGGTTCACCAATAAGTGGTTCATCAAGTGCTGATGATGGCAATGACTTGAAGCACAAACTTAGAGAGCTGGAGATTTCATTGTTGGGGCCTGAATCAGATATTGTTGACAGTTGTTATTGCAGCTTCAAAGGGGGCTACCAAACTTCTCCAATGGCTGGATGGAGTTGGGATCAGCTTGCAGAAATGATTCCTAAGTTAAACTTGAAAGACGTTCTCATTACTTGTGCACAAGCCATGTCTGACGGTGATATTCCAAGAGCAATAGGCTGGATGGATAAAATATTGGTAAAGATGGTATCAGTTTCTGGAGAGCCAATCCAGAGGTTGGGTGCTTACATGTTGGAAGGGCTTAGAGCGAGGTTGGAAAAATCAGGGAGTATAATCTACAAAGCCTTGAAGTGCGAACAGCCAACAAGCAAAGAACTGATGAGTTACATGGGCGTCCTATACCAGATTTGCCCATATTGGAAGTTTGCTTACACATCTGCTAATGTTGTCATTGCAGAAGCAATGGAAAATGAATCCAGAATTCATATCATTGACTTCCAAATTGCTCAGGGCACTCAGTGGATGTTGCTTATGAATGTTCTTGCCCATCGGCCCGGCGGGCCTCCCTCCATTCGGGTCACCGGTGTTGATGATTCTCAATCATTCCATGCTCGTGGTGGAGGACTTCACATTGTAGGACAACGCTTATCAGACCATGCCAATTCACTTGGTATACCATTTGAGTTTCATAGTGCAGCCATGTCTGGTTGTGAGGTTCAACGAGAAAATCTAGGAGTTCAACCAGGGGAAGCCCTTGCTGTGAATTTTCCTTATATTTTGCACCACATGCCGGATGAAAGCGTGAGCACCGAGAATCACAGAGACAGGCTATTGAGATTGGTCAAAAGCTTGTCTCCCAAGGTTGTGACCGTTGTCGAGCAAGAATCCAACACCAACACATCTCCCTTTTTCCACAGGTTTGTTGAGACCATGGATTATTATACTGCCATGTTTGAATCGATAGACGTAGCTCGCCCTAGAGATGACAAACAACGAATTAGTGCAGAGCAGCATTGTGTAGCTCGGGACATTGTCAACATGATAGCGTGCGAGGGAGCTGACAGGGTGGAAAGACATGAACTTTTAGGAAAATGGAGATCAAGATTTTCCATGGCCGGATTTACACCATGCCCATTGAGTCCCTCAGTGGCTGCTGCAGTCAGTGATCTATTATCAAGGGAGTATTATCAAAATTATTGGATTCAACCGAAGGATGGCGCTCTATATCTTGGCTGGAGAAGCAGAACTATGAGCACCGTTTCCGCGTGGAGGTGAAAATCACCGACTGCTTTAGAGATTTGTATATTTCCTCGTCTATTGTCCCTTCTTCCCTCGTTTTTGACCTTTAGCTTTGCAGATTTAGTTGTTAAGCCGCAGTTTCTCCATAGGATTAGAGATTTACCTTTGCTCCAAAATATAGCAGCCTACGAATCAAAATCTGTTGTAAATCTAAAACACTGAAACGAAAGCAAAGAAATGTTACGTGTCACATATTTAATTTTCCTTTGCTTAGTTAAGTTAGCATTCAGCAGGGATGCAGGGTTCATGTGCAAGTAATTTTTTTTAAAGTTTTTACGTGTAAATAATAATTTTTCTTTGAGATGTTAAAGGGGATTTCTATTTCTATCAAGTTTTCCTCAATTTAAACACAATGGGAAAAAAAGAAAAAGAGAGCTGCGTATTTCACCTGCCACGCCTCAAGTATTAATTAATACAGCGATTAAATGTTACACGTATGGTACGTTTCTTGTTATGGAAAAAAAAAAAAAATGAATCAAATCACATTGGTTGCATAAACCATTGAAACTTTTTATTACAGTCAGATTCAATGGAGACCGAATTATTAGGTGTCAATTTCTGATTTGCCAAACTCCCATGAGAGGAGAACGGTTATTGTGAGAAGGCCTTGAACCTTTGTCATGCAAATCTCATGCCAAACCAAAATTTTCTCTTAAGCCGCAAAAGAAAATACTCTGTTCAAATTTGACACCCCTTACGTCCAAATCCGAATTGCTTCGCTCTCCAGTAATTGAATCTGCACTGGTTAGTATGCCTCTCTTCAATATCAATCCCACCCTGGCCCGGTTTTTGTTGCATTTACACAAAAGAATTAGACTTTCCAACTTGAGCAATCGAAATTAGAAGAGTTTCTAAAAAATTGTTTGGATGAAATTTCATAATCCTATCTTTTTTATTTTTGTCTCTGATATAAGAAATGCAGAAACTGATCGAAGATCACTTTTTGTTTTTTCCTCCTTTCCTTGGTTGGTTACCATCATCATTAATTTCATTTATTTGTTTTCCTGGGATTTACTTGATTGGAGTCGATTTTGCCAAATTTCTGTTAATTCAATTTTCATGGAGAGGATGATGATTACAGAAGCTTATTTTGATCCCACACATAATTCTGTGCTCTATATATATGAATTCAAAGTAAAATAGCTCGGAAAATTCAATTGTACAAGTTTTAACATTCAAATTTCCAAAAGCTGCTAACTTTCTTTTCTGGGCTAGCTAAAAGTTAATTGAGAATGATGCAGATGATAGATATATCAGCGACTATTTTTTCTCTCTGTGAAAAAATTAGTGAAATTTGTGCAGACAAATGATCACATAGTTGTTTTTTGATGGGTGTTCAGAGAAGAGCTAAGCCAAGTATGGAAGAGTTACCAAAGAGAGCCGAGTGGCGCAGAATACAAAGGGAGCAAGAAAGGGAGAGGCGCCGTATACGTGACAGGCAAAGAAGACAATCCATGACTCAAGAACAGAGAGAAAGACATTTAGCTAGACGGCGCAGGAACTATCAGCTTAGAAGACAGAGAGCTGGTAATGAAACATTCTATCCTCAACCTCTAGAATCTAGCACAGGTGAAGCCAATAACACTGAAGAGCATCAAAGGCTAACTACTTCTACTTCAGATTACAGACCCCTTTATGATAGTGTTCCTCAACATGCTGAAGGGCAAGAAAGATTAAACTTGGAAAGCAAGAATATTGATGGTGAGTTCTTGTGATTATGATAAATGAAAGGCCAAAGATGTTACTGTTTTTAATCACTTTTGTTGAACTAAAATCTATGGCATTCTTTATTCGGTTCCTTTTTACTAGTACAAATAGGATCATCAGTTCATATGGAAGCACTACTTTATACTGAGAGCAATTTGCCGAAAAGGTTGCGTCTAAATCACATAAGGCATCTTGCACGAAACTTGATACGTCCCATCGGTGTTAGTACTGGTAATCACCAACTTGAAGCAGAGCTAATGGCAAAGGGAGATGTATCTGTTAATGGTTAGTTTGACAAAGAATAGAATCAGGTATCTGAATCACATAACGCATTTTGAGCTAAATTTGACTCTTCTGAATAAATTCAGGTAGCAGATCAAATACAGTGCGTTTAAACCGTGTCAAGCGTCTAGCTCGCTCTATAAATACTGCTTCCAAAGAAACTCTGGTTCCGAACCTCAATGGAACAGAGGAAGGTGCTGATGGCACTTTAAAAATCTTACTATCCATTATATGTTGTTATGCCTGTTCATTGTTTCTTAATGTAGCTGCCTGATTTCAGTAGAACAGAATCTGCAACCGGAAGGGACTCGATCAATTGGCAATGATGGCCAGTCAGTATAGCCTTCAACGTTCTGACATGAAAGCGAATGGTTTACTCTAAGGTACATTATAAGCTGGTTCATATCTAATCACATATAGCTGATATTGATAGAGCATTTACTCATTTTTCTAATAAGAATACTGTATCATCTTCAGGTGAATGCCCGTGGCTCTTAAAGAAAGAGGAAAAATTTGGTCGATTTCATTGAAAGCATTCTTATTGAATAAATGTGAGTCTGAGATCTGAGACGGTAAACTAACTTGATGGCATAAGCAAGGGATGTGAAACTGTCTTTGGGTAGTAACGGTCCATTTGTTCTTTATACAGTGATAGAATGTTGAAAAAAATGAATAAGAATATTGAATTGTGCATGGTGATTTTATTTGGTTCTAGTGAACAATATTTTTCTTCTTTCAACTTTGAACTGTATTTCTGCAATTTCCAGTTCCAACTTTTGACCCGTTTGTTTTGGTCTTATTTCCTTTGATACCTATGCTGTAGCTGCATTCTCAGCATACATCTACATAGTGATGCTTATCAGTTGTTATATTTTCTCTGCTGCAATTCTTTTGTTAACAGAGTGATTCAAATGACCATGATGCAGAACACAATTAGAATATGGGTGGCAAGAGCTTCTAAGAAAGTGAAGCTCACCAATGCTCTATAGAAATTACATCACTTTAGGAAAAAGCTTTTCTTGAGCCTGAGCTGAACCTGAACCCTGCCATTCAGCACCTGGGAATTAGGCTGGGAAAGAAAACTCTCGTGTACTTATATACTAAAATTTGATCTGTTATTTCAGCATATCCTTTCTTCTTTTAGTTTGTAATTAATTTGTCGTTGAACTTTGTTATGTGTTTAAGTTAATTTTATTATTATATTCTTAGCAGTGCTATGTGTTGACGTAAAAAAAAAAAAAATTCTATCTTTTATTTAATTTTTTTTAAAGAAAATTTTAAGCAATCCAAAATTGGTCATTTTAGCTGTTTATTTTAGAATTTTACCCCCTAATTATATGGAGTTTTCAACTAACACAAGTGAATTATGGAAATACATAAAAAGAAAAGGGATCTCAACGAAGTGATGAACTAAGTTCAATATTTTGGCCTCGAAGGATTAAGAGAAACAACATTGGGTATTGTGTTATGCAGCTCCCTACTTTAATCCAATGCAGCTTTTCATGTGAAAAGACAAAATTACTCTTGTGAGTAAAAAAATAAAAACAATAGAAACGGCTCTCTAAGTTCGAAAGGAGAATCAAAACAGCTATGAAGAGCTGTTTTAGTTTTATTTTCAGACCTACAGAGCTATTTTAGTCCCATTTTCAGACTTACAGAACCGTTTTAAAAAAAGGGGGCTGCATAACACAATACCCAACAACATTTTATGCTACCAAAAAACAATGTTTAGAGTTTATGAGCAACAAACCAATATATATATTTTTTGAAAATCAAATCAATGATAACCATTATTTTCTGGAAATAATTTATAAGGGATCTCAAAAAGTTTAAATATATGCACTTGCTAACAGACAAACTTATATAGAGTAAAATTGAATTGATGTGCAAACTCATAAAATTCATTTACAATTAAATATAATTCTACAAATATTATTGTTACAAAAGCATTCATAGTTAATCTTTATGTTAATGGCATTTTAAAAAAAAAAAAATTTACAACCCTGTGACAATTGAAATAGAAATGATTTTACTTCCTTATTCGATATTCTAAATCCTAATTATATTGAAAAATAATGGTGCTATTATCCTAAACCAAGCTCTTCGTCGAGTGACAGAATCCTTATATAATTGTAATGTTCATGGAAATTTTGTAAAGTGATTTAGTCCATTGATCCTCTTCCTCTGTTTCTTTCTTTGTGCGTTAATGAAGGAAGATTCTGCTAAAGTTGCCTGAGAAGTACCAAGAAGCTCTCTTGATTCTTCAGATAGTGACACGGCTTATCTTCTCGCCCAGATCAGAATGGAACCTGAAAAGGAAGAAAGCATTGAAGCCGAAGGAACTTCTTTGCACGGGAACAGTTCTCAGTTTTTCCCTGCTAATGGCTCTTCGAATCAAACCTACCACCAACTGGGTTTTGAACCGGATTATAGCTACAGAATTCGGGTCCATAATCCACTGCTACTACCAACACCTCTGTATCCCACAAGTGTCCGAGCAGATTTTAATTTAAACAATGGAGGTATGCTTTCAATTTCAATACCATGCCATTCTTGTTTCTTTTATCACAAGTATACCCACATACACAAACTCTCAGACTTTTCTTTATGCATTTCTTTTGTATGTATTATTGCTTACACCAAGTTAAGGCTCATTTTATGGAGTATACCAGTTAATTTTATGGGTGTTGTGATTTGATTGAAAAGTTTGCAGATTTTGGAGTATTCATTTGGCCATCATGAGATAGGAATTGTATCTTTAGACGGATCAAAGGTGACCTCAGATATCAACTTCTGCATAAAATCTCTGAAAATGCAGCATTCATCGCTCATTATCCTTACTGGTATTAATCTTTCTCTCATACCGCATTAAGCACGTCCCATTCTGTTTTGCAAATTTATTTCAAAAATTCAGCTGATGAATTGGGACTTGTTCAGGAATTTTACTGTGCAAAGTGTCATTGGGATAGAAGATCATCTGCATATTGCTAAAAGGATAATATGTAGAGCTCTCAAAAACTATCCGTTGTACTTATGTGGTACAAAAATGCTTGACATCTGGCTGTCCCGAAATGATATTTGCAGTTCAGGATCTTCTAGGATGTGAAGAACTTGACCATGTTGTAAAAAACCAATATGGAAACTATGTGATTCAATCAGCTCTAAGAGAAACAAAGGTAAGAACTTTGGATGGACACGGAGCATCTCTCTAAGGATGTTGATTCTTAATCTTCAGTTTTATGCTTCACCTGTTTACTGATTTGGTTTTCTATTTGCTTGTATTGTGGAGGATTGGTAGTCCACTCTACCAAGAGCTTCTGGGCAAGATTTTATCACTAAGAGAAACTAATCATGGATATGGAACGAACGTTCTCATCTTTATTCAACGAGGTTGTCCAGTGTACGAGTGAGCACGAGATTGTATGTATGAACAAGAGCTGGTATGATATCTGTCATCTGTCCCTGTTGATGTTGTTGGAGTTGGAGTTGACACGGTTGTTCCCTGGTTGTAATAGCAAAAGGCAAACGTCCCCCACCTTCAAAACAAGCTCTTTTGAGTTTCTCCATCAAACTCAAAGAACAGAACAACAGAAAACAAACATTATAATCACTCATAACAATAGTTATACGAGCTATGTAAGAGAGGAGAAAGAAGTGGTGTATTTAAACTGACTGTGGAGGTGGTTATATATAAGATGGATAAGGTGAATGCTCTCAAATATAAGTGAAAGAGAATAAATTTAAATAATATGAGACTTTTGAAATACTTATAATTTTCAATATATGTCACTGAAAACACATAGGATGATGTGAGGAGTTTGTTCCTCTTCTATTATCTTACTTGTTCTTGAAGTGACGATGAGTGCTTGTGTAATATCCAGATTGTAAGTTACGCTTCAGCTTTAATCTTTGTAGTGAATAAGAATTTATAATAATTCATTTAAATCTCCATTGTCATTCCAACTTTTTTACTTTGAATATAATAATTGGTAAAAAGGCATTGCACAGCTTTCATAGCTCAGTTGGTTAGAGCACCCGTTTAGTAAGCGGGAGGTCTTGAGTTCGACTCTCAATGAAAGCAAAGCGTTGTTTTTAATTCGTGGGATTTTTTCTATGTTAGACTTTTTTTGAGCCTTCACAACTAGGGTCTGGACTGGACCATCACAAGTGTAATAAAAGCCCAGTTTTGAATTTCTTTGGGCCACAATAAAGTCTTCTGCTTTCTTCATTTTGTCGGGTCAGGCCCATCAATCCAGCAGAGTCATTCTAGTAATGTGTGAAGCCCTAATTTTTTACGGGCGGTGACCATTCAAGCTACGAGTCATTATTAGCCGCCAGATCTATATCGAACGGCTCATATCTCAAGTTTAAAATTTCAGGTTCTTAACCCTTTTTGGTCGTCATCCCTCTAGGGTTTTAGTTCATGCTATAAAAAGGTTATAGATCGGTTTTTCTGTGGAGACACTCCGCATCTATCTTCATTCGAATCGCTTGGAGCCTCTTTCTCGCCTACTTTTCAGCAGTTGGACGGCAGAGGATCCGCCATCGATTCTCTGCAGTCCAATTGGAGGAAAGTAGTAGCTATGCTGATATGTACGAGGAATCAAAGCTCGCTCCTTTCCTCTGATACATCTCCAATGGCAGGAATCCGACTAGGCTGGATCTATCGATCAGGCATGATGTGATTCGGTAAAAATAAGGTCTTTGTTGCCCAAAAGTTTTAGTTTTTTAATTAGGTAATTCCCAGCTTGTGTCTCCTGTATGGTCTTATGGTTCAAGTCATGATCATTTTGGTGACGGGGGATTCACTCAAGTCCCTAACTTTATCACTGGGGGCAAACTTGTGACTGTGTTTGCATAATCCCAAGTTAACGTCACAAACTAATGCTGGTTGACGTTGATGGTCCTCCCTCTTGGGAGCTCCTCCGTTGATTCGTGTCTCATATTCCATTGCCTTGTGGAGCAGCGTTGCTGCCTTTACCATTTGGGACTGGCCATGAGACAAACAATCTTTCGTAGTATTTCTTTTTATTATATTACTGATTCTATCCATACTATTTGGAGTTAAATGCCATCTATCGGTACTGAATTGCTTGTATTGCTGTTCTCACTTGCTAACGATCTGTGTTTGATTTTAAAATCTAGCCAGTGATGAAATCAGTCACCAAATACACCATCTTTCGGGACTGAATGGCTTTTATGCCTTGCTGACATTCTGCAATTCTGAGGCTTTAGTTATAGTAGACTTTTCGATGTGCTTCTCTGCTTTTGTATCGCGCAATTTGAATGCGAAACTTTTAAGCTCGACACTTTGGCATTGTTTAAGTAATGGGTTTGGTCAACCAGGGGTACTTTTGTCGTTGCCGTAGTTCCCTGCAGTACAGAAATCTGACCTTTTGTTATTTCTGCTCTTTGTCCGATAGATGAGTTGCTGCATATGGGATTGGGAAGTTCTGATACTCGGCATCATCTTAATGTCCACTGATCCCTCTGCAAACCTAAAGAGTAACTCAAATTATGACTTAAATTTTAATAGATCTCGTTCATGTTTTAATTGAACTCAGCTTTTCCTTTGTTGCGAGGAATTTGAGGAAAAAAAAAAAACCTGGCATTTATATTATGTTGTAAAAAAATATTTCATCAAAAAATTAGTGAAAGTAAATATTTGCATTTATGTTATGTTGTGTTTCTATTTTTGAAATTAAAATAGAAAGAAGTTATAATTTTTAAGCTAAAACAAAAATTAATATCAACAAAAAATAAAAATGTTAAGAAACTTGAAAATTCATACGATCAGTTCATTATGAAGACTTTGTTCTCTTTGATGAAGAGATTGAAACATGCCGTGTATCATGAATGCACATAAAGAGGATTCTGAACTTCTTCTGGGAGTCTCCAAAGCTATGGGAAAAACACCTGACTTGTTTCAACCGAGGGCTGTCAAGAAGCTGTGCAGACAAATACTTGCAGTGTTGGACAGGATAAGATTGGAGATTTGGGTTTGGCAAACTACTGTGGAGGGGAATCACAGGGCACATATTATGTTTGGGACTTCAAGTTCATGGCACCAGAGTTGACATATTATGTTCGGAATGTGCTTGAAATTCCAAATGGTGAGCGTGATAACGTTACCAAAATCTACAATATGGTTACATGTGGGAAGAGCATAGCCAAGGAGTCTGAAGTTGAAGACTTTCATTGTGCAGTGCCTTGATTCTGCAATACCGTCAGCTTCAGAGCTTCTCATGGAACCTTCTTTTAACGGGTTTGATGATGACGAAGAACTTTCTCATATTAGTTGTTTTTCCTTTTGGTTATCTATATCTTTTCGAATTAGGTTAGGAGTAATTAATTGAGATTTGACTGCAAAATCACATATATATATATATATATATATGTATATATATATTTATGACTGGTTTTATCTGAGTATTTCTCAATAAAGAATTGTTTACAATGATCCAAGATTGACATTGACTTATTCGTCGTTACTTGAGCTGTCTACATTTGAAGTGTGAACGGGGCGAGGAAACACAACCAGTTTATGCACCGTAAATATTTTATGCTGAATAGAACGTTAAAGCGAATCATTAACTCTGAAAACTGAGAATTTCAAACATGATCAGTTTCAGCTACACCAACCTAACCCCTACAAAAACATAAATGTATCTAATGTCTAACCAGCACCAACAACTATATACAAGATAAAATAGAGAATGGAAGATTCTCACGAGAGTAAGATTGGGTTTGTAGCTAGAAAGAAAAAATGACATTCATGCATAGGAGCCACATTCAAGGTTTGAAGATTCCAGGACATGTCTTGCTGCTTCCACAGCTACCTGTCCACTGACATAGTGGTGCCGACATACAGGCATGTAGACATCAGCTCCACCAATTAACTCGACCTGTGTCTCCTCTGTCTTCCTCAGGGTAAAGAAAGCTCGTTTTCCACAGATTTCACAACGTGCGGTTAACTTGGTCACAGAGTCAGCAAGGGGAATTATATCTAGGATAGAACCAAAGCTCTTCCTGCCAGAAAATGTATAAACATCATCGGCAAGAATATTTCAAGCATAATCTGCCCAATCATTTCTTCTGCAAAATAACCCCCCACCCTCTACTGTGCATGTATTTCTACAATATAGACAACAAACACTTAGTAACATGGCCACCAACCCGGATTCCATGTACTGTGTTTCGAAAGAACTTCTTGGTTTCAGAGTCTCCCCCACTCCGGGATAAAGCTTAGAAGCAAATGGATATCCCAAAATATCACTTAGTTTGTAAACAATAAATATTCAGTTTATGGGATTTTTTGCTGTTAGCATATTAATTTGCAAAATTTCATGGATTCAAAGCTAAACTAGAAGTAATTAGTTGATTCAAGCCAAAACATATGGAAGTTTGCTTCATCACAGCTGTACCCAAAACAAAAGGAAATTGTAATCATAAAATTATAAGTGTTCCCTGAGAGTACCTCAAATAGTTACCATCAAGTCCTGCGACAATTACAATCTTTCCATCGTGATCAGCAGCTTCACGGCAGAAATCATAAAGGTCTTCAAAGAATTGAGCTTCATCAATGCCAATCACATCTACCTGTCATCACCTATAGGTTGTGAGAACCAAATACAGTTTAGGCATAAAAATAGTAAGCTTGAAAGTAAGAGGACAAATCTTAAATAAAGAAATAAAAGGTGCCAAAATAATCATTATACCCAGTTCCACACCAATCGTATGGATTAATTGACATGAAACTATAAATGGAACAATATGGCAATACACAAATCAGAAAAACAAGGATCGTACAACACAATATCACCAATTATACAGCATACAGAATTTGACTCCTCTGCAGTATCTATATGTATTACAGATACAGAACTTTGAAATTATGATACCTGCTCATAGGCCTCAATACCTAGCTTCTGTTTGAATGATGATAAGTTTTTTAGTGCCCAACATGGTGATTTCATGCCATCATGTGTAACAACTGAATCTAATCCATATCTTGTATCCTTACTTGATTTAATTATTGCCACACTTCTGCATCAGAGAAATATAAAATGTAGTCATATACTTTAGATATTAGTGTATTGCTATAAAAACCAAAATTGTTTCCTGAAAGGCTAGCCGCTTGCTTCCACTAGGAAATAGCTATACATGCAAAGTGACCACAGCAATGTCAGCACCGCATAAATATATGATACATCCAAATAGAACGGTGACATCATTATATTCCTCATAAACTAGAACTCTAATAAATAGAATAAGTCATTGTAGAATTGATAAACAGTGGCACTGGTCCTCACCGTTCAAAGAAAATGTTTCCATTGCAAATTGCACTAGTTGCCACTTAAATCAGGAATATAGCCTGCATCCCTTATGATATAGGTCATCTCTTTAATCACCTTATAAATCTCATCAGATTGTTGGTGAGATTTATCACCCTTAAAGAAGAAACAGACCTCCCGCTGAACCTCTATCCTGCTATAACCAGGATCCTTTGCCATTCCACATCTCCTCATCACTTCCCTAACCTCTTCAACATTGTACCACAACCCAGAATTGGCGTAAGCATTAGCCAAGACAACATACTTTCCAGTATTGAGAGGATCCAATTCAAAGTATTTCTTTGATGCAAGCTTTAACAAATCTAGGTCTCCATGAATCTTACAAGCCCCAAGCAAAGCACCCCATATCACTGAGTGCTCTTTGCAAGGAGAGCTCAGGACAAACTGATAAGCCTCTTTTAACTTCCCAGCACGCCCTAAAAGGTCAACCATTGCTGCATAATGTTGCTGTCGTGGAAGAATTTCATAATCCATTGTCATTGACAGAAAATAATTCCACCCTTCATCAACCAGACCACCATGGCTACAAGCAGATAAGACTGCAAGAAAAGTAACATAGTTTGGTCTAAAACCTTCGCAAATCATTCTGTGGAAAGATTCTAAAACCTCTACAACCATTCCATGTTGACCATACCCAGATATTAGAGCAGTCCAAGTTATGGTATTTCTACTTGAACATTTATCAAATAGCTTCTGCCCATCACAGGTACTACTGCATTTAAAATACATATCTATAAGAGCACTATTGACTACGACATTTTCCCTGATTTGACACTTGATCATTACAGCATGAGCTTGCTTCCCAGGTTCCAATGCCGCCAAGGTAGCACATGCTCTGAACACTGAAGCGAAGGTATACTGATCTGGTCTCAAACCAGTCTCTCTCATCCTGTAGAAAAATTCCAATCCCACTTCTTGAAGGCCCTTCTGAACATAGCCAGCTATGATAACATTCCATGAAATTAAACCCTTATACACCAAACTGTTAAATACAATGTGAACAGTTTCTAGATATCCTGATTTTGCATATAATATTAACAACTTGGTCTTCAAGTATTCATTGGGAACATATCCAACAATAATCATTTGTGCATGGATTCTTCTACCTTTCTTATACTCTTTCCTGAATATACATTCCTGCAGCAAAAGAGAATATGTTCTTGGGTGCACTGGCAATCCTGTACGGCACAAAAGTCCAATTGCTTCAGCCAACCTTCCGGATATACATAGACCTTTTAAAACTTTATCCAAGTTGACGTCTTTTTTCTGAGGCTTTACCTGAAAGCTGGGAATATCTGACCAGTGATGATCACAACCAAGGCATTCCAAAGCATAAGCCTTGCCCATTTAGAGACAAGTACAACATATGACAGTTTCGATACTGTGCCTCCGACCACTACTAATTTGCATGTATGACTGTATCTATCATAGATTATACGTGTGAAAATTTGACAAATTCGGTTATTTAAACATAGCTATTCTGCAAATAAGAATGCAACATGGAAACAACAATACCATCCACCTAAAAAGGACCCGATACCCGCAACAAGAAAGCGATTTAAGGGAATATAATTAAAAAAGCATATAAACAAACAGAGCAGATAAGCCCACCTGCCGCTACCGCTCTCTAATTGAATCCGACGAAGCAGTGTGGAGGTTTTACCAGCGAACATTGGGCCAACTATCACGTGAATCTCACCCGACGGAGGCCGAGACGCTTCCATTTGCAAGTTTCGTTTTTGAGTTGAGCAAAAAAAGCTACTGGACAAAAGGGACGTCGACTTTCGGTGGATATGGTTAGCATTGCGAATTGGGTTATTGCATATGGTGGGTTCAGAAGTTCTGGATAGATGGGCAAAATAAGCAGCTTTGGTTTTGGGGAGATGAGGAAATAAAGGTGAAAACTTTGGGTTAAGCACGGTCTTCATCCTAGAAATAGCTAACATGTATTCTGGGATAGGAAAATGGATGGACAGAGAGATAAGGGTTTAGGGTTTAGCCCCCAGACTTTCACTTCTTTCTTGCTGAGGAAGCTCGGAACAAGCCAGAGTGGCAAGAGAGAGAAAGCAGGTAACGTGTCATTTTCCCAAAATAAAGGGAAAGGAAATTACGATCCAAACCCCACACTCATCCCCTAAGAAAAATAAATAAATAAAGGAAAGAAAAGGATTTTATCTTGCAGTGTCATCTTGTAAACCTATCTATATAATAATCCTTATCTACAGATCTGGACCCCCCCAACATGTATAAACTCACTAAAGATACTGAGATAGAACATATGCATTTATGCAGCTTTATTACCAAAAATTTTGCAGTTCTTTTGCTCCAAAACAGGATACCTGGTAGAAAGAAAGAGAAAGAGAATAAATTGACAGCAAAGAACATGAAATAGATTTGTTTTATATTACAACCTTAGCATAGGTGTTAAGGTGTTGGATTGACATAGAATAGTTGGCTTGTGGTTGTTTCCAATCATTTATCTCATATTTTATATATGATAGAAGGCCTTGTTATTCTTTTGTCAACTTGATTAGCATTTTTGCTTGAACTAAGCACTCATCTAATCTCTGGTTTAGGAATCATGGAGACATTGACCCCATCCTCCATTATTAACCGGCACGTGCGAATGAATTATGTGAAAAATGTCTTTAGCAGGAAAAAGGAAAACCATTATTCAAATGAAATTGCAAATATAATATTTAAGTTCAAACCCCCTAGCCACCACCCATTTACCAGGACAACTATCCATCGCGAGGTAAGCTTTCATTTGGATTCTAGTTCAACATCAATTTCATGCATTAACTATTTTTGCTTTTATTTTTATCATCATTTAAAGACAAGCCTTTTCCCCCTTTCATTTTTCCTTTTTTTTTTTCCTGATAAATACCACATTGTTCTCTTTAAAAGTTAAAAAGTTAAAAGGTTGAACAATGTGGTTAGTACTAGAAAAGTTGTCTTAAATTTCTAAATTCATTGTCTTTCATAGGTGTCATGTACCTGTTCTGTTTTTCCATCAAAACCAAATATTTTACAACTCCAATGATCTGGACTGATGAGCCTCAATTGATTAAATTGAGGAATGAAGTTTTCCCATAATTTTTTTTGGGGTTCAAAACTTATTTAATTATTTCACAAGTTTCACAAAGGCAAAATTGTAATAAACTTAAATCAAAACTTGCCCTTTCATATTTTTTAGAGTTTAATATAATATTTTGAGAGCGTAAAGCAGTCTGACCTTTGTTGAAAGAATAATCAAAGAATTATGAGCCAATTGAATTTTCTTTCTTTCTTTTTTTTCTAAATGAGGTAAATTCATTTTCTATTTTGTTTCATTATTGAGTTAAATTGAATTTGTGAATGATTAAATTGTGTTAATAAATGAAAAAGAGAACATCCTTGTGATAATCAAATTGCGACGCCATTACGTCATGCACGTGCTTGATGCATGAATTTATGTTGCTCCATCCACCTGTTGTGTTTCTTTGGATGAGTGAGTGCACAAGCAATCCCTTCTGTCTTTCACACACAACCCTACTTTATTTTTTTCATTTTTATATTTGAAAGTTGATATAAAGTTGTTTTTGAAGTAAGCAATCATTTATTTAATTAATATTTGTTCCCCCAATATTCTCCACTTCCTCACTTGATTTTGCTGTTTTACCTTAAAAATAATGAAAATAAAACTAGTTTATCCTGTAATAATATTTTAATTGATATAATTGTCTCAAAAAGAACCAATTTTGGTCGTCAAAATCATCAATTCCATTTATCTAATCTTTGATTTCTTTGACCTCAAGCAATGGCAATGGCAATGAAAATCCTGTTATCCTGACCTACTGGCAGATATGAACTCCAATTACAAGTCAAATAAAGATCTCCATTTCTAGGTAGGCAATGGAAGACGGTGAATCAAATTACTGGAAAATCATTGAGAAAAAAGTGTTAATTTTTAAGCAAACTCGACAGAAGAAGAAAACAAACTGCTAGGACCTGATAAATTTCTTGTTAAGCTTACAGTATAGACGTTATCTGCATGAGAGCAAGGAGCACCAAGTTGGCAAGAAAGCTCAAAGAATATAAAAGATTAGGTAGTTTTTAATTTAAATTTTTAAAAAGTTTTGATTTTTCACAGTGGGTCAATGGCTATTGGTGAATATCTTATTGTTAGAAAAAGAAAAAATAGAAATTTTTTAATTTTTTGAAATCGTACATAAAACTTGGGCAGTCGCCATCTTCTCTCGCTTGTAACTTTCTTACATGAGAGGATAGGCAAACCTCTATCCTTCTCTCTCCCCAAATAAATATACATATATACTCAGATGCAAATTCCATTTTTCATACATATCTATTGCTCTGTGTGATACACAGCTTTCATCCATTATATATTTATCTGATTGAATCAACCGCAATTGTAAGACAAAAGATAGGAAGGAAAAAAGAGGGCCTCTCGCCCTCTCTGCTTATTATGCCTTCTCCCAGATCTTAGATTCTATCAATTTCCCATCTGGGTTGTCTTCATTTGGTAAGCTTTCTTTTTGCTAATGCTTTTCTGCTGAATATCTTTCAAACGACTTTCAGACTTTGGTTTTGTGCGAGTTACATGTTAAATTTCAATGCTTTTTTGCTTTCTCTTTTAGCTTTCTATTCCGGGTTGATCGACAATTGACCCGATGTTCCTGGATTCAATCCTTGTGTGATTGTTCTCTTTGTCTGATGATTATAGCATCCTAATTTTCGGTGGATTCTGTGAAAACGTAGACTTTGTTTTCTGCTTTTTCTCCTTCACCCGTCGTTCAATCCGCATTATGATGTTCTGCATATGATGCTTGCTGTTTCAACGGTATTTATGAAGCTCTGAAGTTCAGAAATGAATATGCTATTTTACTTTCTACTGACTTTATTGAATTATGAGTTATCATCCAATCCAATGTGTTTGTGCTGGGATACGTATTACAACTTTAGATAAGAATAATTACATTTTAGAATTTATTGTTCAATATAAATTCCTGTTAGATATAAAACTTATGGAGTGTTGGGAAGCGCAGAATGGGAATGGACCCTGGCAAGCTTTTCATTGGTGGGATTTCCTGGGATACAAATGAAGACCGACTCAGACAGTATTTTCAGAATTTTGGAGATGTGGTTGAGGCTGTGATAATGAAGGATCGCACCACAGGGCGTGCCCGTGGTTTTGGATTTATTGTTTTTGCTGATCCTTCTGTTGCTGAACGTGTTGTGATGGAAAAACATGTCATTGATGGTAGAATTGTAAGCGTTCTCTTCTTCTTTTTTTTATTTATTTGTTAGAGATCGCTAGTGTATCACTATCTATCATGACAAAAAGAACCAGGACGTTCCCCCAAGATTCAAGCAAGCGAATTTGCAACTTCAGTAGGCATGGTGACATTTATATTATGATAATCTGTACAGCACTGTCGATGTAACTTCGGCTTTAAGAAAAGAATGGCATCTTGATTAGACAGTATACAAACTGGATTGTTGCTTGAAGCTTGGGCTTGGTTTCTTTCATACTTTCATTTCATAATGCAACTTGAGCCGGAACTATCTAAAACAAGATTCACTTTCATGTTTTCATGATCGATACATGTTTAAATCTTGTAAATCATAGAAGAAATTCTGAAGGGTAGTTGGCATGATAAGAGTAGAATTGGTGCCTGAAGATATTATAGCAGAATATGGCAAGTCATTCTTTGGAAAGCACAATTTCTAAGATTGACCAACCAAGTGCTGTAAAAATTCTGACCAGCTAGATTAACTCTTGCAAAGAAGTAATGGTATTGGAAATTTAAAAGAATATTTATCTTGTAGCATTTGTGTCAGGAAATGAGTGGAATGTTATTTATGTTCTGGTGTCCAGTAGGTTGGCATGAGCTAAATCGTGAACACACCAGATATACTGGTCATGAAAATATTTTCTTCAGATTATCCTCCCTATCAAAGTCGAACTCTGATAACTGAAATCCTGTGAGCTTTTCTTCTTTCAAGGGCTGGGGTAAAATTGAAGAAACACGGGGAAGATCTTATCAGTTGGTTCTCTAAGTTGTTAATTAAAATCCAAGTGTTAACGAAAATTTTTTTTCCCGGGATCTTGATTCGTGATTTTTCTTTCTAGTAGAATCTCTTATTTTATATTGCCCTCGTATAGTCTGAAAAGGTGTTATATTCAATTCTATTGTTGCACATTCTGTAAGCAGGTTGAAGCAAAAAAGGCTGTTCCTAGAGATGATCAGAACATTCTGAACAGAAGTAATGGCAGCAGCACTCATGGGTCGCCTGGACCTAGCCGCACAAAGAAGATATTTGTAGGAGGTCTAGCATCCACAGTCACCGAGAGCGACTTTAAGAAGTATTTTGATCAATTTGGAGCAATCACAGATGTTGTTGTGATGTATGATCATAACACCCAAAGGCCAAGAGGTTTTGGATTCATCACCTATGATTCTGAGGATGCAGTAGAGAAAGTTCTGTGCAAAACTTTCCATGAACTGAATGGTAAAATGGTTGAGGTGAAGCGGGCTGTCCCAAAGGAATTATCTCCAGGTTCTAGTAGAGGGCAATTAGTTGGATATAACTATGGATTAAATAAAATTAATAGCTTTTCTAATGGTTCTATTCAGGGATATAATCCAAGCCTGGTTGGTGGGCTTGGATTTGGGACAGATGGCAGATTTAGTCCTATTACTGTCGGACGGAGTGGATATCCTCCTTTTAGTCCTAGTTATGGAGCAGGGCTCAACTATGAACCTACGTTGAGTCAAAATGGGAATGCAAACTTCACTTCTACCCAGGCCTTTGGGCGGGCACTGAACCCTACATATACTGGAAGTTCAAGCAGGTATTCTAACGCCATTGGATATGCTGGTACAAGTGGAGGCAACAGTTTAACCATAAGTTCTCCAAGTCAGAGTTTTTGGGGTAATGGGAATCTTAACTATGCTCCTAACTCTGCAAACTCTAGTTCTTTTGTTGGGTATGGACGTGAAAATCCAAATATGGGTTCTTTTGATAGTATTGGAGCACTTTGGGGTTCCTTGCCTAGCATGGATCAAGCTGGATCAATTGGCTCCGGCTATGGTAAGGGTAGTCTTAGTTATGGCAGTGATGATGTGATTTTTGGTTCAAAATCTTTAGGTTATGGAAAAAGTAGTGAAAACCTTCTTGCATCATCTTCCCCCTATGCACTATCAAATGGAAATTCTGATGGGGCATATAAAGATATTTATGAAGCTGGATCATTTTTTGACCAAACTTGGAGATCACCACCTTCAGAACTAGAAGATTCTGGTTCCCTTGGTTGCTTTGGAAATGCTGTTTCTGATTTGGTGAGTAAAAATTCTGGTAGCCACATTGGGGCTTATACTGTTGCCAATAGACAAGCAAATAGAGGTAATAGGTCTTCTTCACTTTCTATTTTATTATCAACATCTTTTTGTGCTTGACTGAAAATAAAAAAGTTCTTCACCATTCTTTTCAGGTCCTTTACTCATCCTGTCGTAGCCAAAGTAATCAATGTTTAGAACATAAATTATAAGAACAAGATACAATTGCCAGATTCATTGTTTTTCATTCATATCATTGTTATCTGTTGTCTCCAATAGAGTTTCCTTGTATTAACTTAAACTTGTAGGTCAATTTTGTGATCATAGCGAATCCAGAAAAGTTAAATTAGGGCATATTTCAAATATTGCTGGTCCTGTAAGCCTTATAGCTTGGATTGTAGTGCAATTATTTGCCTAAGCATGTGCTTCAGATGACAAAGAATAAAGTTTCCAACTTTGTCAAACTGGCTAAGTGCCGTGTAATTTCTCACAGATATTCAAATTAATATAGGTTGTGTTTGTTTTACTTTGATCTGTAATACTAATGCAAACCTTGTATCAATGACATTTTGCTTCAGGAATTGCTGCCTAGGAAGGTTAGGCTATGGATGCTCAGATGTTATAGGTGAAGTACAGTATATCACATCTGGTGCAGAAAGTGACTGTAAGTGGAAAGCATGTTTGAGATACTTTAGCTGTTCCAAAACTTGGAGCTTACTAATACAGAGCACTTCCCTTTTCAAGGGCTGAGCTTGAGTGAAATATATAGGTTTTCTTTCTTGGGATTTTGGGATGTATAATCTGGTTTTGGAGTTTATCAGAAAATACCATATCATGCATCTCCAGCCACTCAGCAGACCTCTTCTCCCTTTTGCATTATTGTTTTTCCTTTTGTATTCTTTCATCTTCCTCGTCTCCAAACTTGGTCTTTCAGTAATTTGGTTTCTCAGTTACATGGTTCATTTATCAGTGTGCAGTTCCAAAGAATGTTCATTCCAGTTCCATAAAATAATAGCTTCGGTGGATCATTCTTTACAATTTTAATTACATTTGCTTCCTATTGGTTTACTCTATAGGTGAACATTCATCATTTTGTTTTGTCAGCCTCATCAACCATTTTTGCCACCAACATGTAATTCTAAATAATTTTTATAATATTAAAAATTTAAATTAAAAAAAACATATATTAATAAAAAATATAACCATAATCATCTTCAAGAATAAGATGAGTCTTACATTTAACGCGAGTGGAAATATTAATGGGTAGGAAATAAGTTTTTTCTACCTTTTCGTACTGAAGAGAAGAGGAAGAAAAAACATTCAGGAGAGTCATCAACGCAATTGACCAAACCATCACACATGACCAAATAAATAAGACAAATTTAGCATGGTCTTGATTATGATATAATATATTTTATTACAAGAAAAAATTATGATATTAAGTTTGATGGTTCTTGTGATGCTACTTATTATATTAAAATTGAACGCTCTCAAAAGGTTATTCTTTTTTTTATAAGCTAAATGCTATATATGTTGAATTTATATGATAAATTTTATATAGTATAGTTTAAATATTAGGGAGAAAGACATAAAAATAGAAAGGAAAAAAAAAAAAAAAAAAGTAAACTGGAGGGTGGGATATGTTAAATTTGATTAAATTGAATGTTGATGAAATTTTGTATTAGCTGTGGGGATTTTTCCAAAAAAAGAAAAGAAAAGAAAGAAACAACTAAAATGATGAGCGTAATAATAATGTGGATAATCTTATTTTGAACGAAGTTGTAAGAATTATAAGTATTTAATTTAATAGGTTTCAAACAGTAATAGTAATTGAGTAATGCATGATTAAGCATTCAGAATAAAATGCAATTCAACAAAACCAAATAAATAAGACAAATTTACCACGGTGGTGATTATGATATGATATATTTTATTATAAGAAAAAGCTAGACATAAAATATTGTTTTTCAGAAATAGTTTTAATTAAAGAAAAGTTACAATAAGTTGAAAAATATAATTCATGATGATAAATAATAGGAGTATAAATTAGCCCCAAAGAAATTTAATATTGTTTTTTCTTGTCTTAACCGTTGTATACGGCAGTGTTGGTCCTAGTTTGTCTCATTCTTTATTTTAATATATTTTTATGGATAAAAAAATCATAAATTAATGATGTAAGGATTTAAAATTATTAAAAATTAATTCTTAGATTTATAAAATTGAGAATAGAGATAATATATTTTGTTTTAGTTAATGGTCTTAAAGCATATAGCGCAAACCAGGAACACCACAAATCATTTCTTTTTAAACGAAATTAAATGAGATACAAATTTCTTGAATTTGGAAATTTTTTACTATTTATGTGTGTCAAAGGGAAAAATTCAATTAACTCCTAAACCATATGATATACATTTCACTCTAAAAATTCTAAAACGTGCATTTTATCTTAAGTTTTTTAAATGTGTATTTTAACATCAAATTTAATTTAAATATATTATGTGTTGTTCATCTGACTTGATTCTATTAAAAATTTGTTAAATTTAATGTTAAGATGTACATTTGAAAAATTTAAAGAAATAAAATATATTTTTTTAAAACTTTTGAGGGTAAAATACACAATAGTTAAGAGGTTAATTAGAATTTTTTTTTTCTTTTAAAAGTTTAAGATAATACTAGTTTTTTTTTTTAATTATTCTCTTATCTTAATTTATGAGAAAAAATAATTATATTAATTTGTGTAAAAAACAGAGTCGTTTGGTGATGAAGCTATAATAAATGCGGGATAGGATAAGATAAAAATAAATCCTATTCAGCATAGGATAAAATATAAGTTATCCTCTTTCTTAGCTTAGTTAGTGCATCAAACAAAATTCCAATGGTAATAATGACAAACTAATGCATAATTGTAATTTCGTTGGTAATAATGATGAAATAACGGATGATTCGTCGTTGGAACCAAAAAGCCGATGCTGGAGGGAAAATAGATAAACACGGAGGAAGACAAAGGTCGTGTGAGCTAACAATTGACCAAAATGCTTTTGAATTTGAAACATGTCATCAATTTTGTCGGGGCATTTTTGGTATGTACTATCCTGTAAGAAACTGTGAAGGTTAGTCCGAGCAAAGTGGAGTGTCAATGGAGAAAATTGTGTTGAGCCTCAGATCTCCTAACTGACACATAGTATACATCACAAGAAAGAAAGAGGTAGAAGCAGAGGAGGAAGAAGAAGAAGAAGGCATTGAGGCTTGACAACAGCGTTTCGATAGAATATAGGTGCTGAGAACGTCTGTTCCTATAAGTAAGAAATACAGTAACTGTCTTTCTGTGCGTATTTTAATTTTGATGATGTCAGTTTCATGTTGGACCCGTGATTTCTTTGTCTGGTGCATGCTTATGAGCTGTAAATTGGTAACTCTTAATTTTGTTTGTATTTGATAACAATTAAATGTTGATTGAATGGTATGGAAATGGAAGGAATTAAATTGCTATGAACAATGAATGGCCTTTTCTTTTTTCTAAACATAGAGACGTAGATTTGGAAATGATGGTAGGTATTGAAAATAACGCTTCATTCCAACTTAGGTGTTACTGTTATCAAATGGAAGAAAAAAAAAAATTAACAAGACGACCCAGAAATTCTCAGGGATACTCAGATTTTTCCACTTCTCTTTGAAGGATCAACTAAGCAAAGACTATATCCTGTCCACTCTCAGGTCTCTCTCTCTCTTTAATATTTACTGATTTAAATTCTTACAGAGAGTAAAAGCAGGCCAAAAGGATGACTTTTGAGTGAAAGTAGCCAACTTTTATGTTGATTTTGGATTCTTCTATTCTTTTTTTATTTGTTTTATTTGTTTGCATTTATCCATCGGAATATGTCTCCCACATAAAACTCTGAGATTGCCACTCTGACATTTCTGTAGACCTAATAATTACTCTTGAAGAGGTCGCTGGACTAAGATTCTAGTTTCATTTCCTTTTACATAAAAGTGATTCAATAATTCGTGAGAGAAACCCACTAACACCACAGAAAAACCGAGGACTATATATGCCTGGAACTGTAATCGCTGCTCAGGTAAACGCGCATTTTTTCCTTACATTCATGGTAATGGTTTTCAGAAAGAGTTTCTCTTCTTCCTCTTTCGTTTGAAACATTTTAATTTTAATTGGGAATGGAAATTTTCTGTCCGACAAGTTCTTCAAGAAATTCCGGTCAGGTAAACAATGTGGATATGCAAGAGGGAAGAGATTTTCTTTTCTGCATCTGTAGTTTAGCTAGTGCGTGAAAAGCTTAGTTATTAAGAATCATAGAAGTTCTGGTCTACTCTTTACTATATAATAGTGCACGAGAATCAAATTCTGGTCTTTACTATATAATAATGCAAGAGTATCAAGTTCTTCGTCTCTACTATTTAATATTGCACGAGAAATATGTTCTTCTGTAGTTTCTCTACTCCGTATATTTCTCTCTTTTCCAGAGGGGTGTACTAGTTATAAGTTAGCTCCAGAAATTTTGCCAAGATGGAAGGGGGTCCCCCAGCAGCCGATAAGACTGAATTCACTGAATGCTTTCGAAAAGCAAGAGATTCGCCTTATGTTCTGCGGCTTGCTTTATCCGCAGGCATTGGAGGACTGCTCTTTGGTTATGATACTGGTATGTGGTAATAGAATCCTATTCAATTTGCCTATAGATACTTGTATAATATACCTGTTATATATTATGCAAAGGGCTTACCATTGTAATTGGGTGTATAGGTGTGATTTCTGGAGCCTTGCTATATATCCGTGAGGATTTTGAGGAAGTTGACAAGAAAACATGGCTACAGGTTCATTGAATTCATTTGAAAGTGAAGGTTTTTATTTCCTATTTTTTCATTGCAGTT
The DNA here is from genome assembly GCA_022379115.2 of Bauhinia variegata. NCBI lineage: Eukaryota > Viridiplantae > Streptophyta > Magnoliopsida > Fabales > Fabaceae > Bauhinia > Bauhinia variegata. The sequence goes on along the minus strand of CM039438.1, from coordinate 2,661,042 downwards.
ATAGATGATTGAACGTTTTTAACCATTTCTGTGTAGGAAACCATTGTGAGTATGGCTGTTGCAGGAGCCATCATAGGTGCTGCTCTTGGCGGATGGATGACAGACAAGTTTGGGCGAAAACTTTCAATCCTAGTTGCAGATGTTATATTTCTTCTTGGTGCAGTAGTTCAGGCTATTGCTCCAGCTCCCTGGGTCATCATCTTTGGAAGGATTTTAGTTGGTTTAGGAGTTGGAATGGCTTCCATGACTGCACCCTTATATATCTCAGAAGCTTCCCCCGCTAGGATAAGAGGTGCTCTGGTGAGTACCAATGGTCTCCTCATCACGGGAGGGCAATTTCTGTCTTATCTCGTCAATTTGGCATTCACCAAGGTATGTTTATTAACTAACACAGACAGTAGCTCAGGGTTAATTCTTTTTTAACATCCCCTCAAGTTTTCAAAGAAATGTATTTTTCTCATACTTATAATTTACTTTGTTTCAGGTCCGTGGAACCTGGCGTTGGATGGTTGGGGTGGCAGCAGTTCCAGCCGTGGTTCAGTTCATATTAATGTTGTCCCTACCCGAGTCACCTAGATGGCTCTACGGACAGGTTAATGCTGAATGCCAAACACAAAACTTCCCTTTATGTGATTATAAATTTTCATGCACTCTAATAGTGAGATCCTTACTTTACAAAAGCTGGCTTTTTATATGACACTGTGTGCGGCCCTTATATTCTGTTTGTTCAATGTCGTGAATTGGATTCTAATGTGCTGGTCTTGTTCTAAACCAATGCGTTTTTGTTATTTTTTAGATGATTACTCTTCAGCTGCTAAGGATTGTATCTATCTAAGTAATTGACCGTTTAGATAGCAAAGTTTTTTCATTTCATGTCTGAATTTGAAAATGATCAATCATACTGGCTCGTATGACCTATTTACTCCCCTTTCCCCCAATCTTATATTGGCGTTAAATTTCCTTCTTTCATCAGGACAAGCAAGACGAGGCCAAGGGTATTCTGCAAAAGATCTATTCTCCTGAAGAAGTTGAGGAGGAGATGAAAGCCATGCATGAATCACTGGAAATTGAGAAGGCTGACGAAGCCTCAATTGGGAATAATGTTATGGATAAAATAAGAAACGCTATGTCTAATGTTGTATTCCGAAGAGCGCTCTACGCAGGTATAGCTGTTCAAGTTGTCCAGCAATTTGTGGGTATTAACACAGTCATGTACTACAGCCCAACGATTGTTCAGTTTGCTGGAATTGCCTCAAACTCCACAGCTCTAGCGCTTTCTCTGGTCACTTCTGGTCTAAATGCCGTTGGCTCTATTATAAGTATGATGTTCGTCGATAGATATGGAAGAAGAAAGTTGATGATTATCTCAATGATTGGAATTATTTTAAGTCTCGTGGTATTAAGCGTCACATTCTACCAGGCAGCTAAGCATGCTCCTGCTATTAGTCACCAGGACAGCCTCAACTTTGGCGGTAACTCCACATGCCAGGCTTATACAACAGCTCCAAAGTTTTCTTCATGGAACTGTATGGAATGTTTGCAAGCAGAATGTGGCTTCTGTGCTAGCACAGGAAATGAGGTAAGTTCCATTAACTTTCTTTGCTTAGCTCTTCCAGGTTTACTCTGTATATGTATCAGCCATATTTATTGATCAAAAGCACATGTCATTTCCCATCTCATCTTATGTGATAACCTGAGCTTAATAGACATTGGTGTCCTTTGCCTCTGACTGTTATGCAGTTTCTTCCTGGAGCATGCTTGGCAGGGGAGAAGGAAGTCAGAGGAGTATGTCGTGCGAAAAGTCGTGTATGGTTTTCTCAGGGTTGTCCAAGCAGAATTGGAATGCTTGCAGTTGCGATTCTTGGTATCTATATCATTATGTACTCTCCTGGTATGGGAACCATACCCTGGATTCTGAACTCAGAGATATACCCTCTGAGATTCAGAGGCATTGGTGGAGGGATCGCTGCAGTGGCTAACTGGACTTCTAATCTCATTGTTAGTGAGTCATTCTTAAGCATAATAAAGGCTCTAGGCGCTGCAGGCACATTCCTCCTCTTTGCAGGCTTTTCTTTAGTTGGTCTCGTCGCCATTTTTCTGTTGGTGCCTGAAACCAAAGGCCTTCAGTTCGAGGAGGTGGAGAAAATGCTTCAGAAGGGTTACAGGCCCTTCAAAAGTAGTCACCCGAAAAAGGACCAAGAAAAAGGCGAAGGGATATAATGCGACGCTGTCTGCCCTATTTACTTAAAGAGAAAACGCTTGTTGCTCTTCTCTTCTTTGTCCTTGATGGTCACCAAATGTACCAAAGTTGTATTCAAACTTTCATAAATGGAATAAGGACAAAATAATTGCATACTTCTTTGGTCATATAGTTTACCATATTAAATATCAATTGCTTTTCTTGGTCTCTAACTAATCATAGAAGATGTGTGTTATGACAACCTTTGTTGAGGAGGTTTCAAGACATTTCCTGACACAAGTCTTCTACTAAGATTTCGTGGGTTCCTTAATCTCTCAGTAAACTCATTCTTGGTCAAGATAAATCACTAACCGTCTCATTTTCACCACACATCTTGGCCTTTTAATGCAAGCAACAACTAGATATGAATAAAACCTTATGCCCTTAATTTAATTTTAATCAACCTAAAACCTTCTACTTTAAGGGCATATAGATGAGATGAGGTCACCGACACCTTGGTGATTTGAAAGTACAACTAACCAAACAAACAGCCGGACAAAACATACCTGCCGTGCCAGCTAATGGTGATTATTTTAAACGACAAGAAGAAGATTTGAAAGGGAGGAAGGGAAAAAAAAAAAAAAAAGGAAATAAAAAATGAAAACTTAAAAGAGGAAAGCAGACTTGTTAAAAAAAATGGAAATATTTGGTGGGGTTGCATGGTGGGCTCTGCTTTGCCATACACATGCAACTTGGATGCTCATATGATAGCATGCAGCGAATGAGCTGCTTTACAACAAAGAGAAGCAGATAGAGGGACCTACATCATCATTTTATTCATAGATGCACCCGCTTCCATGTCTCTTTCTCATTATATGCACTGCAGAACCACCTAACATTTTTCTCTATCAGGGTCTAGATCTTCAGCAAGTTACGAAATTACAATGAAGACCAACCTCAAGTCATTCAGCAGCTGCAAGAACTTTCTGATTCTTAAAAAAGTTTTCTTTTTTATATTCTTTGACCGGAAATGTAGATAACAAAAAGTGGAGTGTTCTTTAGACTCAACTTATCTGACGTTGTTTTTATATCTTTATGATTTTCTACTTTTTGGTTCTAAGAAATTGTTCGAATATCACAACCTAATCGAGAATTCACGATGTCATTTAACCTTGACACGCAGATACACAATAGAATTAATTAACTGCTTTTGAAAATACTGGCTTTTCCTGGCAAATAAGCAAGGAATCAAGAAGTGAAGGGTACGAAAAAATGATGTGTGTGTCAGCAGAGTTATGGAGGAATCGTCAAGAACACTTAACTTCATTTATATACTATGTGGTAATGATGGGAAATTCAAAGGAAAAAGAGGAGGCTGATTCATAGCCTGTCCAGAACGGAACAATGAATAATATCAAATTTACGTAATCAAAGCTCCATTTCGAATTAGGAATACTAATATGTTCCCAGAAGTACAAACTCTGTACCTTCACTACTTAAAAAAAGAAAACATACAATCAGTAACCCTTTTCCACAAAACTAGGGTCATCAAGGAGAGACATGTGGAGGTTATCCAAACCTCATCAACCAAAACCCAAAGACAACCAAGTAACTCTTGGAAAACAAAACAAATTGAATAAAAGGGAGAGCAAAACCCCGTGCTTTCCCAAAATCCAGCTAAATCCATACATCTAAATGTCAGTCTATTGCTTGCTAGCTTCTTCTAACTTAAAAAGCATCCTTCCAATTACCTAAAGGCACACTGTACAACCATCAAAAACACTATATATACAACAACCAATTACATTCTACAATTACCTTCCTAAGTAGTAATTACTCCTCTAAGGGCTTGAAGAGGATGCTTCTTGTCTTGATTCTCTCAAATATGTAAGAAGCATTTCAGCCTGCAAGAACAAGACCGATCACAAACCTCATTAAATGATAAAGAAGACACATGGACTTTAATAATGCATAGTAATACCTATAGTAATAACTATTCAACTATTGAGAAATTCCAAAATTTGTTCATATGATCCCAGCTGCAGATACTGATATAACAATTATCCAGGTAAGCCTCCAACTGTGGCTGACAGGAAACCTCTATTCTAGTAAATGACAAAGAACTGTGCACGATCGTGGAAGAGGCGGCGAAATTAAGATTCAGACTTCAGACGAAGTCCTCAGCACTCACAAAACAAACAACCAGACCAGATTTCAATACTACAAACCGACAAGTATGTCTTGCAATTTGTAATTACATGAAAACAACTAATGTATTGGAATTGCTAGCCACTCACCTTGTGCTTAGCTCTGGCACTTCCAGTCTGGGAAAGTGCAACCAAAGGAGGTATTCCCCCCTCCCTCACAAGCAACCCTCTATTCCTCAGGTTGTCAGAACATAGCTGCAGAAGCGTCAAAACAGCAAATTCCTTCCCCTTCACTGACCCATCTTCAATTGCTTCCACAAGAGAGGCTATTCCACCTTCTTCCACAATGGCATCCTTCCCTTCCTGAATCCCCGCTAAGCTATTCAGCACAACCATTGCCTTTTCAGCCATACCCGTCCCCTGCTCTGCCACCAGCTCCACAAGGGGCTTCACTGCTCCAGCGCTGACGGCCCTCTCCTTGTTTGGCTTTATGGAAGACAGTTTGTACAGTGTCGTCAGTGCATCCTTCTTCCCCCTGTTAGAACCATTCAGTAGCAAAGAAACAAGAGGTGGTATTGCCCCGCTTGCCCCAATCGAACTCTTGTTTTCTTCTACCAACGCAAGGCTTAACAGCGCACACGCCGCGTTCTGCTTCGAAGTCTCCGTCCCAGTTTTCAGTACATAAATCAGTGACTTTATAGCTCCTGCATTTGTTATCAGCATCTTGTTGTCTGCGTGAAGTGACAGATTCAGCAGGGCCGTGACGGCGTGCTCCTGGGTCCATGGATCACTGCAACGAAGCAGGGGAACCAAAGCAGGGACAGCACCCGACTCCCCAATCAGAGCTCGATTATCCGCCCGGTTCTTCGCCAATAGCCTGAGCTTGGCCGCTGCGGATCGCTTCACAGCCACCGATGGTGACTGCAGCCCGTCGATACAGATCTTCACTGTTGGCTGAAGGTCCTCCGGCGAAATACTCTCAATAATCTCAGTGGAAAAATTCTCCCTTTGCAGGAATCCCATGCAAGGCTCAAGCTCCGGCTCAGGCTCCTGCTGAACCTCCCCACTCTCGTTATTCAGGACATTTTCCGGCGAAGGCAAAGTCGCCAGCCTCTGTAACTCCCCGGAAATATCGCTGCTACAAGCCGAGAAGTCACTGAAAGCCTGAGAAAGATCAAGCAACTCTTCCTCCGTAGAAGAAGACTTGGCAGTTTTGCTGTTCTTCGATGCGAGTTCACCGAGCCTCATGTCGATGACCGAATCGGTCAAGTTCTCAGAAACGCATGCAGATTTTTCGGTGGCGGGTGCAGTGAAGGAGCAGCTATGGTCATCTTGAAAGAAATTGGAGCGAATGGTTCGCATGGACCTTCCGATAAATCGGTGAATTTTGGGGGAAGAATTTGCAGAAGTGGTGGTATAATAGCTTCGACTTAAAGGGAAACGGTTGGAGTTGGAGTGAGAATCCCCCAGAGAAACCATTTTAGAAAGCGAAGCAAAGCTCGAAGCTTTCAACCAGAGATTAATAGGGTTATAAATAATCGAAGCCTCTGAATCTGATATTTTAGGAAAATTTCATAGTGAAACTGCCAGAGTGAGTGAGGGCGAAGCGAGATTGGAGAAGAAGGATGAGCATCAGCGAATCACTTTATAAATTCGAAAGTTGTTTATATTAAAGAAAAAGTAAAGGCTGGTTTTTGCTGTGGGGGGTGGCTTTGGTATCTGGGTAAGGCTATAACTACAGCAACGCTGAGATTTCAAACCGTCACAGCCAGAGACCTTCGGTAAGACACGGGCCCACTATGTACATCCCAAAAGCGAACGGAAGGTGAGATTGGCCATGTTTCGTTATCAGTGATCACAGCACTGTTGGAGGGAAAACAAGCTGATAGGATGATCTAACTGGGGCCGTCGGCGTTAAGCAGAACCGTCGTCGTTTTCTGGATGCTTTCAACTTTGGTCAACCATATTTACGGAAATGTCCTCAAGGAGTGGGTGAAATGAAGCCGCTGACATGGTTGGCATTTCACTTTACCTCGTGTCGTAAAAAACGAGGTTTCAAGGGGGCAATGGAGTGACGTGGTATAAAGATTCTTATTCTTGGCGTCGTACGGAAAGCTTAGTTACAGTTGTTAAATAACTTGCACACGACACGTGTTCCCGCCACTTGCTCTCACTCCTATGTTGTACTATAGCGTAGAACCTCTATGCACCGCTTGATTAAGATAATCAAAAACTTGTACCGGTCAAAGTCAAAATTGAACTATTGGTTTACCTTACCCTATTCCCTATCCGAATATGACTATGACGGATTGGGCTTAGGTCTCTAGAACCTTTGGTGGTCTCCCATGTTAGGCAGCGAAAGGAGTAGGAATTCTACCAATGCTGTCTTGCCAAACTTACCTCCATTAAGGAATTTTGTACCATTTTTGGTTTAAAATCATATTAGTCGGTGTTTGACATTGTTGAAGTAAAAATATATATATACATTTATTTTTTGTTCGCCAAACAAACCGTTTAGCATGTGTAAGGTAAAGATTCAATTAAATTTATGACTGAGATTAAAAAAAATTAGTTATAATTAATTTTACATTATGAAATGATTAAAATCCTACCAAATTATGGTTAAACTCATAAAATAATAATTATAGCAGTAAAACTTTATATTACACTTGTAGCCAGTTGTTTTTCCAGTGTTGGCAGAGTACTACAAAACTACTGTTAATTCTCATTAATAATATTAATGGTTGGTACAAATTAATGCGAAAAAATTCATGATGCACTCACCAAAAGTAAAGCTGTCAAATTGAATACCGTAGTCACTGTGGATTAGCAAATGGATTTGCTAGATCAAGTTAGGTGGGCGATTGGATTATAAAAATTAGATAAGCATATATCTTATAATAAGCAAAAAAAAGGGAATAGATTTATTTTAATGATGATATAGTCTCTTGTTGTGTGCATATAATTGGTAAATTAATTAATGTAGACCAGCATTAGAAAATGTTATATTGAGTATAAATTTGATGGGTACATGATGTCAATGATAGATAGATAGATAAATTTGGTGTGCATTCTTGGCATTATTTGTGGATGAGGAAATGATAAATTAGTGTAATGCTTTGGAAGGATGTAACAATCTAAGTTGTCCAAAACCTTAACCACAGTTTATATAGATCTAAAAAGATTGGGTTTGTTCTCTCTCTATATATATTAAGTTTTGATTTTTTTTTTATAAAGTTCAAATGTCCATATGATTGTTTAAGAATAATTAATTATGATTAACAAAACTAACAAAGCAAATTGAATGTGAAATACCAACATGTTGTCGGGAAGGAAATTATAATAAAACAACTAAGAAACCGAGTTGAATGTGAAATACCAACATGTTGCCGAAATACAAGGGGATTATATGGTTGTTAATAAGCATCAAGAATGCAATAAAAGCAAGTTTAATAGTTTTAACTTGCACTAATTATTTTAATTAAATCAAAAGTTTTAAAAATATAATTATAGTAAAATTAATAAAAAAAATTGACTATGCTCAATTTAAAACAATTAGTCGATATTAAATATTTTTTTTAAAAAAAAAGTTTCCAACTTATAAACTTTAATCTAAAACAATTTGATATCAAGTCTCAACACTTTATTATTTTTTTTTTAATTTGCAATGCAAGTGATGATGTGGCAAAGCAACATGTCTATATATAATCAATGAACATATTATTCGAAGAACGTGGTATCCTAGCTAGTTGCTTAAACTATAATCAAAACATAAATTTTGGACGTAATTATGATAGTCGATACTTCCAAAAACTATATAGTATTAGAAAAGAAGTTGATAAAACAAATTAGTTGAGCTATCTATGATGATAACGCGTATTTGACAAATACAAAATATCTATTACGCTAACAAAGCTAGCTACCCAATGATGCAAGACACGCAAAGTTAGTGAGATGACAAATTAAGAGTGTGGGATTTATGGAAGAAAACATGTTTTCTATTTTAATATTTCATATGCTTTATTATTTATTATAATTAATTTAAAATTACAAAATAATATCATATAATAAGTAGATTCACTTATTTAAATTAATCACAATAAATAATATAACTTATGAAATAACAGATTTATGAGACTAACGATTACTGCCCACAATTAAGGATGTTCTTGATAACAATAATTGCCTTCTACAGCAAATGGTAGATAATATTGGGGTTGCAAATGGCAAAATATGAGAAGGAAACTCAACCTACGATGCTTCTGGTTGCCACTGTATATGTTTGTTGCAGACAGACAGTTTCATCAACTTGGATTTTGCTTCTTAAATGGTGAAACTTCCATTAATATCTTTTGACACCACTAAGGTTTAGGATAAGTTCCTAGCCAACTTTCTAGCTACTTCAATTTCGATATATAGTACCTTTTAATTTAAAGATAAACCATTAGAGTCTAAGTAGATAAACTTCCTCAAAAAATAAAAAAGTATAGCAAGTTAATTTCATTATGTAATGGATGTATGTGGAATCCCATGCATATTATTGGAAAAAGTAATTATTTTATAAATCACATTTTTTATCCCATTTATAATGAAAAAAAAATTTCATTTAAAAATATATTAATGTCATTAATAATATAATTATAATATTTTTTATGAATATATGTTTTTCTACCATTTTAAACTCTCAATCATTTTTTTTTTTTAAAAAAAGTCAATTTAATTATAACAAATTGTGTATAGTAATTAGTATGACTTTTAATTTTATATGTGTTCCAAACAAGATCATTTGTAAAAGGCTTTGTTTATGGTGTAAAGAAAATAAGTCAGGCAATCGATTATATTTGATATGAAATAATATTCTTTCATAATTTTTTTTTTTTAAAAAAACTAAGCCTCCATTATAAAATTATATTATTTTAAAATAATGAATTAGAAATTTTTAAAATACTCATGTCCAAATAATTTTTTTGTTTGCAATTATTTTGATTGTGGTCTATTCTTATGATGTTATGTAGTGTCTTTTTTTTTTTAACCATTATAATTTAGAATTATGTCAGACAAAATTATAAGTGTAATAAAGTTTTTTATTAAATTTTAAAATTATATTTTTATGGCTAGAAAATAAGACATTTAATTAAATTAAAATAAATGTTTATCAATTGATGTAGAAGCTCTATAATTGTTACGCAGTGTTTTGACTATTGATGAGAACAAGAAGAGTAAAATTGAAACGTAAGAAATGTCAAAGCATCCAAAATGGACCTCGTGGAATTAATTTAAAAGCTGGAAACATTGATGATTGATGTGAAGGAGGAAGCTTGACGTAACCTGATTCAAAAATGAAAGGTTGTGATGTGCCATTTTCCATTTGAAATGGACAAATGAAGCTGTTGACCTTACATTATTCATATTTATTACAAAATTAATGAACTTGCATTATTCAAACCTCATATCAGTATCATTATCAATTAATCCAAATGGGGTCCAACCCTAGAGAGTTTTTTTAACACTTGGAATCCAAAAAAGTACAAGATCTGTATGCCCATAAATATATGTGCTCATTGCTTTATGCAATATGGGAATCTTATCTTTTGACGACTTTTTATGCATAATTTAATAATGGTTTTAAGAAGGCTTAGCAAAAGAATGAAAAAATTAAATGAAATCAAAGTCTTTTCGTTACTTTAGAAGGCACCGTCTTGGCACTAATTCTAAAGGTTAGAAGTTATATATTTTGTCTAACATTTTTTTTTATATATCTTTTGTTTTATTTTTTATTTTTAATAGGTTAAACATCTCGGGCGACACAATCTATATATTACACAAACATAAATTTAGATTTTAATTAAATAATATTATAAAAAAGTAAATTTTTTTAATTAAATTTTAATGTGGTTGAATCTTCAACATCCAAATTCAAAATTTTAGGTTAAATAGTAATCTCAACCAGCTTTATTTATTTATTTAGTGTATTATTGGAAAGAGATATTTATGAATTGAAAGCAAAGATAAAAAATGGTAAAGGAAAAAGACGTAGAGAAAAATGGTCCTTGGTAATGGTGAAGCTGAAAACGGGACCATCAACAAGGAGAGAAGAAGCCGCGTAAATGAAAAACAGCATGCAACGTAATCCATAATGGATGGTCCTTACTCCTGATGTAACCAAACCAATCTCATCAACAAGAGTGATGATGGCTACTTTTGGAAACCCATCATTTTATTTCTTAAAATGGTGAATAGTGTAGGCCCACAGACCCAGCCTAAGCTAAGAGTTGGTTCATTCGGTGGCCCAAAACGCACACTGTTTCTTTCTTTGCTTCCCCATCAGATGCTTCGCTGTTTTAACTTTCCAGAGGGTCACATTGGATTTGGACCAAGGAAGCTGGGCTTAGAGGGTCAAGAGTAACTAACATGGTCCTAAATTGTTCGCTTTGATAATTTTGGCCCAATTTTTATCGTCTTCCTCACGCTACTCAGTTTCTGCCCTGCAAACTGTGCCATGCTACTTTCTGCCTCGCATTATGGTATTGTATTCGTTTATAGAAAGAGGGTGGTGCATTTAGTAACCATTAACCTTGTGAGCTTCCAGTTAAGTTTTCGATGAAGTTTGACATGCCGGTGATTAAGTCATGAGATTATATTTGAGGAAAGAAAAATACAAAACAGCATTCGAATTTGACTTGACGATTTCTTCTTCTGAATTCTAATTATTTATGTGCAGTCTCCATCCTTAATACTTTTTCTTGTTCTTGTTTTTTAAGTGGAAAACCATAAACAAAACGTACGTTCTCTCTCGATCTCAATATTTTGGGACATCAGCAACGTTTAATCTACTCCGCATGAATATACAAGTCTCTCCATCTCTCTTGGTTCAAACAAAATGTGGATGGGGTGCATGCCATTTGTTTTCCATTTTAATCTTCATAAATTTCCACTTTCCTTTAATTGTATTTACTACTAAAGGAAACCGTTTATCATTTATAGTAATTAAATATCAAATCAAGAAATCCCTTTAATCTAAATAGATGAACCACGATGCTCACCTACCTTGTGCTTTCTTCATTCATTCATTCCCAGTTGATGGGGAGGTTCGTTGACTCACTCTCTCAGTGCCAAACAAGTCATCATTAATTTTTTTGATCAGAAAAATCATCCTTCGTTAACTCGCTATATGCATTTGTTGACTTGGACCCAAGTTTCAGGAAAAAGTAAACGAAAAAATAATAACGTGACTAAAATTTATTATATAAATAAAATTAATTTTTCAAAATATAAGACCTGAGTTTCGCTACTTTTGAAAATTAAAAGAAACTATCTATTTATTTATATCCTGTACGTCAAGTTTGAAGCTTGAGCAAGGGAACAGGAAAGGTTGGTTTGGAAAAGCCGAAAACGGCAACTACGTGATCTCCGAGTAAAACAAAAAGAGAGGGAGACAATGAGAATTGGCAAAACTACAGAATCTAAGGTCGTGTGGAAAAAATCAACAACAATCAACCAAGTACACATATGGAACCTTCCGCTAACAGGAGCTGGTGACAACCCAACTACCTAAGTCCCCCAACTCCTATAATAGCCCACCTTGTATTCCTCTCTCTCAAGCCATTGCCATTGCCATTTCCCACTACCGCCTCCATTTTTCTAACTTGAAGCAAGTTCATTGCAAGGAAGCAGTGCTGACTTAATAGCTTTAAGCCTTCGAGGACCATTTGGGAATCTCTCCCAAATTTGATCTCTTTCTTTGCTTATTGCCCCTTCGTTGGGTCAAGAAAGGAAAAGGAGCAGAAAAAAAACAAATCTTGATAGCTTCACCATCATGGCTGGCATGTTTTTCAGGCTTGTGTTAGCCTTGTCTCTTTTGAGTTCTCTGCTTCTAACATGCTCTGCTCAAACTTGCAACAGCTTCTCCTTCTCCGGCAACAGGGTATTCAGCACTTGCCGCGATCTTCCTCAGTTGTCCTCTTACCTTCACTGGACTTATGATCGGGTCACAGGGAAGCTCGATTTAGCCTACAGACATGGTGGAATCACAGCAAATGACAAATGGGTTGCGTGGGCTATTAATTCCGACAACAATTTGGAGCAATCTATGATTAATGCTCAAGGTCTGGTCGCTATTCCACAATCCAGTGGAACCCCCAGAGTGTATACTTCTCCTATCTCCGGCTACGGTACCTCTTTGGCGGAGGGAACTATCAGCTATAATTCCTCTGGTCTGAGTGCAACCCATCAGAATAATGAGATTATCATATTTGCCACTCTGATGCTTCCAACTGGTACCACTACCTTGGTTCATCTTTGGCAAGAAGGCCCTCTTTCTGGTACTACCCTTGAAGCACATCAAATGGGTTCTGCTAACACCAACGCTAAGGAAACCTTGGATCTTGTTTCTGGTTCAGCAGCAGGAGGTGGGAATTCAATTGGAAGGAGAAGAAATGTAAGTTGTATCGTTCTCGAATCTTTTCTTATTGTGTCTTTTTCATCTTTGGATTGTAGAAAATGATTCAAGATGGATTCTCAGTATGAAATGGGTTTTAATTTCAGGTCCATGGAGTGCTTAATGCACTGAGCTGGGGCATTTTGATGCCTATTGGTGCCATAATAGCAAGGTATTTGAAGGTGTTCAAATCTGCAGACCCTGCTTGGTTTTACCTTCATGTCATTTGCCAAACCTCTGCCTATATAATTGGCGTTGCTGGATGGGGAACTGGTCTCAAACTTGGAAGTGACTCAGTTGGCGTTGAATACAAAACCCATAGGACTCTTGGGATTATCCTTTTCTGCCTTGGAACCCTTCAGGTACAAGATGGTTTTATAACCTATCATCATTATGTTTTGACTGTGAAACTAGTATCATGGCACTAACAGAAACTTGCTCTGCATTTGGATTCAGGTTTTTGCTCTACTTCTGAGGCCAAACAAAGATCACAAATTCAGATTCTACTGGAATGTCTACCACCACTTCTTGGGATACAGCACTATAATCATCAGCATCGTCAACATCTTTCAAGGGTTTGATGCATTGGAAAACTCTGTGCAGGATCGTTACAATGACTACAAGAATGCATACATTGGCATAATTGCAGCTTTGGGTGGCATTGCTGCATTGTTGGAAATCTCAACATGGATCATAGTCATGAAGAGGAGGAGTAGAGAGAACAAGACGGCACACGGTGTTAATGGAGCAAATGGGTACCTCTAGGCCTCAGCAGGTGTGAGATATGTTACCAGTCACAAGAAGCTGGATCCCATGGAGAGGGTACATCTTATCTGTTTTCATTTATATTTGTATTTAGACACTCGCCTTTTACTCTTATTAAATTTATTCAGATTTTAGAGGTGTTCGATTGTTATTGTAATACATACATGTAATAAAGTTTTTTTTTTAAAAAAAAAATTAAAAAATTCTATCTTCAGCCTAAAAGATAAGTGTGACTGTTACTTGATGCTCTATGTATACCTTTTAAACTAAGTTGATTCAAATTTAAACTAGAAAACGAGTTCTAGTTTTGTTCTCAGACCATTATATAATAAAAAAGATTTTTTTTTTTTAAAGAAAAACAAAAAAGGACAGAAAGCCACCAAGCTAATCAAGACCGGAGTTTCCAAGAAACCTTGTAATGGGCATGTGAACGGAATTAATATTTCAAGATTGCATCACTAAAGGTCTGAAGAAAATAAGAAAAATAACTTGAGTAACTCCAGAGTCTCCGCTCCAACTGAACTAGCATGGACTGACTTTACAATAATTTCCATTTATCATGTGCTATTGTGAGTTTCTCAATCCGATTCCTGCAGAGCCTTAACAAGTGCTTCCTTCAGGTAAGGGTTAGAAGCTCCTACTCGCTGAGATGTTATGTCAAAATCTGAACCATCCCTGATGCAAAACCATCGAATTTTAAAATAATGACCAAAAATAAAAAAAAAAAAAACAAACAAAGAAACGAAAGAAGATGACCCTTATACAAATCTGTCCCTGTTAATAATAATCTCTATATTAATAAATAATAGGCTAATAGCGTTGACCTGCAAATACTACCCTCGAAACCACAACAATGCATGTCTAAGACGGCGATTCATGCAGATATGCAAAGACTCTTAGAAGCTCATAATTAATCCATTCATCAAGAAAAAGGATGTCTGGGTAAAGCCACTTACGGATCAAATATCTCTCCTCCTGCTTCTCTAACAATAACAGCGCCACCTGCCACATCCCTGAGACAAAAAGCAGATCATGTCAACATTAAATTTCCCCAATGCCCAGCATTCGTTCAGGATGTAAAACTCGTACCAAGGACCGCCAAAGCCAAGTTCAAAGCAGATATCCAGTCTTCCACAGGCAACTCCACAGAGATTCATGGCACAGGAACCACTCATTCGAAGGGATCTCACCTGATCATAGGAAAAATATAGTTATTGTCACCAATCCTTTTAATTTAGTCAAGCAGGTTCATCCACAAGTGCTGGTTTTACCTTGAAAAGCAGGCGATTAATCCTTCGAGTACAGGCATCCACTGAAACCTGATCACGCTTTGTTCCAGCCTGCTCATTCAAAAGGGTGAAACCTGATAAGTATGGAATGTTTATCTTGATTCACACGGCAATATATTGACAAGTGAAGAATACCTGAATCAGATTAATATTCTAGAAATTTCACTAATCTTACTAAAGAGGATGAGTTGATATGAACACAATTTGACGAACATTGCTGGAAAAAGTCGTGTGGATGTCCAGTGAGAATAATAAAAGTAGAGTAGGTAGGAATAGTCAGGCTCCGCTAAATGATTATTTTGAGATTCTGATATGTTTAGTATCATTATTAATTAGAAGTAAAATAAATATCCCCACTGAACCCAACAGTATATTGAATATTGAGGTGTTAATAAAATTGACATATAAGTTATGGTAGACGTACAGATATACAGAGAGTTTGAGTTTAAGGTACATGAGCTGCATGAATTTCATAAAGAATTTTGAATTTTCCATTAGGTATTTTATGAAAAGAGATACTTTTGAAGAGGGTCACTTCTTTACGACCACAGTATTTGAAGTAAAGGGTGAACCAAATCCATGCAAGGATGTGCCAAGGGCCAGATGTCGATGATACTATAGAAGAAAGGGAAGGGGGGGAGTAAGTATATTATTTAAATGGATCCAGCAGTGATGGTCACGATGTACAATGGAAGTTAGTTTCATCTCAACAAAGGGGACGCATAGCTGATGACAATTGAAATGCGACACATCTATAGAAGCAAACAGCTAGTCGGACAGAAAAAAGTTTAAGCCAGACAAGTTATGATGGTATAATCTACTTTGCAGTACGGCATACCAAACATATAAAACAAATTGAGTGCTTGGACCGAATACAGGACATGTGAGAGGATAAAGAGCATGGTCAGACTTCTTACGATCCAACATCTTGGTAAATAGTTAGTTTGATTATTTGAAAGCAATATTAATTTGAATAAAAAGAAAATTAATGGCTTTTGAGAAATCAAACCAACAATTGGACCTACCTCAGTGGCAAGAAGAGAGCTTATCAGTTCACTTTTTGATGATGCTGCAAAATTTCAAGAAATGAGCATGCAACAACTTGATCTCCATTAGTGAGAACATCACAGACAAAGAATAGAATATGCACCTTTTATAGGCTTCCCATTCAAAAAGGCACCTTGTCCACGAATGCCAGTAAAAAGCTACGTGCAGAAACACAAATTTCAATTTTACATCTTCAGCAGATAAAGGGGAAGGAAAAAAATAAAATAATTAAAAAAAACTCCATGCTAACAACAATAAATGAACATAAAGTTTAAACTATAGCACTCCTAACTTAATCATTTCCCAAGTCTTTGCTGCCAATGGGTCATTTGGATCAAATCTAGCCACCAGATTAAGATGTCACAATTTGCTACACAAATCAAGGTCATCTTAATCAGTTAATTACATTTCGCTTACATCTTAGTCTTTCCCTAGTTTAAACACATGGATAGCCTCTGTACAACTCAAAGCAAAAAATTCAAAATATCAATGGAGAATTACGTCCAACAATGGAGAACTATTCTATACACTTCTAAATTCTGGATTTTTAAGGCCTTCAGCGATCAATTACTAAGAAAGCATATGTGGGATGTAGAATTTCTCACCTCATCCAATATCGGATTGTAAACAACACCGACTACAGGAATCTTCTCAATTGTAAGACCAATGGAGACACAAACAAAGGGGAACCTAAAAATAGTAGAATTAGAACCAAAGATTTAAGGCAAATCGTAATAGAAAGTATTAACCAAAAACATCAGAATGCATATTTACCCATGCACAAAGTTAGTAGTCCCATCTAAGGGATCAACTATCCATGTGTGCTCATCTGTAAGTTCTGTAGCACCACAAGCAGCAGTAGTTTCTTCCCCAATGAACTAATAGTAATGCCAAGTCAATAAAATGACCTCAAGGAAGTGTATGTTAACAAAGAAAAGGGAAAACCTATCCATTTTAAATTGATTATATACGTAGCTAATATGTTTAAGAGAGTTAACCAACCTTATGAGTAGGGTAAAGCTCCTTAAGATGATTAAATATGAGATTTTCACATGCTTTATCAGTTTCTGTCACCAAATCAACCTGTGCACCACAATAAAAATAGATGATAAGTAAAAGACTCATAATCATTTATATACTGTGATAACGCTCATAGTTTGCTTCTTGCATTTTATAAGAAACACTGTGTTCTAGCACATACCAGATGATACCGTTTCTAGAGATCTTTCCTACTACAATAAAATCGCAATGCAAGTCCCGTTTGGTCCCACCCAAAACTACACCAGATGAGGAGGAGGTAGCGCTAACCCCTATCTAAGAGAGGTAGCTTAACCTTGAGCTACAATAAAAGCTACAGCCTACATTTATGCTAAAGCATACAGACCCACAAAAGGAAAAGAAAAAATGCAGCTAGATAAGCAGAATGTGAGTGTCACTGCAAACCTGTCCTTTGTGCTCCACATGTTTGGTCGTATAGAATCCTTTCCGAATAATCTGCAAATGATTCGCACACAACACAAGAGATAAATCTAACCAAAAAAAAAAAAAAAGCAGAAATTGAAACACGGATACCAGAATGGGGAAGAAAAAGTTAACTAAAATCAACTGACCTCACCGGCTCTCTTAGCTGCATCGACTGCAGATGCGAGGAATCCGGACAGCGAATCTATTGTTAAATGAATTTGCAACGAGAACCGAGAAGGAAACCAAAATTTAAGATCCCATAGCAGAAACTGAAGCATTTAGAATTTGAAGACAGAGATTGAGTGAGTCCTACCATTCTCAGCCATTTGTTGAACTGTGTGAGAGTGAGACGAGAGGAAGAGTGACGATATAATAGAGGTTCTCTGCTTTCCTCAAGAGCTTTCACGTATCAAACTCACTTCACGAGCAACCAACATACAACACGGCTCGTGATATTTATACAATCATTGCTTCTATTCTCTATTGCCACTTTTATTTTTATTTTATTTTTTTATTTTTATATTTTTATTACCAAGCTAAGCTGTGCGGAGTACACTGCCACATACTGTGTTAGTGTATTTAATTGGTAAAAATTAATTAATTAGATAAAATATAATTAGTAAATATAGAAATTAATTAATTAATAAATTTTGACAGATTAAAAACAATAACTCACTATGATCTATGTTAATAGAAGAGAAGATGTATGTTCATATGTACATGGTGCCTAATCCTACATTTGCTCATTAATTTATTTTCTTTTTCTTTTTTACAATTATTAAGGTCCAAATATTTCGTGCCACAATATTTTATAAAATTAATTTGTGTAGCACAATCTAATTTCCTATTTTTTTTAATAGTAATCAATTATGTATATTTATTAGTAATCCAATCCAACCATGCTGCATACAAGAAAATTGAAGTAGTGCCAACCAATAAATTTGTAATTGAGACTATCAAATTTTAATTATTGGTAAAGTGAATAAACAAGGCTTGATTCCCTGAATTTTATTTCCTATAAATCATAATTTGTATAATTATTCTGTAGGGGCAAAACAGTCTTTGAACAATATGGAATATACGTATGCTATGGAATATGCCAAGAGATACTCTGGACTTACAGACCATCAGTTTCACTCGCTTGGTTCTTATTCGTGGGAATGAGAAGCTCACTTGATCTAGAACTAGAACCTCATTCTTTTTTTCCTTTCTTCATTTCCTTCTATTCCACGTCGACCAGGCATTTCACTGTCCAAAAATATTATTATTTCACAAGATTCCATCGATAGCAAAGCTCGTGCCGAGAATATTATATAAAGTAAAGAACATTAAAGGGAAACAACTTTCAGATTGTCTAATTATTACTGCATGACCTCTCAGTAAAGTCTATAATTACAGCACTGCCATGAAGAAGTTTCTAACACCTGGGAAAGTCATATATTGCTTCTTGTAACTCAATTTACCAATTTATTTATCTACTTTTTACAGTCAACCGCGAGAAAATTATAGAAAGAAAGCATTGAGATTTTGCGTGAATCCATAGTCTCATTGAAGAAAAGTTGAAAACTATGAACTATAACAGTGCACAGCTCAATCCAGTGCCATTGCCCCATAACAGAATCCTCCTCATGGGCGGTCTTTAGGCTCGAGAGCAGCAATCTCCTTCATAACTTGAGCTTTGTCTGCCTCAAATTGTTCATCCTCTGCACAATCCCAACCAATGTCCGATCATGTCAAACGGGACGCTGTGGTCGCAAGCATAAACTTCTAACATTATGCAAATAATTCCTTACCTTTATCAACTTTTAAGTCCCCCAATAGTCGCAGAAGCTTGCTTCTGTTTGTGACAAGTATGCTGACGATATCGGGTGGTTTATGTTGGTTTGCGACAAAAAGCTGTTACAACCAGCATGCCTTAATACAAAGGAGCAAATTTGAAAGGAGGGTTTGCGGGTATTAGTAAAAACTTGATCAAAACATAGAGTATCATATAATTATGCTAACCTTGAATACATGAAATGCTTCTATCTGAATGCTCTTGCTTGACTCCTGCACGCAGAAAGAAAGCATTATCCATTATATGCCTGAACAAATATGTAAATTCTAAATTTTCCTTCCTCAAGACAGAAATTTGACGTAATCATTAAATGACTTGGATAGAGTTAGAAGAATAATAACAGGGGCTTGGGTTAATTAATGTGACAGATTGAACTGACATAGTTGATATTAATTCTTATCAGCTAAGGACAGCAAAACAATGGAGAATCAGATTCTGTGTTGAGTTGTTTTAAGAACTTTTTCTTCTCTTACATCAGAACCAGGGGAGGGGTGCATATAATATTTTAATGACAGATGGGCAAGGCAGGGAGATGAGCAACTAGGGGACATGCTATCAAGTTTGAAGGAAAAGGACCATACTCTAAGAAGATTCATTAGAATCCTCAAGTTATCTCTCGAGCTCACATATCGTGTCATTATAGCTGAATTCGAACGATCAAGTAGCATATCCCCCAACAACTGTAAAAGGGAAAGAAAACAGTCAGCAAATATACGAGCATTAATGAAAATGGAAACAAATTATAATACTGGTGTAAGAGTGAATTGAAGTATCGTAAATTATGACTAGTCAGACCAGTGATGCCAATATCACCAAATAAAATTCATTGCACTGACAAGGTAATTGCTGAAAAGTTATGAATTCATGATGGCCCTTTTATATTTCCTATCATATATTCAATAATACATGCAAAAAGTGCAACAGCAAAACAAATGTAGTGAATTAGAACAAAGGTCATATTATCAGAAGGACAATTTCTCTATGCCCACATATCCGCATGCTTGCTTATAATCACAACAACAGCCAAACTTATATCCTACCTTGACAGCTTGGCGCCTTGTAATATAATTGGAAGACTCCAAAAGCTTAGAGTTATATTCCGCAAAAAACTGAAGCCAGCAACAGCAAAAAAATATAGTAAGTTCAAGTAAATATATAACCAATATATAATAGTTGAAAATTCAGATGTAAAATAAAGCACATCAAAATGTAAAGGCAATATGAGTAAAATTTTGCCAACAACAAAATTCCTCATAAATGCAAGATCTATTTAGACCAACGGACTAGAAATTATGGGAAGGTAAAAATAATAATATTGTAAGAACAAAAGAAGGTCATACAAATCTCTAGTTCAGAACATAAATTATATTACAGCTTACATTGATCAAGAAGTTACCACGGAATTAAAAAAATAATCTTTCTCAAACTTTATCCACATTATCACTAAGTAACGAATATTTTGATTTGCAATCAAGTACACCCATATACCTTATTTAGTAAGACAATTGAACAAGAACAAGGAGTTGGCACGTCAATGTATACAGGAGTGTAAATTAATACAAACATGTAACTTTCTATGTAAGTTACAAGGGGAACTGGAACCTACCCATTCATAATTCTTAGAAAGAAACTCGGCTACAGTAGATTTGTGTCGTGTCAAGAGTTCCTGCAACATGATGACAATATATTTCATTTGACTTCATTGCAGCCATGTAAGGCACAAAACAATGAACTAGTGATGGCAATATGCTCTTTTAGCTGAAATCTACCTTGAAAGTTGCTGCAGCATCTGCAGATATGTCAAAATTTGGAAGCTGAATGAAATCAAAAAACTTCTTCATCTGCGGTGATTCCAGGACATACCTGACCAAAAACCATCAAGACTAAGAACATAAAAAGAATTATGCTTAAGAAACAACCTAGACCACTTTTGATACAACTATGCTTTTCAATTCTTTATATGAGACTTCCACATTGTTCCCTTCTCATTTGGCACAAACCACACCAGGGTGCAATGATCAAACACATAGAAAAATAGGAAACAAAAATTCCTGTACACAATTTAAAATAGAAGTTTATCCAATAGAAGTTACCAACTTGAATCGAAGGATTGTGTTTCCATGTATTACTATTAACCATCTTAAGCTCGAAATTTAACAAAATGCAAAACAAAATTATCTGGTCGTTTTCCCTTACCTTGCAACAATCTGGTGTCTTATGCATTCCCTCAGCATTGCACCATAGTGTAAAGCCATGTCTGTGTTTTCATATCTAAAGATAAATAATAGTTAATCCCTACTGTAATAGAATTTGTAACAGGAAAAACATAATTTGATAAAAGGTACAACATGTAATAGAATACAGAAGATATAAACAAGAAATCATTAATTTTCAATCATCATTTACAGAACCCGGCAATCAATTCTGGTCAAGACAATACTGTCTATTCATTTGGTGGGAGTTCCAGAGGAGAGACCACGGACAATAAAGTTAGGATAGATGTCAAGCAACCAGAATACACATCCAACTGTTCCTTACCCTGCTATCAAGGTATCTAAAAGATCCTTGTTTTTCTCCAAGAAATCAGATGCAATCAACTTTGATTGGACCTGCTGCCTCTGTAAATTTGCAACAACTTGAGTGGCATCCTTTCGGGTCTGAAAAAGCCAATAGCCTCAACATAATTAACCATTGGCACTAAACAATCACAATATAGCATCAAGATAAAACTGAGTCTTAATCCCACCAAGCACCACGATGACGCAAGCATGCTAACATTTAATCTTTGACTGAAAATATTTGAAACTCTCTCAAAATTCCAAATTACCTCCAAGTTCAGTTTTGGAAGAAAATTGATAAGCAGTCGCAATGTGTTCTCCCTGAAGAACTCCTGGGTCAATTGCACACAAGCTTCTGCGATTGGCTCAGATTCACTATTTCCATAGAGAATTGTCTTTAGTTCCCTGATATTTTTAGATAACTCGGCCATCTGTTGTTTTATAAATCACACAAATCATGCAAACATCAGAATTCAAATAAGAACGGGCAACTGTGTTGCCATCTGTTGTTTTATCAAGCACCAACAGCTCTGTCACTCACAATTATATTTGACACTTAATTATAGGTTTATATCTAAAGCAATGACTATCAACTACAGCTATAGTGATGTTTTGTCATTCTTTAATACAAATTGATAAAGGATAAAATCTGCGGCAACATCAACATATGATAAAGTGCGCATATAAATATTAAATGCATAATATTAGAAAGTTTAAGGCAATCAAAACATCAATGCCTTTACTTTTACTTTGAAAATTCAAGCACGTCTGCCGCCATATTATTCTGGTTTGCTCAAAGGTTTAGCACATCCTCAAAGTGCTTGATATCAAATATTCCAAACTAGAACATTTTCTGATGGAAGATTCTACCTCATAAAATGATAAAACTAAAAAACTACAAACTTCAATGTTCAAAAATGACAAATTATACTCTATTAAAATTGCTAAGATAAAAAGAGTTAGGAGGTCAAGTAAATTGACTAATAACCATCTATGGCCAGGGAGGAAGAGTAACGACTCAAACACTCGATTGAACAAATTCCAATATCCCTGCTTCTTTTAAAGCACAATGTTACTAAAAACAGAAAATTAAACAATACAGGGCTCAAAAGTCAAAAGCCTCAAATTTCTAGGCGATCAAGACAAAGGTTGGCAATTTATTCAGAGCTTGCCTATATCAGAATCCAGACAAATCAAAGCAAAAACTGGGTGACGGGCAGCATATCTAAACCAGCTCAAATGCAGGTAATAATTTAGTTAAACTAAAAAGAAATAGAAAAAAAAAAAAAAAAACAGAGACAGTTTAGATTTAGAACCTTTTCTTCGCGCTTGCTTTCGCGGGTGTCGGTGTCGCTTTCAACAAATATCAGAAGATCTCGGGTCTGCCGAACAATATCGGCGGGTGTGCGGGGCTTCGACTTGAAGAGTCCCTTCATCTTGTTGGGATCCGAAGGCTCCGACGCAAGTGATGATCGGGAGGAAAGCCTCTGTACCACCGCCGATGAGGTTCTAGGAACCTCCTTCGGCTTTGACGCACAGGCACCTATTTTTCCTTCTCAGTTCCACCCAAAACTAAATGGAAACTCGATTAAGCGTACAGCACCAAGAAGATGAACAGCGATGTTTTCTCAATTAATTGAAATTGTTTTATAACTCGAAAAGATTTACGTGGAGCATGGTCATGGACAGTCCTCGTAGGTTTCAACTTCTCTAGGCAAAAAACGCAGAACAAAAGTTTTTGTTTGGTCCCTTGTATTTAGAAGCATTGTCAATTTAGACTCGAAATAAAATGTTATTTTCAATAAAGCCCTTCGATTTAGCAACCTCGTAATTAAGTGTAAATAACTAAAAAATAGAGGATAATTTTGTATTTAAAATAGACTTCCCCTTTAAAAACTTCCCATTTTGGATACCCTTCCTCGCCAAAATTTTGAAATAAAATTGTTATAAAATCTTATGATAAAATGTAAATACCTAAAAAATATAGTATAATTTTGTATTTAAAATAGACTTCCTCTTAAAAACTCCCCACTTTTGGGCAGCACCAAGCAAATAAGGGGAGTGAAGAAAAATTGCTGTGTTTCCCTTTTCTCTAAATAAATAAAAGAAAACATTGAAGGAGACATGCCATATTTGCTTTTTTCTCTCATATATAACTCAAACAACATGATATAAATCATGAAATTGATAACACAAAAAGGGCATTGGAGATTGGGTGGGACAAAAAGTTTAAGGAGATAGTGTTATGTTAGGGCACTGTCTCTGTTATATCCTCAAGTGATGCTTGTGGCGTTGCTGTTGTGAGGTGAAGGTGAAGGATAAGGGTAAGGATCATTACTATTAACTGATAAGGTTCTTTTCGGCAGCTTCACGTTCACAAATCACATGTCCCCAGTATTTGGCCATTTATTGCTTCATTTTGAATTACGATCCTTCTTTTTGCTTCTCTGATTCCTAACACTGCAACTAGAGCTGTTGTCACATGAAAATGAGCCATAGATCATAAGCATAACTTGTCATGTTGAGTAGGTCAGATCCTAATAATGAACTCTTTTAATGTGGGCTCTTATTTGGGCTTCTTATGGCTGGGCTATAATCTGTAATCATCAAGGAAAAACAAATTTGACCCCATGCTTGACAAATAAGTCAAACCTCCATCATATTTCAATCAACCCTTCGTATATTTTTCTTGTGTTCCTCCGAAATTATTATACCCATAAATCTTCATTGGTAAAAAATATCAGTAATTAATTTAAAAGAATGTTTTGAAAATAAACTAGTTTGTAGTACTGTTGAAGACAGTAAATAGAGTATGGTGTGTAGTAATAAAAAAGATCTTCAAGTCTTTTTGGTTTCAGTTTCGTTTTTTGTTACGAATAATACAGAGTGATTACAAATGAAAGATCGTCAGAACGTTTCCTCTAATTAATGGGGGGAAATCCCCAAATTATCCCTGATAAGATTCAAACGAAGTGAGGTTCCTGAAATGCAGCCACGGCTTTTCCCACACGACGGCTCGGTACTTGTTAACGTTCGCTCCGTCTTCCGCCGCCAACAATAGCCGGTAGTTAATCCCAGACACTACCTGAGTCTCGCCCTCGATCACTTCTTTCAAACTGAGCTTCTCTCCAGATTTCTGGTTGTGCTCTGTCACTGCGAAACTTGCGATGTTCGTCACTTGCGGGTCTTTGATATTCTTTATCGGCGTCCAACCGCCGATCGGAGCTGTCCTCGGGCCACCGCCAACGGCAGAGATCAGAGGAAGAAATATAAGAAGGGAGAGGAGAAGAAGGCCGTGAACTCTCACCATTGCAACCGTCGGTACTCGTTTGATACGAAATGAGTGGGAGCAAGGCTGGGATTTATAGGAGAGGGGAGGCCACTTGGGGAGTTAAACCACGTCGGAAGCCGCGTAACCGATAGCATTAGCACTTGCCACGTTACAATCTTTTAGTTTCAGTGCACCAAGATACGCACTACGAATGTCTAGTTGGATTCCACGCGTCGAGCCAATAGAATCCTTGCCGTTGGATTTGATGAGATGGGAAGAATTGGGCTCTCATAGTATTTTTAGTCATAGTACTTATTTGAGTTTTATATTTTAATTATTTATATTATTTTTATAGGTCTCATAATGACACATCAATCTATATAACATATATAATTTTATTTTCTACTCATACAACTCTAAAAACTTTTTTAAATAGGTCTCACAAATTATCTCTTTTATTTTAGAACAAGTCTAGTGGGAGTTGCATAGGTAAAATAAAAGAGAAAGGGGATGAGTTGGAAGAGAGAGAAGATGAGGTGGAGGAGAGAGAAAAAAAGAGAGTTGCAAGTATTAGTGTCGATGCATGCACTATTTATGGGACCCACAATATTTTTTTTTTGTATTTTTTAAGAAAAAAGAGAAGGTTTTATAAGATAAAAGAGATAGTTGTATGACTCATTTAAATTTTTTTTAGAGTTGTATGAGTAGATAAAAAATTATATAAGTTGTATAAAGTGATGTGTCATTGTGGGATCTATTAAAATAATATAAATAATTAATATATGAAACTTTGATGAATACCATAACTAAAGATGATCTTATAAAATTTTTTCTTTATTCTTAAAAAATATAAAAAAAATTTGAGTTCCACAAACAATATATGCATCCATATTTAACTTTGTAACTCTCTTTTTCTCTCTTTACTCTACGTTCACAACCTCTAATAATGCATCAACATAAATGCAATGCACAGCTACATAGAACGGGGAAATGCCTCCCACTAAGTAGGCTCTAAAATTGTGCAACAATGAGAAGGAAGAGCAAGAATCCAGAATAGCTTACAAAGTATATGCCACGTCACCTAGGATTAGGATTTGTTTGGGTAGGGTGTTAAAAGAAATACCTGGATTTTAATATTCTAATTGGGCCTACCAGTTCATTAATCCAGCACTGGCCCAATCAGTCCTTTGGAATTGGAAGCATTCTCTTTCATCTTTGTCAGATAAAATTAAAGGATAAAAAGGCAAAAGGAAATTACAGATGTACCATACGAATACGTAGACGTGTAAGCAACATCGGAGTGCGTCTTTCTTTCGGCAAGGTTAGCTTTCGAGGCGTCACTTCCTTTCCATTTTAGTATTTTCCCTTCACGGCTACACATTTTAACCAGAAAAAGGGCTTTAATCGTCAACGTAAGTTTGGGAATTGATTTTTCCACCCACAATTTTCTGAATTTACACAGTTTTCAAGGTGCAAAATTAATAGGGTGCGGTGCAAAAACTAATCCCCAACTTTTTTCTAGTCATAAAGGCTTAAAATGACACCGGGCCCGGACCCTAGCCCGTACGAATCCAAACTACACGCACAATCAATTTTGGGGATTCGTACGGGCTCGGGCCATTTTGGTTTAAATAATATCCTGAAATTTCTTAAGAACCGGAAGAAGGTAATTTGGCATTTTGCTGTGCCGCTTTACCCCTTATCTCTCACCTAACCAAACCAAACCAAACCAAACCATCCGCTCATCTCCCCATCGAGGGTACACTGAAACGCTAGCTGAGAAATGAGATTCTTGTGCACAAACAACCGTTAGATGCAGAGCAACGTTTTGTCTCCATCCCCGTTTAACTATGGCAGATCTGCCGCACGAGATTGTCGCCGACATCCTCTGCCGTTTACCGGTGAAGATCCTTTTACGCTTCAGGTGTATTTCGAAATCTTGGCGGTCCCTGATTGACAGCCCACAGTTCATCTTCGTGCATCTGCGTAAATCTTATGAGACCAACACCAACCTCAAACTTATTTTCAGACAGAAATCGGAACTGTACGAGGTTGATTTCAATACCCTCGATAAAGCGGCCGAGCTTAATCACCCGTTAATGTGTTACGGCAACAGAATCAAGGTGCTGGGTTCCTCCAACGGATTATTGTGTATTTGTAACGTCGCGGAGGATATTGCTCTGTGGAACCCATCCACTCGAAAGCATAAAGTCGTGACCTATTTGCCCGTGGATCGACGCCCTGATTCTGAGACGAGCATATTCGTGGCTCGCGTTTATGGGTTTGGGTATGATTCCTACTCTGATGATTATAAAGTGTTAAGGATTTCGTATTTTATTGATTTACATGATCGTACTTTCCATTCCCAACTGAAGCTTTACAATCTGAGAAGAAATGCTTGGAAAAACATTGAGAGTATGCCTTACGCTCTCTGCTGTGCTCGAACCATGGGAGTTTTTACTGGTGGTGCCTTACACTGGGTGGTGACGCGCAAACTTGAACCCAACGAGCCTGATTTAATTCTTGCTTTTGATCTTAGATTTGAGAATTTCAGAGAGGTGCCACTGCCTGATACAGGGAATGAACGATTTGAAATGAATGTTGCACTGTTGGGAGGATGCCTATGTATGATTGCCAATTACCAGAAAATTCGAGTTGATGTTTGGGTGATGAAAGAATACGGATTCAAACATGGTTGGCTTAAGCTGTTTACATTGACACAAACACATGATTTGAGATCTTTTGAATCTGTAAAGCCCATAACTTATTCGAGTGATGAAAACAAGATTCTATTGGAATTGGAGCAGAGGAAGCTTTGTTGGTATGACCTGAGAAATAAAGGTCTCAGTTATATTAGAATCTCTGGAATGCCCCTCTTAATTGACGGTATATCATGTCAGGGAACCCTTGTTCCACCAGCTATTATTGAAAGAAAATTCCATGGGAAGCAGAAGAAATTGTGCCATGAGAAGGCTAAGAAGAAAAGGTACTTATAGAATTGCCGTCTTGTGTTTTTACGTATGAAAAGAATCTCCATTCTCCGATACCCCTTTCAAATATTAGGGGATCGATTTACAAGTTGTTAGTCTATGAATGTTGTCTGTCACTTCGCGGGTTGACGTTGACCCAGACAAGTCCAGCTCCACTCTAAGAAAAATAACCATGGAAATAATTGCAAAAAAGAGTTTAACATCAGAGACTCAGATGTAACTTCAATGTTTTGGTCTTCGTCGTCTTTGTTTCCTTTGGTTGACTTGCAGTCAATGAAAAATACATTTAATTTCATTTCCCATCTAAATCAGCGGGCCAATTTGATCCTTCAACCCTCTAATATCTTTTGTGATTTCGTTCAGCTTATGTTTCTTTGATTTACGTTGCCTTTTCAGGGATGATTTCCTGTCCCAGGGTTTTAAACTGATACTGTAGACAAGCAAAAGAAGGAGAAAGACTCAACGGTATAGCTGAATTTGCTTTCTCGTTGATACGTTCCTTGAATAATCTCTTGATTTTAGCTAGTAGCTTTAGCTCATGGGAATGACTTTAGTTGATCAGTAAGACTTTAGAGAGTGTATTTATTTATCATCGACTTCATTCTGCTACAGATTTTCATTTGTTGTCTAGTTCAGTTTGTTTCTCAATGAGATGCCTTGTTTTCGAAGGGACAGACAGAGACGGAGGAGAGGGCTGCAAGGTTGCATGATCCTAATATTCGAGGTCAGGGCAAAGATGATCTAGGATCAGTCCCGCCCAGCTAATTTGACAGCAAGATGAACTATGTTTTGGTTTTTCTTGATAAGCTAACATGTGAAAATTTTGGTTTTGTTGTGTATGCATGGGTGTTAATCTGGTTGTATACTTTCATGTTGCTTTTATACAATAAACAACATAATCTCTGAGAAAGTTTTTTTCTTTTGCCATACATGCAAGTTTCCAGGATGACGGAACCAAATGATGGCTTCCTGGATAGTTGTAATTTAAAGATGCTAGTTGTTAGATTGATGCCCCTCTATTATATCCAACAATTATATGAACATTATGCTATTTTCATACTCAAATTGTTTTTTTTTTCCCTCTCTCTTCTTTGGTTATTTCTTAGTAACGAAACTGAAAATACGATTTTTCTTATGTAAAATAAATATGAAAGTCTTCAGTTATTTTTTTATGACTTTGTTTCTATTTATTGAATTTTTTTTATTGGTTTTTTCACAAGAGCCTACTAATTTGGTATAGGCCGAATAATTTGTGCCGGGCTTGACTTTAGTCCACTATGTTGACTCGCTCTTGTGAATTTCTGATCCTAAAAAGCTGTGGGCTTTTTAGTATCTTGTTTCTCGGCAGAAAATCTCAACAGTTGAAATTTAGAATTTACTAATGTGTGACTATTGGAAGGAAGATAAGAATTGGAATAAAATGGATTTCTCATTCTATAAATTTAAATAGTTTATGACTAACATATACCAAAACTGGAAAAAGATTAATCTTATAACACTAAAATATTTTTCCACTCATAAAATGTAAGTATTTTATTTATTTCGTTTCTTATTAATAAAAAAAATACAATGTAATTTGAGTTACCATGGGAAAGAGTCACACGTTGTATTTGAAATTTTATTTCTAATAGCAAATGTCCGACCGTAGTTTGCTTTGTTTATGTTTCCAATCCAAAAGAAACACAAGCATACCTGAAAGCAAACCTATTTACGTATTACTTATATATATAGGAGTAAAAGATAAAAAAAAAAAAAAGTACATGTATCACTAGACATCTAAGGTAGATCCTTGCATCTTAAATAGCCTTAAAGCATATTTAACGGGAGGTTGTATAGAAAAAATAAAAGAGAGAGGGAATGAGTTGGAAGAGAGAGAAAAAAAAAAGAGTTATAAGTGCTTATGCTTTTATACTGTTCATGGGACTCACAACATTTTTTTTGTATTTTTTAAGAAAAAAGATAAAGTTTTATAAGGTAAAAGAGATAGTTGTGGGACCCATTTAGAAATTTTTTTTAGAGTTGTATGAGTAGAGAAAAAATTATATAAGTTGTATAGAGTGATGTGTCATTGTGGGACCCATTAAAATAATATAAATAATTAAGATATGGAACTTTGATGAGTACCATGACTAAATATGGTCTCAATGCATAAGGTGCAAATAGGTATGGCTTTTGATCTTGATAGGATGCTGGATGTGGGTAAAATATCATTTCTGTTGAAGATTGGAAGTTAAATACTAAGTATAATGGCTATAAAGACAAGGATAGACAAATTTCTTCCATGTTGATTAGGTTAATTTTAGTAAACCGTTATAGTGCCTTAATTAATCTCTTGAGCATGTAATTCCTCCCGGAAAAATTGTTTCTGAAATTTTTTCATTTCACTGATGTTACTCATAGTTATTGTTAATTTATCTCTGATGTCAAATTAAGGGTTGCAATGTCAATGGTTGTTTTCTTTCCTGGACTTTATTTCTTTCTATTTGAGCATGTCTTGCAAGTAGAAGCTTCCCAATGAATATAATACTTAGGATATTTGTTTAGAAATCTGAAGCAGGCTTCAAGTATAAAGATTGAAAGATGTGGAGGAAAGATATTCGTAGATCAAAGAAAACTAGAGACCTTTGGTGAAAGCAAAAACATATAATTTATTCAAAACACGCCATGAAACCATCATCCATAAATTACAGTACCTAATTCATTTCAACATGTAATCTGTAGAAGTTTCTCACAAAAGCTTAAGATTAGGTATTTTCTCCCATCTTGTAAACCCATCCATACACTCAACTTTGACCATCATAATATATTATTAATATAACAAATAAAATAAAAAGAGAAGCTTATGAACTTGGACATACAAAAAGGTGCACCTGAAGATGCCAACAACTAAGCTCAATTATACTTCGTAGCCTCATTTTACCATTGTTCATAGGTTTAAGCTTCAGTCTTCTCAACTGGAACTTGAGTGGTGACTTCCTCTGTCTCAGCTGGTTTCTCTTCCTTCTCCGAGGTTGCTTCTGTTTCTGTGGTTTCTTTTGGCTTCTCCACGGTTTTCTCTTCCTCCACTTCTTTAGATTCTTCTTCTGTTTTCTCTGGTGCAGGCTCCTCTACCTCTGGCTTGGTTTCCTCTGTCACTTCCTTGGTCTCAACTTCAACTGGGACTTGGGTTTCTGGGACAGTGGTTGGCTCTGCCACTGGGGTTTCTGTCGTTTCTTGTTTTGGTTCTTCGGTCGTAGTTTCCTTTGTTTTCTCGGTGGTTGCTGGCTCAGCGACAGTGGCTGGAGCAGCTGGTTGCTCTGGGGTTGTCTCCTCTGTTTTGGTTACCTCAGTTACCGGTGTTTGTGCAACCTGCAACAACCACTTCCATTAAACGCAATTCAAAAATATTTGAACAGATCGATTTATTTATTTTTCTCTGAAGTAAAGGTGATAATTTCCACTTTCAAGAACATAACAAGCTGATGTGGGTTGATCAGCCAAAAAAAAAAAGCTCAAGAATAGACCGATCCACTATATGTGCTTAAACTAAAATGAAAAGGAATACAAAAGAAGATCTGATCACTTGTTCTCATTCGAGTTGCACCAAGAAATACTGGGTTATTTGGATCATAATGTATGATCAGAAAGTTAAGAAGCTCGATGATGATAACCCTGAATTGGATGTAGTCATCTTTCCGAGCGAGTTTAATTATGATCACGAATAGAGTAGCTTATTGTTTTGCATGCACGTGATGAAAAATATGGATAAAAGAAACCGAAGTTGATGCTTTGGAGTTATTGGATAACTTGGTAGACGCATACCAGAAAACATCAAATGGGTTTGATAGATCGAGCTCTAAAATAAACGAATCATCATGAACACGAATAAAACGATATGAAGTAAGCAATAAACAAATGAAAATTGCTCAGAAGTTAGATCAGTGTGTTCTGTCACAAACGCTTTGATCTAATTCCATCATCTGCGTGTGGCCACGAAGAAAAATTATAGCTATGACTGTGTGTGCGAGTTACCTCAACACTGGCCATTTGGAAGGAAAAGGTGGCGAATCAACGTACAAGGTGAAAGAGAGGTTATGAGTGATGTGTGTGGAGCTGATCAAAGTGAGAGGGGTTTATATAGAGGTGCAGAGTACTCTCTAGAATTAATGCCAGGAAAAGGATTTGGGAGAGAAAGAGAGTGACCACTTGGAAGAATCCTTTTCAATCAGACACCTCATGCCACTGACTGTCCAGTTGTAAATTTTTTCCTTTCTTTGTTTTTCCTTTTTATAATTTAGAAACATCTTTTTGAGTGGCCTTCCGCTGCTGGGGCACGTAGATGACTGATTATCATGCACTCATGTTCTGAGAGAAAGTTAGCCCAGAAAATGTCATGGTATAACTCTAAATTAAGGGAGGGAGTCCTATAAATTAATGAAGCAAAAGCTTGATAACCACAAAATGTGAACAAATTGTGTGTTTCACTGTTAAGGTCAAGTTGGTTTTTTCCCAATTTTAAGGTTGTTCTGGGGCGTCACCTTTGATGAGCAATTTTTTTTGAAATTTGATGGCCAAGGCAAAAGCCAGCAATGGCCCTAGGTCGGTGCTGGGTGTGGGACCACCGCCACCAATTGTGATCATTACCGTCCAAACGAATCTCCAGGGCCCACCTAAAGAGAAGAAATAAAGGCTTCCGTGGACAGCATTTCTTCGGCTGAATCAGCCCATTTAAGCATTAGACATGCTCAGAATTAGGGTCGTGGATTCTAATCTGTCATTAATTACTATTTTCAGAATAATAATTTCTCTTTTTTATTAAATATAGAGTTTAAATTAAATTTAATTAATTAAAAATATTTACGCATGCTTAATATTAATATAAATTGTATGACAAATATTTATATATTTTTATCTTTTTAAGTTTAACCTTTAAAATTTTAAAATATCGTTCAATCAATTCTCACCCTATGGCCCAAGGCCCCAAGCTGCCATCTCCGTTTGCGCGTAGCTTTAGGAACGCTCGTGACCCCACATGCGCATGCTTTTCATGTCGTATTCTCGTGACAGGGGACCTGTGCCAGCCGTCTGATGCCCCACATCATTTCCCTGATCCCCCACCTCAAATCAGGCCCGCCGTCCTTTGTTACCTAAAACACCCCTGCTCATTTTATTTTATTTAGGGGTGAGCAAAATTTCAACCAGTTGAAATCACTTAAATTAAATTATTAAACCGTTTAAATCAATCAAACCAAATAGCAATTCAATAATTTAATTTGATTTGATTATTTTTAAAAAATTTTCAAAACTCAAACTAAACGCAGTCACCCCTAATTGTACTAGTAAATGTATCATAGAAAGGTCAATACAATAAAGGCATTTTTGCCATTTAAGAATTTTTTACCAAAATGACATGTAAAATTTTTAGTCCTTATTATTATGTTTTGCTCTGTAAAGAACTAAAGCGACAAAGTTCAGAGCGAAAGATGGGGACGGTGGAGAGTGCCCCCACTCTATGGACCCCACATCAACCCAATAAAAGACTGCTAATTTTGATTAGTGCCGTTAAGCTCGACCTCCCTCATCAATAAGAAAATGCCACGTTGAGGTCTTACTGGGATAACACTTACAACGTGTCATGTCTTGCTGTCTGCTCATGGGCGTGATTCTCTCTCTCAGCATGGT
Source organism: Bauhinia variegata (assembly GCA_022379115.2). Lineage (NCBI taxonomy): Eukaryota > Viridiplantae > Streptophyta > Magnoliopsida > Fabales > Fabaceae > Bauhinia > Bauhinia variegata. The sequence goes on along the minus strand of CM039438.1, from coordinate 2,627,397 downwards.
GAATTATTCCAACGGTTGATGATGACGTGGACCAATAATTGTGTAGAATCATCGGGCGGCAGAGATCCCTGTGATTCATTATTGGATCTATTTGAAGTTTCGAAGCATGAGGATTTACGATCTAATAATGAAGAACACTGTTTCCCCTTTTAATTTTAATATTATTATTATAACACCATATCACAATCATAAATAATAATAATGCTGTTGGTGGCATGTGTTCACGTAATATTAGATTGGTCACAGGTCAATTGCAGTCAGGTTTCAGACATAAAGTTATTGCCATCACTCAACTGTAATTAACGATTTTTACCTGTGCTAAATCAAATTGTTCTCGCGTACAACTTTCTTTTTTTGGAAATTTCCATTGTTTATTGTCGGGCAATGCTTTGCTTTTTATGTTGTGTCTAAAGTTAGCAACAAACCAGGTCCCTCCCTACATCCACAGCAACATAAATTGTGGACTTTTTAAATGTTGACCCTAGCAGAGAGGGAGAGAAACTCGAAACTTCTGATGAACGAAAATACACTACATTCAAATAATTGTTTCTGTTCCTACGAACTTAAAAATCTTCTAGGAAACATTTCTGATCTCCTGAGAATGTTTGCTGACAATAATTATATGAAACTAAAAGTTTAGCTTCAGCATGAGATGGTAAAGTTCTGAACGCAAGGGCTGAATGTGATGCATTTCCTATTGTTGACAAAAACGGCTCATTGCATTATCTTCTTGTTCAGCTGACAAGTTTTTTCAACACTACTTCCGCACGCTGCTCGAAAGTTGGTAAGGCCCAGTCATGCTGAGTTATGTCAAGGTTGTCTTTCTCAGCACTCAGACCCTGGTAAACAAGAAGGACGAATCATAAGATTAGGGGGTGACAAAGTTACACCTTTTATTCAATTTTCTCTTTCAAATGTTTCCGTGACTGACTAAAATTGAATAAAAACTAGAGAGCCAAAATCATCTATAAGCTAGTCAATAGAGATAAACTTCTTTCTTCTCATAAACACCTAATCCTTGTCAAAGTATTAAACCAAAGACCACGCCTTTTTAACACCATATAAATTATTTTAAAAAAATAAATCTAAAATCTAAGTTTCTGATAACATGTTAATATTTGACCCATTTGTGGCATAAAAAGCTTCCCAAAAATGATAATTGTAGATGTTTTACTGGTCCATTGGCCCAGAGTAGCAGAACTAGTGAGTTGTGGCAATCAGATATATGAGGGAGGGCTAAGCCACTTATAACAAATAGTGGAAGCTTCCAAAGAATGGTTATTCCATATGGGGAATACACCATCACCACTATGCAATGCCATCAAAAAATCCTAAGAACGTGAACAAAGAATATTTAATATGGTGTCAAGGATACCTCATAGAAATAAGACAATGTTAATTGTTGATACATGAGCTTAAGCAGATATCATAAAGGGGACAAATATTAGATGCGGGAAAAGTAAAAGTACAGTCATGGAATCAAGAATAACTTGGATATTTGACAGCTGTAAGAGCAAAAATTGATCCTCACAAACAAGGAAAGCACATTAGCCAATTAAGATTGTACCTTTGAAGGATCAAATCCAAATCCACCCATTTGCATCATACGTTGTGTATCATCAACAGCTGCATCAAAAACATCACATGATGAATTCTAACTAGTGGTTGTCCAAATTCTAGCTTCAAATAAGCAATGGGCAAAATACTAAAATGTAACCACATATCAAGAAATTGATTGCATATAGACATGAAGTCCAACAACTTTCAATTTATCACTGGTTCACTAACCATTTTCTTCACCCAAGATGAGACTAAACAACCCTCTTAATCCAAATAGATTGAGGAAGTACCTGAAATGCAATCAGACATCACACCCAAATAAGAGTACAAGATGCAGAAATACATCCAGAAGAAAATTGTAAACTATACAAAATGTGATATTACCAGGAGCGGCTGCTAACATAACTAACATCCACTGTGCTTAAGTCAATCCCATTCTGCAACATTGACCTAAACCTCTGTGTCAATGGAAAGGGAATCTTGGCTGCAGAGGAAACAAGATCATTCAGCATATTACATCATGGTACCATTACTTGAAGTTTTGAAATTTTTTGAGAGGTAAACACTACAAGCATAGACTCCACACCCAGTATATGGGTACTATAATAAGTCCAAGACGAAGTGTATCTGCTTATCTGTTGAATAATTATTAACAGAATAAGCCACCTAGATCACATCTCAATACGATAGATACTAACAGAGACATGAAAAATGTAAGGTGATGCAGACAAGAAAACATTACATTCATCCAGGAAAAAAGTAAAGAGTTACTGAAAAGTACCTGCCACAAATCCAGAAAAGAAGAAGTTCACCCAAGCAAAAGTAAGAGTCTGTCCAACAAGTAGAAAATCATAAGTACAATTTACTGAGGCATCTTTTCATCATAAGTTAAAATTACAGTAACGAGGGAGGGATGTGATCTAAAGATCTTATACCAAATTACTAGTCAAATATAAATTTTGATACCTGAGGTATTATCATAGAAAGATTTTTTTTCATCATATCCATGGCCATGTTTGGATCAGAGAACATCTGTGCTTGCGGATTCTGGGCTTGACCCTTAGGGACAAACAACAAACCATTTTCCTACAAATAAAAAGTGAACAGGCAATAGGAGTTACACCTTTTAGCTGGGTTATGATAAACTAAGATTTTCAAAAAGCTCATAATGCAGCTAAATTTGTGATGATTATTAGCGCTGTAGTAAAATGACCAAATTAAAACCCTTTTTTTTTTTTTTTTTCACAACTATCAAACCATTCAGCCAAAGCAAGATTTGAATACAAGTAGACGCAAGAGAACCCTATTGCTGATTTAATTGCCTCACAAATCTATACAATCATTACCCATAACTGACCGAAAATTGAATTCTTCAGCTTGTTCCATTTAAACAATACACGAGTTACCCTTCTGACAAAATTAAAATAGAGTGATAGACAACAAACCTCATTACAAAAGTAAATCCTGCGGGCACGAAAAGCCTTAGGAGGTATGAAATTAGCAGCGGCACGTAAATTCCGAGCTCTAAGCATTACTTGCCTGTATTATCCTCAACCCAAAGCCAACGAATTTACAAACTTGAAAATGAGCACACATACTTATTAATCATTGTATTAGAGTTCGAAATACCCTTCTTTAACGATTTTGGCATCAGGAACTTGGGAACTGCGCATAAGCTTCGAGACGAAATAGCGGAGCACACCAATGAGGACCATAACCACTGATAAAGGGATTAGCACCCAGTCTCTGATCGCAGTATCCAGCACCAGATCTTCCGCCATTGTTATACACCTACGAGCAAATAAATATCGTTTGCACAAGTCACAAAATCTAAACCTACACACCAATTCGATAAAAATAATAACACAGCATCAAACTTGAGGGGCAGTAGAATAAATTCATACCCAGAAAGACTGTTGAAGATTATAGAAGTCTCCTTCTGGTACCTCCGAGGTTATTTCGATTTATCTTAACGAATGAGAGAGTTTTCTTCGCTTGATTTGTAAAAAGAGCAACGAAAAAAAATTATTATTATTATAATTTTATAATTAAAAAATATATAAAATGAAAAAATAATATAATAATTATACAAAATTCTTTCAAATTACTCTATTTTTTTTAGAGGAGGAAGTTAGGGAAGTATAGGATAATTTTATCTTTAATTTTTTCTTCTCCCCCTTCCAAAATCCTCAAACCAAACAGTGCATAAGGATTTGAAGATTTAGATCTGAATTTTCGCAATAACAGGCCGGATCATATCCATTCTACAAAATTCTTGACGGCCCAGTCACTCCGCCATGCCTTCCACTTAGGCTCAAGATAGAGGTTGAAACAGTTAGGCCAAGCTTTGACTTAAATAAGTCAGACTTACGTAGTAAATGATTGATTTAAATTTGGTTTGAGTTTACAATAGACTAAAATATAAGCATGAGGTAGTTTATTTACGTAAAATTTAAGCCTAAGCTTAGCCGTTTTAAGCTTGAGAAAAAATAGGCTTATTAACCAAGCAAGTCTCTAATACAAGCCTTTCGGCTTATTTAATCTTCCAAGGCCAAATAGCTTATTAAGGTATAATTATTTTTCACTAATATATAATACTTCTTCTATTTAAGATTATAAGACCATATTAATACACTTCAAAGAATATAGTTAGATGGTAAAAAAATAATATATATATATTTTTTTGATACTCTTGTTTAATATTTTATCTCTTAAATTAAATATATTAAGAATCGTTAAAACAAAACTTTAAGTAAAAGTATTTTTTTGAAAAAATTTATTAGTTATTTTTTAAAATTAAGAAATAATTTTATATTTTTAAATATAAAACTTTGTAAATACGATGATATAATTTTTAAAGAATAAAATATCTAATATTATATAAAACATATCCACTATATATATATATATATATATATATATATATATAATCGCCAGCCTATGAAACCTATAGGTTAGGTTTTATGTAAATAAGCTAGCCTATTTAATAAAACATGTTAATATTTAAGCCTTAGCATGACTTAAATCGATATATATGCTAAGTTAAGTTGTAGCCCCGAGTTTATTTCCATCCATAGTGCAAGAGAGGCAAATATATTATTTTAGAAAGTAGAGGGGCCTTGTATCATTTACATAAATTGAGAGGCAAATATGATAAATTTGTTTCCTTATCGTCACAGCGTCAAAACTGCAGTGTGGTTGCCCGTTCTGTTACGGGTGTGAGAAACCATGGCTCAGTTTCTAAACCTGAGCCGGTCAATCCCAAATATCAGTAACTCGTCCTTGAGTTGTCCCCAGTTATCTAGTACCCAGTTAAGCGTTTCAACAAACTACAATATTATTAACCAAAGCTGGAGTTCTTTACAGTAGAAGCTCAAGTGCAATGGCAGATTCTTTTGCCTTTTCTCTGACGGAAGAAAGGAGGTATTCTGTTCTTGTTACCATCTGAGTAATGAACTTAGTGAATCTCGGCATTGAATGTTCCCTTACTGGGAATTCCTGTTTTGGGATGCTTGTTAATAGTAGTTTGGAGATATTGAGATGAAAAAAGAGGAAAAAAAAAAAGAAGAAGCTTTCTTTGAGATCTAACAGTTATATATTATGTATAGTCAGCTCTCAGCTCGGGTCTTGTATGCTTCTTGGAATACTTTATGGAAAAATACTCTGAATCAGTGTTTTACTGAAAATAGTGAAGCTTTGCTGGGCTATTAGCTAGGAAGAGCTTATTACTTGCCTCAGCTTTTACCATTACAGTCTGAGTAACTTTAAAGATTTCTTAATAATATGTAGTGAGCGGTGGAAAGTTACTTGTTGATAGTGCTAAAATCAGCACGCCCTTGTAGATTGTAGTGTTTGATGCATCGCGGATATGGGATAATATTCTTTAATAAGAATTATGAACTTCCTTTCCTGAAGTATTCTTTGTTGAAGTTGAAAGCGTTACATTCTTTCTTGAGCTTGGAATGGCCTATCAGATAGATCGTATTAATATATAATATAAGAATTTGTGTTCTAACGAAGCATTTGCACCAACAAGTATCAATTTGATTTTGAGGGTAATCTATAAGATTTAAATAGGATTACTTGAAACACCTAATTGAACTATTAAATAATATTATGAAATTCAATTGCGCACGTTATTTGCACAGGTGCTCACTTAAGGGACAATGTTTACTTGGGTTGACCTCTCCAATATTTTTAAATACCATTATATATGTATTAGGCTATTAGCATCCTACAATTGCCAGTTCCATATGAACTGATACATGCGAATTTCAAACCAACATGCTTATGCTTGAAAGCATGTGTTGTAAAAAAAGAAATTCAAAAAATTATGCTTCATAGATGCGAAGTACTTTAATCAATATGTTGTTGTGCTTAACAAGCTCTGTTTTCTGATTTCTGAGGCATTTTGTATTTGGCAAATTAAACAGTCTACTTGCTGCTAGATTTCTGCATGGAATCCCCTGTCATATGACGTTTTGATATCAAATTAAATTCAGAATGCAAATGATTAGTTTTACTCCTGTTTGTCCACGGAGGACCTTTGAAAGATGGCTTTGGTTACTGAACTACTTTGGTTCACTAATTGGCTTAACTTCTTGTAGTATTACATCTTCAGTGACAAAGCTGCAGCAGTCACACAATAATAAGTTTAAAGGGAATTTCCAATCCTTACAAAGAAGCACATATTGAGGTTGATTGAGTTTATCTTTTCTCTCGCAGGAACAAGCTAGAAAGGCACTAGAAGGTAAGCAAAATGAATTTGAGAAGTGGGACAAAGAAATCAGAAGAAGAGAGGAGCTGGGAAGCGGAGGTCATGCTGGTGGAGGGGGTTGGTTTGGATGATAACTTTTGGCAAGAAGCCAAACAAGCAACTCTTACTGTACTTGGTATCATTCTTGGGGTAAGGAGTTTCCTCATTTGTCTTAGTTGCTTTTGCCATTGTTGAAGGAATCGACAATGAAGTCCGTGTGTGCATTTTCAGTATCTCGTAGTTGCAAAAGGCGAACTGCTCCTTGCTGTCATCTTCAATCCATTGTTGTATGCATTAAGAGGAACAAGAAATGGATTAAGTTTCATTACGTCAAAAGTCTTGCAGAGTGCTGCTGCTGGTAATCAGCCTGCTTTTGACGGTACTCTGAAGAAGGAAAACTACCATCCTGCTTCTGCTAAAGATAATGTGATAAGAAAATGGGGGAGTGAATAACAAATTTGTTGCAGGTTTGAAATTACCCTTTCCCAATATACAAATTTAAGCGTGGCAATAATTCTTATAGCCCAATTTTTTTATGATCTGAATAACAGATCATTTTTGTTTACTTCTCTATTTTTGTCATGAGAAACTTTAACTCGGCATCCACATTTTATTCACTAACAATTTGTCAGTATGTAAGAGAATATCATAAAACAGAGAGGCTTGGTCATCTTCAGTTCTATGATTTTGTCAGTATACTTTAATTCTTGCCTTGTCCAGATAGTTCAGAAGACATACTTGTAGGGAATGGTATATCATTCAATTATATGCCTATTTCAGAGTCATCTGAGCTGTATTTCATATTTTGAACATGTAAGACCACCTTCTGCCTTTATGGTATATGTCTGTCGCTATCAATTATCAAGCAACGGCCTTCACAGGAAACTAGTTTTGAAATTTGCATTTTGTGGGGCACAATGACGTGAGCATTGAACATTTTTAGTTGCTGTACTTGAATTATATTCTTTGCCTCGTGACCTCCACGTTGGAATTTTATAAAATGCTGGCCCTGAAAAGATGCTGGGTTTATTTTCTGCTACGGCCGATACTCTGGAAGAGTTTGCAGCAGTGCTCCGTTATGCTTGCAAAGCGCGTTTTGGTTGGATGATTGCGAAATGTTGAATCCATTTTTCTGCAACAAAAGATTACATATTTGGTATTATCAGCTTAATACAAGCTTTTGACAATAAGATGGCATTTGAGATCTCATCTTTCTGAAGATGATAGATATTGATCGGTTGTTTAGGCTGAAACAACGGAAAAAGTGGCCATGATTATCAAAAGGGAAACCCTGGCAATGGCAATGATGCTTGTTGAAAATTTTATTTAATTGTCATTATGCTCTGATCATTCTCTTCCCAATCACCTTTAAATTCAATGCCCCAAGGATTTCCAGTAGTAGACACGTTCTCATCAAGAGTTTTGTTTGGTAAATATTCATTTGAAGAATTCATTTCTTCTTCCACAACTAGTTGGCAATTCTCTCACTCTTCCCAGCTAAAATATATGACTACGAGCAATATTTTATAATCATGGGGAAAGGGTTATGCACTGGGATTTTTATTTTTTATTTTTTGCATGCGCACCCTTTTGCATGCAAACGGCGCACACTTTTTTTTTATGAGAATAAAAAATTTAAACCATTCGAAAAAGAGTTTGTATATCCAATATCTATTGAAATTTAAAGATTTTTTTTTTAAAAAAAGATATTATGATTTTTTATTTGAAAAAAAGTATATGATGAATTGAAGCAAGGGAAAGCTTCCCTCGAATCATGGTCTTCGTGGAAGCTAGTGCTAGAAGAGTGACCTTCACGATCTCCCTGCCCCTGCTCCTACTTAAATTTCTCATTGAATATTTCTGAATTTCGGAGCACCACATGACCATTTCCTTCTCCGTCTGTTATTTTCCAAAAAAAGCCAACTCTTTGCGCTCATTCCTTCTCTCTCTCCAATTTTACCTTCCTTTTGCCTTCTTGGCATCTTTTCTTGCCGTAAGAGTTATCCTACGTGAGTTGTGTCAGATTTTCTATTCCTTTTCACCTTTCTGGGATTGTTTGTCCCAATTCTTTTTTTCAAATCCCTTCTTAAAACCGTTATTTTATTAAGCTCAAGGTGGCTGCTTTTTCGTTATACTCGTTGCAGAGATTCTACTAAGTGGGATTTTGGCTTCTTTCTGTGTCTTTTTAGCTTTTGGGGGTTTTCGCTCTTGTCGTTTTACCGGTTATATTCTGTGTTCCTCTGGTCACTGCGCCGTTCGTGTTTTGCCACTGTTCATGGGCCTTTGATATCATTGGCCATTGGAGTGGTTTCGAATTCCGAAAGCATGGGTTTTGATGAAAAAGGCAATGAAATTCCGGAAACCGAGCACACGGGAAAATTGGCTACTGAAGCAGAAAGTGGTGTCGAAAAGGTGTCTAATGTGACTAGACGAATGAGTGAGAGTTCCATCGCTGTGACTGAGGAAGAAGATGATGATGAAGAGAGGAAAATTGAGTTGGGTCCCCAATGCACATTGAAAGAACAGCTTGAAAAGGATAAGGTTGTCTTGTTTTTATGTGTACCGTTGGTTAAGTTTTGTTCTTTTTACCTCTCTTTTTTAATCTTATTTATATAAATGCTTTTATCTGCTCATGGCTTCAGGATGATGAGAGCTTGAGGAGATGGAAGGAACAGCTCCTTGGGAGCGTGGACATGGAATCTGTTGGAGGTAATTGTTTTGCTCAATTGTTTCGCTGAAAAATCAGAAGAGAGGGTTAATTGTTATTAGGAAGATTTTAAACCACACTCTTGACAATTTATCTTGTCATTTTCTTGTAATGAAACAATTTATGAAAAAACAATCTATGGTCAATTTGTTACAGGTTTGTGTGGGGGCGAAGGAAAAAGGAAAGAATTGCAGAGTCTTTTTCCGATCCACACAGTCATTTCTATTTTCAGTTCGATACTGTTAAATTTGAAACAGAGATTTTATATTTTTTGACTTGTAGCCTTTCCCATGAAAACTTTTTCTTTAGAACAATTCACCATCATTGCTTGACTATAACTCTTAATGTGTATTGTTGATAATTTAGAAACTCTGGAGCCAGAAGTGAAGATTGTGACCCTTGCAATCAAGGCTGCTGGTAGACCTGATATTGTTCTTCCAATACCAGAAGGTGGAAATCCCAAGGGGTCGTGGTTTACTTTAAAAGAAGGTAGCGCATACAGTCTAATGTTCACCTTCCAGGTCAGCCATAACATTGTTTCTGGTCTCAAATACACCAACACAGTGTGGAAAACTGGCATCAAGGGTAAGTCATAATCACTCAGAGAACTCATAATATGATGCCAAAAAGACAATTTGTCCATAAACTTGTCTCACCGATGAGCCTTTTTCGTAGTTGACAGCACTAAAGAGATGCTTGGAACCTTCAGCCCCCAGGCAGAAGCTTACACTCATGAGATGCCTGAAGAGACAACACCATCTGGTTTGTTTGCTAGAGGAACATATGCAGCTAAATCCAAGGTAATTTTAACGATTATGTGCTCTTCCCTAGCTTTTCACTTTTCAGTTTTCACCAGCGTGATTGCCCACTGATTACTGTTTCACAAAGAATTAAGGCAAAGGTATAAAATTGATAGATTTTCTGTATCACCCACTGTAATTATCAGGCTACCATTTTGAATACTGTGACTTGTTTGGATGATGAAGTGAGCATCACTGAATATACCAATAAATTTGTTGCGAGAACTCATATTTGAAATTCAAATTTTGTTAGGCGCCGGTTTGTGAGATTTGGGTTAAGGCACTTTTTGATTTGCTGTTGTTTTGTTTCTTCGTGTTTTTAGTTTGTTGACGATGACAACAAATGCTACTTGGAGATCAACTATACCTTTGATATCAAGAAGGATTGGCTGTAGGGACAAAGTCAAGTCAACTGATTTTTCTTTTATTGATCATGTTTAATGTTTAGTTCTTCTTCGTCTTTGTCATTTGTGGTGAAATGTCTGCTTCTGTGGTTACTTGTTACTTTGTTTTGTCTTTTTCCACTGCTTAATTTATTTCTGATCCTGTCTGAGACTGGGAATCTTAACAATGATGAGAGGATTTGAAGGAACAAAATTGGGTATTCATTTGGTAGCCAGATTTTCAATAAATTTGGGTTTTGTTTTTGCTTCAATTGCGTTCAATTTTTTTCTATTACATCACTAAGAGCCCAACCAAAACAGTACCATTCTATTCTCTATTGATCGATTTCTTTTAACGCCTGCAAAAGGGGTTGGGTGTGTGAAAAGAGAAAATTATTGGTGAAAATGAAATTGCCCAGTTGTCATATGGCGAATTTTTGTAACACATTCCATCTTAAAAAATTGAACCTCTTGTAATTTAAATTTAAATTTTTTTGTAGTGACTACAAGCCGTTTAATTTATTATTGCATAATTAACTGATAACTATACAATAATAAATAAATGGGAGGATGGCCGTGTAACAACTGCTGAGATCCGGTCCTTCTAATTCCAGCCGCCCTTCCCTTTTGTTTAACTGTCAAATAAAAGATTTTTTAGTTGTCACGTGAAATGTACATGTTGACTGTGAGATGAATTATATTTTCTTTTCTTTTAAAATGTCACAGATCGATTTGATTTCCTTGTTGTCAAGCCAATGATTTTGATTGGACTACAAGAACACATTCCAGTTGTCAGTCATGTCACACATATGGAAAGAGAAAGATAATAACGTACGATTCTGAGCAAATCGAAACCAAATTGGTCATACTCATTGCATTTCCAATGAATCAAGTTGGGGAACGCAACCTTATCATCATCGATCTTTGATTGTTTCCGAGTGACTCCATCACCGTAAAATAAAACAAACCAAACTATGAGCATACAATACAATACAATATAGACAAATGGAGAGTGAGCTCCACAACTTCATCAAGGTATGGATCCAAGCTATTATCCTTCTATCTTACTCTTATCTAATTGCCAAGTTCGTGGGCACTGGCATTCCTAGACTCTTAGCTATCCTACCAGTCGTCGCCATTTTTCTTACTCTTCCTCTTCACCTTCGTACCGTACATCTATCGGGCACCTTTGCTTTCTTCATCGCTTGGCTTGCAAACTTCAAGCTCTTGCTCTTTGCTTTCGGCAAAGGCCCTTTATCTGATCCCTCACTCTCTCTTAAACGCTTTCTCGCTCTTTCATCCTTCCCCATCCAGATCCAACAACCAAAATCCCAACCACATCATAAACCGCCTTTTATTTTCCCCGTAAAAGCTCTACTTTTTGCTGGGGTGCTCAAGCTCTACGAGTATGACTACATCCACCCAAAAGGACTGCTCCTTGTCTATTGCCTAAACATTTATCTGTGCCTTGAAATGGTGCTCGCCATGGTTGCAGCCCTGGCTCGAACCCTGCTGGGGATTCATCTCGAGCCACAGTTCAATGAGCCATACCTCTCTTCGTCCCTTCAAGATTTCTGGGGCCGCAGATGGAATCTAATGGTCACCAAAATCCTACGGCCCACCGTATACGAACCAACCGTCTATGTGGCATCGCGTCTAATTGGCCGCAAGTGGGCCTCATTTCTCGGGGTTTTTGCCACGTTCGTGGTCTCGGGCCTCTATCACGAAATTATATTCTACTACCTGGGCCGCGTGAAGCCCACTTGGGAGATCACGTGCTACTTTCTCTTGCATGGCTTTTGTTTACTGCTCGAGATCTTTATAAAGAAGAAACTTGGCGGCAAGTTTCGGTTACCCAGATTGATATCGGGGCCCCTGACCGTTGGATTTGTGATGGTTACCACATTTTGGTTGTTCTTCCCGCCACTCCTCCGCTGTAACGGTGATAAACGGGCGCTTCAGGAGTACGCTGCGGTAGCAACGTTCGTTAAGGATGTCTCTCGTTCTTTGATTGGCAAGAATTAATGCTTAATACTATTATTGTCCGTGTATATTTATTTTCTGAATTTTTCTTTTTTTACGTATCTCTCTTAATTTGTAGTTTATAATTTTACTCAATAAAGAATTATAATATGTTGAGTGTGCACTAACATATATAGGATCCATGCTATGTACAAAATTGATAGGGATGTGAGGGAGATAATATTAAAGAAAAAGAAGATTAAAATGATTCCACGTTTTATTATGAGAACGACATAAATTTTTTACTAATGATCATTGGATAAAAAATGTAGTTCTTATGTTGGTTATTTTTCATATTCAAACAAATACTAGGTAATCGTAAATAACATTACTCTATGGAAGTTCTCCCTACCTCAAGTGGCAATTATCTTGGCCGTTATTCCAAACGGGGAGGAAAACCAACCAATAAGAAGTGACCAAGGCGAAGGCAACCGTCAATATATTGGCCACAACGTTAACGGCGTGAGAATGGGGGAGTTCTTGCACTGGTGCTTTCTGAATATAGATTCCAAAATCATACAAAAGCCATGCAACACGAAGGAACACGTCAGCTCCAAACTGGGCTTCTTACCGCACGTTATATAATAGAACATGAGCTCGTGCATGACCCCGGACGCGCCTAGGGTGGACATCGTGGCCACCACTTTAACCGGGTCAACTCCGATCACACCCATCAAGGTTTCTCGGTCGGGTCATATATGGTGAGCCGTAGGATGTGAGAAGACAAACGGTTCCACCTTCTTCCTCAGAAGTCTTGCAGCGAGGTGGCCAGATATGGCTGCTTGAACACTGGCACTAGCTCATAGCGTTTTGCAGCTTTAGACAAAACGCCGACGTATTTGTACAACCCGGGTTTCAAAACTGTAGAAGGTGACGAAATAGAATTCACATTCTCTTTGACTTTCAATGGAATTATGGAAACAAGAAGCAAATCTATGAAAGTAATGTTGGGGTTTGCAAGAGGGCCTCGCTGGAAGCAGAAGAGAAGGAGCTTAAAGGAAGTGGTCCATGTGATGAAGTAAGAGAAAACGCCTCTGAGAGTGGCGGAATCAAAACACCATGGAAAAATAGAGAACAAGTAGCAAAGTGGTAGGAGGAAGAGAACCCTTAATACGCCTTTTGGGATTTTTGTGACTAGACAATAACAATAACCCAATGAAACAAAGAGCAGTAGCATAACGTCAAGAGGGTTCTTGGCTGTAGCCATCGCCATTATTTCTTTGTTTAGATCTCTTTCAGTTTTGCCATACTATGATGTTTATAGTTATTATATATAGATTATAGATTGGGGTCTGAAAGAGAAAGGAGAATAAAAGAAAATACAATGATTCCTGTTTATTTATTATTCTATATATATAAGAAGGGGGGAAAATTAGGATATACATGATGAATGATTAAGAATTACACGGGATGATTTTGAGATGCAAAGCAATTAGGCACTACTTAACAACATGGGCGTTCATTCATATCAGCCATACACTATTATCACGTCCTTAATTTAAAATCAGTAGTGTTTTAGTCCATAGATGAGGATACAAGAAACATAGGCAACAATTAATATTGGAATTGCATTTGTCAAAATTGCCTTGAGGTCCTTAATATTTGATATATTTTTCTCATCTGTAATTAAGGTTGTTGTTAGTCAAGCCTTCAATACAAAGAGTAAATGTGTCAGTGTCCTCCTATGTTAACCGACAAGGTAGACTTCTGTGTAAGCAGTGTTGATGCTGACTAGGTTGCTGGTGGTTGCTCCGACGCTGGGTTGGGTTGCGTTGCCCACAAATAGTAAGAGCTGAAATTTAAAGCAGATGAAGCATGGTTGCCCATCATGCATTGCATTTGCATGCCAATTTTACACTGCATGGTTCGTTGCTTGTGGGGTAGCACTTAAGGTCAAAATCCATCAACAAATGTGACTACTTTCTTCTGGGACTTCTTGTATTAGATAGAATTCTATTGGCGCCTAATGCTAGTGTCATCACAACCGTCTGTTTAATATAGAACCTTGCTCAGGGGCCATTGTCTTTTCTTTACCTCCAAGATTTATAAAAATAAAATCCGGTCCACATTATGCAGAATATTTTTTACTTTTAAAAAAAAAAAATGATATTCAGAAAACCAGCTTTATTAATCAAGTGTCCATTGTCCATCAAGAGCCCAGTAAATTACACTGAAAGCACAAATAAATTCTTCAATAATGGGAGGCAAACCAGCTTTGACAAGAAGTGCCTCTGCCACTAGAGAAGACTCGTTGCAAATCACAGCGCCGACCTCAAGATGGTGAGGGAACAACCTTACCAGTGCAGGTACCAAAACCAACCTTGTACCCATCACCCTGCAAAACAAGAATTTTAGATATTTTCATAGACATTCTTAAAGCCGACTATGACAATAAAAAAAAAATGGAACGAACAAAGATCATGAAACGTTCTTTGACAAGGTTGTGATCATAGAAGTTTAAAATATGACTACCGAGAATTCAAGATAAGAGATTTACATGCATCAAACGTTTCAATACAAGAGTCCATGACAAGGAAACACTCTTTAAAGCCAAAGCAATTAGGAATTGGAAATTTGCCCTTTGCAAGAAGTAGATCATAAATGTGCAAGATGAAATGGCTCTACAACTATCAGATTCAGAACTTTCTATTAAATCCAACTTGCTACAAGAGTACTTTCGAAGGAAATATGATGACAAATGACTGAAGATCAATGAACAGTAACTCTGCCAAGGCATCTCAGGTACAAACCCATGTAAACAAAATATTTACAAGAAATTATTCTTACTGTTACCGGTCCTCAAGTATTGATTTGATACTTGAGAGGGGAAAACAGGTTACCAGTAATTCTTTTATACGGTAAAATTTGTAAATCTGTTATAACTTAGACCCAGATGCAGGTGCATAAACTTTAATTCATTTAGTTTAAGAAAATATGACAAAAAATATAAATAACGAGAAAAAAAAAAGTTAAAAACGAAATTAAATGTGAAATTGTAAAAACAACATCAATCTTTTGAGTGATAGAGCAGGACATTCACAATAACCTGGCAATATCCTGTAGAGGTGACTTCATCTCCATCTTCAAGGAATCTCCGAGTTTCCCCATTCAAAGACAATGGATTTTGTCCATTCCAGGTTAACTCAAGCAAGCATCCAAGGGAATCTGGCTCCTGGGGTTGAACTCACGTATTTAATAGAAAAATGGACACTCATCGACTGATCGATGAACAACGAAAAAGCATGCATTAAGCAGTTAGACAAAATAAAACATTAAATCTTACAGGTCCACTGATTGTCCCAGTTCCAAGGAGATCTCCTGGCCTTAGGTTGCAACCATTGACTGTATGATGAGCAAGCTGTTGAGTCAACGTCCAATATCTGCGTGGAGAGTCAGCATTTATCTAAGATTAAAAACGGCCTACTGATGTACCAAAAAGAATAATATATCAACAAAAGGCACGCCACATTATGCAAAATATATTCCCAACAAAATCCAGACCCCACTACAACCATAACAATATCAGCCCTTGTTTTGTCCTTAAAGGCAACATGATTGATCAAAAGATATGTCACTGGGGGCAAGGAAAAATTCAGCTCATATGCCGGATCATTAAGAATAGTTGAGAGAAACTCCTTACAAATGCTTCAAATTACTCCTTGTCACCACACATGAATCTCTGTGCCCGACTGGTTTAATGCGAACCTTGCAAAAAAAGAAAAGCAGTTCTATAATTAGTTTCATAATGCAAATAGATATTCTTTACCATCTCGGAAAAAAAAATAAAAAAAGAACATTAACAAGGCAACGAAAAAGAAAAAGAGTATCTACTTCAAATAGAGAAAGAAGACATACCATCAATCTGACAATATAAAAAGAGAAAGATTATTCGAGTACATGTATACAAAGGTGGCATGCAATACCTCTAATGAAATATCGTAGTTTTTGGATTCTTTTTCAGACAAATATGGCAGAGGAGGAGGATCCTGCAATTTAGGAATACATTAGATAGCATGCCATGAAGTTTTGATGTAAGGGCCAACTAAGAAACTTATATTACGTCAGTCACTAAAGTAAGAAACCACCGACCTGTTTTGGGGCATCACAAGTGAAAGGTTCTAATGCTTCCAGGGTGACAATCCAAGGTGATATTGTGGTACCTACATAATTACACATGAGAAAGTGGTCATCTCTACAATAGCATCTACAAGCTACTATTTTCCAACTAAACAATTAGCGCATGCAACCATCTATGTCAGAATGTACATCATAAGACCCAAATATCTAGTTTTTCTTATGGGGCTTAAAATGTGAAGCTTCTAACTCTTATTTCTTACCGAAATTCTTCCCAAGGAAAGGGCCAAGAGGAATATATTCCCATGCCTGAATATCTCGAGCTGCCAAAATCAACCCAAAAATCATTATACAAAGAGGAAATAATTACATCAAAATAATACATTGAATTACTGAATTCAAGAGTACCACTCCAGTCATTCATTAGAACAACTCCAAAGATATGATCTGCTGCATTGTTAATATCCACAGGTTTACCCAATTCATTTCCAGGTCCAACAATGGTGGCCTGTTAGAAAAACAAGAAAAAAAAAATGTAAGTACTAATGAAAAGTTTAAAGATGCAGAATACCTATAGTGGAAGAAGTAAAAAATGTTAAAAAAAAACAATTGTATGTATTTCAGAGTCAAATGGCTAAACAAACTCTACTAGACAAAAGGCTAACCATTTCCAACTCGAAGTCCAGCTTTGATGAAGGACCAAAAGGAGGTGGTGTGTCACCAATTGGATGGGCTTGACCTCTGAATAAACACGAAGTGGTTTTACGAGGTGAGATAAATTGCAAAGCAACTGAATGCATAATTTAGGCAGAGCTACAGCCTTGTTCTGTAGTCTGTAGTTAATTTATTTGCCTGTCAATACACAAGGCGCATGATAATCTAGATATAAAGCCATATCTATCTACAGTGCTGTGCATATATACAGAAAGATTACTAACTTCCAACATAAAGCAACAAGAATCTGATGGAGCTTTTCTTTGTAACCACAATACCCATAACATGCAGGTAGTTTAAAAAACTGCTTATGCATGTTTAATCGTGAACTAGCGAACAAAAAAAGTCTTATTTAGTATAAAAAATTTCTAACCTTGGTCGAACAATATCTGTTCCAGAAATAACAACAGAAGATGCTCGTCCATGATATGCAACAGGCAGGTGGAACCTATGAAACAAGTTTCACTTAGTAAATTACAGTGAAAAGCCATTCTGGATTTGTAAAATCTTTTAAATCAACGCACCAATTAGGTAGAACTGGAGCCTGCGGCCCAACGAATATGGCCCCACAATTTTTAGTATGATGCAGCGAAGAAAAGAAGTCGGTATAGTCCCCAATGGCAACAGGAAGAAGCAATTCTACTGTATTCTGAATATGTAGACATAAAACCATATAAAAAATGATAAATATGACCACGTAAGCTAATCATCAGAAGTATTATCGTGGAATACCGTGGGTACTAGTGATTTCTGCCTCAAATTTGCATTGTCCCTCAAGGTTGGTTCAGTAGCTGCACCAAACAAAATTAAGTTCTCATTACTCTATCTCGTGTCAAGAGTGTGATTCGACTATGTAAATGTAACAAAGGAATGAGACAAATAAATAGAATCTATCAGGCTGGACCTGATAATAGCTTTTGTAGTGTAGCACGAGCTTCCTTCCAGGCTGTCCGTCCCAAGGAAACAAACTTGTTTAGATTAGGCTGTCAACGGATAAATGACAGTGGTTAGCACAAATGCATCCAAGCACATGAGAAGTCTCAAACCAATTCTGAAATTCTGCAAATTACGATACTACATTATTACTATCCATCAAGGAAATGTTCTAAAACAATGTGAAGCTCTTGGATCATATGAATTTTAAGTATTTAGCATATTGTCTTTCACTTTCCTCCAGTTTCACAGGGAAAGAAGATTGTACAAGTTAATAAGCTAAAATTCAGCCAATAAAAAAGTAACAGATTAATCCAAGATCATGCAATCACTTCACTCAAATGAAATTTGAGTTGTGGTTTCTAAAACTATGCTCCGACCAAGTAAACAAATACAAGTGTGAAGACAGAGACCTGGTGAAAACAATCGGAGTTGTTGAGGAGAGGACCATCGAAAAGACCAGCTGAAGCGATCTCAGAGAGGTCCAATACATAGTCGCCGATGGCCACGCCTGGCCGGGACGCTGAACTTGGGTGAGGCTTGAACACGCCATAGGGGAGGTTCTGTATGGGGAAATGAGAGTCCAGGTGAACTTCGACGAATGACTTGAGAACCATGGTCACCCAGAGCACTGTTGCAGCAACGAATGCACAAGCTTTGGTCAACTAAGTGTGAAGCAAGGGGAAGGGAGTGATCAGAGGAAATATGGGTGGGAATCGGGAGTAACGGATTTAAATATTATGATTTAGCGGAGTAGATGGCCATCTCACGGGGACATACCCACGCCCACCTACCCTTCAAAATGATTCGCCGTTGAATTTTGAACTCTACTCGCTGTTATTAATAAAGGATTATCATTATTTGAAAATTAATTTTTGGATGATTCTCTCGTAAGGTTGTGTGTTGTCTATCCATATTTTTAAGACTTGTTTTTAGTTTATTTATAAAATTCAGATGTTAATTATATTATATGATTTATGAGCATACCCATGTGTTAAATATGAATAATATATTTATATAATAATATAATTTCTCCAACATATTTAAGAAAATAAATTTCAACTAATTCTCTCTTTTCGATTAAAGAAGTTTGAAGTGCAAGAAGTTACTTAATTTTATTCTAACATCATAACATACTTAATGTATTGAAAAATTGTGTTGTACAAAAAATTTTAATTCATTCTAGTTAAAGTCGAATGTTATTATGGATAAGTTTCGTAATTTAATTTTATTATAATGTTGGATTTTATATCTTATTCGTGTTTGGTGGTATGATAATTGGCAATAATTGATATGATGAAGAGAGTAATATAACATATAAATGCAATCTTGAATTACAAAGTTTTAATTATTTAAGCAATTGCATAATAGATTCTTTTAATGTTGGTATTAAGCGGTTAACACAACCAATTATAAAAACTACACTTAGTCATGTTTACAACTCCCCCCTTATTTTTTGTTCTTGTTTAGGGTTTATTAGGGAAGATGGTGAATCAATTTTGAATATTAACATTTAATCTTGAGTAAAAAAATATAATATCATGTTAAAATTAATAAATTTTGATGATTTAGTAATAATTTTATATTATATTTTTTTAATTTGTATATAAGTAATTTAAGTGTACGATTTTGGGCTAAATTTTAGCAGCCTAAACCATCCCGGATCAACCGACTACGAGTCGCCCGGGCCCAGCCTTTTCTACAGAATAGGAAAAATAAAAATAAAATAAAATAAAATAAAAAATTAATTAATTTTAATCTCCAACAGATTACAGAACCAGGGAAAACGAATTTTCATATTTGGTTCTGTAACTCAACGATTAGAGTTTTTTTTTTTTTTTTTATATATATATATATATATATATATATATTTCAGAAATTATTACCACATTTGTTACAAATATTTATTAATATATATTATTTTATTTAAATATTATAAAAAAAAATTCATACACATTTTAAAAATTATTATCAATATATATTATCTTTATAAATATATATTATTTTTTAACCAAATCGTATTATCCCACTAAAACATTTACCAACTATCGCATCATCCAAAAAACTATTAATGATAATTTTTTTTGGCTGTGATATACATGCGTGAAAGAAAACTCACAAATTTTCATCGCAATTGAAAAATTCTATAACCCTGGACTTGGCTGATTTTCTGTTTGATTGATTACTCGGAAAATATTTGCGCTCTCCAGAGACTGTAATGTCGACGGACTTGCAGCTGAAGTCGTCGTGTAGTGGATGTGGCTCAACCACGGACCTCTATGGAAGCAATTGCAAGCACCTGACTCTGTGCTTGACCTGCGGCAAAACCATGGCCGAGAACAAGGGCAAATGCTACGATTGCGGCGCCACAGTCACTCGGCTGATTCGGGTGAGCTTTCTGTCCTTTTCTTCCCCCTTATTAAATTCAATTGCTCTGGTTGTCGAGGAACTTTCTTACCTAGCTTTGCTTCAAGTTTATCAATATTTCATGCACGGACCGAGTTAATGGACTTAATGTTATTTGTTACAGGAATATAACGTTCGTGCAAGTTCTAGCAATGACAAGAACTGTTTTATTGGTAGATTTGTAACCGGTTTGCCTGATTTTTCAAAAAAAAAAAGTGCTGAAAACAAGTGGTCTCTGCAGAAGGAAGGTCTACAGGGCCGCCAACTTAGTGATGCTTTGCGGGTATGGAATTTATCCTTGCATGGATAAACGATTCTTTGCCTGTTGCTATTCTTTAGTATGGTTTCCCTGCACTTCAGGAAGTTTGAAAAGCGTTCTTAAGCACCATATTTCACAAAGCTAATGCTCAATGCGAAGTTCTAAACTTGTAATACTGGTTAGGTCATTTTGCATATTTAATGAATCCTGAACACTCATGGCTCACTGGAAGTGATGCCAAAGAGGCTATAATGATGGGCAGACAGAGAAAGTTCTATTTCAAAAATTGTGGCTAGTAAATTGTGATAGATTATCTGCATTGTCTACATCTCCAAAGGAAAATTGCATTAGTTTTTGTGATTCAATTGTAGTTATTTTCAATCTGTTACCTACTCTCATGCAGGAGAAGTACAGGAACAAGCCTTGGGTTTTGGAGGATGAAACAGGTCAGTCCCAGTACCAAGGTCATCTTGAAGGCGCGCAAGTAGCAACCTATTACTTGCTAATGATGGAAAGGAAGGAGTTTGTTGCTATTCCTGCTGGTTCCTGGTATGCTTGTTGTTTTAATAATGATTGTGTTTGCATGTTAGGTTTTCTCTATTTTTCAGATTGTTGTTCTTTTGCATGAATTTTTTTTCTTTTTAAATCAGAATTTCCGGTTAAAGACTTTATGTAATAGTGTGATATAACGTGTTTATCTTTTTTAGGTATAACTTTAACAAGGTTGCACAATATAAGCAACTAACTTTGGAGGAAGCGGAAGAGAAGATGAAGAATAGAAAGAAAACTGCTGATGGCTATGAAAGATGGATGATGAAAGCAGCTAATAATGGACCTGCTGTTTTTGGTGAAGCTGGAAGGTTTGATGACAAGGAGAGCAATGTGGGTGGAGGCAGAGGACGCAAAAAAACTGGTGATGATGAAGAAGGTCATGTCTCGGATAAGGGGGAGGAGGACGAAGAAGAGGAATCAGCAAGGAAGAATAGGCTTGGACTTAACAAGAGAGGTGGTGATGATGACGATGATGAAGGTCCAAGGGGAGAGGATTTTGATCTAGAGGATGATGATATTGAGAAGGGTGAGCATATTCTCTTGTTCCTTTCATTGTGTTTTCTTGATGAAAAATGGCTGTAAAGGTTATTGTGCCATTTCTGGTCATGATTGTTTGCTACTTGGTTTGGGTAGCATATAAATGTTGGAGTCTTGGAGATGATAGGAACCAACTAATTTTCTGAGTTCATTATGTCTCCTTTTATAAGTTCCATATTTACTTGTCCATTCTATGTGAAATGATAAGATCTCGCATGATTGCTTCATTGTTCTAGATCTCTCTATTTATAGTGGAGAGGACAAGAATTGTCAAATCAAAACTGCTTTAGTAAATAAACTTTAGGAAGTTGCAGCTTTATGAAGTTTATCTGTAGCAGTCACGTGTCTTACCATATGCAAGTACGAATTTTGGCCTTAAAAATAACTGGTAGTTGTAAAAGACAACACATCCTGTTTGTTCATTTTATTGGTTTGGCTATTTAATTGGTTGTCTGTATATCTAGTCAGTGTCAATGGCGTCCTTAAAAGGTGGATTGTGTTTCATTCTACCATGAATCAGAAGCATGTAAGAAAGGTCTTTCAGCTTTTTGAAGGATATGAATGAAAATTTATATGAGGTATCTGCTAAATGATTTATATTATCATTGAAAACTTGAAGCACACATCATCAGGTCGCATGTTGGTCATGTTTTGCTTGTGTATCTACTTGTTCTTTCTGCCGAAAATGCTGGTACATCTGTTATAGGTGATGACTGGGAGCATGAAGAGATTTTCACTGATGATGATGAAGCTGTTGGCAATGATCCTGAGGAAAGAGAAGATCTAGCTCCTGAACTTCCTGCTCCTCCTGAAATCAAGCAGGTTAGTTTCAACAGATAGTGATATTTTAGTGTACTTATCATAATCCATATTTAAGCTGCTTCATGATTTATATCTGATACTAGCTTGTTTAGGGATGTCAATTTGATTATAGACATAGTACACGATGTATATTTAAGATGACCGATGGGAAGACACTCATTATAAAAATCAAAATTTTTATTTATGGGATAACTTAAATATCCACTACCATATATAAAGAAAATTCATTGGCAAGAGTATCTTCGCGGAGCAACTTGTTTAGTGGCCCTAGTTCAAAACTTTTAAAATTGACTGAGCTAGATATTTTTCTTTGACAGTTTTACTGTGCTTTCAAGAGCCTTGCCTATTTTAATGCCGGTTATCATCTATAGAAGCATTTGATTCTATGGTGTTTTAGTTGTTTTTTTTTTTCCCTGAGATAAATTGCTCTGGAGTTTTGAGAAGTAATGCCCATGCAAGCCATCCTTGATGCATCAACGCTTTATTAAACTTTTAAATATATTTTGAGAAAGGACTAAGTTTTATGATTTGCACAACTGGCTATGATCATGGATCTAGAGTTTCCTTTTGAGTTATTCTCATGCACGTAATCACAGGATGAAGAGGATGAGGATGAAGATAATGAAGGGGAGGGGGGTCTGAGTAAATCTGGTAAAGAGCTGAAGAAGCTGCTTGGGCGAGCTAGTGGTATGAATGAATCTGAGGCCGAAGATGACGATGACGACGATGATGTATGGACTTTCTTCCCTTCTATCTATTTAAATTTTTTTTCTTTCATTTCTGGGTTGCAACTGTAAATGCATAGCCCACTGCCAACCACAATACCTTTGTGGTGAGCTACTGATTGGTTTTACATTTTGTGTGGTGTATGACTCAATAGCTTAGATTTTCTTGGGATTCTATAAAATCTTGCTTAGCTAGGCCTAAGCACTTTTCATCCACTTACGGGTCAGTTTGGTTTGTCTAGATGGATGATGATGTTGGCTTGCTTCCCACGGTTGCTCCAAAGCAGAAGGATGCTCCTAAGGAAGAACCTACAGACGGCAGTCCTTTGAAACCTGCACCTTCTGGACCTGCCAAGGGAACTCCATCTTCTTCAAAGTCCACAAAGGCGAAGAGAAAATTGAATGAGGAAACCAAAGCGTCTAATGGTGCAGCACTGAAGAAAGTGAAGACGGAAAATGTATGTCATTGCTTCTAGCTTGCTTGATTTTTAAGGCCCCATTGGATAAGCTTTTTGATAAGAAAGTTCTTCTAATATGTTTTTTTTCTAATCACAAACTTTTGGTTGCTTTAATAAGTTCTGTGAAAATGCAACTCGTCAAATAAGTTGTTTTCAATTGACTAAGTATCCTTTGGTTAAAGCACTTATTTCAGTAGTTTCAAATAAACTCTTGCAATAATTGGTTTTGAAAGTCTTTATTATCCCACTGAATCAGGAACTCAAATCCTCTGTTAAAGAAGAAAATGGTCCTGCATCAAAAAGTAGTGCACCTCCAAAAGGTACATCGTCTTCAAAAGTAGGGCCTTCCACCACAACTTCTGGGCCTGTTAGTGAAGAAGAAATCAGGGCTGTTTTGATGCAGAAGACTCCAGTTACCACGCAGGATCTGGTGTCTAAATTTAAGGCAAGACTAAGATCTTCAGAGGTAAGCTCTGCCAATATACTTTGGCTTATTCTAAACTTAATTTTTGGGGATCAAATAAGCAGTTTTTCCTTTCTTAACCATTCCTGCTACCAACGCGTTTATACCATTGTTAGCAGTAATTTTTGGAATTTTGCTTTGCACTTAGTACTTCAAATCTTGCATTGAGCAACATGTTTGTGATTAGCCTGGCGCCAGATTAAGATAATACCAAATAACGATATTGTGATAGAAGTTTGGGTGATGAGCTCCTTGTATTTTCAGTTGGATTCAATAAATGTGTAAAATATTGCAATAATAATTTTTAATCTGATACCTTGTGCCATGTTTTGGAAGGTTGTCATTTCACCTGTGCTTTCTGTGTATTTTACAGGATAAGCAAGCTTTTGCTGAAATCCTGAAGAAAATTTCCAAGATACAGAAGACAAATGGATCAAGTTATGTTATCCTGAGAGAGAGGTGACAGCGTGTCACTGTTTGATTGGTCGTTGTAGGCAAATCGATCAGTTGGTGCTGTCATCTAATTCACAGCACTCTGCTCTAGGCTTGTTTTTACTAATATATAGGAAATAGAAAGAGAAAGAAGGGATAGGGGAAGACGATACGGGCACCATCTTGGACACGGTGTGCATGGCTTACCACTTATATTATATAAGCTAATGAACCATTGCGGGTGTATGCAAGTTTGCCCTAGTTCCACTTTCCCATTCCCACAAAAAAATAATCTAAAGATAAGGTTCCTCATACAATCTAAGTTGCCTACAAGTAATGTATTGCCTGATATAATATGATTATAAAAAAAAAAAAAAAATTAGACGTTGATGCCTAAAACTGTCGCAAACTTTTTTTAACTAGTCAAAATCTTAGTTTAGATGGTTTTACTTGAACTCTGTATATAAATGAAGCTAAACGGGAAGGTTTTTGCAGAGATCTGTAATCGAACAGTTAAGCTAATGACAATTGGATAAGCAAGGATTTTAATTTGACAGAAATAAATTTTCATAACCATACATTGCGGATACTACATATAAAATTGAGATTGTCTTCTTTTTTTTTTTCCTCTAGCAGGAATCTAGATATCTTCGTAATAACAGTAAAAACCACATAATCTCCTAAATTTTCGTTCTACATATTAAAGTAGTGTCGGGTTTCTCTCGATTCTCAATTTCAACTAAAGAACCACGCATTGTGCTAAGACTATACATGGTTTGAGGTCAATAAGCAAGGCCTACGGCAACCCAAAACATTGCAATGAACATGAGAACATGGCTCCCACCAAAATGGGCCGAACCCGAAGGTGAAGAGGGTCCATCAGCTTCAAGAGTTTTTGGAGTGTTAAAAGAAGAATTTGCCATGGGCTGCACCTCCACGTGCAGCTTCAGACCAGAATGGCAGTTGACGGGATCACTGCTCGCGAAGTACCTGGTCCCTTCCCTCTCAAGCGAGATTTGATGCAGGCCATCTGCGTACATTCTGATTGGGTTGCTCACATTACACGACTCGTATTCCTCCTTGCTTTTCAGCTCGGCAACCAACCCCTGCGCCGCAGAATAGGCGAACCCTGCCCACGTCACACACAAAAACACGTGTATAATTTTAATTTTCGACAAAGGGAATATATTGAACCAAGTGAAGATGTGGTCTTAAATTTGGCAGCGAATTCCTCTGAATAAGCATTGATTTGCACCGTGCTCCATAAGAGAGATGAAATGGAATAGAATAGTAGTGAAAATACATGCATATTTTGGTTAGGGAATAATAATTAGAGTTAGAGCATAAAAATCACCAGAAACAGGATTTCTCATATCTCCAAGAAATAAGAATCCAGGTTAGCTTGGTGGCTATGACACGAAAATCATAATGCTATAGTGAGCAGAGTAGGTAGAGAAATCAGAAGACCACAGAAATTTTGATTTGGATAAAGAGAGAAAAAAAAAACTTACAGATTTCGTCTCCGACTCTGAATGTTCTGTGATTAGACCAGGAAGCAAGGTCAGAAGATGGACCCCAACCATGGTCTCCTCCGACGACGTGCTGCACCTTGGCTGCGAGGCTGGCCGTGACTGAGATGATAAACAGAGAAACGACCAGCGTTTTGGACCCAACCATTTTCATTTCTCACAATCACAACACAACTCGGGTGGGAGGGAAGAAAGAAGCCGCTTTAATAAGAGAGAACCTTGGAGTGGTTGCGAAGAATTACTCCAATTAGTTTTGGTTTTGGCTTTGGCTGGTTGTTGTCTGAGATGATCAGAACGACTGTTGATGTTTCCAGGCAGCTTCCTTTAATGAATACGAATGCGCCAATAAAAACGAGGACTGGTAGGTCTGACTATATCTACGATGCCCGCAAACACACTCCCACTTGGCTCTTTCTCTGTCATAAACCTTTCTCCACAGATCGTCAATTCATTAAACTACCCTTCACCGCTTCTGGACTATTTTACCCTTCCAAAGGAACCACCTTTGCAACTAACAATTTTTTTTTTTTACCTTATTACTTTTTTTAAACCTTATTAATAAACGTGGGATTAATAAAAACTCATAAAAAATATCTTGGTTTATTTATTTATTATGTGTATGTGGTTATTGTTGTTCTAGAGTTCTAGTTATTAATTTCTCCAATCTAAACTTGTGAGGCGTGAATTAATTATTGCAGTCGGTCATTTTATTAATGGGGGTAAGTACTTTCAATTCTGCGGGGTGGGGCTTCTGCTTTTAAACTCCACACCTAAATCCCCACAAAGAGGGTTGGTAGAGCTGCAATCCCTTGGTCAGCTCCCTCTAACTGATATCTTTCAATTGCCACACGAAATTAATCTCATAGCAAATCATTCCCGTTCATCCCATTTTTAACTCTTCCAAAGAGAAAATAGAAAGATTTCAGGGAGACATATGGTACTATAAATAATTGAATGTGTATACAAGATGAGGGATTTTTGAGTATTTTATTGGAGGCAGGGAGTCCGAAAATGAATGCAAGATGCATTAATGCACGCACTTCATGATCACATTGGTGAAAGTGCAGTTCACTATCCGTAGCAATATGAATGCAACCAAAACGATGACGTTTTACATGCCGAAGCTGGAAGAAACAGAGACCAGAGGAAGAGTATGCACTGCAAGTCTGGGACAGGCTGAGATGTCAAACGAGTCTCCTATGCAAAATGGTTCAACAGATGAGTAAAACCAATCGTCACTGAAATAGTAAGGATCTTTTGTTCTGGAATATTGGTCTTCTCTGCTTTCAGTTTCGGGTTCCTCTGGTGAGTAAAATATGACGGTGTGAGGAAGTTTAAAGGTTACCCTCTTCACTGGTTTCCCACTTGAGCTTTCGTTAAGTGATAAAGATTCTGTCTTTGCTTCAGCTTTTTCGTGATCATAATTAGACATCATGAGTCTGTGCAAGGTTAAACTGTCTTTGGCTTCAAAAATTGAAGACCCGCCAGCTTGAGTTGAAGACGGGTGCACCCTTTTCTTAGAATGCTTGAATGGAGAGAATTCCCCTCTTCTGATGTGATCTGGGGTCAAGCCAGGAGAGGCCTCAATCCAATCTTCCAAAGTCATCTTCTTAGCCTTGCAATCCTTCTTCTTTGCTACCTCCAACTCTGTTTTCCTTTTCAAATTATGGGTGTTCTTTCCATTTTGATGGTCTATCTTGGAACACTTGGTTTTGGTCATGTTCGTGAAGGAAGATGACCCTTCACTTGGCTTACCATTTTTGGTGCCATTTGGTTTTGGGCGCAACGGAGTGCAGAGATTAGCACCCATTAAGAGATTAGAAGAGATGGATGGCACAACATAACAAGTTTAATGAATTTATTCAGTAGTAACTTGGAGTTATAAAGTAAATTTTCTGACGGAGAGGCCTAGAGAGTAAGAGAAATTGATCTTCACGATCAATTTTACAGCTTGGTTATTATCAGTTGTGTGCTGAGAACAAAAAGACTATGTTTTACTTGAAAAAGTTGGATGGAAAGTTAATGAATCCTATCTGATTATGACAAAAATGGTGATAAAAACAATGAAGGCCGATAACAAAATGACAGAATCACTAGCAATTCTTAATTCATTTTCATTCACTGATAACTCCATCAGCGATCGTCTATCTAGTAAATTTATTGATTCCTAGATGCAGGGCTATTATTTTTAATGCACAAGGCAATGTCTCCAGCCAATTACACCGTATCTAACGTCTATGCTTATTATTGATTGAAAGGGTTCTGTAACCACGACGGATTAGATGATATCATCTCATATCATATAAAACAGCTAAGTGACTCAGGTCAACCTCCAAACTTCTAAGCAACCTGCATTGGACTTGCTCTAAGTGGTATATTTTGCTTTAAACACCATTGCCGAAGCATAAAAATACAAGTCTTGCTGAGCTAAAACTCAACTTGATTTACATGCTTATTTTGATTCATATCAACTTCACATTTTTTTAAAAGATATGAATTAATTCTGTGGCAACCCACTTGGGCTGAAAAGAAAAAGTGATGTGAAGCCTTTGAAGAAATGTTTTGTCTTTATTTTTGCTACTGCCTCTCACAAAAATTTAATTGGGCTTACAAAGGAACCAGCCCAAGGGAATGGTTTTTTGAAAGAGAATCAAAAAACCCATAACCTCAGCTTCTGTTAAGATGAAGTATGATATTTGACACTACTCGTTTGAGCAGATGATCTATGACTGGTGATTTTCTGATCAAGATGAAGCTTTTGTCTGCTCTGCCGCATCCAATTCTTATCAGCATTCAGCTGACGCAATGATACGATATTGATCCTCAATTACTGTCCTGAGATCCTAAATAGAATCATTTGAAGTAAAGAGTAATTTTTGAGAATCGACCAAACTGAGAGAAAAGCATCTCACGTTAAAGAGCCACTTTCCAGATTCTCTGCAGCATCGTCAAGTGTCGTTTTCTTGGAAGTTTGGCCAAGAACGGCATTAGATTCTTTCTCCAATTCACTTAACAGATTGCTATTCTTTTAAAATTACAAAAAGAGAGACTGTCTCTTATCAGTAGGCTTTGTTTGGAAAGTGGTAGGTATCTGTGTAGCTTATTGTGTGTTTGGTAATAAATACACTGGCAGAAGCGTTTTCCTTAAACTGGAGATTGCATCTAGCTGAGCTCTCACAGACAATACAAGAGATTATTGGGTAAATATGATGCATAATGAGTGCTAATGAAAACTTCCAAAATACAAAAGAGATTAAAAAGATTGCTTCAAAGTTTCATTTTAATAGTGTATTTGTATTTGATGTATGAAAATGGATCACATCATGATTTGCATTGGTAAAGAGCAATCCAATGCTCCATCTGTGTAATTTCCCAATGATAAATTAAAATAACCTGCACATACGGAATATGCAATTTCCTAAACCGGCTTTATGTTTTGTACACTTCTATCTATGTTTGCACTGTGCAAGGCCAAAACAAAAATTCCATCTACAACATAGTCTGGCCACATTTTC
Organism: Bauhinia variegata; assembly: GCA_022379115.2. Taxonomy (NCBI): domain Eukaryota; kingdom Viridiplantae; phylum Streptophyta; class Magnoliopsida; order Fabales; family Fabaceae; genus Bauhinia; species Bauhinia variegata. The sequence goes on along the minus strand of CM039438.1, from coordinate 2,597,750 downwards.
TATGTACGAAAACAATAAAGTTAATATCTTGATCGAATCCCATAATAGATTCCTACTGTTTTGGAGTTTCCAAATAATAGGCAATCTACTCTGAAAGATCTTTCTCTTAACTCTATGGCGTTTGAAATTATAGGCAAACAAAACTTTCATCTCTGACAATTCACTTACAAAAATTCACGGGGTTTGAAAAGAGAAGAAAGGCTTATTTATCTTAAGACCTATGATTTGACGTCTCGTTTGAAGAAGGCGTGTATCTCTACGTGTGAGTCCCCTAATGCTTCCACTTTTTAATTGGAAATTTCAATTTGACCCACTACTAATTTGTAATTCTAGAAACTCTCCCCCGTGCGGCAAAATTGAACCAGAAATAAAAATAACAGTGAACTAAAATTATTCTTCCCAATTATTCCCCGTGTGTAGTCCAACCAAAAAAAAAATCACTAGTGACGAAGAAAAGAAAGGCTCCCCCGTTTTCCTTTTGCTCCTTCTGCTGCCTCTATTATTGTTCGTTTTTGTTTCCTCTTCCTCCTTCGTTTCATAGACTCTCTGTGACCCTCTATCTTTCTTGCCCAGCAGAAGCAAACCAAGTTTCAAGGTTCATACTTTAATCTCTTGCGCACTCACAGACTCATACTTCCCATCGTTGTGAGATATCTGCTAGTATGGATGTGTATGCACGTGTTTGTACACTTTACTCCTGGGTTCGATTCTATGGTTTAAATGTTATCCTTTGATTGAAATTTAACTTGAAATAACTGTTTTTTATTTATTTTATTTTTTATTTTGAATCTAGTGAATGTCCTTTCTTCTCTGAGGTTCGTCGGTGAGAGTTGGTTTTACTTGTGCATATTTAGTTCCCGCACGCATTTTCTAGAGGTATAACCGTAGGTTTACTTCTGTGAGCTTCTCGGAAATTTCGCACGCTTGAGCTTTCTTAATTTGCGAAGTAAGCGTATGTGCGCGGTGGCGGGGGCAGGGCAGTAGTGAGACATGGGTATGAAAAAATATTGACTTGATGGGAATCCCAACCTGAATTTATGTAGTGATGCAGGAGTAATTGTATACTGGAAATATTGATTAAGAAGTATCTGCGGAGTGAGTATTATCTAATTTGTAGTGAATTTTCTGATTAGAGATTTAAATTTATCGGGAAAAGTTGTTTTTGTAAAATTAGCAAGTTATGCATGCTACTGAGATTTAAATTTATCCCAGATAATGTTTATAGTTAACTTGTACTGATGGCGCAATATTCATGAAGACCTTCTTCCTTTCATTGTACTTCAACGTTTGTATTTATGAATGGATTATGCAGGAAGAGGGCTAAGAACGGGTAAAAAGAGAAAATGGATAATAATACTGGTATCTATGAAGTTGATATAGATGTCATGGTGTAGAAAAAGTATTATGATTGCATCTGAGAGAAATAACAATGATAAGATAACCATAAGTATAGTTGGAGGATAATGGATCGAATTCAGCTACCTTTCTGTATGCTGCATTATGTGAACTTTTGTCCATTAATCTTTTATCATGTGAAGTTGACTAATTTGACAGGTCTCTACACCGTTTATATTTATGATGCAATTGGAAGTGTTTAGTAATTAGAATTATGCTTTGTATTTGGCAAGGAGTCTATTGTTATGTCATCCATTTTGCAGGTGCTGGCTTCACATGTCTTCTTACATTGTCTTCCTACTTGGTAAAATCTGATTGAAGAGATATGCAGAAGGATACTAGTACTAGTGGCCCGTCAGCTCCCAGCAATAGGATTAGACACCGTAAACGATCAAATGAGGTTTGGTGCTTAAATTTGGATTTGTCACATTTATTCATATTAGACGTTTATGTTAAAATTTGCTGCCTTATCCTAAAATTTTGAATGGAACTACCATATATTTATAATAAAGAAAAATAGTCACTGGAATTAAGGTAATTTTTTATTTTATTTTTCTATCAAAGTTGGTGTCTTTCTTTCAACAGTATAAGTTCTTTATTGAGTTTTTGATGAAAGTGATGTTATAATAAAATCACTGATTTGGTTGGAAACCTCGGACCTGTAATTATCTTGAAATGCTTCTATAAAAAACTGAAAGCAATTTATTCGTTACCATCTTTATCTCAGGTTATTCCCGAGGATAGCAAAGCAAATGGAGGCCGTTTACTTGTTGATGACAAGAACAAATATAAGTCCATGTGGATCCGCACATACTCTACCATTTGGATGATTGGCGGCTTTGCATTGATTATTTATATGGGTCACCTCTATATTACAGCTATGGTTGTTGTAATCCAAATCTTTATGGCAAGAGAGCTTTTCAATCTACTCAGGAGATCTCAAGAAGATAGGCAGCTGCCAGGATTTAGGCTATTAAATTGGTATTTTTTGGCTTCTGCTAATTTCTAGATGAATTGTTCATTTCGTTGTTCAATGGTATTTATTCATTTTTGAATTACTTCAGGCATTTCTTCTTCACTGCAATGTTATTTGTACATGGACGTATTCTGAGTCAGCGCCTTGTCAACACAATGACACCAGACAAGGTTTTATATCAGCTTGTTAGCAGCCTCATAAAATACCATATGGTTATCTGCTACTCCTTGTATATTGCAGGTAACTTGTGCGTATCATTTGTCCTATCATGTTCACGGCAGGAGCATGCAGTTTTTTGCAATGCCTCTAAGTGGATTTCTGCAAGATGCATTGCTAAAATCTTGCTAGTTGCAGGAATTTTCTTTTTCTCTCCATTTTCTAATATTTTCTGGAGACTGATTCTGTGATTTTCTTTCCTTTTCTCGATTGAGCTTAGGATTTATGTGGTTCATTCTAACATTAAAGAAGAAGATGTACAAGTATCAATTTGGCCAGTATGCCTGGACACACATGATTCTCATTGTCGTGTTTACACAGTCCTCCTTCACAGTGGCAAACATTTTTGAGGGAATTTTCTGGTAATTGACCTTTCAATGTGGCCACTAGATTCTTTTTTTTTGACAAATTAATGGTCATAAGCACCTTGTAGTATTTTTAAATGTGTCTTGGGTTTGAAATATACAGGACTGATTTACTAGGGAGGTTAAAAGGTCTCTGCACTCAGATAGGGATACTAGCACATAGAGTACGGGATGTCTCGTGTGTCTTAGGTTGAATATAATTATTGTTTGTATGGGTTCTTTCTTTGCATAGGTAACTGCTGTATATTTGTAGGAATTCTGAGTCTCAAGAGGTATAATAGTTCTGATTTCATTCCTATAAAAATATAAGCATTATAGAGGATCACTAATGACATTGGCTCCTCATATTGAATAATTGATATTTTATATAATTCTATGCTTGCAAATATTCAATATGCCATAATGTTGGTGGCTTGTCTATATGACAAACTTATCATGCAGGTTTCTTCTTCCAGCAACACTTATTGTTATTAACGACATTGGTGCTTACCTCGTTGGTTTCTTCTTTGGAAGAACCCCTTTGATCAAGTTGTCTCCAAAAAAAACTTGGGAGGGTTTTATTGGGGCATCTGTTGTAACGATCATCTCTGCATTTCTGGTGAGCAGGACTTTCACTTTCATGATGAGTCCCCCTCTCCACGTGAAAATATTATGACACGTGATGTTTTATAAATACTGGCAAAATAGAGGTTCATACCAGCCTAAATAAGCTCTGGAATACCTTTATACACAATTAGCTTGTCCTTTCTCCCACTAATCAATTGCTTCTATAAATTCAAGGTGTTTACGGACTTGCATGTTGGCCTTTCCTTTTTATACCTTTTTGACTAATATTCACTTTTTATTTCCACAATTCATTCCCTAGAGAAAGCATTTGTTATTTTGTGTATAGATATTTTTTTAAGAGAAATCTTCAAGGACATGGTTGTATTATCTTTTCACGATTTTTACTGAATATCTGATCTAGTTGGGTGTCACATGATGTGCCATCACCTGATCACCATTTTTAAGGGATCCCTGATTGATTGTCTATTCTTCTGTTATTTGAGCATATATACGTTCATTGGGGATATAATTATTGAAACCCATAAGCTTTCCTCTATCTGTTATTTTATCTTGATGTGTCTCTACGGGACAATCAAGCAGTACAAAATTGGACATTAATATTTTTGTGTAAAACTCCTTATGCAGCTGGCAAACATCATGGGTCGTTCTCAATGGCTAACATGTCCAAGGAAGGTATTTCTTTAGCAGACCATACAATTGATATTCTATGGTGCACTGTCTAACATTCAAGTAACTTATGTTCATATCTTCCTGACTATAACAAATAGGATTTATCAACTGGTTGGCTTTACTGTGATCCTGGTCCACTATTTAAACCAGAGTCTTACACCTTAACAGGATGGGTTCCTCACTGGGTAAGTACTTTATGTTAAGCTGAATTCAAATTCTTGGTCTCCCACTAAGTTAATAATGAGTTTTATAGACCCTCAAGCTATAAAAAATCTGTTAGTTACACAGCAGTATGTTAAGGTTTTGCTTATAACACATTTTTACCCTGTAACTTCTACAAGCCCATAACTGTGGGCTAAAAACTTCATTGCTTTCTGCCAGTTGAGTTTATAAAAGTAAAACTGATGACTAATTCTAATCACGAGACGCCAATCAAGTATCTCTGAATAGAATAAGGACGTTGAGATTAGATATTCTCTTGTGCAGTTTCCTTGGAAAGAGATATCCATTCTACCAGTCCAATGGCATGTTCTATGTCTTGGCTTATTTGCTTCAATTATTGCACCTTTTGGAGGTTTCTTTGCTAGTGGTTTCAAAAGAGCTTTTAAAATAAAGGTACAGACTTGGAACTTCTGTAATGCTACAAATAAGCAAGAAACATCTGTTTACGTCCCTGGCATTAACAGGTTCTGTTCCTCCTTTTCTACAGGATTTTGGTGATAGTATTCCAGGACATGGTGGAATTACCGACAGAATGGATTGCCAGGTACTCTCATGAAGTTCGAACATAGATAATTTGTAGTAAATCCCTACAAATCCTCCACCCACTTCTATCTGAACCCCTGTTGAGTTCTTAAATTAAGGCTGAGATTGGAAGTTTGACATGTTTGTTGAGAAATATTTGAGTTTTTTTCTTTTACCACTGCAGATGGTTATGGCTGTTTTTGCTTATATATATCATCAATCATTTGTTGTGCCACAAAGTCTATCAGTTGAAATGATATTGGACCAGGTATTATATTTGTTTATCTTTTATATTTTGCTATTAAATAAACTTTTTTTAAAAAATGGTTTTTTTATTGATGATGCTGCTGGTTTCAGATATTGATGAACCTGGCATTTGAAGAACAACAAGCTCTGTATACGAGGCTTGGGGAAATGCTGCAAGAGGGAATTCAAGTGCAGTCCTAGTTGTATTTTAGGTAGAGTGTATCGTATTGTCCACTTGGGTTTCTATTCGCAGTTTTCATTCACGCGGAGGAATGGATGAAGATACTTACTTGTGTACATTTGTGTCAATTTTCTGAGTGAAACCGATTCTAAGATTATGCAAGATGTGTATAATATTAGTGTATCATTGACCATCAAAATTTTACACTCAATCTCATTCCCCCCATTTGTTTCTCTCGCTAAGTTACTCGCACTCTTTATATAGCTCTGTTTCTCTCGCTAAGTTGCATGCAGTTGTAGATAAAGTAGCACCTTTTGAATGGAAGAAACTGAGCGTGAAATTACAAGAGGCTCACCAAAACTAAAAGATTCAAGCAGAAAACAAGGCATGATAAATTCAATAACAGTGAGTTCAGCAAAACAATGTTTTTGGTTGTCGTAAGACTCAGCGATTGTAATACCCAAAGATCAGGAAAATATCCATATGACAGCATAAATATGGTACATTTCCTACTTCCTACAACGAAATATGTAAATAATCAATTAAACCAACCTAAAACAAAAGAAGAGAAACTCAGAAAAAAAACACAAAATGTTTGCTAACAACTTTCTCTTGGCAAAATGTGTCGAGGATAAGATGCCTCATCTTGTCCATGTGATTTCCCTCATTGGGTTTTTGGTTTCTGAATCTTCACGTACGGCAAAATTCCCATCAGACGACCTATTTTTGGAGACCATCCACGCTGTTGAGCACGGCAAAACATCAAGAATGTGTTTGCAAAGTAAGAATTGAAACCCATGAAGAGATGCCACAAAGCATGACCCTGTGGATTAATCGGCCAACTGGATATCTTCTTACAGAAAACACGATCAGAGAACCAAAATAAACTGCCTAATATAAGAGTGGCTACATATAGCTTTGCAATCCGCTTCGCAGACAAATCTTGAGTGTAAATGTAGTACTTGTACATTCGCGGAATGCAGAGTAGACATAGGATGAGATAATGCACTTTGAAACCGATACCAAAACGGAGGAACGAATGGACAATGGCAAAAACAGCACCATATAGGAATAGGAAGGTAGGCATTGTACTGCGGTAATGCCAATCCGGTGAGTAGAGGATGTACATGTACAGCAGCATCTCCCATACCATAGGAGTTTCATCGCTCTGCTGTTGCCTAAATTAATGCGCAGAATCTAAAGAATAAATAGTCATCCAAAGAGAAGAAAGAGACATTGAATAATCATTGATTGACAAACTAAGAAGTTGGACTCATTTTTTGAAATTATTGAGATATAACCATTCCCATAAGGGTAGCATACCTAGCAACCTAGTATAACTAAATAATAAAGGGGGAAAAAGCACAAACAAAAAGATAAAAGAATAAGATTCATTCTTAGCAAGCAAACATGCCATACATTTGTACAACATGTATTATTCTTTAGGTTCTAAATCTGTAAATTTGTTAATACAATTAAGTACTCAATCCATTAAATGAAAATCTATCACCGGCTCACTAGCTTAAATCACAACAACATGAAGCCTCCATAAATCCCCAAAAACATATATAGTGCCTTCCGTTCCAACCACAAGAACCAGACAACCTGTTATAAGGTTTTAAATTTCTCTTTTGCATCCAAGATAAATTAAGCAACCTATGTTTACGCTACCCTCCCAAAACGATTCATTCTACTTAAAGCATAATCATATAGTTAGTCTATTATAGTCACAACTTCATTAACACTTTAATGTTATAAAACAAAAAGATCAATCACAATCAAATATTCCTTAACCATTGTAACCAAACTTATTCTGGATACTGCACAAATTAACTTAAAACTGTATCAAAACAACAATAAATTTATGTCAAGCATTGCAAAGAATGATAGAGAGCGATACTTACACATGCTGCAGTGTGGCATGGTATAACATGCTTCCAATGGCAAGTGTCATATTTGATACATGAAGAACACTAAATCTTTTCTCAAACCGTTGTCTTAAGGCATTTATAAGACCAATCAGTGCCAAAAGAATGGACGGGATGTTAGATATTGTGTTGAAAAATTCTGCAATGTAGGACGAATATGCATAATTTTGTTCACAACACTCAATAGTGGATGTGACTGGACCCCAGAAACTAGATATTGTCTCTGCCATTCTTCTCCTCTTCGGCCAGATGATTTCTTTAAATGGAGCAAGAAGATGCAGAGTTCAACAAACCTGTAAACCACATAGCCACATGCCAAATCAGATCAATCTTAATCTTATTCAATGGGATGAAAACAATTCAAACAAACATCATTAAAGGTCATGTATATCAGCAAGACAGCAAGTTAATTCCAAGTTAATTCCCAAGGAAAGGTATATATTATTAGTCAACAAAACATAACGGTGCAGAAAAAGACTGTCCTATTCCATCGCCCATTGCAAATGAATAATCAAGGAGAACATCACTCTGCATCAAAAGAGAACCTGCAAATCTCTACATATGGGCCACTATCTTATAACGATGTCAATAAACTGCAAGTGAAAAAACCTCAAAACTCCTCAAGACAGAACCTAGCATAATGTGGAGATTTGGTTCCAATTACAAACACCTAAGAAGATATATCACAAATTCTCCCTCTGATTGGCAGCCTTTTTACACATGAACCATGGATGCAGATTATAAGTTAGGAAACATATTAGCTAACAAATTTCATAAATCAACCCACAATTCTCTAATTGCAGAACACCAAAAACACCATCTTCAATCCTGCAAGCTCCAATATATACTAAGAAGTTAATCATCAGTGAACACGATAGTCGCTTCAACACTCTAAAGACTAGGTTTTCCCATCAAGTAACGACCACTGCTCATCACAGATATAACGTGTGATCGAAAACGACATCAAATAATTCCTTATACTCCAAGACATGCACAAATAGATCCTACGTAGGATAATTCTGCCTAAAAAAGAAAACGACGAGCACTCACTCTAGAAAAATCGAACAATCAGAAGAAGAATAAAAGTGAATCATGCACCATTTCAATCCTATCAACTGTGCTAAGAAGATCCAATCTGAAACGTCTTCAGCAACACATCTTTACGAATTTCGAGAAATTTCATAGCAGGATCATAAATTTCCACATGGGTTCATGCCCAGAACGAAGCCATAAGCAAATATCAAACTGAATATAGACCCAAAAGAAAAAAAGAAGAAAAATTAACAGCAAATAAGATGTTAAAAGCAATTTAAAAAACATTAATTCATGTACATACTAGGAAGATTGATCAAGAAAAACAAACGGATTCTACTAAAGTAGATCTCATTGTTATTCTTGGGTTGGCATCAGATGAGAAGGATAACAGAGCCAGAGGCACGAGGCGGAGAATCACTTTTCGGTATTCGAAGGCACGCTCAGGGAGTTGATTTTCTTTCTCTACTTTTTTTTTTTTTTTTCGTTTTAAGAAATAATAATTAGCGTCTGCCTTTCTTTTTTCCCTTCCATGTTTCGGTTGCACTTGTTTCGATCGGCGACGGGGCGGCAACTGCGTCGGATCAAATAGCCCACTTAACCTGCTCAGGACACCCACACTTTATGCCAAAATAAGCCCAAGGGGATTTCTTTTGTCACCACCATATTTTCTTATCACACCCTCACTTCCTTACACAAAGATGTTAGGGGTGTGAAAAGAAAATGGGGTTTTTAAAAAAGAAATCACCTTTAAAACCAGGATTTTCAAGCTTTCCAACCATGTACATGTGCTAATTAAATAAAACAAAATATTGCTTGACGTGTGAGATTATTGTAGGCGAAATGCCCAATAATTATTTAGACGTGACAATTTTGTGGGCTGTAAAATGAATTGAGCCGCTAGAATGTCTCCATTCTCTTTTGTCATACATGCAAGAGAATGCAAATTTGCACCAATTGTAGATTCATTGAACCTGGACATTGTATACTTACTGTATAACATGCTAATTTGCTGCTAAATTCTAACTGATATAGATTCACAACGGTTGATTTTCCACATCACACAAGACAGCATGACGTGGGAACCTAAATTGATAAAAACAGGATGGGACGTGAAAAAAATCTTACGTGTCTACGCGAATCAGTTCAGAATGGTGAAAGCGGATCGTGGACCCCACGCAGTAAGTCAGACACGGCCACTGACAAGTCAGCAGCTGCGAGTTACAACGTCTGGCCGCCGCTGAACATAGCCATTTGCCATGTATTGAGTGATTAATGCTACATTAACAACGTTTTTTTTTTTTTTATATAATATGAGTCATATGATATAACATAAATTTGAATTCTTAAATACTATTTATGAATCGAAAATTTTAATTAAGATAAAAAAGCAAATAATTTATTCAAAAATTATTTTCATCCAGTTGATAATGTTACTGCCATGTATATGCATACAAAAATAATACAAACATGAATTCTCTGCGAGCCATCACGAACCTCGACGCAAAGTTGGCCAGGTTCACTTATGAGTTTCGTAATATGGACTAGATTCATGGTTATACTAAGCTAAGTTTCCACTTCCGCGAGTCATTAAGTATATAATATGATTTCTATTCTGTTGTCATTCTTACTCCATCTTCGCTTGCCATAGCATCATCCCAACGACATAGCCCCAAGCCCATTTCTTTACCCCAGTACAGTTCAAAAGAAAATTACCAACGTATCTTTATCTGAAACACAAAGAAAGCAACGAGGAAAACGGGAGGAAGATTTTTCATGGCCAGGATTCCGATAAGGTTTGAGCGGTTGGCGGCGGCGTTTGACGCCGACGTGTCCCGTGTGAGGCTCTGCGAGAGCAGCGGGAGCGAGCACTCGCCGGAGAGCCTGACTGATTTATCTGATCTTGTGAAGTCGTTCATGGAGAAGAATGAGAGGGTAGATCAAGGGGGAGAAGCACGTGATGTAAAATATGATGTTAAAGATGAAAAGGATGAAGAAGAGATTGAAAAGTGCCAGAGCTCCGACTCAGATTGTGACAAGAAGGAAATTTTGCAGAGCTTATTTGCAGGGGACGAAGAAGATGATGAGGAAGATCGCGATGGAAAGGAAAAGATCAGGGGAGAGGTTGAACGTTCATATGGGCTTGTTGGGGACAAGTCCTCGCCGGAGTTTAAACGCCGGTTGATGACTTGGTTAAGAGAGAAAGGATTTGATGCTGGTGAGCATATTTTATCTGTTACCCTTTTTAGTTCGTCTAGATTGAGAATTTACACTTTGATTCCTAACGTGCGTAGTTTGAATGTTTGTTCTAATGATTCATTGAACTTGCTTCCACAGGGCTTTGCAAATCTAAGTGGGAAAAACATGGAAGATTTCCAGCTGGTGACTATGAGTACGTTGATGTCAATTTTGCTGGGAGGCGTTACATTATTGAAGTTTCCCTGGCCAGAGAATTTGAAATAGCTCGTCCTTCCACTGAGTATTCATCTCTGCTTGATGTTTTCCCAGTGATATTTATTGGTAAAAAGGAAGAGCTGAAGCAGATTGTGAGGTTGATGTGCACTGCCATTAAAGGATCCATGAAAAGCATGGATCTTCATGTGCCTCCATGGAGGAGAAATGGGTACATGCAAGCTAAGTGGTTTGGCTCTTACAGGAGAACAACCAATGAATCTTCTACGAGAAAGCCATCACCACTCTCTGCTCAACATTTTTCCACAACAAGATCTGTTGGATTTGAAGCAAGACCTGTGATATCCTACAATTGCAGGGATGGCTGTGTGAGTAAAACTGGTTTCAGAGTTAGCCATTTGACAAGTGCACTTAATAGCTAATTCCCATAGCTTTGGTTTTGGGATGCAGTTATAGTCATGTTAATAGTATAGATTATATAATGTTTATAAGGCATAAGATTATAAGCAAGATTCATTTTTTATTGTTCTTTTTCTATTTTGGGGATGGATTTCACAAGTGATTATGTAAAATGCCTAAGAAGGGCTCAGAAAGTGCTCGAGGACAATTTGCTTGAGCCTGTGCTCTATGGCGTAAGTTTTGCCTTGAGTAGAATAATGACTTACTGTTCAATCTTCGTAAATTAAAGAATTGGCATATTCCTGGTGATATTCTTTTGCTTGAAATGGCAATATTCACTTTTATTTGCTAATCTATTATTGAGCCGCTGCCAGCTGCGACTGTTCCTTCAATTTGCTTTGCCGTAGAAGGTGGTCCAACAAAGTCAAGCTATTTTCTAATCTGAAACCCCACCACAAAGGATATTCTAGTGCATCATATGCGAAATTGCTCGTATTTCAAATCACTTTATCCTTGGGATTGAGTGGAAACCCTCACTAAGTATTGTAAATTGGAATAACATGTCACACGTCGCATCAAGTTTCTTATCCAGATAGCTCAGACATGACAATTTTCCTTGTTTGATTAAAGGGACAAACCATGGTTTATATTTATGGATGTTGTCGTGCATATAAAATATAACAAAGTGATGAATTATTGTGTGAATCACTGTTGATGACACTCTTTCTCCACCGTTACAAAGATGCGGCTTATCTTACGTAATTTACCAAGCCATTGCATCACACGACAAGTATTACCACTCTTGGTGCCAAGTTCCTTCTTTTCTGGCCATGAATGCTTAAGTTCTTTACTCATTCTTCATTCTGATATTTTAGTTACTGAGTCAAGGGCAAGAAAATGGAATCAAAAAGATTATTGGCACCATTTACTTCTTCATTTCAATTAGAAACTCCATTTCAGTTAAATTTTGATATTCAACAAATAATGTTTTGATTGCTGAATATGTAATATTAAGTGAGATGCATGAGCATGCTCTATTCTTCTTTAACAAAACTTGAGTCTCAAATGCTGACATTATCAGTGGTTGTCTGAAAACATCTTTGAGCAGTGGATTTACGGATGTCCAAGACATGGACATTGCAAACCCACTTCTAACCTCTGTTTCGAACACATTTTGATTCTATGATTTCAAAGGAGCAAATCAATTTGAAAAGAAACAAAGACAAGTGAGTGCGGCAATATAACAATGGCGAATTGGGCTAAAAGTTGTAGACACCGATAGACGCAAGCTGCTGAAAAACACAAGCAGATTGCCTGGAAGGTGACATTTTGATATTAGAGAAGGGTCTCTGAAAAAGACAAATCTTACGCCATTTTCCCTCTTCTCCACTTCTCAAGAGAAAATAAAAATAAGAGCGAGATAAACAGAGAATGTGAGAAGCTCGGTAAGCAGATTTGTCGACAGAGATCCCAGAAAGGTCTCACGACAACCGGCCAGTTAGCTTCTTTCAACAGTTTGATTTGGCTACAGCCACTATGGCACATTCAAGACGAAGGGTACTGGTCCTAATTCCCACCCTTACCTTGGTACATGTAGCCTCGTAAAAACAAATTACAACGATTCAAACAGCCCAAAATCAGATTCACACTGCAAGCATTCAACTTCGTAAAGGTTAAGCAATCGAAAAACTTTGACGGCTAACTCTTGAGTAAAAGAACCACTCGCACAAACCCTAGAACTCGAAAGAAAGAAGAAATTGGACGCGGCGCAGATACCACTACGGCCCTTAGTAATTTGCCTCTATTTATAGTAATAGTAATATAGGGGAGGAAAGATCACGGCCGTTCATCTTCAGCGGCATGATGGACTCTTATTTTTCATTCAGAAATGGACAATCAATCGCACGCCCACCTTAGCAAAATCAAATAATTTAATTTTCATAAATATTTAATCAATCAGCCCTCTTGACACTAATTTTTTTTTTCTTCCCCAGCTCCCTCTGAGTAAGAAAGTTGTAGTAGTATTCAAAAGGATTGAAAATAGAGTATAGAATTAAAAAAACAAAAAAGAAGGTATGTTCACATGTTGGTATAATTCCCAGTGTATTTTGTTTGTATCTATATCTTTTGTATATGACAGGAATTATTAAAAAATAAAACAGAAAATATGTTCTAAAATAGTTGCTTCAACATCATATTTTCAATTAAATAATAAAAAAAAATCATAGTTTTACAGTCTTCTCATATACATTACAAGGAATGAATACAGTAGAGAGTTCATCAGGCCGAAAGTAGCATCAGTATAATTGATCGGGGTTTTCTTTGCTGCGGATGAGAGGAACCCCGTCTTCCCTCCATATTATGCGATCTTCACACAGAGCCTCTACAACCTCTACATATAATTGGTGCTCCTGAAATTGGGTATAATAAAACCTTAAATGAATGCTTCTCTTCCCCGGAATAAAAGGCTCTTTTTTGAAATTCCTTTACCTCCTTAAGGACCCTTGCAGCCAATTCCTCTGCAGTGTCATTAGCAAGCACAGGGACAACATGCTGGGCAAGGATTCGCCCTGTGTCGTAGTGTTCATCCACAATGTGGATTGTTGGACCTGAATATCTAACCAGACACACCAAAATGAAAAACAGATAAATAGCCAATTACCAAGTATGTGTTGTGACTAGCATACCTTGCTCCAGAAGCAATTACAGCTCTGTGCACCTTCATACCATAGTAGCCCTTGCCTCCAAAAGCTGGAAGAAGTGATGGATGAATATTTATTATGGAACTTTCATATGCTCGGATCAATTCCGCTGGTATAAGTTTAAGGTATCCAGCCAGAAGAACAAAATCGACCTCCAATCCCCTGATGAAGATAATTAATGAAACACATCTTAATAATACAACTGTGTTTCTATGCACAACATGATCGCTCGATTCACTTCTTTGTCCCCCTTTTGAAGATTTTTTCTTCTTCTTTCTAGGGACATTCTTTGTGTTTCCATTTTTTCAGTAGAGCATCCATTCATTATATTTTAAAAATAAATACAAAGAAACTTCTCTAAGAAAGTTGAAACTTTTTGTTGTGTTTTTTAAGATTAAAACATTCCTAAGAACCAATTTAGAAGATATTCTTTCATCAACTGTAGAGTGTCCTGTGTTTCGCACAATTGAATGACAACCTTCATATTTGTTTATCACAAGCCATTACCAGAAAATAAATAATTATCTTCTTCATTTTGAAAGCATATGCCATAGGCAAAATATCAAGCAGAAAGTTCCCATAAATATTTTTAAGAAAAAGTTTCTTCATATGATAAGTAGCAATTAAGTGTAAACCGCCAGATAGTTCCAAGATTTTTCACAACCCTAGCAGAAAGTTCCCATACTCATATGAACGAGATCTAGATAAAAATCAAATGCAAGTATGAAAATATAATTAAAGCGTCTTGCCTCAGTATATTAACAAGGTCACTAGGGGACAGTCCATTAGAGTCATCCTTTGCTGCAGGATACAAGACAACTGGGATGCCATTATTTCTGGCATACGCTGCACCTCCACACTCTGACATTAAGTGGAAAAAAAAAGAAAGAACAGAAAAATTTAGTAAAGTAAACTATTTAGGAATGTAATAGAAGGGGAAATATCTTGGACCCCCTTCACCAATCTACATCTCCCAAACTCTCCTCCGTTCTTACTCTCTCCATCTACTCAAATTACTAAGCATACCAAACATAATCGAAGACAGTGTAAACATTACATTTACACCCATTATTACTCCTTCAGAAAAAGAGAAAATGATACTCCTTATGTTTGTCCCTTTACCCCTACCAAAACATACCCTGAAAGGTAAATGATAATCTAGTTCCAACTCCCAAGTTGGCGATGTTTCAGAGAAGCGCAATTAGCAGTCAACTTACGGAGAAAAGGCTTCTTCCAGTTATAGACATGGGTATTATCAAGTAATTACCAGCTAAAATTGATGCATGAAAATATGCATCTGGAAAACCAACTATCGTTAAAGCATCTTCGATGATAACACAGACACAATGTAATTTAGTTTCAGCTGACGCTCGTGCACATCTCACGAGCTAGGTACTGCCTATTAGAATAAACAGTGAAACAAGGGCTAAAAAGAAACCAAAATCGTGTCAACTCAAGAAAAGAAAAAAAAAAATTGCAATGCAGCACTTTCGAATTAGTTGCACAGATTTTGGACCTTCTCATAATACCACTTTCGAATTATCAAGTGATCAAGAGACTAGAAAGAGGGTCTTGAAGTAAAGCATACCACTTCTATTTGTAACCAATACAACAACGTCTCCGTGAACTGAGCCGCGAAGTGACGCCTCATGAATTGAACGGAAGTTCGATCCTCCACCAGAGACAAAAATAGCCAGCTTCTTTCGTCTCACCTGATCTCTTATCTCGTCACCTTCAGAGCCAACAATCCCCACTTGTTCTGCATTACTCCTGTATTCCGTTCTGTTTCGGGAGCATGCTTTGTATGAGATAGAATTACAGACAACAAGTGAAACCCACTTCTGGGACTGGTACTGAACAAAGCGGTAAGAGGACAGAGAGGGCGAAGGAGGTAACTTAAATATTGAAGTTTTTCCAACTCGAATTGAGGGCACTGCTGGTTTTGGACAAAACCCAGAAATGATGTTCTGAGCCTCCATAGAAATTTCAAAAATTTAAGGTTGTTGAGGTGGTACTGGTATCGGCTCTCAATTCCCTATCAGCAACAATAAACAAATGTTAAGCAGGAAATTTTTTCCGCTTGGTTTAATGGAATATTCAAGCTTCAATAGAATATAAAATCCTACAAAATTTCTGATTTGGCGGTAGTTCTACTGAGTCAGACAACTCATTGGCATGGGGTGGAGCCAATTAGTTGGAGTTAGAATTTGCAGAGTATAAGCCACAGAAAGGGGAAGTTCTCCCAATCAAGCTATAGTTCCATAAGTAAAATTGGAGGAGAGCTCCCCGTAAAAGAAAAGACAGTCACAATTCACAACTCAC
This sequence comes from Bauhinia variegata, assembly GCA_022379115.2. Taxonomy (NCBI): domain Eukaryota; kingdom Viridiplantae; phylum Streptophyta; class Magnoliopsida; order Fabales; family Fabaceae; genus Bauhinia; species Bauhinia variegata. Next base: position 2,581,596 of record CM039438.1, on the reverse strand, counting down.
AAAAACAGCTCCAAAACAGCCGCTTAGGGCTGTGATCAAAAAGGAAGAAGGCGGGGAAGGCGTTGCTTGGGCCAAAGAGTCCATCTTCTGATAGTTATCTCAATGGGCCTCCAGTCAGTTGAGTAGCGTTAGGTTACTAAATTAATTAATTTTGAGGGGAAAAACATAACATATTGTAATTTGTTACAAAAGATTCAAGGTTGGTGCATGTCTGGTAATCAAAGCATGCGATGTTTAATTTTGGTAATTTAGTTTTTTTTTTTTTTTGGTCGTAGGTATGTTTTTGGGGCTTGCCACGAATTTAGATGCATAAATGTAATCATACCTTGTAATTATCATAGAATTATCTCATTATTCTTTTTTAGAGTCCTGAATCATGAGTTTAATTTCTCCAAAACTATTGGTATTGTTTTGTGCCAAGTTTCCATTACCAAACATTAAGAGCCCAATTGAGCTCGTTATTTTTTTTTTAAGAAAAAAAGAAAGAAAGAAAAAAGAATCCAATTGAACTATGATTTGATTCCTTACATAACAACACATTTTCCCTACATTTATCATAAAAAAAATAAAAAAATCCATGCAAACAAGAACATCATTCTATCCTAAAAGTTTAATTGGCAATAACTTAATATATTTGTAAACTTGTCACTTATTTAAGTGTTTTTTTTTTTGTTGGAAAAATCAATGTGAAAACACCTCTCGATTGAACTTCTTTAACCTTACGTTGACCGAAGTCAATGGGAAGTACACATTGTGGACGCTCCTGATTCACTACAGCTATAGCAAGCAAATTGAATGCCGCATCGGAACTCTCCGATATAACCCAATCTTGGAAACTGTAAAACGCAGCTAGAAGACATTTGTCTTGTAAACGCAGAGACAAAGAAAGGGTTTTTTTCACAAAGAGAGAGACAGACAGGGAAAGAATTTCAATTTTATCAAAAAATTTCCATGAAATTTTCTTATTTTTGATCTATATTATATTAACGCGGATCGAATCGGACGCCCAGTGAATCGCCATCGCGTCAGCACCCCAGATCTGCTGCGCGGCGATTCATGGAGGGAGTTGGGGCCCGACTCGGGCGCTCCTCGACTCGGTATGGACCGGCCACGGTGTTCAGTGGACCGGTGAGGAAGTGGAAGAAGAAATGGGTCCACGTATCGCCCTCAGCTGCTTCCTCTAATAACAATCACGCTCAGAATCACAATGGTACTACTAACGGTAATAATAACGGTTCGCATCTCGTGCTTTACAAGTGGACCCCAATTACGCAAAGCCAGAACAACAATACTAACGCCAACAACAACAATATTGCTGATAATAGTAACTCTGGCAAGGAGGACGGAGGGCCACTACCACCGGAAGAGCCACCACGCCGGAAATTCAAATACGTTCCGGTATTTGATGTCACTGCACTCCTTTTTTGTGTTCCCCCAACCGTTAAGTGTTTACATTGTACGGCATGATTAGTTTTTCTTTGGGATTTTGATTTTGGTGGTAGGTGAGGGGGAAGGGTTATTTCACAGGATGATATCTGTCTATGTGGCTTACTGTTAAGTCCGGGCTCTGTCTGACTAGGTAGATGCTTGGATTTTGTGTTTTCCTGAGCTTAACTGGTTTGGGATTTTTCTTGAATGAACTGAGACTAGCTAGTAAAAGTTTTGTGCTAAGGAATGGGAAAACTAAATAAAGAATAATTTTGAAGCACGCCTGTTATAACTGAGTGTTTGAGCTGGGCTTGTGGGATAAGAGAATAGCATGTAGAATGATGTTGTTGGTTGACTTTGGTTTGTAATTAATATCCAGTAGTTGGTTGCTTTGACTCCAGGATGCATTATACTAGATTGAATTTAGTTTCTTAAGGTTTATAGCTTTCATAATTCCAGAATAACATCAAGAAGTGTTTGAATGATAATGGTAATGTGTAACAAGAGAAGACATTATTTCTGTGTATATTCATCAATGATTAGGCCTTATTTTGCCGCCTGTTAATCACCAAAGCTACTCAGATATAAGAGAAACAAGACTACTTTGGGATTGCTTTTATTCCCCATATTCGCGTGCCAGAACTCGAGGTTGAGGTTCTAGACACGAATAGAAGTTATAAAGATCATAGAGCAAATAATTACATCCTGAATTTTGCAGAACCTTCCTATTTTTACTGAATATATTATTTTTATCCAAGGGCACCGTCAAAAATGGGGGTAGGGAAGTTTTAAGCCATATAAGATGCTAGTTACATTTATTTGCAGGTTATATTTACAGTTCAGTCAATTCTTTTATCTATATTATTCTCAAAATTTTCAAATTGGAAAGTAACATGGTTTTAACAGGCAAGCTTATTTCGCAATGGCTAAACTTGAATGTCTTGTGGACTAGAATTTGCTGATACATTGTTTAATTCTGTGTCGATTGTTCCCAGTTATGAACATTTTTTGTTCCCTTATTTCTCAAATAGGCTGTATCTTTAAAGTTCTTTTCTGTTCCTTGTGTTTGTCGTTTGTGCTGTGTGAGAAAGAGAGCATTTGAATCTCTCGAGACAGAATGTTGTGAATTAAGAATGCAGTGACAAAGGAAGGAAGGAGAGAAGTGTGGTTGTCACAAAGTTGATTAAGGAGTGTTGTATTTGATATTATGACGTGGTTTTGTGATCTTGAATTATAATTTCTCGTTTCATGGCATCTTCAAAATCACATCACTTGAGTTATATCTTTGGTAACCTACTTTTATGTTCCTTCTGATCAATCTTGGCGGATGATATTAAATTAACGTCTTTTCTGTTTATTGGTAATGAGTACTGGGAATGCATTATCATGTGGAGTGTCTGATGATGCAGATTGCTGTACTAGAGGAACAGAAAAATGAGGCCGCAGAAAATGAAGGTGCTGAGATAGCTGAAGATGAAGCTAAAACAATTGATGCTGACCCAGGTGCAGCAGAACCAACTCGCAAGGGCGAGACTTTGGATGAAAAGCCTGACATAAATGATGTCCCAGTGGAAGAAAGACAGGTAACCTATACTCACCTATTTCATTTATTTCAAGTTTCTTTCCATATTTCTAGAGGGGATAGGCAGCAACTGGCAGCCAGAAGGGGCTTTTTCTGCTGTTGAATTTTATAATGATGATTCTCATCTATCACCTTGGACTTCCCTGTAGTGAGATTTTATTATGTTTGTTTTACATCTAATATCGACTTTGGCTTTTCGTTTTTGTCCCAGAATAACATTAAGGTAGTCCGACAAGATCTGAATGAAACCACATTGGATTTAAGTTTGGGCTTGACAGCTCACGATGATGAACGCGATTCTGGTTCAAAAACTAATCAGACTAGAGATGGCCAGTAGCACAGGGTGTCCTCTGGTACCTCTGAAACACAAAGTGGTGGTTAGGGGCCGCATGCAGTTCTCGGCATACTGAGAGAACTTAAAAGAAATAGTCTTTATGTTTGTCTCGCGGCTTTCTGTCGGCGTGTTCTTAGGGCGGAATATTGTTATGGCATATGCCATTCCTATTAATGTTCTTTGTTTGAGTGTCCTTCCAAGGCTGACTGTAATTGTACTGTAGGAACAGATAGCGTACATTTTTCCATTCGCTGGAGGGCTCATTGTTTTTCCCAAGATTTTTACTGACACAGGACATTCTGGAATTACAAACTATATGTAGTGGGGTTGAATTTTTGTTAGTTTAAATGAAAAGTTGTGATGGAACAATAGTTTTGTTCTCATTTCTTTTGCGTATTGCTCAAGTTATCTTGTTGTGAAGATTCTCCCAATTTAGGCGATCTTTTGGAATCTGTGCAACCAATTTCTTATGCATTCAGTGCAATTATCTATGTGACAAATTGAAAATATCCCACTAACGGCAGTTATTGTTTATTAGTTCATCGTAGAGGAGGATTCTCCCAATTTGTGCATATTTAAAGTGCTCCTTTTTTTCCCTACATTTTCATGCTCCTACTAGCAACATAGCTTAACGCCATCTTTGTGTCTGATTTTCTTTAGCGTAGCCACTCGAAGAGTCATTTAACACATATCCTTCGTATCTGATGCTTTACCAGCACTAAAGTTTTAATCTTGATGAGAAGCATGGTCTAATAATTGTAATTGGTTGAAGACCCATGATTATTGAAAAGGCCAATCAGGGACATGTGGCATTCAGTTGGCCGAAGTCCCTCATTCTACGGTTACAATCATATAAAGTAGTAAATATACAAAAATGAAAATGGTAGAACAGCTGAAGGCTTCCCAAGAATTCCATTAATGAACTACACATCAATTCAATTAACTGTCCAAAAGCAGGAATACAAACTGGAAAATTCAGTCACAGTACGCAAGGCAGTTTGGATTCTGAAAAATCTTCGTCATCATTCCTTTGCCACAGCGGTATTCGCTTCAGAGGCATAGTCATGCCTGAAAAAAGAAAAGCCAGAAATCAATACCTGTATCATGGAGACGCACATTCGGAAGCAAAAAAGTCTGAATTTAAAACCTCCACAAACAAGCTCTTCATGCCTTTTTTCTTTTAAGAAAAAAAAAAAAAATGTAAACAGAGATTGCGTAGGCACCGATAGACGCAAGCTGCTGAGAAGTCAAAGCAAACTGCCTGGATGGTGACATTTTGATGTTTGAGAAGGGGTTTCGTAAAAGGCCGGATAATATGCCATTTCACTCTTCTCCCCTTCTCAATCAAATCCAAGCAAATTGCAGAAGAAAAAGAGCATAACAAACAGAAAAAGAGATGTGAGAAGCTCGGTAAGCAGATTTGTCGACAGAGAACCCAGAAAGGCCTCACAACAACCGGCCAGTTAGCTTCTTTCAATAGTTTGATTTGGCTACAGCCGCTATGGCACATTCAAGATGAAGGGTATTGATTCTACTTCCCACCCTTACCTTGGTACATGTAGCCTTGTAAAACTAATTTCAAACATTCAAATAACCCTAAATCAGATTCACACTACAAAAGTGTTCAATTTTGTAAAGGTTAAGCCCTCTTGAGTTTTGACACCAAATGCATTTTTCTCCTTCCCCGGCTCCCTTTTATAGTAGTTTTATTTGTATAGAGGAAAGCTTGGAGTAGCATTTGAAAAGATCGAAAACTGACTAGACCATAAGAGTTATAAACAATTAAATCAAATCAAATTTACTGGACTCTCAAGAAAGAAAAAGTACCAATCTTTGGTAGCAAACTAAATACATAATAATCAAATATAACTTACCGCAATTTACGTGTGAGTTGGTAAATGCCTGTCCCAGCCATGGCGATGTTTACACTAAATAGGTTCCAATTTTTCTGCAACAAAGATTGCCACACGTTAATCGTATGAAATTTTCTCTCGATTCTCGCACAGGAACGTGAAAGAAAACTATACTCCATCTCAAATAAAAAAAAAATTCAAACTAGAAACGGTCAATGTACTCAGAAAAAGGACCCGCGAAGTCACATAACATTTCCTACTCTAAATTCCTTGCCACAGAAAAGTAATTCTGTAGATCAATATGTTAGCTGAGGGATTAGAATACTTTGGCAACTATTTGGAGAAATAAATGCATGCCTGAGAGAGCTCTACTACTTATTTCATAGCACATTCAGTGAAAGAGAGGAAGCTAAGATTGAATTCCAGGTCGCATGTTATAAACTAACAAATCAGAGGCTAATTGGTATCACCTTGCATAAAAAACTTGTGCATGTAAGAAGGAAAATAAAGGAAGTGCACAGAGGAGCTAAAATGCTAATATCCAATTACAAAGACGATTTAAAAGTTTAAACTGAGGCCACTTTTACATAATTAATTCCTAACCTGCTGACAGCAAGCTGTCTCACTAACATCAAACTTACCGGAGTTATTACGGTGCTGTAACGTGACCAGATAACTCCAGTGCATGTAACCGCTGGGTAGAAAAGAATTGGAGTCAGCCATGTACAAGGAAAAGCATTAAATCTATAACTCGGAAAAGGGAGCACCCCATTTTGTGTCACAGAGTCAGATTAATTCTTTATTTTAAAAGAATATATCTTAAAACAACCCACAATTCCTGTTTTAAGAAAAATTAGACAAGCCTACACCTGTGTGCATTAAGGTGTATGCATGGATGAGTGTCTGTGCGTGTGTAAGCAAAAAAGAGACAGGGAGAGTATAATAGGCCCATGATGGTAAAAAGTAAATGCAGCAGAATATGAAAATGCCCACCTATTTGCTGAGGATAGGAAAGTTTCTCGGGAGGCTTAGAAAAATCCGCAATATTGGCTATGCTGATGCCCCACTTAAATGTAGGCGCCCAGAAGTGAACTGCATAGTTATGCATTAGCATACAGGTTGATAGTAATAATAATGTCAACACCAAAATTGGTGCACCATATAAGAGATGACAATGTGATGAAAATTAGTGGAAAATTAACTCCTTTCACTTGTAAAATACAATCTACTAAAGTATTGACAATTTGAGTAAGAGGCATTCAACTTTTAGTGCTACTCAAGCAATTCTTCCATTGAGATTAAGAACTTTTTGATTGGTAAACTAACGTTCCAACTTTTTTCTCTTTTGGATGGCCAGACTGCATTATGGGATTTATCTTTCTGGCCAAAAATGCAAGATTCATCACCTTTACCTTTCTATCTGGTTTTCATATCTTAACAAAATCCAAATTCAAGTTTCATTGCATTATGTAATTGTATGCTACATACTAATAGGAACTGTCTCGCACTACTTACCCGCAAAAATCCTAAAAGCATTATATATAAAAGAGAGCACTGTTTTCAGGCAATGTTCATAGCCCCTAAAATAGTATGTCTGTTGCAGTAAGTGTGAGTTCTTGGAGATCGAGTGTTTACAGCTTACCCCCTAAATTAATTCCTAACTCATACAAGCCTACCCCTTCCCCACAAGAAAAACAAAGGAGGCGTTCAAAAAGCCTCTTCACCACTTTTAAAGGTCATACTTAAAGGCGTCATACTCCTAGTTCACTACAATCAAATATATATGTTGATTGGTGTCTTAACACTTGAATCTAGCCTCTGCTAAGACCATCTTGTACCTCAGTAGTTGAATAGGACATATACCTCTTAATTAACTTCCGTCATATTGCTAGCTTATCCATCAATCAAGGCATGCTGCCAGTTCCAATATTTCCCTTTTATGGTTCTTCAGTTTTTCTAACAGCTAGTCCATCAACATAACTTCGATTTCGAAAGGAACAATTATAACACAATATCCCGACAATTCTGGATATCTATTTAAATTTAGGTGGCAACTCACACCCAAAATAAGACCCAATTTAAGTGAATCTGCGTTTCGAAATAAGACAAAGTCCAAGCATTCATCCATAAAATGAGAAGGGGAGGGAGCGGGAAAGCCTGAGCAAGCAAATCTGAAGGTGCAAATTTATATATCTGCTAATACATATGACATCTGAACAAATCAGAAATTTCATCGCAGCCCTTATCCTTATCGAACAATCGAGAGCATGTTATATTAAGAAAATGATAAACATAACACAGAAACGCAAGGATACAAAGGAACATCCTTGTAGTCGAATGATAAGAGAGCTAACTCACTAGTTTTTGGACCAGCTGGGTGATTCCACAGAGCTTGAAGCTTCGCAGAAGCCATGAATTCTTTCCGATTCTGCTCTAGCGTTCTGGTCAATCAAAGGCGAAAGAGGTTTTCAGCTACCCTTATACGGGCATGGAGAAGAGAAAGCAAATAACCAAAGTTACCAAACAATGGGTGGTGGTCCACTCAAAAACGAGCTGCCAATGAAAGTGCTCCACGTAGTTTTGACAAGGTCAGAGCACCATTCGCAAATTTTTGACTTTGAGATATTAGGGAGAAATTAGTAAAATCGTAATAACACAAGGAAAAAATACGCACCAGGCCAAAAGTGGTAGCTTGCTGCTCAAAGAAACACTGTCACTGATATTATCTCCGCCGTGCCTCCGTTGCTAATCCACTCTTTACCGGTTTCCAATTACCCTGAGCGGCTGAGCCACTTGTCATTCTGTCCAAGCTCCCAATGCGATCTGGTAAGATTCACATAAAGTTCTATCCTTCTTAACCTTGCCATAATCATCTGGCGTTCGTGACTGCTCTTTGCTCTCTCTCGAAACTGGTTGCAATTTCAACAATTTTTTTTAATCAAAGGTCTCAAGGAAGTAGAGTCCATGGATTCACAGGGCCAGACGAGTTCTCTGCAGCGACTTCAGAATGTGGAAAAGGTAACAGTTTTAGAAAGCATTTGGAATCAAAATCAGGAGTGAGAGTCCTATGCACTTATTTCGATTGGTTTATTTTATGATATACAGCGAATTGTCAAGGTTTTGGAGCTCGCTGGAGGAGTCGTGGATGAGCTTGCAAGTCCCACTGTTCCTAGGAAAGATGTAGTCCAAAATCAGTCTCGAATTCACGCAATTAATAGAGGTCCTTCTCTTTCCTAGTTCAGAATTCTTCTTTTTATTGATTCTCCTATGCATTTAAATTAAGGGGTTGGTAACTGAACCAGTACAACATTACTGATTAAAGTGCTCTTCCATTAAAAACATATAACATATAATGATTAGTTCCAAAGAAAACAAGCAATTTCTTCTTGAGGGATCAGAGTTTATGCATCTTACACTAATCTTGTTAACACCCATGTCATTACCTGTAACCAGCTTATCTCTGAGCTAAATTCTGAACCCTTGAATCTGTGATCTCGTATCTGTCTATTGCCTTTCTGGTTTCTGCCATTGTAGCGGTTTATGAAACCTATTGCCCATAATTTTTTTAATTTCGTCTAATTAAGTGCACATTCTGTATTTATTCTCACTGTTATGAGAAAGATCACCATCAATGAAAAATTGACATTTGCATTGGCATTCTAATTTGGCACACATTCTGTTTCTTCTCAATTGCAACCTAAAACTATGGCTGGACTCTATAGTTCTCTGGGGTATTAAATAGTGGAAGTTTAGAACTTGTGATGCACGGACTCTATGCTCTGAATTTGGTCTGTCATTTTGATTTGGCTCTGATAAAATGCAGTGCTCTAAATTTTGTCAAATTCTCTACTTGTCTGTTCTGTGATCTTTTAGGACATCCAAGTGGCTTTGCGTGATGAAATAAAAAGTGCTTGTGAGTATCGTCCATTTGAGAAATGCGATTACTGGGTCAAGAATAACCAATGAGATCTGTTTCAAGAAACTGGAATTGGTTTTGTCACAGCTGGATGGAATGAAACAGAGTACAGATGAATGTCATGCAGCAGTCTGAAGATGATGTATCTTTCTCGTTCCCTGGAGAAGCTTCAGATGAATGTCATGGAGGGATTTTCCCTTACGGATGGAGTATTACTTTGTCATGTGTAGATTGTATATTGATGGAAAATGATAGCTCACCATGTATTATTTGAGAAATTTGATTGAATTACCAAATTGGGAAGATGAATCCACATAGACACGCCTTGGACGGCCCGAGATGAAGCTCATGCTACTGATAAAGCCGATTTACTAAGTTGTGCTGCTTCGTTTGTGTTACTGTCCCAGTAGATTCCCCTTTTGGAGAAGCAGACTTCATGGCTCGAAGCTTTGTTCTGTGGCTTCATGATCTGGGTGACCCTGGCCGGCCAACGAACCCATCAGGACTTTCTTCACCTCTCCCGAGTTCAGAAACACCTAATGGTCTATTTCAATTATCATCAATTTTCTGTTTAGCAAATGACTTATAACTTTCAGCCTTGGGATTTTAGAGGTAATGGTGATTACTTTTTATCCCTTCAGGATAATGTTGCTTTCGATCTTATCAATTATGTTGGAAAATATTTTGCTTTGTGTTTGGCTGGATTCTCCAAAAGATGAACGATAATGAGCAAGGAAATAATTGCTGGCACAAATCCTACCCATGTATTTGTCTGCGGGTTCAGTTAAGGAGGTCTCCCTTCCTATCAATGTCTCTTTATTTGTGCGCATGCCATAAACATCTTCTCATTATATTTTTTCCATGATTGCTATATCTATTTGATGGTTAACAATTATTGTATACTATCATTGATGAAACCCGTGTTGTTATTGAACTATAAATTATTTTCTTATCCATGAAGCCACTTAAACAAACAAATACAAGTGCTCCCAGAGCATTGCGAATTTCTTCTTTACCAAAACTACAAGTGCCTTTGACTGTGAGTCATGGATCAAGATCAAGACTCGCCTACAGAACTCTTGTTTGAGATGTTTGGTCATGCGATGTCTGGTTGTTAAAGAATTATTCATACTCATTCGCAAAAGATAAAGAAGAAAATAGGGTTATCACTACTACATTGAGTATTTATGATAATTCTTAACGAAGGTGGAGAATTTAACCCTCACGAACACAGTATTTCACTTTTCCTCACTACTTTAACCAAAACTTTTTTGTTAGTTAAGAATTATTCATACTCACCGGTCTTGATTAATCATTATGAGGTTTCCTCATCTTTTGTGCTGAAATTAAGGGGTTGTGTTCCCCCCAGTTGGAGCCACTTGTACGCAAATTTAGAATCTTGGTGAGAGTTGAGTTTGCAAATAATTTTATTATGCAGGGTGGTAAAAAATTAAAATTCAATAAATTTTTAATTGTTCCATCCATTTAAACGCATCGTTTTGAAATGGGAAATTGGTGTTTTAATTTTACAGCATCAAGTAATTAAAAACGAAAAAGTTAGCATGTGGGAGATGTCAGTAAGGTGATTCCTTTTTGACATGTAGTGGCAACTTGTATAGAAAAAGCCATAATGTTTTACCCATCATAACATTGATTTTGGGTTACTTGTATCTCTGGTGGGACCAATTCCAACCCTTATTTCATCCCTCATCCATCGGACCAAACCAAGGTTCCCTCAATAAAACACCCAATGCTCCTTACCTAGTTTCTAATAAATCAAACACAGAACAGCCACTGTCAGAGGTTTATCTCACCACAATCAGCATCCTATGAATGATTCGTTAAGACTTCAATTTTTAGTAACTTGTTTTGGACCTCCTTTTCCTTTTTCAAAGTGCTAACTTGAATCCTCATCCTAAATTTGTTCAGCTTGAAATCTCTCCTTAAATACAACATTTCTATCAGTTTATCTCTTATTATCTATTTGAGGGTGCAATGACAATTTCAGTCACTCTTAATATGATTCGTTCTTACATTTATTTGATAAATCGTGATCCAACCAATCAACGATAAATAAATATATAAAATAAATCATGATCCACATAAAATAAAATAAAAAGCCATATTATAGTCCAAAGAAATGACACCAAATACTTAACGACGTCGTACTTGCAGAGCATAGCATGAATAGAATGACCCGGAGAGAGAGTGTTTAAATTAAGACCAGACAGACAGGGACCGATCATTGGCAATGGGTCCCATTAAATCAATGAACTAATCACAACTGTGCAACGTATGCGATTCGCTAACTCTGATAAGTGAGACTAAGTCTGTATCAGTTGCAGCAAGTCCCGCGTCGCACGTGAACACTCCCCAATGAAACCCCGATATACGTCGCCAACTCCATCCGAATGCTCTCTCAGAATAAAACCTCATCGGCCATTCAAAGTCCAAAGCTTTCCCTTTTCTCCCCTGTTTCTCTCGGGTCTCATTTCCAATTTCTCCGAGACATTCGTCGAGCATGAAGAAGCTCTACCGAAAGGGCACGGTTCATCCGTCGCCGCCGATCATCTCCGACCAGCTGTCCTTCCTCCCGGCCACCATCCTCACCCTCACGGCGGCGCTGTCGCCGGAAGACAGGGAAGTGCTAGCTTATCTTCTTTCTTGCTCGTCAAACAACACGACCCCCGCTTTCATCAACTTTTCTGGAAACCCCCGTCGAAACACCACCAAAACCGGCGTCGCAAAAGGTGATCACCCACCTTTGTTCGACTGCAGCTGTTTTAGATGCTATAAGAGCTACTGGGTCAGGTGGGACTCGTCGCCGAATCGTCAGCTGATACACGAAATCATCGATGCTTTTGAGGATTGGTTAGCGCAGAATAGCAAAGGTGGAAAGAACAGGAAGGAGAAAAGGAATAAGAAGAATCGTTCGGGTGAGTTGAAACCCTCCGAGTTAACGAGTTCTGGGAATAACGAGTTGGATGAAGCGGAATTGGTGGGTGAGAGTAGCAGTAATTGTGTTGACGGGGCTGGTGAAGATGATGGGGATGTAAATGAAGAGAAAGGGTCTGTGAGAAGGTTTGTGAGTTTCATTGGAGAAAGGATTTGGAGTGTTTGGGGCCAGTGAAAATTATTGAACTTTCCAGGAACATTGAAGAAATGAAAGATTAAGAAGGAGAAGAAAGGTGGGTTTAATCCATGTATTAGCATTTCTTCCTTAATTTTCAAGTTTTTGCTTTTCTTTCTTTTTGTACATTACTTACTATCTTGCAATGTATAAAATGGAATGGAAATGGAAGATTTTGTTCTTCTGTGCCACAGGAATTAGCCTTATTATTACTATATGTCAATCAAATCATCAATATTGGTCCACTTTTTTTTTTTTTCCTATTTTTAACCAAAATGGTCTCTTAATTTCTCTCTTGAATTGAGCCGGAAATTAACAGGAAATGTCTTTTTTCCTTTATTTGTGTAGAGAATTCAGCTGTGTAGAATTGTTTTCAGTGAAATAAATCCCTTTGTTAGACTGTAGAAGTATCTGTTGATTGAGCAATTTTGGGGTAAATATGGTAAATTTGCTCTATTTGACCAAACCCTAGGAAGACATTGTTTTCTTAGTTCACAAGTTTATTCTCAAATTTTGTTGGATAAGAAATCCAGGTTTCTTCTGGGAAGGTATTTGCGACGTTTTCAAATTAATTATGTTGTCAGTATTTGTGCACTCATAGGTCTTTTCCTCTTTTTAAGTCATTAGCATTCGTCAATAAATTCTTTTTCTACCTCTAGCATTTTTCAATTATTACCATTTTATTGAACCATGAAAAAACAACATTTTTTTTTTTTGTCTTGAAATGTTGTTGACGGGATTAGTGTAAGAACTACCACTAAAAATTAATATTGCATCAGGTAAAAAAAAAAAATCATGATTATATCACATATCAACCTAAGACTATGATTCTACTTCAAGTGTTGGCTTCGTATCTACATGGATTTTGTTCAAAGTTACACTTGCATTGATTTTGGGAAGAGTGACATCGCGCTACAGTGCCTGCAACGACGTCGTTTTATGCACAAGTGACATGAAAACTCCTTTGTCTCTAAATTTTGACTGGGCAAAGAGTTCCTTGATGTTGTCCAGTTGTTGCATATGGATTAGTCAAAAATTCGTTCCCCCAACTACCTCGCCGCCGATTTACTGCGTTTCAACGGCGCGACAGTGTCAATGGATGCCACCTTTGGAACTAGAAAATATTTAAGGTTGATTGCCTGATTAAGATGGTCTGATAAAAATTTTAATTTAGGAAAAAACAAATAAGGGATGGGGATGGGGATGTTGTCGCGTAGAAGGAGGTCGGCAAAAGCGGGGCTTCGATTAAAGCCATGGCGACGAAGAAATTGAAAAGCGCCACTAGTGAGTTGAGTCCAAAATCTTCTTCCACTGTTCTCTATGCGATGGGGCATTTATTCTTTCTAGATAAATTACTAGTATCATTTTTTTCACGTAATTATACGATCTTTCTTCTATTTTAACCTTAATTCAAGTAAGATTTTCTACTTATAAATATATATTTGTTCATCACATTTAGTAGTAGTGACGAATCATGCGTTTTCTACTTCAAATTCTATAAAATTAAACTCTTTTTATTATTATTATTAGCATAGCGATGACGCACAAGAACAAAGCAGTCTTTCTCGATGAAATATCAACTTAATTTTTTTTATTCGCCTCTACCTAGACTTTATAAATTAGTATTTAGATATTTATGCTCATATTTCAATAAATATAAAGATTCTTCTAAATTATTCTTACAATTTTTTATCTTTTTTGAAGATGCCGATGCCATTAAAATAAATGGTAGTATAACGGATAATAATTTTTGATAAAATAATTTTTAATTGTGGCGTGTTGAAGGAATAATTTTTTAGTTATCCTAGATTTTGTTTTTTTGCTCTGATTTCTATAAAATCTATCTCGTAAAGAATTTATATACGTGAATGTCTTCATTTTTTTTAACATGCATGATTGCATGTGATGTGTTTGGCGTAGGCAACTTTTGCAAAAACTCTTGTGATCCAAATAGTATTAACCTTTTTCTTTTATTGACTTTAACCACGTACCTAACCTAATCATATCATATCTCCCACTTACTTAAACACTTTTGTTTTGACTGCATGTGCCCAATTCCCAGCTACTATCGATTAAGTCAAACAGAGAAGGCTTTGTTGATTAAAGTAAATGGAAGAAGAGACCAAGTGTACTACTACCTATTGTATATATTTTAATGTTAGTCTTGGTTAAATTAAGATGCTGATGGATTCTTTCTGAAAATCCTATGTATTTGAAAACTTGTGAAATTTTGCAGCCCATGTTTCTATCAATTACTAGGTCTTTCTCTAGGTGAGGGACACATATAAAATAATTTTTTAAAATTAAATGAAGAGGCACGCATGGTATCTTTGATTTTGAAATCAGCATCTGCCTCCTTTGTGTTATGAGAAATATTGAAAAGAAGGGACAATCTCCTCAACCCTCTAACCCTAGCTAGCTAGGCACATATTCCATTTTCCACACCTTTCTATGCAATCTATCTATTGGTAATAATCTATTTCCATCTACCACCTAATCACCGTCCACGTGTCGCTCTTGGCTGTACGCAGTGGCATGGGAAGAAAATCTTCTACCCCATTCTTATCCTGTAAAACAGTGATTAATTTGACCATAATAAAACACTGAGATATCTTGACTTAGTTGGTTGATGTATTAAACACTGGGACATGACAAGAGAGTCCGTTTAATTAAGGGAATGATTTTATAATTATTTCAAAACAAAACTTTTTTCTTAACTAGTTGACAAAATGCCATGCATGGGATGATTTGGATATATTTCCTCTAGACGGAGACATGGAGAAGAAATAAAATCAAGGTGGCAGTCTTAGTACGAAAAGTTGGAAATCAAAAAGTGGATATTGAATTAATTAATTAATTAAATGAGAAGCGTGGACTCAAGGTAGTTGATGAAGAAGTGGATAATTAATTTTGATGGTCCATTTGTGAAAAAAACTAAAACTAAATATAATGAATGGCCAGCATTGGAGTGCCTGTCTTTTGTTTCTTCATTAATTTGTCAAGTTGGAAGATTGAATGGACTTAGCAAATATCTGGCAGTGAGCCAATGGTAGGATTAAGAATGGGTCAAACGTCAAGATTTTGCAGCGTTTTATGACAGCTCAACTCAAATTAAGCTAGCACTTGAGCTTTCGTTGTCATATTAATTTTCATATGATTTACTTAAACTTTATTTTTTTTAATTTCTTGTAAAAATAAATAAAATTACGTAGTAGCAAAAATAATTAAATTATACAATACTATATATATAAATCCTTGAACGTGGCTAATATGATGTGAAGGTTATTATTAATTAATTGTGGCATTAAGTGGTGGTTGTTGATGAGGGGCATCGAATGAATTTGATGGGATGACCTGACCAGAAGCAGTGGAGTGGCGAAGGAATCTGTCTTGGTTTCATTATGCTTATTTACTTGGAACCTTTCAATTGATTATTCATCTCGCATAACTCTTTACAGTACGAAAAAATTATCCATGCAAACTTGGATTGGATGTAAGAGTTGTGTAGATAGCTGATTATATATATGCTATACTATATTGTAATAGAGATGAGATGGACTCTAATAATAATATATATATATATATATATATATATATATATATATGAGTTTATAAAAATAATATTTATATATATGGAAGACAATTAATGACACATTAATCAATACCTTTTTATAGTTTTGTGGTGGGGATGAGATGAGATCAGGCATGTACAGGTATAGAGGAGGAATTCATGGGGACGCAGCCTTTCAAGCGTTGAATAATGGCATTTCGGCTGACAAGTCCCGAATGAGAAGTCAGAGGGAGGCCCTCTTTCACACACTCGTCGTACTTCTCCAATGCTGATACGATGTCGCAGAAATCTGGTCGCTTAGATGGGTTTGCTGACCAGCAGCGCTTTATCAGATGTGCAAGTGCCGGTTGACAACTAGCAGGCAGTGGTGGCCTCTCATTCTGCACTCTCAAATTCAAAATCATACCATTAATTATCTCGGACAACATCTGGTCCAAGCACTGATCTAAATAGAAGTATGATAAGAATAAGAATATCCCAGTAAATATGTTCCAGACACAATCCTAAAACAGAGGTCCCAGAATTCAATGTTTCTTGTCTGCAAGTACACGTTATAAAGCCTAATTCACTTACTTAATGCATCATAATTGTTTTAATGGGTTAAGAAGAAACTAGCTATCTAACCTTCTCAGCCACAGCAAAAGCAGCCTGCACTGGAGTCATTCCTTGGAAGGGAAGAAGAGCTGTTGTCAGTTCCCAAAGAACAATTCCAAAACTATACACATCAACTTTTCTAGTATAAGGTTTTTCCTTAATCATCTCCGGTGCCATCCAACGATATGTGCCCATGTTTCCTTTGGTTTCTCGGCACCTTGTTTCGAGACACGAAGTACCAAAATCTGCCACCTTAACCCTCATCTCGTCGTTCAGAAGCAAGTTATTTGATTTTAGATCTCTGTGAATCACACCTTGTGAATGAAGGTACTCCATACCCCGAGATATATCAAGAGCTAACCTTAATATGGTTTCTATCGAAAGAGAATAAGGTTCTTTCTTGTTCAGATACATCCTCAGAGTTCCTTGTGACATGTATTCTGTTATGATACAGTACACGGGCGGTTTTTTACAAGCTGCAATAAACTGTAAATTAAGAGTCATTTAAGGATCATCTTACCTAGCTCATACACCTATTTGAATTAAATGCATTAAAAATAAATAAAAGCTCTGTAGCTAAACATTATGTGACATGACCAGAGAGTTGTTGGGCTACAGAGTTGTGATTGACTATGTATCAGAACCCACAGACACAGATAGATCTTTGGCATTATAGTATACATGTTGCATCTCGAAAAAGTGACCAGAGGACAGAAAACTGAGGATGTGTCAATTAACATCAAATTTCTTTCTGCTTTCTTTTGGGCCATGATTTGTCATCAACCTTAGTCGTTCAGACAAAAAAAAAAGAAAAGAAAAGAAGAAGCATTTCTTCGACTAAAGTGGCAGCTGGTGTTTTATGGGAAACACCAAAAGATAGTTACTTTACTCCCTCACACTCCTCCCTTCCAAAAAATAATCACTAGGGTAAACAAACGAACACCATGTGGACTAGAATAAAGAAAACGAAGCATGGAGAATTATTTCATCATTGAAGTGTAGTAGCACCTTACCTGAACTATGTTAGGGTGAACGAGACGTGACAGTAAAGCAACTTCAGATTTAAATTGCTGTTCTAATATGGATCTTCTCTCCTCATTCTGAGCTGGAATCCTCACCATTTTCACAGCAACAGCTCTCTGCTTGTATATTCCACGGTAAATTCGACTATGAGCTCCAGAGGCAAACTTGTTTCCAATAAAAAGCTGCGAAAGGTCAGCATGCCACTCCTCCGCCTGATCCTCTTTTGAAGGTTCCCATGTCTCCACATTCTGAGAGTCCAGAATCATTGACCATGACTCCAAGCTGTCAAATCTCTTCCTTTCCAAGTTCTCCATGTCAGAATCCAAATAGGTTTTTGACGAAGAAGGAATTGATATAGGCCTACTCTTTGACCTCCTTAGGCGAAGTGCAGAGAAACATGAGCCCGCCATTGAAGCTATGGTGAACAAGCTACTCAAACAGGGCGTGTCAGAAATCTTACAGTGGTGCTTATCAAAACAGACAATCAAAAGGAATTTTCCTTCTGAATGTGTGAATCGATTTCAGGAAGTGCATAAACTGATTCCGAAACATGGGCTTCAATAAAAAATGGTAACTTCGTATGGATTTTCATGAAACCAACAAATTAACTCTTTAACAAATTCAAAAGGAAAAAAAATCTGTACTTGGTCTATCAGAGTTGTATTGGATCAAAGAAAGCTCTACGAGAAATATTGGAGCATGTAGGAATCGAAGGCACACATGGAGAAGGATACTGGGATTTCATTGTTTCAGGAATTGGAAGCAAATGCAGGGAAAATTCATGAAAATGAGATATTGCGAAAGAAAGAGAGCAGAAGAAGAACAAGTTTTCACGGTTTTTTCTGATAGGATCAGGAGGATTAGGTCGTTTAGCAGCATAAAGATGGCAGAAGGTTCAGGGGTGTCTCGTGAGTGCTTGGTTCAAAAGTGGAGTGGTTATAGCGAGAGAGAGAGTGAAAGAGAGAGGCTTTTCAATCCAGCTCCTTTGCTCCTGTTTGGGTTTCTTTTCTTGTATCATATCATATCATGAATGCTAAGTGGCCACAGAGTGCAAACGAAAGCTATCAAAGGTGCAAACAATTTGCACTTTGCAGTCTTCTCAGGCTTTGGGATATATCCCATCTTTTCCCTGTAACGCCAACTTGTTGGATTGGACCCAAAGAAAGTCGTAACGGTACAAATGGCAAACACAAAAATGTCTACACAAGTGTCAATTGAATAACCATTCATCCAAGTAAATAGCTATATGTTACTCATGTGAATTATGCTTCTTCCTAATGATTAGTCTTACAATGTCTCATATTTTCTTCTTTTTATTACATCACTTTGAATCTGTAAATTACTTTTTTCTTAATTCAAACACAAAATTAAGTTTAATTTAGTTAAGATCTTCTTATATTTTAGATCAAAAGTCTAGGCTTTAAAACATTGGAATTACACTTAATGTAAGAGATTTGTTAATTACTCCATTGTTACTCTTTATTAAGAATATGAATTAAATTTATACTTAAAAAAATATGAAAATACATTGAATGATAATTAAGTTGAACTCTAAAATGTTTGGAGTCGTACATCTTAAATTCAAAAATTAGATTTTGCTCATTAATATTCTCTGATTTTGTAAACAAAAAAAGTTTTATTATTATGTATTTTTCTCTTTTTTTTTAAAAAAATAAACTCTTTTAGTGAGGTACTATCTGGTACATAAGGTATAGTACCTTATTGATGTTGCTAAGCAATGTCTAATATTCTCTTATTTAAAATAGTTTAATACATCTTGTGTGCTGGTACTCACAAGACTCCTTTATTCCACGAGGCACTAACCAAAATTGAACAATTTAGATAGAGGGGAACAACAAATTCTCTGGGCATTTCAATTTGGAATCATGGAGACTTATCTCAGAAGAATTGCTCTGCCATTTTCGACGAACGAGTGTAAGTGTGGAATCTGATCTTTTGGAATCAGATTAAAGGCTGATGACAATATTTTGAAAAGAATTTCAAGTGCGTGGAGAATGGAAAGAAGAAAAGAGAAACTCTCTGCTTCTTTACCATCCAAGCTTGTTCTTTTCTTTTCTTCCTTCTCTCTCTCTCTCTCTCTCTCTCTCTTCAAACAGTTGGATTCCAATCAGATATAAAGTCAACTTAGGCCCATAAAGGGCCCAATTACACAGTTCCAATCCATTGATCCAACTCTAAATTCATACACGTTTTCATCTCTTTAGCTCCACACATAAAACGAAAGGTCAATTTTCAAAGATTAGCCATCACGCATACTAAACAAGGAAAAAGACTTGGTCAAGATTAAATGAAATTAAAAATTATATATAAATTTGTTGATAAGGGCCACATACATACATAGTAGTCAACTAGATGATTTGTTTTGACAACCTCAACTTCTCTCTATATTTCTTGATGTTTTATGTGTGTGACTAATTTTTCAATCAGGATTTGAAAACGAAGTTTTTGTGACCCATATATGCCCACAAATTCTTCTTTTTAATTTTTTCAATATAATGACGAATCATCCATAAAATTTGCCTTGCTAAGCCTTAATTTCTTCTTAACTTGATATATATATATATATATATATATATATATATATATATATATATATATATATTTCACTTTACTTAGTTAATGACATTTGGTCTATAAATTGCATAATTCAACTACACATATTTATATGTAACCCCCTAGTGTCTTCTTTTTAAACACTAAAATATGTTTACACTTTTTCAAATATAAAATTAATTCATATTTTAAAAAAATAATAACTAATAAATTTCTCCACTCAATATCAACTATGATTTCAAACTCAATAATGCCAAAAGTGATATTTATATATGATTAGCTTAAGATAGCAAAAAGATCATCCACCTTCTCCCACCATAGATCATTAGATCCGAAAGCGATGCTAAGCAATTTTATTTTATTTTTTTCCAAAGAATAAATGAAATTGCTCACGAAGCCAGAAAAGGACTCGAATTCGTAACTGCACGAACATTGCGGTTGAAAACATTAAAAACAAAAATCTGCCGACGAGGGTATTAAATAGCGGAAATACCCTTCAAAGGTTTAGCGAGATTTTCGAGATTTCCCTTTAATGCCGGAGGGCACTTTCGGATAACAACAAAACTCATCATTGTTGGTACCAAAAGAAAAAAAAAAAAAAACGCTATTATGTTTCCTATCTAGTCACAAGGAGGAGTTACCAAAATCACGCGCTATATAAGCGAGTGTAACTTGAGCCACGTAGGAAAGTATATAAATGAACCAATGCCATTAGCACAGCAATCCTTTTTCCTTCTAACTTTCTTTTCACCTAAATTTTATCGAACACTGTTATTTTAACTTTATAATCCAAAATTATAAAATTTCATACAGATTTATTAAATTGATATATTCAATAAAATTATTTTTAAAATTACATATACTTCAATATGTGAAAATTATAATATAAAATTTACAAACTAAGAAGAGAAGGTAATGGTCACGCGCCCTTCTCCCCTCGTTATTGACTTTTTTTTTCTGCCCGTAATCCAAACATCTTGTGACCGAATCCTTCTGTACAAGGATATATTCGTCCTTATGCGGGTCCCTCTATAAACCTTGGAGCCGCATCTTTAACTCCGCACCGACTCCCATCACGAGTTGAATTTACCATCTTACCCAGCCACGACTACCAAAAATCCCGCATCAGCAAGGCGGGAACTAACCATAACTAAAACTATTAGCGCCAAAAAAAAATGGAAAATTCGTTATTAAAAAAGAAAAAGGAAAATTACATTAACCGCTTAATAATAACTAACAGCTTCCTGATGACTAGGAGAATTAATTGGATTATTGCCGCCTGTAATCTTGTTTTCAAGAAAACTGTGGGACCCAGTGACCAGCTGAGAAGTGGGCCCCTTACTGTTTTTGGGGTATGCCCCTTTTGGAACCATGTTGCAAGAAGGGATGAGTGGGCTTCCACTTGTGGCCACTGGATGTGGATTGTAGATCTACTCGTGCTGCCAGAGAGTAACTCTGATTGGTCCCACATTCTCAATCGTACGGTGATGGTGAACTGAAATCACATCCCGGCCCTTCGATCCACCCATCCCCGTGCATGAATGAATTGAATGCATATGCTATGTTACAGGGCAGAAAATCTCGTGCCAGCGGAGGATCTATGTAGTAGGACCTCTTTGCCCATATGCAAGTTTCCCCATTATTCATATGCCTCGTTACTGCTAAAAAAAGTTTTATTTTTTAAGAAGGAATTTTTTAAATGTAAAAGGTTCAAAGAAAGAGCCAAGATTGATTTGCAAATTGGAAGACTAAATTTCAAAATAATCAAAACTTGCAAGTGTTTTGATGATAAATTATGAGAATCTATATCTTATAAATATTAACGTACTTACTTTTGAATGATTTAAGTATTAAATGTTTTATTGCTTTACATTTCTATTATAAATAAGTATAATGAAATTCACAATATATATATGTATAATTTAAGAAATTGTAAACTTTAATTTATTATTAATCTAAAATTTATACAAGAAATTGAGACATCACTTAAATTAACTAATCAGATTTCCTGATTGCGTAAAAGTCTTTTATTACTAAATAGATAAAATTTAAAGTCTTTTAAGAATATAAATATGAATCTTACTTTTATTAAAGAGGGGAATATTAAAAGAAGCCTTTATGAACAAGAATAACGAACCGATATGGAGTTACCGTGTAGGGAGAATGGGAATGGCCGTAATTTTCTCTTTTTTCCCTATTAAAAAGGAAAAAAAAAGTCGGGGCAGGAAAGAAGAAAAGGGTAAAAACGTAAAATGAATTTTGTGTGTGGAAACAGTAGACACTGATCAAGCTGCAAAATCTAATGACTATGGTACCTCGATAGCAAACACAGTTGTTCTCACTTCTATTTCGAGAGACAGGGAACAGATGTCATTATCACAAAATTGAAACCCATTTCCGCAATTCCATTAAACCCCTTCATCTTCTTTCTTACCTCTTTCCACCATCGACACCACCGACTCACTCACACCCACACAGTAGAAGAAGAAATCTTCTCCACTCTTTTTGCTCTGCAATGGGGACTCGAATCCCTTCTCACCAGCTCAGCAGTGGGCTCTACGTCTCGGGTCTCCCCGAGCAGCAGCCCAAGGAGCGTCCCCCTACAATGGCGGCACGCGCCGTGCCATACACCGGCGGTGACATTAAGAAGTCCGGGGAGCTAGGAAAAATGTTCGATATTCCAGTTCTTGATCCTTCATCGACTGTCTCTTCCTCATCTAGGCCTTCACGTTCGTCATCTCAGCACAATAGTGGATCAGCGCGATCCGGAACCAATTCGGGTCCTATGGGAAGACACAGCGGCTCGGGTCCGATACCGAAGAAGTCGTCCGGGCCTATGCCCTTACAGCCCACGGGGCTCATCACATCGGGTCCTTTAGGATCCGGTCCGATTGGGTCTTCGGGTGCCGGGAGGAGGTCGGGTCATCTGGAGCAAACTGCTTCTATCGGCAAGGCAGTTTACGGCTCCTCCGTGACGAGTTTGAACGAGGAAGTGAAGGTTGGGTTTCGTGTCTCAAAGGCTGCAATATGGGTGTTTTTGGTGGTAGTGGCAATGGCTTTGCTAGTTGGGGTGTTTCTGATGGTGGCAGTCAAAAAACCAGTGATTTTGGCGGTGCTGGGAGCAATTATTGTCCCCGTAGTGTTTTTGATTATTTGGAACTGTGCTTGGGGAAGAAAAGGGCTTTTAGGGTTTGTAAGGAGGTACCCTGATGCTGAGCTCAGAGGCGCCATGGATGGACAGTACGTGAAGGTCACCGGGGTAATTGTTTCCCTCTATTATGGTACAACGTACTGGTATTTTGTCCCATATAATCTTCTTGTTTTGATTTGGAGGCAAGGTTTTTTTGTTTCTAGGGATAGTGACTACTTCGAGGATGATATTCCTAATAACTTCTACTTAAAAGTTTACTATAATTATGTCCGAGATGCTCAATTACTTAATTTATTGAGCTTGCAATTGATTTATGCTGATGGTTGGGCTTTCTTTTTAATAGAAAAAAAAAAGGGGTGGTTTTTTTATTCTGTTGTTAGGTGTGGGTTTGATTGCTATATGTCAAATGGGTTTTGTCACATCGACTGCGACGCCCTCTCGTGTAAATATCTTATGTGGTGGATGGTTCTCTCCCAGGATAACTGAGGTTTTGGACATCTAAGCAGAAGGGAAAGAAAGGGGAAAAGGAGGTGGTGATGGGGGAAGAATGAAAGAACTTACTCATAAGTAGCATGTCCTGAAATCATTTTCTTCGTCAATAAGCTTATGAATTCAGCATAAATGGCAATAAGGTTATTGATGGATAAGGTGCATTTACGGGTAGACTCAGGAGGGGCCAGATATTTGCTTCTTTAAGGGTTAAAGAACTGAATGCTCTTTGGCAACTTTTGCCCTTGTAAGAATGGATGCCAAGTGATTATATTTATTTACAAAAGTAATTGAGTCGCAACCTTGATTTCATGCTTCCTCATGCATTGGGTATATGTCCATTTTATTGGGCTATTATCTTCTTGTTTGATCTTACAATGCTCTCTAGAAGGCTCACTGCATACTCTCAATGCTTGCTTTATGTAGTGCAATATTGCAGTTAAACATAATCTTGTGCGTGGCTGATTGTATTAAAATGTTCTTTTTTGGAACTTTGATGTATGCATAGTTTTCTTAATTTTTTTTTCTTTCTCGGACTTCTCAAACTATTTATAAACTTGATTTTGATCCATTGTCTTAATTAATATAATTTTGGAATGATTAAGTGAATAAAACACGGATTTTAATGACCTTGGAAGTATGAAAGTGATTTGCTATGACTTAGCACATTTTTATCTGGTTCATATCCTTACTGTTTCTTGTAGGTTGTAACCTGTGGCAGTATTCCTTTGGAGTCATCCTACCAAAGAGTACCACGATGTGTTTATGTTTCCACGGAATTATATGAATATAAAGGATGGGGTGGAAAATCAGCAAATCCTAAACATTGTTGCTTCTCTTGGGGTTCAAGATATTCTGAGGTCTGTCTTCTTAAAACTGATTAATTGATGGTTTATCTGTACTGATTTGAATCAAGCAATAACACAGAAAATCCTACACTTTCACCCACGCACATAGACACACCTGTTTTGTTATTATGCCTTTGCTTCAGTTTTTCATATCTGGCAACGTAACTTCCTAGCTGAAAATAGTATGTTGCCTCTGTAATGTGACTAGAGCTCATTGATAATCCATTGTAAGAAGGCAATAGAGTCTTGAACATATCTTGAGATTAATATAGTGTTAAATGTTGTCCTAGGTTATCTTATCGCGTTCAGAGCAGTAAGAAATGTCGTCATGGAAACTAAATGTACTCATAGTCTACTTCCTACTTTTCTACATTTTCTACCATGCCTTTTCAATTTGAATTACGTGTATCGATACTGCTATGCATTCGAATCTTGAGAACTCTCTTACGTTAGAAACTTTTGCATAACAATAGTTAAGTTTTCTTTAGTCTTCTCTGGCTTCCTGGTCATCATGAACGTCTGTTACAGTGCATAACATCGACAACTTTAATGTTTACTTTGAGCAGAAATATGTAGCAGATTTCTACATATCTGACTTTCAGTCTGGGTTAAGAGCATTAGTAAAAGCAGGCTATGGTGCTAAGGTTGCTCCTTTTGTGGAACCAGCAACTGTAGTTGATGTAACAAAGGAGAACAGAGAATTATCTCCAAATTTCTTAGGCTGGCTTGCAGACCGTAAGCTCTCTAGTGATGATCGTATAATGCGCCTCAAAGAAGGGTATGGACTAGGGAGACTCAATATTTTTAGTGTTTCTTAATGGCATTTTACAATTTCCTTTTGCTTGGGAAGCTTAAGAAACTTAAGAGGAAATTAAAATCTAGATTCTAGCATCATAAATTTGTGAGTTTAACTTAAAATTGTTCTTTGGTGCCTAAAAATGTTAATTTGGGAAATAATAGGTACATCAAGGAAGGGAGCACTGTGAGTGTGATGGGAGTTGTCCGCCGACATGATAACGTGCTTATGATTGTTCCTTCGACGGAACCTATGTCAACAGGTTGTCAATGGTTTCGTTGCCTTCTTCCGATGTATGTGGAAGGTCTTATATTGACATGTGAAGATAATCAAAATTCTGACGTGGTTCCTGTGTAGAAACTTCTTGTCTTCTTGTCCTTGTCTTTTGCTTGGAAATCCATGTCCCAACATCAAACATGGCAGAACTGAAGGAGAAATCCTATAGAGCAGTATCAACGAGTTTTTCTTCTCTTCTTGACTTGTGTAAATTGGCTTAGAATTTGCAAAGCAGAATACTCGATTACATAATAATCAGTATGCAATCATGGTTAATATGATCCAAGGATTATTTACGGAAATCAGCCATGGCCAAACTGCAGACTGCAGAGAGCTTGGAAATGACACTTCACTATGCAGCACGTTTGTTTTTACTGCTGATCTATGTACATAAGTAGAGGATCCCAAAGGGGTTCGGAGATAGTTGCTTTCGTTTTTTGGTTCCAATCCCTAATGTAGAGTTGTTGAGTATGATTCGCTTGTATTCTGAGTGGACGTTATGAACATGCCTATCTTGCTTTAGTTGTAAAATTTAGAAAATCCTCAATGCTACCACGACACTCTTTGTAAAAATCTTATCTGATATCTTATGTCCAATTTTATTTTATTTATCACATTCTGCATTTCTTTTAATCTGTTGAAAAACTGATTTCAATTGATAAAAGAAAAGGGTGGAGAATCCCACATATAATATCTCTAGACCTGCAGGGCTGAAATCAGCTTGCCCCATCTAAGGAGTTAATTTCTTATTGAATAAACTGCAGTGTATCGGTTATTGACTGAATTTTAATAAACTGATTCCTGCCAATTTCACAATAAGTTCAATAGTAAGTCAATACAATACACTGGAAGCTAGAGCCTGGAAGGCATTCCTCCAGCAACCACTAGAGTTTCTCCAGTGATATAAGAAGCATCATCAGATGCAAATAATGCTGTGGCAGCAGCAATGTCTTCAGGTGTACCAAGCCTGTTGAGTAAAGTTTTCGACACAAGCTCGTTTCTCTGCAACAGTATAGGGAAAATTAATCAAATATGAAAAATACTGTGAGGAAATTTGGAGCCAGAGGAAGAATTTATTTATATACTCACGATAGATTCATTAGACGTAAGGAATGAAGCAAATTTAGTTGGTATGAAACCAGGAGCTATGCAGTTTACACGAGTGTTTGGGGCCAATTCAGCAGCCAGGGCCTAAGCAACAGATCAAAAAGAAAGTAAAGTATATAACAAGAAGATTCTCTCAGTATATGAATCGTTTTAAGGAACATGCAAACCAAATACCAACTTTGGTCAGTCCAAGAAGGGCTGTTTTAGTGACTCCATACATAGCCATCGATGCCGGTGGGTCATAAGCAGTAATAGAGGAAATGATAACAACAGATGAACCCTTCTGCAAGTGGGGGGCTGCATCCTGTATAAATCATAAAATGGGGTAAGACATACTGCATTTTTTCTTCTCCTTTTTGTTTTGACCCATCCACAACTAAATTACCTTGAGAAGAAGTATAGAAGCTTTGACATTTATTTCCCATAGCTTGTCTAGGATAGAGTCTTCAGTTTGCAAGATTGGATCAATGGAAGGATTTGCAGCAGCATTGGACACAACGATATCAATCCTTCCGTACTTCTGTAACAAACCAGAATGCTCAACGACATCTCAGAACAGCAGTTTGATAATTTTAAGCACAGATTCTACAGAAACAAATCACTGAAAAGAAACCCAGCTCAAGGCTCAGTCTAACATCCACATAAGGAAAACATAAATGAGAAATGTCACAGAAAATTTTCTCACCTGGACTGTTTTGTCTATCAAATTCTTCCTTTGTTGGGCATTTGAGACGTGGCAAACAATTGCCAATACTTCAATTCCTCGAGCTCTGAGTTTTTCCACGGCCTCATCAACATTTTTCTGCGATAATTTAATCAAAAGGGATTTTTTTTTTTTTTTTTTAAAAAAAATTGACTCGGTGGAAGCAATCGCGTTCAGTTTTACCGAACAAATCCGATCCAATACAACTAACTAAATCAAAAGATTAAGACCTTACAGAGCTAATGAATCACATAAACTGGGATCTGAAGAACAGTCATTTGCCCATTTTTCTCCATCAGTTAGCAATTAGGACAGCATCCGAATACACACGAAAGGGAAACGAAAACTACCGAATGGTGATTCAGATTCCAAATTTAAAATGAAAAACTAATAATATTTCTGACTACAAAATGAGCTGAAAGTTCAAAAATTGGAGAGATGGACCTGTTTGCGAGAAGAGATCACGACGGATGCACCCTCCAAGCCAAGCCTCTCCGCGATGCCGAAACCGATGCCTTGGGTTGAAGCTGTTACAATAGCCACTTTGCCTTCAAATCTTCTGGGAACTTTGCCCGTCCCCATTTCTACGCAATTAGAAGCAGCAGAAAAGAATAATTTTCCAGGCAACCAAACAGTTAATGGGATAAACACTTGAACTCATATGATGTTCTTCTGCGTTAGTCGGCTTTGTTTTATTTGGGTGCGTTTCTAGGTTTACTACGTTGTGACTTAAACAACTTACGTAACTAGAAACGTCTAGGTGAGGAAACAGATTACCTGCAACTACACAGTAAATTGCGGCAGTCTAATCTGTTTAAAGTTGTGTTAATTTTATAACTTTAAATAAATCAAACCGCCAATAAATCCATTATAGCCAGTAAATTTGTTTTTTAATTAATTAGCTCGTTCTACTAATGACTTGCAGACCAATGGGTCACAGGATCTATTGGGTATGTATGATTTGCTAAAAAATAATAGATTAGACAATATAAAAAATTTTGTCTTTTGTTTAGTTTCTTAAAAGACTATAGTACTGCACAAAAAATTATCCATGGTACTTGACAAATCCTTAAATTTTTGTTACTCACTAAACTATGGGACAAGGATTTGTCCAGAGTACAGACAAAAATTTTAACCTTGTTATCTCTCAAATCATCTTACAATCCTTTATACTTTAGCTCATTAAATCAATGTCGTTAAGTCCTAATAACAATTATCAATTGGCAAGGTATTGACAACAGTTGGTGACCGGTAAGGTACCGACAATGGTCAGCGACCGACAATGCTTATTTAATTTTATATTTTTATAAATTACTTTAATTGTTATAAAATATTAAAATCTTATTATATATTTTTTAAAAAATAATAATATAAAATATTACTGTAAATTAAACACAAATGGTATAAAATTTTTTGTCTAGTGCATTAAACAACAAAATAATAAACAATATAAAAAGTTATATTATACCTCAACTCTTTGTGCTTACTATTTTACTTGTGCTGTCTAATATTAATATCAAACACACCCATAAGTTTGAAAAAGAAACAAGTGGTACTACTGCTAGCAAAGATATGGAAGCGTTACACATAATATCTTCAACATTAGCAGGCTCCACCATCATACACAAATCCTTTTCTGATCTCTACAATATTGTAATGAACTCAAACCAGAATGGATACCAAATTGCCGATTATTCAAGTGATGGGTCAACAATCAACATTGATGGAGATTACCAAAGCATTTTCATCACTTCACTCAATAAGTGCTATTGGTGATGTATTGGCGTTTAAGGCACATCTACATCAATTTTATTCTATTTTATTAAAGTTAAAGTTCTCTCCCCATACTTTATTATTATTATTTTACAAATAGTGCATCCTCACGTCAACACACCCAAAGAAAAATAATAGAACATTAAAATCATTCAATTATATTTCCATAAAAAATCATTCAATTATAAAGAGCAATATATATAATCACATGTAAGAAAAGAGTAACTTGGGGTAATATAAAAAAATTCCACTTAAAAACATTTAAGGAACTAATGAAATCAATGCCACCATTGAGGCTTCCAGCCTTAAAATTTGGGAGTCTCCTATTGGCCTCAGCAAACAGCAATTCCATGTTCGTTCATTTGTTTGAGCTTGAAAACAAGCAGCAACAGTACTGCATAACATGATAACAGAAGGCAAATTAAACCTGCTTTGAGTAGATGACGAGAAAATAGAAATGTAGAAGAAAATTTTAGATAACTCAATGTGAAGGAATATTATTCGTATGCATTATTAGTACCTTATAAATCCTATTCCTAGAGGTAGGTCTCCCATATTGATTGTCAATATTGGAGCTTGTGGCGTGCACGTGCCTTGACTCAACACTGTCGTTTGGGTAATCACCAGAATCAATTTGTTTCTCTTTCTCTATTTGATTGAAGATCCTGGTAAAACCATCCCCCGATCCGGGGTCTGTTTCATCCCAAGCACCAAATTTTGGTATTGCCGCTGTTTTACTGTTATTCTGCAGAAACCCCATGACGATGAACATTGACGACACGACATACCCAAATGGATAAAGACAAAAGCCTTTTACAAGAATGGGAATTGAGCTTACTGTGTTGTCATTAGAGGAATGGTAATGGCTTCCATTTCTGTGTTTGTGATGACTTGGCGTAGAAGAAGAGAAGCTACCAATAAAGCTAGTCCCTTTAGACATGCTTCTTTTTCTATCTGATCTGCTGTCGCTTGCAACACACTCTGGTGTGAAGCTGCCATGGCTTCCTCTGCTTCTGTGCAGTGAAGTGCTTCCACTTCTCTGGTGGCTGTTGCTGCTGGAAGAAGCATTCACTATATCAGGATGATCCGTTTTATGGCTACCTCCTCCTCTGCTTAGCGTTTTCAGAAGCTCTGGATTTTGCTGCGGATCGTTTGGGTTTATCATCAACCCTGTTCTTTCTCTGCGTGCGTTCTCAAAATATGCTGTGTAGGGGACATTCTCAGTGTCCCAATTCCCAAATTTTGGAATATGGGATTGCTGCTGCTGATGAGACATTTCAGGAATTGTCAAAGGAGAGAGGGAGGAAGTGGGTTGTTCCGAGTTTCAATCTTTGAGAAGTGCCACAGCACAGTCGAAATGTGTGTGTGTATATATATATGCCACGCAAACTTGAGTTCGAAATATGGAAATTCCGTATAATCAAACATTCAGAAAATCAGAATCAATATATATGAATGGCCTAGCTCACGATGTTGATCTGGTGCTTTAATCCATGATACAAAAAATAGAATGAAGTTCATTAGATCACAGAAAAAATAGTTAGAGCCATACCCATTAATTATGAAATAGATTAACACTTACCGCCATAAATCAATTTCTGTAAAATCAGAAGCTTTGAAGTGACGGTATGAGCAGAAGAATACTTGTCAAAAAGTTGGGATGTGGAGTGAGGGCTGTTAGGATTGTGGAAATGTGAGGACATGGGAACGGACAAGGAAACAAAGAGTCATCGATGCTTACTAGGTTTCATTGTTAGTATAATTAAATGAAACAACAAATAACGTCATTTTCTTTTAAGATTTGAAAAGTGTAGCAAACAGATATGTCCGGCTCCATTGCTTTGCCTTGTCCTGAGTGTTGTTCTACTCTCTCTGGCATTTTCTTCTTTGTCAGTATCTCAAATTCCAATCATTATTAATTTTGTCATAATAATATTCAACTCATGTTATGAATTTGGCTACATTACCCCCACAACCCTGTTTAGATGCTTCAATGTGTTACATTTTGAACTGAAAGTAAGAGTCTTAGCAATTTGTGGATCAAACTTCATATACCATTACATAGACCAAAAGCCAGAAACTTTATTGCGTGCACTAAAGGATCAGCATATCATACAGCGTACAACGAGGCAGGAGCATCACAAACTTGCTTTCTATCTCTAAACGCCAATTGTCTTGTTCAGTAGCCATAGGCAAAGAGCTAACTGAATGCCAAAAATGGAGTGTAGCCACGTTCTGTCAAGCATGAAGCCATATACACTGATCCCTGCTCTATTGTTCTCCACGTATGTCACTGCAAAGGCAAGTTTTTTTAGGATCTAAAACTGTTGGACAAATGATTCAAGTGGAGCAATTACACTAGTACTAAAATGCCACTTACCTAGAGCTTGCCTCTTGTGAAATGAGATGGTCTGTGTGTAAATTGGCAGCAATGTCGTGTTATCCAATCCATCCTCCTCGTCTTCAGCTTCCTCTTCATCAGTTCCCCATTCAACATGGGCAGTAAAAGCTTGAGCCGAAGCTATCTGTGCTGTTGGTGTCTCACCATCTAGGTCGTCAAAACTGTTTACAGTGGCACATATGTGCCACTTTGCAGCAAGTCCTGTAATAGATTGTGCCTTATGGGTGATCTTAGTCGCCCCTCGTAGGAGTATGAAAAGCCCACTCAGCAGGGTGATGGAGACTAACTGCAATATTGTTAGAGGATTCAACAGATTAAAACTTGGTTAAACGACCCAAATGCTAATAAAAAAGTGTTAGTATTTTTGATTGATACTGAGTCTCTGTTTAATTTTTACCATGAGCTCGCCAGCCTTGAGGCCATCAACATCAGAACCAGCTCTTGTAACCATTAGTAGAAAGATGAGCTGGCTTGCTGTGACCAAAATCAGAGAAGCCAAAATAAACCCTCGGAAACGGTGGCTAATGATCCGCAGGCTTCTTCTCATTCTTAGGTGCTCCATCAAGATGGATCCCACATCAGTTTCTTTCTGAAAAACTACAGCAAAATCTTCTAGTCTCAGAATTTGCAGGTAGCAGATGATCCGAAAGAGGATGCAGACTAGGAAAAAAATTGAGGTTCGATAAATCCAAGAACATAGCTCCATCATGGATATTATGATGCTGCTCACATATATGTTACCATAATATGGTATTTCAGGAGCTCCTGAGACGAACCACCATATCTTGTAGGCACATTCCGCTATGAAACATGGAAGTCCCCAGAGCAAGATGACTGTCATGGTTCTCTACAAGATAGAAACTAAAAGTTAGACTTCTGTTAAACAAGAAAAAAAAAGTTGGATATAATGGTGTAATTCGGCAATGTTAAACGCTCAAGAGTTTGACTTAGATGATAAAAGAAATCAGAGACTAGAGAAAGAAAATTTTCTCTTTGCTGACACATATCAGAAGCCATTAGTTAAAAGTTTTGAGTTCCTTCAGTGTAGAAAAGAAAAATTACAGGCTTATGCAATTTGTTCAGAACTTACATCAAACACATAGGAGATATAATGGAAGGAAACACAAACCTTAAGTTGTTCTGCATAACCTCGTTGAACCTTGTCACTCTCATCACTAACTTTATCAAGGAAGAGGAATTTCCTCAAGCCATATTTACGATCCCAGTGAGAGAGGCTGATGAACGAGAGGGTCGCGAACACAGTGAGAGAAATCTGCACAGGAATATGGTATGGGCGAGTGTGATCAGCGTCGCAGCTGCTGGAACATTCAAGGAGAAAGTGCGACAAAAAGGGCACGACAATGGCCAAGCAAAAGAACACGGACCAAGAGAGACCAGTTTTGTATAAATTTGATTGATCCACATAAACCCATTTCAGGTATGATCTGAAACGCCTCAATTCAGCTCCATGGTGAATATAAAAGCCAGAAGCATCCTTATTATCTGGGAAGATGCTGCTTCTTTCATCTTCCATAGTCGGGGAAATCTAGGAAATTTTCTCCGCGACAGAGCCAGAAAACCAGATGAATGCATAAAAATAGAAGAGGGCATCCAAGAGTGTTTATGAACTGTATAGAACGTCAGAGATATAAGAGGAAGAAAGCAGTCATTGACACATAGCTCCTACTCTCTGGTTTCTCTTTACGCTATGCCACCTAAACTGTTTGAAAAACTTGTTCTTTCTGGTTTTCAAAATGATCACACCAATCCTCTGCTAGCCACGTCAAATAACAACTACTATTAGTTTATATTCTCATGACAAATAACAAAAATGGCTCCTTTTGATTGAAATTATGTACATTTAATTAAACCCGACAAAGCATGACATGAGATTGGCTTGGCAGTACATGAGAGTGAAAGTGTGACAGCAAATGCGCATGCCAATAATAAAATTAGTAGACTTGATCAGTAATCCAATGGGTTTAATCCATCTAACAGGGGATGGTACGGTTTAGAAGACAGAGTCCGAAGTTATCGGCTGGACTGAAGGTGAATTAGACAATTGCTTACGTGTAAGAAATTAACAAGGACAAATTTTATTCTGGGATCAACATATGTTACGTAACTTGAGTTTGGGGTTAGTTTGACACGCGTAGAAGCTGCCAAGCAATGGGCGTATCAATATGTTGACGGCCTTAAAGAAAACAACTAAATTTGTTTAACAAAACTTAACCTTTACATTTCAATGTTGAGTCCCTCTTAGGACAAAAAGCAAACAAATGTCGCTTCAACAAACATTTCAAACAGAATACGCGGCCGCGTACACTGCAATGTAAGTAGCAAAATTGAAGCAGTGATAGAATAGTTACCTAAGTCAACAATTGATAATACGACTAACAGTATATGCCGTTTTGATTCGTTGGGATATTTCACGCGCCAAGTAGCGCCGCCGCCGACGTTGGAAGGATACCACTATGGCACGACGTCGAATCTACTACTGCCGCCTTTCCACTTTCCGTTAGTCCCCCAGCTCTGAATCTCGTTCAGTTTCCCTGCAGCTTAAGACGGTGAAAATGGCGACAAGTTTCTCGGCTTCGTCGTCGTCTGCTCTCAAATCAAGGAATTTTCAGATTCCAGCTTCCGTATTATCATAAAGCCATGATCTTCTCCATAACCCCTTTCAGCTCGTTGATAATTTTCCAGGTTTGTAAGCTTTTAACTTACTTTCGAAAGGCACTACTCAGCCGAATCGTGTTTCGTTTCTCTTCGATTTTTCGCCCAAGATGTAGTCTGGATAGTAAATGGAGGTCAAGATTGTTTTAATGCTGGAATTTTAATCTTTCTTATTTTGGATGTTGAAAATTCGCTCAGATTTAGGTTCTTGCTGTGCTTCGTAAATTGTTAGGTAGTTATGACTGAAGTACAAGTCCATGGCTCTAATTACGCTTGCTGATTTCTTTCATTGTGAATTTAGAAGATAAAAATTACGCTAGGGAATGGTTTCGGTTGAAATTCAATTCTTTCTTCTTCTTCTGAATCAGAAAAGGACTTATTTTTCGTTGGTGCATGTATAGGGTATGGTCAACTATCCTGCAAGATAATGAGGAAAAAGTGATTGTAGAAGAGTCCTTCCCCTCCAAGACTTCTCCCAGTGATTGATACCCGTGAACGAAGTGGTGGGAATTCAAAAACCAGTTCGTACTCTAATGCATTGGAGAAATGGGATTTCAAGTGTAAACAATCAATGAATATCTTGTAAAACTCCTCTTTCTTTAACAATCTCTCGTCATTTGGGCTCAAAATATCTACTTCAAATGCTTCTAGATAATTGTAATTTTTATGTTGGGGAAAATATTGGCTGCCAGTTGGTTCAACCTCGACCCCGCCACTTTAAAAATGAAATACATTTTAATAAAGGCTCCATGTCACATGGTTTACAACCATAAACTGAAACTGAAGTTGAAACTTGAAGGTTCATGCATTATTTTTTCCAGTCAATTGGGCAATCAAGGAGCAAACATGTTCAATTCCTCTCCACACAATTCAACTAGAAGTTGTTTCTCCTCTTTCTTCCTCTCCACATAATATCCACAAGCTGCATTTTCTGTTAAGTTGAGGAATACTGCTGTTCCTCGTGGTTGCCACCTTCCCGCAGTCATTTCTTTAGTGTGAATTGGTCATAAAGCTTTATTTTTGCTGTCATTATCACTGGGGATTCAACTTAGTGCCCATATTTATAGTAACCACAAATTGGAGTAATGCAATAATAAGCTTCCATTTATATATTGTAAGAGCTCCATTTCAGAACTAGCAGATAATTATATATTATATCAGTTAACATAACTAACACTAATATTGCAGCATTCACCACAATTGAATTGCATCCCTTTGTTTTTCTGATATTGGACACGCTTTTGCTCCTGCTTTTGTATCTGTCTATGGGTTTCACAGCAATGGTTCAGCTCACCATGTAATCATGTAAGTAGGTCAAGTTCAAATCAAACTCTTACCTTACCACTCAAGCGAGAGGTCACTATTGGTTTAATAAATTGAAATCTCGGTTGGTCCCTATCTATTTCCAAATCGGTCCAAAGCCATTTTCAGAAGTTTCACACAACCAAGTAAAGACCAAACATAGGAACTTTACACTTAGCTTGGTTTGATTGGCCAAAATCACGATTTCGGTTTTCCTTGCGAGTTACGACATCAGCAAATTTCTGACCTGCCTACTCACCGCACGTCTCTGTCTCCAGTCGTCACCCACCAGACTGTAAAGCATCTTGTCAAAGATACTCCTCCTTTTTTCCTCGTTTCTCTCTCAGCTTTGAAAACCCAAAAAGAGAGCATAAGGAGGTGAATTTCTGAGATCCTCAGAGCTGGAGATTCCATGAATCGCTCTTGAACATTTTCGTTCTTCTTTTCACTGTTCGACATTTTGGCACCAAAATTATGAAACTTGATAGCTCCAACGGAGAGATGCGTACGGCTAACGAAGTTTCACCGCCCTTCACCATTGATCTTTCGCTGCAGCGGAATTCTGTGTCGATCGGAGACGATACTGAGAGGGATGGGGAGGAGATATTTGTGCCTCCACTGAATTTTGCTATGGTGGATAATGGCATTTTTCGGTCGGGTTTTCCCGATTCTGCCAACTTCGGATTCCTGAAATCCCTTCGTCTCCGTTCCGTTATGTGAGTTCAATTTTTCTTCTTGTTGGTCTGTTGACTGAATATTGCGTGCTTGGATTTCTGAATTTGGGGATGTTTGGTGATTTAATTTTGTGCAGTTGTTTGTGCCCTGAACCGTATCCAGAAGCGAATTCAGAATTTTTAAAGGCTAATGGCATAAGGCTTTATCAATTTGGGATCGAGAACTGTAAGGTTTTGTATAACTTTTTGGTCTTGATTACCTTCTTATGGTATGCTCTTTTTTTCTTATTTTAATGGTTTCCATGTTAACAAACCAATTAACAAAACTGGTTAATCATAGATCATATGATTAGTTGCCTGATTTGTAAATTTCCAATCTCTCAAACAATCTTAGCTAATTTTGGTGTGGTCTCTATAGATGAAAACTTTTAACATATGAAGTTGCTTGTTTTGATCTGCTGCAGTACTAGATATAATTGAGCTGGTAATTAAAAGATTTTTTTGAATGTCCAAAGATATGGAAAGAAATCGTATGAAAACTCCAAGGATCTCTTGACATGAAGTCATTTTTATGGCTTTAGCTAGTGATCATGTTCCTTGCAATCTAGCTCTGGAATAGTTAACATCATCCCTAGGCCTATATGTTTCTATTTCCTTTATATTTTTCTGCCGTTGCCTTCATAGAAAATTCCTTGAATTAATGCACATCAAACTTATTAACTATATAGACAGTACTACGTACCTAAACAACCATTACTTAATTAAACACTTCGCTTCATTCCATGATATAGAGCTACGTAAGAATAATCCTATTTTTTCTTATTCGTCCTTAACAAAGTCTTAAATTTCAAGATTTTCATCACAATTTACCTACTAAAACTAGATGTAGATAGAGCTTCAAAGAGGATCCAGAGCTTGCTGCAACCAATGGCTTCGGTAGAAATTTCACTTGTTACTTTGAATATGATCTCTCAAATGCAGAGCTAGCTTCAATTAATTTTGCAGAATCTCATTATTCAAACAATTTTGACTACTCTGCTCATGCTCTTAAGAGCAGGTTAGTGGGAAGTAGCTAGTGATACTTCTTGGTAGTTTCCACCATTAGTTCCCCTCGCTCACTGTTATCTGAAAGCACGTTTATAACGAAAATTTTGATGTCATCCTATTTAAAACTTGCAAGTTGCACTCCTTTTCACATTCCCCCTAGTAGATCATGCAAGCCCTTTAGTGATTTTTATTTTTTCCTTTCTTTTCTTCCGAAGCTTTTGCCGGAGGATGCTTTGAGTAATCGTATATATATGAAGCATTATATTGACTTTCTACATGTATTTAATTTTGATGATATCCTCCCCTCTCTTAAATCTTCCTTGGTTTTCCATTTAATGTTTTAGTGGTCATAATTGTTATAAGAGGAAACTCATGTAAGGCTAGATGAACTGTTATATAAAAGACAGTATGTCCAGCTCTATACATTGATTACATTGATTACTCATGTTGTGATCAGGAACCTTTTGTTAACATCCCAGAGGATATAGTTCGTGAAGCAATGAAGGTTCTCCTCGGTATGAATAACACTTGGTATTGTATTCATTTTATAGCACAGCTTGTTCAATGAGTTATTGGCCTATAATCATGTCCTGTTTTTTTGTTGCACCAGATTCCAAGAACCACCCTCTGCTAATTCACTGCAAGCGAGGAAAGGTATTCAATGTTTCCTTATTCTTCGCGAATAGCATCTGACTTAGGAAGTTTTAATCTTTTCTACTATTTTACCATATGCAGCACCGCACTGGTTGTCTGGTGGGATGCTTGAGAAGGTTGCAGAGATGGTGTTTATCGTCTGTCTTTGACGAGTATCAAAGGTTTGCTGCTGCCAAAGCCAGAGTGTCAGATCAGAGGTTCATAGAACTGTTTGATATTTCAAGTTTGAAGCATTGTCCGATGTCATTTTCATGCTCAAGGAGATAAAAGTAATGGCGCATTTGAGAGACCTATTGCTTCCTCGCATGTAATGATTACATGAAGAAGCGATGTTAAAACTCGGTCCTTTTTATGCCTCTTCGAGAATTTGAGCCATTTAAATAGGATTGAAATATCAGATCTTATGATTATGCTCTCTTCTATCCAATGTAGTGTTTTGTGCTAGGTTTAACAAGTGTTCGTTGGCTTTCATCTACTGAAAGCGTTTTAGGAACACTGCTATTATAAGCAGATTATTACACAGATTAATCTCTATGTAAACAAAACTGGCAAATTTAGTAAAAATAACAATGGGACTTCATTATGTCGCCCCGCTTTTATCATTCCCCCCTCTTTAATTTTTTTTAAATACTTATTTTACCCTTAATGGCTTAACCCGCCCACCCCTCATTTCCTTGCTCAACTCCTCGAAAAAGGCTCTCTAGAGCCGTTTGGGAGGCCATGCTGCTCTATAGAGCCGTTCTTCACTATTAAAAGTGTTTTGGAATGGAAAATGAATGTGGAGAGTTGTTTGGAGTGACAAACGGCTCTTTAGAATTATTTTTCACTTTAAACAGTCTTACAAAATCGTTTTACACCTTATACAGCTATTTAAACTTCAAATTTACAAGCTGAAATTATAGGAAGTAGTGGACGTGAGATTAGGCTTGATATTTTGTGATCTTTTGGCCTTCATTCAACTGAATAATATTGAAGCATTTTGTTGATTTCTTCATTTGTTTCAAGAGACATATTGTGCAAGAACGTAATATGAGCAATACAATAAAATTTTAACTTGTTGAACTACTTTTAATGCTATGCCCTGTTGTATAGTGGGAAGCAATGTACAAATAACTATTGCATAAATCAACAAGGTGTGTTTTAGACTAAATTAAGTGATTAAAAGATTTTTGCAATCTTAAAATGAATAATTCCCTCTTATCACTCTTATTATCACTCTACTCTAAAAGTATATTATCATTCTTAAAATAAATATTAACACTTTTCATTCCAAAACTTCATTTTGTTTTGAAATTTCACTAAATAGTCCTTTGAGTATATTCTTATTTAAATCGTTAAAAAGAATAAAACAAAACATGTGATTATTTTACATAGTTAATCCTTGAAGATTTTTTGATGGTGGCCAAATTTTGTTTTATCTTAAGTTTTTTTTTTTTTTTTTCCAAAGTACATTTAAACATAAACATAACTAAGATGATTATAATAATCAAGTTATACATAATGTATATTTTTAAATTAGTTTAACAAGGTTATAAATGATTTTATTTTAAAAATTAATTTGAAACAAAAAGAAATCAACAATATTATTTTTACTTAATGATAAAAAACTTCATTGATATTACCTGGATACTGATATATTTATCTAAAATTTGCAACAAAAATAATTATATGAACCAATGCTGCTGAGACGTGATATTTATAGAGAAATGTTCAACCAACAGCTCTACACAACTATTTTGGAGAAAAAAATGACTCTAAAAGCTATTTTGACTCAGAGATAGCTCTGCATATCCGTTTTGACTCTATAGATCCGTGGCATTCCAAATGACTCTAAAGCCTCCAACCTCGAAACTGTTGTTTCCTCCATGGATTACCTCAGCAATGCTTTTTACGGTAAAATTTTTTTTAAAAAAAAAAACTAAGATCAATACCCATATCAAGATTTATGTTGAAAATCAAAGAACAAATAATGTTGGGAGAAGATTGAGCTTGTGGGGATGGGATGCAAATCGAAGGAAGAAGAAGAAGAAGAAGGTGAAAGGGATAGCTTTAGGGTCTTTGGCGTGAGGAAAAAAGAAAGGGGATTGATGATTAGGGGTAAAATTAGAACTTTTGAAAAAAAATTTGAAGGAAGTAGTGTTAAGTAAAGTGGGGAGGGCCTTAATTAAAACCCAATAACAATTTCTCACTTTATACGGATCACAGATAAGATGTCGGAGCTAGATGATCCTATAACCCATAAAGAAAAAAGAATTCAACAAGTGCATCAGTGAATGAATCAGAATCCCCATGGAAATGAATCTCCATTCGGTTCAAAGTGAAGAAAAAGTATTTTAACGCATCATCTGCACTCGTTTCTAGTCCTTCAAAACTCAAAAATGGAAAGGGGAGAAAAAAAAAAAGCCAAGATGTGAAAAATTCAACCGAAAATCACGGAAAAATACATTTTTTTTTTTTTAATCTACCAAAGTAGAAGAAATGTTGACGAGGAACAATCGATTCGCCAATCTAACAAATGACGACCGAAACGATGACTCGCCTATTGAATTTACTTTGCCTTCAGGTTCTTATTTGATGGCTGAGACAACGTTCAAAAACAGTCTCGTCATTCTCTCGCAATGAACAGAGGCCTTTCAATCAGAAAAGAGGTAAATTAAAAATGAAGGAGAAAACGAAAAATTGAAAATTTTTAGCGTAAAATACCCATCTTTCCGAACCCTAGCTGTGACCCTCTTCGCCGTTGACAGCCGTAAACTCGAAATTTTCACAGCAAGACAGACTGACAAAGTGCGACTGTGTGTCTGGCATCGGCAATTTATAGATACGCTTGTTTTAGAACCCTAGGGCTGACAAAATGCTCGACTTAGAAAGATTATTTACAAAAATAGCCTTCCAACGAACAAACTGATATAGCGGTTTTGTTCCTTCATGATAGCATTTCATCAATTCATTTCCCACGTGTCAAGCAAAAGGGGAAGAAAGCCTGATGTGATGAGTATGTTGAAGATCAAGAGCAGGATGTGTAGATTCCTCAAATCGGACGGATAAGATTGACGAAGAGAAGGGGCCCCTGTTTCGTGCTGAATCTACTAGAAAAACTGATCCTACCATCTAGGGTTTCAAACACCCCTGCGAGTTCCTAAAAGCCAAAGCCAAGTCCTTCACGGAAACTAGATATTCCCATATGTTTAAAGGATTCTATTCTTCTATCTTCTTCCGGAGTTCGGTTCTGGAGCTCTAACAGGACAATCACGAATTTTCCTGAAAGAATAGACCTTTCAGCTTATCACTTGGTAATTTTCTTTTCCCATTTCTCTTTGGCCTTGGCTTCGTTGAATAGAAGATCCATTATATTGTTCAGAAAGGCTGCAAGCTTGGTTTTTTAATATTTATATTTAGATAAGTGATTGTGTGTCTAATTGAAGGATTCTGTGGCTGTGTATCTGAGTGAGCGAAAGAGGGAATATAATCATATGGGAAAATCTGGGGGAAGAAAAAAGAAGGGTGGTTCAAATCAAGTTGCTGTTGATAATTCAGTTCCAGTTGCTAACGGAGGTGTGGACTTAGACTCTCCACTATTTTTAAAAAGAGCCCATGAGCTCAAAGAAGAAGGGAATAGGATATTTCAGAATAAGGACTATGCAGGTGCCCTTGAACAATATGACAATGCTCTTCGACTAACTCCAAAGAGCCACCCTGATAGGGCGGTTTTTCACAGCAATAGAGCAGCATGTTTGATGCAAATGAAGCCCATAGAATATGAAACCGTAATTGCTGAGTGCACCATGGCACTTCATGTCCAGCCCCGATTTGTGCGGGCTCTTCTTAGGAGGGCTCGGGCATTTGAGGCTATAGGGAAATATGAACTGGCTATGCAGGATGTACAAGTCTTATTGGGAGCTGACTCTAATCACCGGGATGCGTTGGAGATTGCCCAAAGATTGAGGACAGCATTGGGACCTCGTCAGGAGGCCCAGCAGGATCTTCAGAGTCGCCCCTCTCCTGCTGCACTTGGTGCTTCTGCAGTTCGTGGTGCCCCTGTTGCTGGTTTAGGGCCTTGTTTACCAGCCCGTCCAGTACCAAAGAAGGCAGCAAATTCAGCTGTTGGATCAGTTGTAAACCCACTTAACAATAAGCCAGAGCAATCCCAATCAGTTTTACCCACTCAAAATGGTCATGAGACTAAGACCCAGTATCCAAAACTTGTGTTGAAGTTATCAAATGGTTCTGCAAAATCATCTTACTCAAAAGAAGAAAACCAGAATGAGCATTCTTCTCATTCAACTATTCATGAACAGCTTTCAGAGGTTGCTGTTCAGTGGAGACCATTGAAGCTTGTGTATGATCATGACATTAGGCTCAGCCAGATGCCAATCAATTGCAGTTTCAGAGTACTAAGAGACATAGTAGGTAAAAGATTTCCATCGTCAAAGTCAGTTCTGGTCAAGTACAAGGATCTTGATGGAGATCTGGTCACTATAACCTCCAC
Organism: Bauhinia variegata; assembly: GCA_022379115.2. Taxonomy (NCBI): domain Eukaryota; kingdom Viridiplantae; phylum Streptophyta; class Magnoliopsida; order Fabales; family Fabaceae; genus Bauhinia; species Bauhinia variegata. Next base: position 2,539,208 of record CM039438.1, on the reverse strand, counting down.
TGATGAACTCAGGTTGGCAGAGTCTAGTGTTGATAGCCATCTTATAAAAGAACCTGAAGCTGACAAAAGTGATTCAGTTGGGATGTTGAGACTACATATTGTTGAAGTTAGTCCTGAGCAGGAGCCACCTTTGTTGGAAGAAGAAGAAAAACCTGTTAAGACTGAAGGGATCAAGGGAGATGAGAGTGGGTCTCATTCTTCTGTCAGTGAATCTGTCTTAGAAACTCCTGATGCTGAAGTTGCTAAGGTTGGGAAAGAAACTCCAAAGGAAAAACCAGGAGCTGCAGAAGAAGCTGAATGCAAGGAAGTGGAGATGGATGACTGGTTGTTTGAGTTTGCTCAGCTTTTCCGCTCACATGTTGGTATTGATCCAGATGCTCACATTGATTTGCATGAGCTTGGCATGGAGCTTTGTTCAGAGGCACTTGAGGAAACAGTGACTAGTGAAGAGGCTCAAGGTCTATTTGACAAGGCTGCTTCAAAGTTCCAGGAGGTGGCTGCTTTGGCTTTCTTCAACTGGGGAAATGTTCATATGTGTGCAGCTAGGAAACGAATCCCCTTGGATGAGACAGCTGGGAAGGAGGTAGTGTCAGAACAGCTTCAAGTGGCTTATGACTGGGTAAAGGAAAAATATTCTTTGGCTAAACAGAAGTATGAGGAAGCACTTTTCATCAAACCAGACTTTTATGAGGGATTATTGGCTCTGGGACAGCAACAATTTGAAATGGCCAAACTTCATTGGTCATTTGCACTTGCTAAGAAGATTGATCTAGTAAGCTGGGATTCTGCAGAGACCCTCCAACTTTTTAACAGTGCAGAAGAGAAGATGAAAGCTGCAACAGATATGTGGGAGAAGCTGGAGGAACAGAGAGCAAAAGAGCCAAAGGACTCAAATACAAGCAAGAAAGAAGAACTATTGAGAAGAAGAAAGAAACAAGGGGCTGCTAATGAGGGTGAGTCCTCCAGTGTCAGTGGTCTGGTTGAGATTTCTGCTGAGGAAGCTGCAGAGCAAGCGGCTGTCATGAGATCCCAGATTCATCTGTTCTGGGGTAATATGCTTTTTGAACGATCCCAAGTGGAATGCAAATTAGGGATGGATGGTTGGAGAAAAAACCTGGATGATGCTGTGGAGCGTTTTAAGCTTGCTGGAGTTTCTGAGGCTGACATTGCAATGGTTATAAAGAACCATTGTTCCAACGGAGATGCAAAGGAAAGAGATGAGAAAAAGATTCAGAACATACAGCCCAATTAGATTGTTGAAACAGACAAAAGAATGATACCAGTCAAGAGAAACATGGTTTGGCTTAAATGTATGTTTTATGTCTGCTCAGTGGTATCTCCAATGAAGACTCAGGACAAGAAATGTTCTTCTCATGAGCAGCTCAAAGGTGGAACGCTGAGTTATTTTCGATTGGAAATTGGAAATTTTGGGTGTCTAAACTAGATAGGCTACGTTTTTTTTTTTGTTCTCATGTTCTTCTCGGTTAATTGAAGGAGATGATTTTACGAACATTGGTTGATTGAAGGAGATGATTTCACGAACATTGTTTGCCTTATTAGCGAGTTTGCAATAATCAATCAATTTTGCAATCTAAAAATTATACACCGTGTCATGTATAATTAGGTGTCACTGCGAAGTTACTAATGTTAATGCGTTGAACTTATTTATGGCTATAGGAAGCGTCCACATTGTATACTGGCAATACTATGGCGAGGGTGCACGTTACAGACTTTTGTTATTGCAGAATCGCGGTACCTACTTAGAAGCAGGTGCCAGGAAAAGTAAAGCCAAAAAACAGCAAAAAAAAAAAAAAAAACAGAGGAAAATAAACAAAAGGAAACCAAAAATAAAAGCATTATTTTGGTCTGCATCTGTAAATCCAAGTTTAATAGGGAAACAGAAAGCTATGGTCTTCTGATGGATTGGTTCTCAAAGAGCGCATGATCAAGTTTGTTGTCAGTGTGATTGACATGAATAAGATACGCATTGAAGATAAGGAATCTCCTAAATTTGAAGGCATAGTTATTTGATTCCCTATCTATCAGTGTTTTCCTAAGAGTGGAAACATGAGACTACCGCTAATCTTTAAGCCTTTGAACAAAACATGCGTTCACGAGTATCCCCACTTGTGCTTGTTTTCTTGATTCTCAGTAATCTGTTGAAAAGATCTTTTCAACTCCGTTTCTGGGACAGCAAAGGAAATGCTTTTCAAAACCTTTCTTATGTTTCACCTTTTCTATTGGCAATCAAACCAAGAAAAATTTCAACTCTTACATTTCCTTCTTTTTCTTTTCTCTTTAAATCCATCAACCCACACAATGGTCGAGAAAGACAATATTTTCCTTGTATCAACCAATCAGAAAATCTGTGATTGGCAATGCAAGGACTCAAGGACACTTGTGCTTAAATCAAAAAACTTGTACAAAACTTTTGACTTGAAAAATAATTGTTTGAGTACCTTCATATTATCATCTCATCTACTAGCCTAACTTATGTGACTTGCCTAGTCACTTCTTTAAGAACTTCCCATTTGAACTTGCTGCCTAAGTGCCTTTTGACTCAAAAAGTTTGTTGGTGCCGATAACGGGAACAGATATGGGTTATATCTCCAATAGTGCTTGTAATGGAAATACTTTTGTCTGCAAACTCCCCTGCCTTCGTATTATAGTCTATGCGGACATGCCTAATCTTTTTGCCATAATACTCAACTTATTAGACAGATCAACCTTATTTTAATACAACAGGATCACAAGAAAAAGATGAACTAGCGTGCAAACACAGAGGAAAGAAAAGAAAAACTTGTTGGGCAGTTAGTTAGATACACGTGTTCTTCTCATTTTTTCTTTAATTTTGTTCTGCAGACTTAGAAGACATGCTGTTCTTTTGTCAACGTATCTGCTTGGATTTCTGAGTAATTTTAGCAGCATGAGCAGGCAGATTTGGCGATAGCTGGTGGTCCCAAATTGATACGATTGCTTGTTCAAGTTAACCATGCAGGTTTTATGATTCAGTGAAACCATAGTTTTCAACCACTGACCTACCTTTTTCTCTATCTCTTTCATAACAACAAAGGAGCCCTTGAGCTTAGATTTTCAAATCCACATAAAGTTGCTTTGTTGCCAACTTTGGATTTCTTAATATTATCAAATTCTAATTTGGCTGCTATCCCGTATTAATGTGTTTTATAATAGTGTTTATTGGTTGCCTTTCGGTTCCTCAAAGGGAAACTAACAATTACTTTGACGTATCATATGAAGATATGGAATTGCCAAAGCAAATACAGTTAGAAGTTTATTTTAATGACAACATAAGCAATAGGTCAACTCCTCATAGGCGATGTCATCGGATTCAGATAACACCAAGATGTCTCGTCATTCATGGGAGGAGCAGTGGATGTTAAGCACTGACCACTTCATTCCTGCTTCTGTTTATTAAATTTTTGTGAATGTTGGACCTTAACCAATCAAACAATGTTGTAGTGTAGTCTGTGAAACGTCATCAAATATAATTTCCCCATTCAGGAAAAGGAGCAATTGCAACAACGACAGATGTTTCCTCTCTTGTAACTAGAAAGAAAGAAAGAAACAGAACCTCCACCTTCCTTTCCCTCTCCTTGTAAATTCCAATTACTTTATCTTTTTCATTTTTAATTCTTCACATATACTTTTCTTTTTCTGTATGACATTATTATTCCAGAGCAGAATAAGCAAAAGAGAAATCATAAGAGAGTTGTTATAAAAATGGGTAAGATGTGGTTACTTTATAGAAAAGTGAGAAAATTTTCTTTTTATCTTATGTTATTGTAAATTTTAAAAAAAAACTATCACACTTTAAATTAAATAAAATAAACATTGAAATTAAAAATAAAAAAAATTATTAAAATATTTTTATTTATATAAAAAATTTATTTTTTAAAAATTAACAACAATATAAAATATAAAAAAGATTTTCTCTCTAAAAAAGTACATTGCACTAACTTAACCACCACTTAGGCATCACACACAAACTATTAGCTCAAGCCAATAGTTTATTTTAACTATTAGGTTTATGCTTTTATTCTACACAAAAGTTTCAAGTACCCAAATTAAAGATGGCAATGCTAATTAATAAGCTGGTTTTATCAGCAGAGAGACATTCTGCTGGAAGGGGTTCCCAACTCAAACTGTAGCAATAGGGTCCAAATTGAGGTTGGATTCCACGGCCTTCATAGCTTCAAATCTTGGTTCTTTAGCCTGGAATTTGAGACCCGCGTAGAGCTTCATGTAATCCTCAAAAACAAATTTTGGGTATACTTGGTTTGTCTCATATTCCTTCACCAGAGATGGCGCAGGGGAGATAATGGCATCATTTCCTGGGTTGTAGAATGAAGCGATGGACATTCTGGTACCATCTGTTCGAGCAATCACACGGTGCATGACACTCTTGTATTTGCCATTGGTAATGACCTGTTTATGACCAAAGAAATACCAAGCAATTAGATTTAATGAAGGGTTTTATTGATTAGTATTACTTTGCCAACAGTGTTTATGGCATTTGTGGTATTGGAAATGATTTTTCTATTTTGGCCCCACAAGGTGTATGAGATATTGTTGAAGTGACAAATGACAGAGACCAAATGGGTGTACCTCAAGTTGGTCACCAAGGTTGACAACAATAGAGTGGCGCATAGGTGGGACATCAATCCACTGGTCATCTTTTAGAAGCTCTAGTCCACTGACCTTGTCATCTTGGAAGAGAAGGATGATACCACCAGCATCCGTGTGGGCTCTGAGGCCCTTGATGAGTTCTGGTTTGGGACAAAGCGGATAGTTGCTGACCTTTGTGCCAAAATTTGGGCCCTTGGAACCATAGAAGACCTTCTTCAGGTACCCTTTCTCCAACCCAAGATTCTCACACAGCAAGTCAAGAAGTTGCTCAGCCAGTTTCTCCAACTGCAGTGCAAATTCCCTCATTGCCTTCCTGAAATACCCAGAAAAGAACATGGAAACAGAAACAAACAGTGTAATTGACACAGAAATAACATGGAAAGATGGCCTTTTTAAGGCACAAATGCTCGAAAACAAGGTTGACATATGATTTAGGACCTGTAATCTTCATCAAGATGAGGGATCTCTGAAATGTCGGAGACAGGAAGATGGCGTAAAAAGAAGGTGGTTTCCCAATCCAAGTCATTGATTTCAGCCTGAGCAGACTCCAGACATTTGCTTGCATCCATTTCTTTGAACGTTGGATCCATAAACTTCTCGTAGTGCTCTTTTGTCAGCCTCTCCACCTTGTCCATCAACTCAATAGATATACCATGGTTCACCAACTTGAGGGAAAAGAAAAAACAAAGGAAACCCAGAAAAGCAACACATTAGCATAGCCTTTTTTTGATAATCTCATAACAGGCGAAAGGTAACTAGAAATTTTCTTTGGGGCGAAAAGGGAATGGTGGCCAGCTTTGCAGCCTAAAGTATACCTCAAAGAAGCCCCAGTTCTCACAGGCATCTTTGATTATCTCCATGGTCGCAGTTCTCTCTTCAGTGTTGAGCTTCTCCATGTCAACAAGTGGGAAGGTCGCCATTTGTTTCTTTCTCTGCTTTCTTCTTTTCTCTCTTAACTTTGGGCTGTGAGTATTTGTGTGCTTTGTGAATTGTGAGGAATGGGGTTCTGAGAAGGTGCAATTTATAGGCCTTGAAGGAGGAGAGAGGAGCAGCCAAGAAAGTAAACAATTTAATTTAATTTGAAAAGAGGAAAGTTTTGATGATGTTGTCTTCTCATGAGCTCCCTCTTAAAGGATACTCCCACTACTGACATGGAATTTTTAACAAATTTAACATATGGTGATGTGCAGCCATGCATTTTTTTAAAAAAAATTATTTAATATTTAACTTCGTATTAATTACGAGTAGATTAAGATAATGTTGTCTTCTTATGAGCTCTCTCTTAAAGGATTCTCCCCAAATGACATGAAATTTTTAACAAATCTAACACATAGGGTGATGTGCATTCATGCATTCTTTTTTAAATTAAATAAAACTACACAGAAATAACATTTTTTTATTAAATTTTAATATAAATACATTTTAAATTTAAAATATTTGATTAAGTAAAAATAACTTTATATTAATTAATTTACACATACCAGGATTCGTGAAACCATACATTGAGTTAAAGGGACTAACTCAAAATCTTACATTTGAATATGTGGTAATAAAATGCCATATAAGGACTTTGCAACTAAACAAGTTGGGGATTTAATATTTCTTTCATTAAAAAAATTAAGTGTGTGAGAATAACAAAGCTAATTGAGTTGAAAACAACGTTAGGTTAATGGTGTCATGAGTTACGATGGACCCCTACCACCTTTTGTCACAGGAATGTGGCCTAGCAAGTCATCTAAATTTTTGGTAGGGAATGGGGCCCTACTTGTGTGCCTCTTCACCCTCTTATCCTTCTTTATTCTCAATTCACCCAACCCACCCACGCCTCACTCTTACCTTTCCTTATGCACGCGCGTCCTGCTCTATTCTTCTTTCTTCTCTTCTCTTTTTCATCTGTTCTGAAACTTCAGAGCTTTAACTGAGAACTTGATGCTCGTCTTGTTTTACCATTGAAATAATATTTTATGAGTATCTTTTTCTCAGGGTTAAAAAACAATCTTGTTTTATGAAACTATATATGTGTGTGTGTGAAAATTATTGACCCTACGCTTAGACACATCAGAATGGTAAAATTAAAATCAACTGTCCTCTTAATTGCTTCTTTGGCTCAAAGAAAACTATAATGAACCCTTTGTCACCTATATGCAGATACTATGAATCAAATAATTGCAACTAACAAATCTGAGATACCCTACAAGTTAAGTTAAAATGGCATTTACATGAGAAGATGGATATGTTGCCATTGGCATGCACCTAGCTTTAGCGACAATCTCTACCTCGAAATATTAGCTTCACTAGTTAACGGATAAACATGAACCACAATTAAATTTTATATGTAACTGCAAATGTTTTTAGAAGTTGGTAAATCAATTCAATGACTGTTCTCGTTTGAAAGGGAAAAAGAAAAGTTCTACTCTATGGAAATAAACCTTTACCGTTGGCTCATTTGATACCAAGAATGATAATTCTAGTTTATAGAATGGGCATTTTTCATGTTTGGTGATAGGAAAAAAGAAAACATAGAATAGCCATTTTACTTTGCAGATCATCATGGTGCATGTTGTTCATTAGGAAAAGATTGGATGATGTAATAACTGGAATGAATTACCTACATAAGGAAAAAATAAATGAGATCGATCCTTTATGAGAATATATAATATGTAGATATATGAAGGTGATGATCCCTTTGATTGTCTTTTTTGGTGGCTATAAGAAACTTCCAACGTTAGCAAAGTGAAAATCGAAAAAAAATAAAAAATTACATAACTAAAATTTAGAAAATTAATTAGAAGACAAATTCGCAGCCAAGGCAATTAATTATATGTATTCGGCAGCAGCCAAGCCAACAAGACACGAACAAAAATGACAGATCACAGCCATCGCTCGTCGGCGAACAGGGGCGGCATGTGGATATAAATGCAGTGTATTGTTTAGAAGTTTCTCTAATCCATTCCTTTACAATTAACCAAAAAACGCAACATTAAATTGATGCGTCATATAAATATATACACACACAATTTTTGTAAATCAATGACGTGATGTTTCTGTCTTGTATAGTTTTGTTGAAGAGGTTTGCGTGTGATGTTTATTAATATCTAAATCTAAATTCATATAAAGATAATCAATCTATCTATATATGTAGTGCGAATGAAAAAACACTATTGGGTTCATTTATCATTCATCCCCTCTTGCAATTTAATTTATTTTTATACAGAGTATCTCTCCTAATAAATTACATATAACAATAATGATTCAAATGTTTCCAACTCAAGACAAGACATAGGTTGGAATTACTCACTTCTGCAAAGTTTTATTCACCATGCATCATTGTGTCATGGAGAGACAAGGACAAAGGTAATTATATCGCTCATGGGTAAAACAAAGGCAAAGCATGCATGCCATAAAAGGAGTTGCCGAACGTGCGGGCAATTGAAAGTAACCCTTTTGATTTGATTTGATTGCCACTCCCCACTAATTAAGAAAGGAATCATCTCGTGATTCACTTCCTCCAAGGACAAGACATGCATGGAGAGATTAGGGAAATTGTTTCCTCTCATAAATGATCAAACTCTAAAGTCCTCCACTGCCTAAAGTAACATGATTAGTCATTGCATTACATTACATGACCCACCACAAAACCTAGCAGTAAAACAAAATCATTTTATTACATCAGACCGGCCTTCACAAGCTAATGAATTAAGAGGAAACTTCCAACTTACTAACAAGTATGGCTTGATATATTTGTGAATGAAATGATCCTTTAAATTTTCGGATAAACAAAAGAGAGAGAAGGCGGAGCCTCTTTTCTCTCCCTATCCTCTTTTCTTTTTCTGACTTAGTTTACAAAGTTAAGAAAGTTAGATGATCCATGCGTCTTACAATGTTTAAGCCGTTGAATTCACTGTTCTTAATTTTGTATACAAACAATTCAAGGGCTCTAGATTTCACCTGCCCACTACCATGGTGTTTAATTTTGCTTTATATATACCTGCAAGTTACTAGCTACTAAACAAAGGGATATCTTTCAACCAGAAAGGAAATAGTGAATACAGTATATTATATAGTTAAAAATGGGGATTTTATTTTTGCATACAGTCAACTAGCTTATAATACAAAGGCATGGACTTCAGAGTTGACGGGAATTGGACTCGCAAACTTTGGGTCTCCATTCACATGCAATGTTGCTTTACATAATGGCAGTGCCAGATTGTCTCACAGTTCCGCAAATAATATATATATATATATATATATCCTAAGCCAATGGATGTGAAAACAGTCAATTGTATAAAAGCTAGAGAGGAATGTTGGAAAGCAACACGAAAACCTGGCCACTTTCTTTATAGATGTCTCTTCATGGAATCATTTTGGTGGACTAAGTGAGTAACTGAGATTTTCTTAACTAATTGTAATAAAAACTTAATGACTTGGACTAAGTAGCTTGTGGGAAACAATATATATAGGTAACTTCTTTCAAATACGATTTAAACCCAACATAGATCCTAGCAGAATACAATAATTGATATATAATAGGTAATGGAAACTTTTGATCAAGGATTAATTATTATGCAGGTATAAATTTAAATTTAAAAATTGTATATATTATATAATGGAAACTTGCACAAAATATACTCCTTTATCATATAACTGCCTCCAAACATATCTCTTATTATAAATACAAGTATCTCAAATTCTCAATCCACTTACATTTGAACTTCAAAAGTTCAAACCTTTATTACATTACAAAGAAAAATTGTTAGGTATGCATGTTAGCATGTTTATTCCGATCGAGCAAAAGAACTTTAATGGTCCTGTATCTAGCTTAAGAGATCGAGGGTTCTTTTATATTTTTATTCAACCCACGATAATCTATTATTAATGCTTCCGAGATTCATATATTCCTAGCATGCACTATATTAATCCAAATTAATTAATAATTTGTTTGAGTGTTCGTGCAAGCATATATATATATATATATATATATATATATATATATATATATATATATATATATATATACCTTAATAATAGATTCATCATCATATATGCCACTGACACATTTAGATTTTTATACTGCAAGTAGTCAGTTAGTTATAATTAATTTATATGCAAAAGAGGAGCATAGCACATGTAAAAAAGCAAGATGTAACATGACGGGCAAGCCCATTTGTATATGCAGTCGGTATCTTGTACTGAATTCTATGAATTTGTTCTTTTGCATATCTAATCTAATTCGTGCATACAAATTTGTGATCTGCAACCATCGATCTATATCATGAACATGCCAATCTGAGCAAGCTACATAAATATCTTCTGACGTGCAAGGAGTTGTCATTATATGACACTTTAGATTTGTTTCCTTCCCCTTGTATGGATTTAATAGTTCCTTATACTGTTTCTCTTAGTGCTTTTAGGATATGTAGTCAGTGTTTGGCGAACAATAAAATGCCCAAATTGGTATAACTTCTAATGGATACCAACTCCAAACAATCTAAAATTGCAATTTTTTTTTATACTTGTAAAAAATATTGCAACATTTAGGTAAGTTTTTATATATATATATATATATATATATATATATATATATGGAACTCTTAGGAATGATACACATACCTAAATAGCCTCTTATATAATTCTAGACTTCTAGTGTAGATTGAATGAAAGTTTCGCTTTGAATATGGTATCCTAATAATTTATACGTTGCACTTCTTATAGAAGAATTTATGCGAATAAGCAATAATTGCACTCTAAGAAAACTTAGAGTATGTCCATGCATGGTATTTAATTATTATTGTTGCTTCTCGAAGCAACAGTTGCAAATAGCAATTTAAGCCCACAGTTTGGGCAAATAAGGTGAGAATAAATAAAGAAAAATTATGTATGATCATTAGATTCCACATAAAATGTATTACTGAAGTGAAAAATTAGTTTAACTAAAAAGAAAAAATAACGTGACATGTTAAAACTCATTGTAGGCATCTCTTTTTAGTTAGAGATGCTCTTATATCGTATTCATCTCTTTTGGAATCCGATGGAGTACTTTCTATGATATTATTAAGCACCAAATGGTGTGCTTTCTTTCTTCCATTAATATTATTCAGAGGAATATATTCATGTTTTTAAAAGGGAGATTGGTATTCTATTTTGTCTGGTAATTAAGACGAAGATGATCAATCAGAAACAGGAAGAGGAGTACTAAGAAAGTGCAAATGGTTTTTCAATATCGTAAGAGGATCGAATCAAGCATTTATAAAGTTATGATATATATGTACCATTAAACATCTATGTATATATCATTTATTGACTCGTTAATTCGGAATAGAATCCACCAAGTATAAAGATTATTCTTTTCAACACAAAAAAGTGGATTGCACTGTTAAGCATACGAGTACCTTGGCCATGCCAGCTTGCTTAAGATCAAAGAACGACATTGACAGAATTTCTTACCACACATATATTCTACTAACCTGTGCGTCAAATATATATCGTAACCAAAATTGAAATTATTTGAAGTGCAATTAAGGATAAGGAACTATGCTACTTTAAATCAAGAATCCATGCATAGCATTGAACTGCCTTTTCAACTCGGAATAATAATAAAACCAAATTAATATCCATTTTAAGTCCTATTTATGTTGTAACTTTCTGCTCTTGATGCTTTTTTATGATAGAAGACATAATTTGATGTTAGAGGAAAAAAAAAATTAGTATGTTTCTTTCTTCTATTTTTTTTTAAAAAAAGAATAAGCTCCTTTAAGAAACTGCTTTAAAAACAATATTTATTTATAAATATGGTATTTTCCACATAACAATATATACATGACAAAAGAAGAGACACTGTATTGTGCCGTTTCTAGCCGTAAAAGGAAAGAAAATCTAAAGCCCCTCGTCAAATCTATGTACAGATTCTTTGGGTAAATCTGACTCTGCACATTACCCGAGGATCGTCCACCATAGCACGCTCTTCTCTTCTGTGCGCGCGCTATTATATTGCACTCCATCAACAGCGGTACTCGCTAACACGTGGGTCCATCCCCGTGATAGGAAATATCGCACTCCATCAATCAACGGTCCGAATCATTAGCATGCAATCATCGAATCATTATTTAATAAGCAAAGATTTTATTTTTGATATTAAAGAGCGCGACGCTACCTCAAGTCTAATTTTAACATTATAATATACACTGAGCTCTTGGACATATTTTAAGCAAGCTCGCCGACTCGCCAAGTTGGGGTTCCATATATACAGAGAACTTCCATTTAATTTGCAAAAGCAAGCTTAATTCTGCACCTTGTAAATATGTTATAAAGGAAAAGGAGAGCACGTCAAGAGCTGTTGTTCAGTTTCATGCGAGTCACTGTCAATAAAGGAGCAAGTGAAGTGCTTGATCCTACCATAAAGAACCAATGCTTTGAACAGTACTGGAAAAGGGTTGGAAACTTTTATCAATATATATAACTTCTATATAGAAGCAGGTCAGGTGGATCATTATCAATCAGTAAGGAGGCGTCGCAGACTGAGAGACCACATGTAATGGTGGGAACAAATCAATAGCCAAAGGACTAGCTTTTAATTCTTTCTTTCTTTCTTTCTTTAAAAGTTGGGATGGGGAACAATAACATGGTGATACCGATCACCTAATTGATACACAGGATCGATCGATCTATAGAATGGAATGGCTTTCATTATCAATTAAAAGACAAGCAAGCATGCATTCCTTGCACGAAACTGAAAAGCATCAATGTTGTGGAGAATCATCTGCTTCCATCTTTTGTTGTCGCTCACATCTTTCCCTTTCCCTTACTTAAACTTTTTCCATCATCCATGCATATATGTTTGCAATCTGCTCATCGGTATCCTTATCCAAATATGATGTCCTTCATATTCATCTATTTTCACACAAACACTTCTTTTTATCGCCTGCCTCTCATGTAATTGCAATCACAAACTCTGACCTACCACTACATGGTACGTGGGCTGCGTTTGACAGGGATTTGAACACACCTGGCTAGGCCTACAAAGTTGGGCCACATTGTATGTCCAACTTATTAGGCCTTGGCCCCTTCAAATCCAGATTGTTTTTTTGGGCTCAACAACTTGAAGGATATATTGAATTGGGCCAATAAACTTATACCAGTTATGATTTAGATATTTGGGAAAATGTAAAATTCAGGTTCAAATATGTTGGATCATTTGCATCAAAGATTTAAGTTTTTTCAACAGTCAGTTCTTTCTTTTTTTGTATTTTTTCATATTCTTCAGCTCCAACAAAAACCTAACATAGAGAAACCAAACGCCTCGTACCTCAACCTCACCCAACCCATGTTCATTTAAAATGGGTAGCCATTTCACACAAGTTTTGACGTACGAGATGATTCTCCTATTATGTTGGAATCTAAACGAAATGGAAAATAATAAATACTAAATATTTGTTCCCTTCTCCTTTTCTTTTCCATCCCCGTATACTTTTATTTGAATTATTGTCGAAATGGTTTATGCGAAAGGAGAAAATATCTCAAGTAAAGAGGAAATTAATGACTTACAAGTCATAACAAATTCATACTATCATATTACAAGTGAAATACCAACTTCTTTTCATTTTTTTAATTTTCGGAAAAAAAAAAAAAAAGTGTCTGTCGTTCAAAATGGCGATCTTCACCGTCCAATGGCATCAGTCTGTCACGGAATTCAAGAAAATAGGTGATGAATTTCAGAAAATATCAAGGATCTCGAGGATTGAGCGATTGCAAAGGGGACAAGACCCTCGATTCAACCACAACTCCCTCGAACACACCCTGCAAAAAGTGTGCCCACATGGGATGAACGCTGCACCTTTCTTCCTTCCCATGCACACGCAGCACACCGAATCATTCCCCGGCGCCACTCCTTTCTCCGTGTCCGTTACCGCAGCCACATCTCCACTGTCTGTTTCTTCCAGTAGCCTCATCAACGACACCCTCCACGGCGTCCCGGGCACAGCGCCTCCACTTCGGACATCCGAACCGTTAATGGCGGGTCCTACCGTACCCGTACCTCCATCTGGTTCCTGCGATCCCCGGTGTTGACGCTCGGCGGCCAACGCCGCCGCAAGATTCATACTTGAAGAAGAGGAGGCGGGGACCACGCATTCAGGGTCCGACGAGTTCGAGGCAAGACCCGAATTCGCTTCCTGCAGCGGTTGCTGTTCTTGTCGTTGACCTTCTTCCTCTTCTTCATGCTCGACGCTTATGGCGGCGGGTCCGAAACCACAGGTGGCCCCACAGCATCCGATTCCGGTCAATCGGAGCCGTTCTTTCAGAGTCCTCCTCCTCCTTGGCTCTCTATCGACGCCACTTTCCATTTGCTCCGCGAACAAGTCCAGGATTGTTCTTGATTCACCTTCTCTCCGAAGCGGTTCCTGCAATATGAGACCGAGTTGCCTCATTCCCGACCAACCCAGAAGAGGCAAAGGAAACCACAATTAGACTGAGGAAGACACCGAGGAACACCTGGAATAACTGATCAAAGAGAAGGAGAGGGCGAGTGTAGCCATAGAGATCCCGTGAGCCTCTTGAAAAACATTTAAAACCCCCACCTCCGGTGAAAATTCAGAGATGAGAAAATGACTAGTCAAGAACCAAACAGGGGAAAATGGGTCCAAGGAAAGCAACCCGGAATAGTTGCAAGTTTATTCAATTCTAGGTCTAGGTCTCTGTCACTGGGAATATAGCAGGTTTCGCCATGGAAAAGCGAGAACTGGAAACCATAAAAGAAAGTGAAGAAGGACAAAATAGAAGAGGGAAAAGAAAACAAAAAAGAAGCGAGGAGCTGGGTTTTCTTTACAGAGTGTTATTCTTCTTTATACACTTGAGGCGTTGAATAACAGAAGCAAAATTTTCTCTAGAAACTTTATTCCTTCGGGTGGCATGGCAATATTCATTATTTTTAACTTTCCATTTATTTGATTTTGAAAATAATATGACAAGCTTTTTATTTTATTTTGTTTTTTTCTTTTTGTCATTTTAATATTTGGTTTTTTCTTGCAATCGTTATTGGCCGACCTCAACGGAGTCAAAAGCCATCCAAGTCGGCTCGCGAAGGATTTTGTTTGCCAAGTGGCCTCTGTTTTACATCAACCAAGTTCATTAATCTCGTGAAGAGTTCATGTATGTTGTTTAATTTCCAATCAAAAGCTTATTATTATCATTATTATAGTATATATCCATTGCACGATTGAATAATATCCCTGAAATTATATTATAAAGCTTCATGCAATGTACCAATGATTATCTAACTAATTGGCTTTAAAACAATAACATTCAGTTCAAAGCTTCTTCTTCGTCAGCTGCTCTGTACTCGTGACAATATCTAAAAGTTTCTAATAATTTTTCTTTTACTGTTAGAGGAAGCCGAAATTTTTACCTTATAATTCCTATAATGTATGTATAGAAGTCGTTGGATAGCGTCCTTTTTTGACTTTTCATTCGTTGCAAGGATAATATTTCATTCAATCTTAGGCAATCCAACTGCACCTAATGGGACCTAAACTAGGATTAGATTTGAATGGGCTAACCCCTACCACTTAGTTGCACCAATATTACTTCTATAATATACTTTGCTTAATTAGAGCAATTCATCTGATTCTTCTTTTTCTTAAAAAAATAAAAATAAAATTACCCATCCAAACATGAACAAATAAGTCAACAAATATTAAATAACAGAATACCATTAGAAAGGGATTGGCGTATGACAAGTAAGGACAAATTACAAAGGGAACAAAAAGGGCAACGGAGAGAGAGACTAGGGGCAAGAGGGGACTTGTGATTCTATGAATGGGGAACTCACAGTTGGGTTTAGACCGAAATTAAAAGAGCCACGTTATGGGATGACCATAATCATCCCATTCCTACTGTGATTAAAGCTATAATTAATAATTAACCTGCCTTCAGTTTTGTGGGTATATTCCCTCATTCCCTGCTCTCCAATCCTTTTAGATTAATGATTGATGATTGATATTGTTTGGTCAAAGGAATCCAACCGATAGATGACGCGGACTTTGATGTGGACAGCATCTGAACTTTGGCTACATCCAATCAATACAAGTCATACGCTTTATTACTCAACATGTACAACTATTAATATTAATATCCTTTCTATAAAGCATGATATTTTTTTATTAATACTAATAAACTCATCCCAAAGTTATACTTAGGGTGTAATTTAGTGGTAAACACGTTGAGTGTGTGGGAGAAATTTGGGATTTCAATCCTCTCTCGTGTAATAAAAAAATAATAAACTAATACCACTCTACCAAGTAATTCTTGGTCCTTACTTTTCACTCGTCAAATTCACTTTTCCCCCAAGCTTGGTCAAAGTAAACTATTTTCTCTTTCCTATAAATTTGATTTTGGGATTATTCAATTGCAGGCCCATACTCTGAACAAAGCAACGTGATTACACCCAGTAGCTGTAAACGGGCCAATGCATGACTCTTGTGTATTCGTTAGAGGCCCACTGGAGCGTGCTAGTCACTTTGGGCCCGTTTGTCCACGTCAAATATACGAGGTGATGACTAGTCTGCAATTAATGGGGCAGACCATGGTGTCGTGCATGCACAATCAGAAGAACTCAAGTGTTATTGCGCACCTCTCATCAATCAAGCTTCCTTCTAATTTTGTACATTTCCTTGTTATGGCAAAGACAAACTACTACCCACATGTCCATCTTTTAGAGGCTATCAGTGTAACATGGACGCAAAATGCCAAAAAAGACAGCACTTTTGTAACACGATCAAGAGCCATCAAGGACAAAATGGTCTTCTCATCAGCACCCCGCCACCCGTTTTTCATTTCATAACTTCAGTAAATTTAATCAAGTGTATATATTGCAAAATTTAAAGAGGGTAGAAAAACCTTAATTTTGAGAAACCCATGGACTTATGCAGATGAAATCAACGTACGAAAACAGTGAAACCACGTGCACACTATACTGTCTGCAGCAAAGATAGTCCAATAACTCCAAAGAGAAGGTCAGTGACTCTAGTGGAAGACATGATCGGTCTCAAAATCAATAAAGCGAAAGGTAATCACTATGGTAGGACTGATCTGATCTCTGATAATTCTCCATGAGAGAAATAGTATCCATCTTTATATTCCAACAAAAATCTTAATCATCAGGAGTCTAGAAACAACGTCTCCAATCATAAATTTAGTTAGAATTATGGTATATATAGTAATTTCGGACTGATCATAATAATTAAAATGAGGAGAAAATTAAGTAGTAATAGATATAAGCTACGTATTCTTCATTAATTGCCAAGAATTGAAGTGTTTATCGACGCAACTGAAAAGCATAAAGTAGTTTACGTTCGAGACAAATTAAAATGAGAAAAGAGATGTTGATTTTCCATATCAATCAATAAAGTCTGATTAGTTAATATGTCTATCATTTGTCACCACATTACACTCTCGCTATGAGAGTTAGAATTACTCAAGTGAATTAATTAAACTAGGGTGAGTGAAGAAATCAAGATGGAGAGGCAGACGGGAGAGAAAGGAAAAGAAAAAGAGAAACAAGGGCATGCATATGATTATAAGAAAATGGAAACACCTCAAAGAACTTTCATGCACAAAGGTCGGAAAGGTTTCAAGAAATTCTTCAAATAAAGCAATGATGGAGCCTTTAGACCTAACTGAAGACACAGCGTTTCATTTAGCAGCCCGCTTCAACAATCCCCAACTCTTCAAATAGTTAATGGAAATGCTGCCTTAGAAAGACAGGTGGCATGTGCTGCGGAAGAAGAATTCTGTTAAGAACACTATTCTTCACCAAGCCACTTGTGCAAAAACGTTGAGATGGTGGACATGATGCTGTGCTTCGTGCGGAAACCGCCAGATGAAGATATGAATGATGAAGAAGCTGAAGAGAAGGAAACCGCCTTTCATGCTGCTGTGCTCGGCCAATATTTATTAAATATGTTTGTTCAAATTATATTTCAATAGTAATGTCCCTCCAATAATATCACGGCCGAGAAAAAACAAAGTGAACCGAATTATGATAAGGAGAACCATGGTACTGAACAGCACGCAAGGGTTTATACGCCATTGCTCTCTGCTGCTGGCACAGGAATTGTTGAGATCGTTGAAAGAATAATTGACCTGCATCCCGATGCCATAAATCATGTCAGTGAAGATGAGCAGAACATATTTATTGCATGTGGCCGTGAAGCACCGTCAGATGGCAATTTATAAGATTATAAAGAGGTGCGGAGTACTGAAATGGTTTGGTGATAGGATAGGTAAAAGGGGTCGCACTCTGCTGCACCAGGTTGCAAGAATGGACTATTACAAAGCAGGTTGATGTTGCATTCCAATTGCATGACGAGTCGCGTTGGTTCCAAGTAAGCACTTCTATATCACTAACCTCTTCTAGTCTAGATTAGTCATGCTCCGCGGTGGCCGTCCTGATCAAACCGTGGTCTTTGCGGCAGCCCACACCATCCCCGGGGGAAGCAATGAACACGGCTTCCCCGTATTCCTCTTTTTCAGTATCATGGATGTTGTGGGTCTTGCAAGCTCGCTGGTTTCAGTGGTTATGTTCCTTTCCATCCTCACCTCACCCTTTGAGATGCAAGATTTCTACAGGTCTCTCCCTCGAAAGCTCACGCTTGGATTCACTTTGCTCTTCTTCTCATTGACATCAACAATGCTGGCACTCACTGCAGCCATCTTGCTCACTATTCGTTTGGATTCCAACAAATGGACTTGGAGTTTGATAACTTCGATTTACAGTGCTGCCTTCTTTCCGGTTACCATATTTGGGTTGATGCAGTTCCCCATTTATGTTGCTATTAAAGGCCAGCTTAAGCCAGTTTTGAAGAAGTTTAAGAAGATCTTTCCAAGCAGATGGATCAAATCCCACGACAAACCCAAGATTAAGAAAATAAAATACCGATATATATTGAGCAACTAGAGTGTTGCCTAAGTTTGTGTGATGACAATGGCAAGCCAACAAGATTGGTTTAATTTTAAGAAGCCCAACTTTGTTCTCTTTTGGGAGATCTTTGACCCAAGAGGATTTCTTAACACACTACCCGACTTTTCCAGCTACACACCCCAACCAGTTTTATTGTAATTTTCATTCCAAAACTACCCCTCCCACTGCAACACACACCTTTCAATCCATTAAACACTGGTATAAACTCAAGCTCATCTTCTTGCAACTTACAAGACCATTTGAAAGGGGATTAATTTTAACACACCTTATTTTTAATTCCAACACCCTCCTCCCGCCAGTTTCCGAGGAGAGCGTGAATATTAAAATTGAGGATGCAAAAATTAATTACTTTTAAAAAAATATTCACGCTCTATAACTCATTTATGGACAAAAAGAGCTCCATAAAATCAATCAGATTTCATTGAGGACATGGACATGGATGCGAGATTGTGTTCTTCTTACCTTAATAAATTCCTTTATCATCAATACAAACAAAAAGAAAAACAGAGTTTGATACCTTGCTTTTCTGTTTTCACTTTTAAGATTTAAGATGGAGCGAACGAGAATATGCCTTTGCTTTGAGTTTGCATCTCGATCAAATTGACACATGACCACTCCACCAACCAAATGGGTCACCTAATCAAGAGCATCCCATCTCCAAGGCAAGGGCCAAGTTAGGTAAGCGCTTGTCTTTTGTTTCCTTCCCAATTTCACCAAAATCATAAAATGATTAAAATCTTATTTTTTTTACCAATACCATCAATCAGATTCTTATTCATTTTCACTAGATAAGCCCTTCAAATTTAATAAAAATAATATTTTATAATCTCATTAGGAAATGTGCAAAATATATATATATATATAAGAAGAACTGTTGGTTTTATCAATAATATTAATATCATTTTTATTAAAATTAATGGGGTGAGATTCTTTTCATAGGGTGAGATTTTAAACATAGATAAATTATTATTCACTATCACATGTGAAAAATGAAATTATTTGTGCGGAAGGCATAGAAAAAACAAAAGTGTCCACGTGAGAATCTACCAAAAAAGGGATAAAAACAAATATAATTTGTATTCCTAAAATGCCCTTCAAACAGCGGTGCATATCTGATCTTGTGTTGCGGTGGGAGTCTGCGAGGTTTGAAAGACCCAACTACCCTTTTCGAGCTACTTCTCCGGTAGTGGGAGTGGACTCACCCTCAGCCAAAGCCAAAAGATCTCATCTCACGCTCTCACTGTCTCCATTTGTATTTGTGTCTTCAACTGTTAGGCTTAGCTCTGTTCAACAATGGCGCCATCTTTCGCACCTAACGGTGGCTTTGCCGCTGGTAGGTCCAGTACTGGTTCAGTCACCGGCCGACTTACTTCCGTCTACAGTGAAGTCCAAAACAACCGTATCGACTACGAACTTCCACTTCCCTCAGTCCTCAAAAAGCCTTTCAAGATAGTCGATGGTCCTCGAAGCTCCGCAGCTGGCAATCCAGGTCAATCTCTTCTCCTTCCACTTATCCTATGCTGCTCGATCTATATATTTCTCTTTGTATCTGTGCTGTTCGATATCTTACAAATAAAGGAATCGCGAAAAGAACGTTTAGATTTCTGTCTTTTGTATCCTTGGTTTATCTGAATGCATGTGCTGATTGAGTTCACTTAATTTAGCTATGGCATTTTAATTTTTTCCTATGATAGATGGCGGAATTCAGCTTTGGATTTTATATAAGGTTTATTGGATACTAGCAATGGATTTTGCATTAAATTAGGAATTTAATATTTGCAGATGAGATTGCCAAGCTCTTTCCAAATTTGTTTGGGCAACCTTCATCAATGCTGGTGCCGAGTGATGATTCAAATACAGTTGTGCCGGATCACAAGTTGAAGATTGGTGTGGTTCTGTCGGGAGGTCAGGCTCCTGGAGGTCATAATGTGATTTCTGGAATTTTTGGTAAGGTTAATTTTCAATAAACCATGTATATATTGTCTAGATATATGGAGTTATGCCTGAATTTCGATGTTTATTTTAGATTACCTGCAAGACCGGGCAAAAGGTAGCACGTTGTATGGTTTCAGGGGTGGTCCTGCTGGCATCATGAAGTGCAAATACGTTGAACTGAACTCAGACTATATTTATCCATATAGAAACCAGGTTCATTTTCTTTTCATCTCATAGCTATTAATCTTTAAAAACTTAAGCTTTTTTGATTTTATAAAATGAAGTCATTGAGAATTTTAAGTATGATTGCGCATTATTGACCTTCATTTTTTATTAGAGCTTTTTGTTATTTGAATCTTTTTAGAGCTCACATATTTCCATTTACTGTCAACAGTTGTAAAATCAACATAATCTTCTGTATATTGTATATGTAGTATTTTGATTCGGTAAACTAAATGCATTTGACAAGTCTACAAATGCAGCACATTCATGTAAATGTTTAATTTCATCAAGGTATTATTACTTCTTTTTTTGGAAATAAAACAATGAATTCTTAAAGTGGATGCTGAGGTTGAAAATTTTACCCCAATTTGTCATCTAACTTGAATGATCTCTGTTGCCAGGGTGGCTTTGATATGATTTGCAGTGGAAGGGACAAGATTGAAACTCCCGAGCAGGTGAGGCTATTTGGCTGTTTAGTAGCTTGTACTATTTATCTTCTTGAGTCTGAAGAGTAATTTAGTTTACATGTTTAGTTCAAACAAGCTGAAGAAACAGCAAAGAAGCTGGACTTGGATGGGCTTCTTGTCATTGGTGGGGATGATTCAAACACAAATGCGTGCCTCCTGGCTGAGAATTTTAGGTTTGTTATAATGAACTTTATGTTAGGGAATAGTTTTGTTAGTGGAAGCTTTGCCTTTTAAACTTATAGGTTATTTTGACAATTCTACTCTAGGTCCCTTTTCCAGTCCATATGTTATATTATTGAGTTGGCCATGGTCATATGAGAAGGGAAATTATTTTCCAGTTCATGGATTTCTGAATATTCCTGTAATTTGGATTGATGCAGGAGCAAAAATATGAAAACTCGTGTGATTGGTTGCCCCAAAACCATTGATGGTGATTTGAAATGCAAAGAAGTTCCCACAAGTTTTGGGTTTGATACTGCATGCAAGGTACGTTGAGTTTTGTTCATTTGTATTGATCTTGTCTAACATTTTTCTAACAAATGCATACTTGCCTTTTAGTACTGGTGATTAACTAAGCATATTTCTGCTAATACTAACTTTATTTTACTTACATAACCCTCTCAGGTTATTTACCCGTCATCTTTCTTGGTTATAAACGCTTATGATTATTTCTAAATTCACATTTTCCATCCTCACCTTTCATTAGACACTTAAATTCATGTTGCATGGTTAGATGACCACACTTTGTTCACATTGTTACATTAATTTAATGCAGATATATTCAGAAATGATTGGACATGTCATGATAGATGCTCGATCAACTGGAAAATATTATCATTGTAAGTATATGCAAGTGAGAAGTTATTTAGAATGTGTAGCAAGTAGAGACTGGTGACTTTACGGTCACATGGACCAGTATTTTTTGCATTATTCCAGTAGCTAATTGCTGTTTCTACTCTATGCTACTGCCTCTACTCTGAAGCTATGATAAACCATGGCCATTTATAGAGGGATCCCTTTCTATTTAATACCTGATTGATATTTGATATGGACTATAAGAAAGGAGGCCTGATTTTTTTCCCCCTCAGGCAGCCTTCTGCTTGCATTATTGCTATTCTGGATTGAAGTAATTGATAACACATTTTCATATCTGTCTGTAGTTGTGCGGCTTATGGGGCGTGCAGCTTCACACATTACTTTGGAATGTGCTTTGCAAACTCATCCAAACATTACAATTATCGGAGAAGAGGTTTGTTGTAAATTAATTATTTATATACTTTTTGTACATTGTTTGGGTTGCTGAAAATCAATTTAACGTGTATTTATGATTCTATGTTTAATCCGCCATGTAAAATTTTCAAGTTAGTACACTACTGCTCACTTTTTCTGTGTTTTAACCTCCAAGAAGTCATTCTGATGGCATTTGAGAAGTTGTATGATACCGAAAGCAAACTCACATTATATTTGACTTAACTTCTAAACAAGAGGAACAAAAGTAGATGAAAGACAAAATGCAAATATTGCCTACCTCTAAAACCAAATAATCACTTTCTTGGTTTCTTCAACTATCTTTCTGCACCATGATACATTGTTACTAAAGTGCTAAAGAAATACTTTATTGGAGCTCAAGTAACTAATCCCCTGAAACGTTCATCATGTCTTCACTAACCTATACAGTTTTTCTACTAAGATTCAGTGATGCATGAGTGGTCAAAGACCTGTTTTCAAATTGACATGGAAATATCTTACTGTAGGTTGCTGCCAAGAAGCTGACTCTGAAGGATGTCACGGACTACATTGTGGATGTTATTGTTAAGCGAGCTGCAGTTAATTATAACTATGGGGTTATTCTTATCCCTGAAGGTTTGATTGATTTCATTCCTGAGGTATTATTCTCCATAAAAGAATATATTCTATCAAATTTTCTCCCTTTATGCACTTATGATTAAATGTTTTGGTGTCTTTTCTTGTGCAATTAATAAGGAAGCGTAGTTTTCTAAATTTCAAAGAAAAATCATTTGTACGTTATTGCATCATTCACAGGTCCAGCATCTTATTGCTGAACTAAATGAAATTCTGGCCCATGATGTTGTCGATGAGGGCGGTGTATGGAAAAAGAAGCTTACTGATCAGTCATTAGAACTTTTTGAATTCTTACCAAAAGCAATTCAAGAACAGTTGATGCTTGAAAGGGATCCACATGGAAACGTTCAGGTGCTTAGTGGTGTTATACTGATAGTCTTACTGCATTTACTTGGCCCCAATATAGAATTGACTTGGGAGCAACTTATATGCTGGTTTCTTCTCATTTAGGTTGCGAAAATAGAAACTGAGAAAATGCTTATTCAAATGGTTGAAACCGAGTTGGAGAAGAGAAAGCAAGAAGGCACGTATAAAGGAGAATTCAAAGGGCAATCTCACTTTTTTGGGTATTTTATCTATTTGGATATTTTTTTTTTGGGGGATGTTTATAATTTTTTTTTATGTTATATCTTGCTGTGATACGAAATGATCTAGACACATACTTTGTAATTTGCTACTAACATGGTATCATGGATTGATAATTCCATTGATGCTATATTTTCTAAGCATTTACTATCTTCAAATTCGTTTTTTAGAGTTCATAGTTACCCATGTTAGTTTTAAACATGCAGCTACGAGGGAAGATGTGGTTTGCCAACTAATTTCGATGCTATGTACTGTTATGCATTGGGCTATGGTGCCGGAGCTCTCCTTCATAGTGGGAAAACTGGATTAATATCATCAGTTTGTGCTTCTTACACCTCTCTAATTATCTTCTATTTCATCAAGATCACTGTTAATAATTGATCACTGGCTCAATTTGGATTTGGAATGGTATTGCCTTCAGGTTGGAAATCTGAGTGCTCCAGTAGAAGAATGGACTGTTGGTGGAACTGCGCTCACTGCACTGATGGATGTGGAGAGGAGACATGGTATACATCATGTTTATGGGAGCTTTTCTGTTTCTCTATGATGAGGAATTTGGATATGCCCAAATTTGTTATATAGAATTGGCAATAAAATACACATGGACTTTTTTTCTTTCCCTCTCTTTTGATGAAGTGGGGATAGTTGAATGCTATGTTATTTAGAAATTTCATTTATTTGAATGTTTTTTTTTTTTGTGTTCTGCTTTTTGTCAATATTCAAATTTTCTTTGCAGGTAAATTCAAGCCTGTGATCAAGAAGGCAATGGTAGAGCTTGAAGGTACTTATTCATCCCAACTTCAATGATTGATGCATAAATCAAAGATTAACATAGCTGATGATGGTTTAAAGATATGGTGGTTGAGTAATAGTAGTTAGTAAAATATATTTTTCACCTGCTTTGAAGGATGAATCTAACAATATGACAGGAAGGAGAAATATTTACCCTTATGGGTCCATGCATAGATCCAGATTTTGTTCCATACTTAAAATATGGATCTTGTAATATAAGATACTGTGGTGATTTCTGTTCTTATATCATATCCAAAAGCTTTGAATTATTGAGCAACTACGTTTCGTGTTGAATTTTCCAGGGGCGCCCTTTAAAAAGTTTGCCTCCTTGCGGAATGAGTGGGCCCTAAAGAATCGCTACATCAGTCCTGGTATGTGATTGACTGTTCCAGTTTCATTGATTGGACCATCTACCTTTGTATAAGAGACGGGTTTTTCTCTTTTGTTTAATATGCTTTTAAATTAAACTTGACCTTCTCTTGTCTACACTGACTTTGTGTTCATGGTGATGATCTTTACTGCAGGTCCAATTCAATTCTCTGGCCCAGGATCCGACGCAGTTAGTCACACTTTACTCCTGGAGCTCGGTGCTCAAGCTTAGGCACATTCTTGAGTTTTTTTTTTATTTTTTTAATGCTGCCAGTTCTTATATTATGTGAACTACTGCAAATATAACTGGTCAAAGATTAGTTAGGCTTTTTGTGTTTGGACGTTTTAACTTTAGGTGAAAATTATTCATCAATTTGTTGATTACTTGATTTGCATCTATTGCCCAACTCGCGGTTTTGCTCCATTATCGTTATTTTGAAGCTTATGTTCATCATCACACATAGTTCAAGCATGTTTCTATCTGTGATACTAGTAGTCAGATGCCTGTATTGCGGCATAAAGCTTCAAAATACCTTTGTGTACGAGCATGAAACAAATTGGAATTGAAAATCGACATCTACACTGCAAATGAAATCCACTATGGAAAATGTTCCTGTGATCTTCCGGGCAAAGTCTCTTTCTATGTTAAGGAGTTCGGCATATGCCGACTGAGATCCATTTTGCCGACTAACGTCTTCAGATTTGTGGAACTATGAAATTTTAATTAAGACAGGGTTTTGTTCTTCTTTCGTGTAATGATAGGGTGGAATGAGAACACGGGGAAAGTAGGCCCCCAAAACCTAGAGGTGCACAAGGGATTCATATGATAACAGTATTATAGATTGCAGACAATTTGTTCGCGGCTTAGCGCCTGGCGGAGAATCTTGAATAGGGTGTTCGTATTAATTGAATTTTATCATGCCAGCTACAATCCAGTGTACGGATCTTTCTGATTTCTCATCCTTACTTCTTGTTTTAATCCATGTTACTGTGCATTAATTTTTACCAAAATATCTTATTTAAGTAATAATAGCTTATTTTTTTCTTTCATATTTGATCAATTATGTGTCCAACAATGATCACTTGCAATTTGGAGTTTATGGGGCGTCCACAATTGAGCTCATCAAAAGTAATGGTGTTTTGGAGATGAAAATGCTATATATGTTTACTGAAAGGGTAAGATTATAAAATAAATAAATAAATAAAATGAAAGAGATAACAAGTAGGGATGTACATATATATATTAGTCCCACATATCTCTTTGTTTATTTGATATACATACATAAGGATAACTACAACTAAAATAAAGGTTCAACGGCATGACTATCTATGCAGCACACATCAACTCAAGGAAATTTAAGGTATGACATAATCGCACAGCTCCAACTACTGTACCCATTTATGAAATGAGTACTGAGGTCCGCTGAATCTTTAGTCTTTACCATTCATTTCTGATGGTTAAATCTTAATGCCCATTTTTAGTGATACATAGTAGTTGGAGCCTAATCACGCATGTGTGCTTTTACATATGCTCAGTGGATATATTATTCTAATTTGTCTCACCAAGATCTGAGGTTGGGTTCATAATACTGTTCCACTGTAAGCTTTTTATGGAATATTGTATATGTTGTTAAATGCCACGGTCCAGAACCCAATAGAATAACCACTATTATACAACTATTCTCTCTCTCTCTCCTTTCTGATACATATGCCTCGTTTGTTTACTCGTTTGCTGTTGTTTTCAATTGGCTTCTCGTGTTGTGTGCAGGAATTCTCACCTCAAATGCAAACCAGAATAGGAGAACTACTTTTCTCCTTAAGACATGGCATGACCTTGCCTTTTTCCCTTTGGATTTTGGAGGCTACTGCTTTATATGCAAAGCTCTTTTTTTCACATGCCATGCTTATGTTTATCAGTTACCTATCAGGCCTCTGTCTTGCCACGCAAGCAACAGTACCTAATAATCTGTATCAGTATCAATCTCAAGGTAGAGATATTCCTTTCCTATATTATTCTAATAAAGCTTTGCTAGATTAGGGACGAACCCATATTTTAAATACGAGAATGATGAGTGCAGACCCTACTAATAGTATCAGGACAAAAGGGGTTATGGGGCTTATTATGATTGAGTTGATGACTATAGCAAATCAACGTTGCATCACTGAAAATGAAAGAGTTGAGCATATTTCGCTAGCTATCAAGAAGAAAAGGGAATGTTATCATTTGGCTTTTGCCCTTAATTCCGTGATCCTTCCCTGCAAATTTAATAATATGATTGTAAGTCTCATAATGGTGACTCTTCTTTTTGTATTTTTCCCCCACCTTTGTAAGGTTTGTTGGACATTGAATTACGCAACATAAATCATTTTAATCACCAATCAAATCATCATCCCATTGACAATATATATATTTATAAATTAAAGTTACTAACTTTTCCATGCCTTCTTTATTCTAAAAGGCACTTCATATCAAACTGACTTTAGGCATCATAGTTGACATTTTGGGAGATTTTTCATCAAATCATTCTGTGGATTTTATTAGAAGCAAAGTAAGTAATAGTCGGACAGACAAACTTGTAAAATAGAATGGAAAATTTTTAAAACCGCAGAGATTGGGTTGGGAGATTCTTAAACCAAACAAAATAAATTAAAATATTTTGTGGCACCAAAATAGCAAAAGATTCGCATGTGAATGTGATGGCCCAACTTATATTAAGCCAATAATCAGAATCTGTTGAGATCTTAAAGGACACATGATGAAGTTGGTGGGTGACCATCAACCCCAAAAAAGAAGCTCAGAGGAGACAGTACTGTCACAGAAATGAGAGCACACAGCAAGTTAATGGTGAAGAAACCAGCAAGCATCGAAGTCAAGATCGTCGTCATCGAAGGAGCCAAGTTGATCAAGCACAAGGCTTAGTGCTGTGAGCCATGTCGTCTTTGCTCCCAACCCTGTGATGCCTATTTTGCTCTTTCTATTCCATTTCTTTGGAACCTTCTCTTTGTATCCTGGACATAGTGATTTTAATTAAGCTATACACACACCTATCCTTAATTTAATCATATAATAACCCCAAGATCCTTAATGGCCTAAAAAAAATGGGCGTGTAGGGACAAAAGCTTTTAGATTAATGTGTTTGTAATAAGTTCTCGGAAACATCATGAAACTATAATTAGTTTTTGGTTCAACAGCTAGGGAACCACAAATTTAAGATATAGATTATCTTTACAACTCACCAAAAAGTTTAGGATTATCCTCACTACTAAGATCTTTTAAGTTTTCCCTCTTACATTTTCTTTCTTAGTAGCTAACCTAGTTGAGGGGAAGGAGGGAGGCATGGCATATTAATTAAATCAATTAAACTGTGACCCTCTGTTTGGTAAAACACCATAAAATTAATGATGAATAACTTAAAAAAGCTGTGTTTGGTGGCAAGCTGCTGGCTAGGCAAATGAGATTTTCCAATGTTTCTTGTTTGTATTACTACATTTTATTCATTATTATTATTGTTATTGAAGTATAATTAAAAATGTGGAAAGCTCCGTTTACTTTGTATCAGGAACTAAATTTCAAGACACCTTTTTGTTTTTGTTTTGTCTGAGGAGTAGGTGTAGGTGTAATCAAGAATAGTATGATTGTAGTATCAAAATAAAAAGGTGATGTGGGTGTGCATCCAAAAGATGGAAGATTATGCAATTGATTAACCTAATAAAACCATCATTTAATTAATGAGATTCCTCAAGGGTCATCTCTTTCTCCGATGCTTCTCATCCAAAATTCAAAATTCTATTCCGAAAGAGATATAATATTGCACAGTTACTTGAAATTGATTCAATTGAAATTCAACTATCAAATTCAATATTAATTAGGGAAGATTTTCTCACTTTTTTGGCCCCTTTTGCAAAAACATTCATCACGATTCTTCACTCCTAAGGCACTTGTTTATTTGGCTAGCGTTTTGGTGGATTTCCTTTCAAAGAAAACCTCATATTTGGACAATTCTGCTTGTTTAAGGATAAAGGAAAAGAACAAAAACAGTATAAAAAGAATGTGAAAAACCACCCATCCAAAAAAAATCTTTTTCAAGATTAGAACATAACCATCATAAGAAAGTGTTGTTTTAGGTATATTGTTAAATGTGGATAAAGAATTAGGTTGATGTATTATTTTAAGATAAGAGCTACTGATAGTATCGATTTTCAATTTGTCATTTCAAATTTAACTTTGGGTCCTTCCTTGGTAGAATACATTAAACCTGGATTGGTTAGCAATCCAAACAAGTAGGATGGTAACAAAATTACCAAGAAGACAAAGTAAAAGACAAAAGCAACACATATCCCATAGCCATATAGTTATCCTTTCAAGTCCATCGTTCTTGGAATAACACAGACAAGCTGATCAGCACTCAGATTCAGATTGATAGATTAGGGTAGCCATGGATAAAACTGACAAATCACATGCTAAGTAAGAAAGAATTTTCATGACATTTATGGGAAGGGACTACGGCTATTTCTGTGGTCCTTAACTACGCTGGATCATTTACAGTGTGTGTAAGCTTTGGACTTTTTCGATGGATGGACAAACAAAATAAAACCTTTTTATTGGTTTTGGTTTAGATACTAAAAATCCAGCGAGTGAGGCTACAGCTACAGAACAGAGACAACGAAAAAAGCAGAAGCAGGTTCTATCTTCATCAACAAGGCTCTGTTTGGCGTGGGTCCAGTTTCATCAATGAAATAATGTTGTTTTCGCCCGCACATGGCTCATCATATTGCCTCCAAACAAACGCCATTAAGGAAAAGGGAAAGCAAAAATCAAAAATGATGCGCAGCCTCAGCCTCAACTTCAACTCAAGTCCCCATACACGTACACGGGCTACGCTATCCTACACCCACATGCACAGTTGCACGTCATTCATATCCCTTCTGGCACTTTGCGATTTTACAGAATTCTTCTGACCGTGCGATTATCTACTTTTGTGGTGGATGATGGAGCCGAGCCAGATCGAAACAAGTTGCTGTTTCTGTTCGAAACACCTGGACCTGTGGGCCCATTTACGTTTGGGCTCCTTCTCAGCATTTATGGCGGTATTGGACAACGGTAATAACCGTTTGATTTTGATGTGTTCTTTTCAAACTCTTGCGGATCCGATGGCAGAGATTCCTTGTCGTCGCGCTAACTCCATACTGGCGACACGTGTCCACTCCGTAAAGCGAGTCACAAATTAATAAGTCACGATTCCAATTATTATGCGTTGAGAATTCGAATTTAAGTATAATAATATTATATTAAGTTAAAGGCTGTAAAAAAAAAGGGTGAAAAGTTAGGTTAATTAGCAAGTAGTGGATGATTAACAGGTGATTATAATATGAGATTTTGGTTTTGGGCAGAGCATAATCATATAATCATGTGAAATAATGGAAGTGAAATTAAGTCAACACTTCAATAAAAAGGTCCACTGTCTCATAAATATGGCTAATGCCTCCATGATACTGTTGATATCACATCAATATTTCCTGGAAAAAAAAAAAAATTAAAGCTTGTACACAAAATAAAACTTAGATGTGAGATGTGTAACATTTGGCGTCTATCCATGGTCAGCGTATACATGCACAACAAAAAATCTTGGATAGAAGGAATGGTCTAGTAATTAATTATGGATTCTATCTTATCATTCATTTTATGTAATCCAGTTTTTAATTGAATGAAATATTGACCAATAACCTTGTCATCATTTAACGCTGAATTTAATGTTTTACTAATCACGATTAATATATGTGAATGAGAATGTGATGTGATGTAAAAAAGTAGTGCTCACGCCAATATATATATACATATAATTGAATCTATGGGTATAAATAAATAAAAGATCCAAAAAAAAAACACACAAATAATTCAATATTTCCTTTGTTGTGAATAAATTCTTGTTGTGAATAAATTCCATAAAAAAATTTAACCTTCTTCCACGGTACTTGGTTGACTAAGAAATCACAACTAGATGAAACCACCAAGTTCCAAAGCATGTGCACATCACACACACCAACATAATTAAGTATATTATTTTGTTTTTACTATTGAGGGTGAATATAAAGTATCTTTGTTTTTGCGGGTTTTGGATTAAAATTTATTAGAGAAAATTTAATCATTTTTATAGTTGTATTTATGTTATAGTTTTGAATACCAAATTATCTTCAAAAAGGTAAGGGACGCATGCTCTACTCCTTCCATGCTTGATGGACCCAACCCAATCCCTTCTCCCGTCAATCTCTTTCTTTTATTTGCCTATGTATATTTAAAAAAAAAAAAAAAATTAGTGATTTTTCTTCCTTTATTTATTACTCAATCCTCCTTCTTTAATGGTTTGCAGGGTCACTTGTTACTCCGAAAACTCGTAGGAAGCACTGAAAACTC
This sequence comes from Bauhinia variegata, assembly GCA_022379115.2. NCBI lineage: Eukaryota > Viridiplantae > Streptophyta > Magnoliopsida > Fabales > Fabaceae > Bauhinia > Bauhinia variegata. The sequence continues at coordinate 2,507,944 of CM039438.1, read as the reverse complement.
CCCCCAACTTCTAAACTCCATAACAATAACACCAACGTCCCTCTTTCTTCTTCTCCCTCTCCCAAATCACCATGGATGTCAAAACGCACAACCTGAAACCCCAAACTCTTTCGCCCAATAGCAGTAGGAGACGAGGCAGCAGCTATTGTAATTCGCCTGAATTCGAGTTTTGGATGGTCCGAAACCCGTCTTTCCCACAACCCAACCTCCACTCCGCCGATGAACTCTTCGTCGATGGCGTCCTCCTCCCTCTGCAGCTCGTCTCCACGCGGAATAAAGTAGACCCACCAGACCAAACACTGCAATCAGAACCTGCCAATTCGGACCCACCTGTTGTTGACCCGGATTTGGCGCCGGATCCAGGACCCGAGTCATCGCCGGCTATAACCAGCTCTGTTCCGACGCTGTCGGTGTCGAAGCGGTGGAAGGACATTTTCAAAAAGAGTGACAAGAAAAGCGCAGAAAGTAATGACAACGTCAACCCAGAAGAGAAAAATAAGGAGAAATCGAAGAAGAAAGAAAAAAAAGCTGGAAGCGGGGGAAGTTCAGCTTCGGCAGAGTTGAACATCAATATATGGCCTTTCTCGCGGAGTAGGTCTGCCGGGAATGCTGGCAGCAGACCCAAATTTTTCCATGGAGCTCCGGCGACCCGGAAGGTCAACAGCGCTCCGTGTTCGCGGAGCAATTCAACAGGGGAATCAAAATCAAGGAAATGGCCCAGTAGCCCGGGTCGAGCAGGTGTCCATTTAGGACGGAGCAGCCCGGTATGGCAGGTTCGTCGTGGAGGCTCTGCATCTAAGAACTCAGATTCCGTTATTCGAAACGCTGAAAAGGGGTCCAGAAAAGAAAGCTCCGAGAGTCGCCGGAGTAAACCAACACCCACCACCAGCGGCGGCACTCCAAAAGCAAAGGTTTTAAATTTGAATGTTCCCGTGTGCATTGGTTATAGACACCATTTAAGTTGCAGAAGTGATGAAAACAGTGCCATTGGAATAATCAACGCTACCACCGGTGGCGGTAACAGCACAGGCAGTGGCCGCCGAGCTAACGGGGGTGGTACTCTTTTTAACCTGCGCAGCCTCTTCACCAAGAAAAGCATAGTAACCTCTCACTAGTAGAACTTTGTCTTAACTACCAAAAAATACGTTATAAGTTATCTACTATTTTATTCCTTTCTATGTTTTCCCATTAACCTTTTTTTTTTTTTTTCTGGCTTCTTTTCTCTTGTTAGCATTATCTTGTAAAGAAAGTTACTGCAAGTTTCTCTCTTTTGATACCCAGTTTGTATGTAACCGAAAAGTGTCTTTTCTGACTTACAGGTTAGGAGTAACAAGTTAGAATTAGAACTAGACTAGATTCGTCAATGTGAGAGCTAGTTGGAATGTTTTGTGTAATCTGGAATGCTTTATCAGAATGTATTTAACTTATAGTGTTTAAATTTATGTTCAGACTTTGCCCTTTCCTCTTTCTGCAAGTGAATCTGACTTGTAGATCAGTCTCTGTTTTCTGCTGTGTATATTTATTCTTTTGTTGTCTTTTTCGTTCTGGGTTTACATCATCGGAAAAGTTAATCTTTTTCTTTTGGGAATCGAAAGAGGCCTAATCCCGCTTCGTAAATTGTTTAGGTTTTGTTTTTTTCTTTTTTGGTAACTGTACGTTGGACTGCATTAAAAGAGGGGTACTTGCTTTCAGTATACTCTGTAGAGAGCTTTTCCAGAGAAACAGAGTCTGCTTGATTACTGGGGCCGTTTCACCTGAGAAATGGCAAGTCTGCAACTGCATCAGCTAGCTTAGCTTCTTTAATGTGATTCGTGCTATGACATAAAGCTTCTGTTGAGATAGATAGTAACGGTGCGTTTGACGCTTCTCTTTCAATTCAATTGGTTGTATTTTTTGTTTCTTTCCCTCTCTAGGAAAAAGACATATTTTATTCACTAACCACTGAACACCAGCAAGAGAGATTAAGGGGAAGAAGCCAAGTACAGAAAGAGTGAAAACCCACTCAAACTCTAGCACTGCCAACAAGACACTAGGTAGGCTAAAGCAAAGAAAACAACGTAGAATATTTTACCAACCTTATCCATTTGTGCCTCTTTTCTGGTCTCTCAAACATTATCCTGGCATTGGAATTGTCCTATGGACAGGAACCTATGTTGACATGATATCATTTAGGATAACATAACAGATAACAGATAGTCTAAAGCCAAGCAAGGCATCTACAAGTTCCAGAAGAAATGTGTGAAAGAGCAACGAGAGTATCCCACATTTCACAATATGGTTGGTAAGTCGTGTCTTAATTTAGTGCTTTCATTTTATTATTTGTTTTAGACGTTTATTTAATCGTTAACCCTTGATCTTGATCCTAACTTGAAGTTGGTGTTTAAGAACCGAAAGTGCTAGCTTTTCGATAAATTACATGCATTTCTTTCAAGTTGCGTAAAACAACCTCGTGCTGATCACTACATGTAATTCACCTCGGCAATTCCGTTCTCCTTGCTCCTTCGGCATGAGGTGGCAAATGATCTCTCTATTCCTGGGCTTTTAATTTGAATTGGGCCGACAGGTTGGCCCATTTGGCTGTGCAAATGGATTGGGTTGCGAGTGACTCGTTTAGTTTCAGGCTTATAAACCCACCTCATTTCCGTTGCGGTCTGGGGCCGGGGAAGCCTGCCGGTTGGATTTTTAGTTTTTTTTTTTTCACAATGAAAATACATTTTTTGTTACACCTAGAAGCTCTTCAAAAATCATATTTAACATTTATTTCTTACCTTTTTTCTTAATTATCCTTATTCTCTGTTTCTTTCTCTTCCACTTACAAACTATATAATAAGAGGTTTTAATTTTATCAGGTTATTTGTGTTAAACTTTATCTTATAAAAATTGACAAAAATATTATAAAATAGTAATATTGTATCTTATCATCTACGCCTATTATTTATGTTTTTTAAGTAATTAAATAAATAATAAATATTTATTTTGGTCCTTTTCATAAGATCATTTACACTTTAAATTTGATCCTTTGTATTTGAAACTTTAATTAATTTCGTTCTTTATATTTAAAATCTTAATCAATTTCATCTCTTATATTTTAAATTTATCAATTTAATCTTTTACACTTCAATTTTTTCTTTTTAATTTCATCTTTTAAATTTATCAATATTTTTTAAGTGTGAGGGATTAAATTGATAAATTTTACTGAAGAACTAAATTAATTAAAATTTTAAGAATAAAAAATTAAATTTAAAAATTTAAAAATATAAAAAATTAAATTAATAAAAATTTTAAGTATAAAAAATTAAAATAAATATTTAATCTTAAACAAATAAACGACATAATAAAACAACCCTGGTAAAAAAATCCCAAAATAATCTGAAAGACTAAAATTTGCTTCTTTTTTAATTCTCCTGTGAATAACCGACAATGCAACTATAACCTTTGAGATAAGAAAGGAACCATTTTGGTAAAGAAATATTTCTTTTTATTTTTTAAGATTCTATTCGATTTTATTTAAAATGACAGAGAGGAACCACCTGGCAAACCGTGCAGAGCATAACGGGGTTATATTTTTACCCTCCACGCGCTCCGGAAGAGCGTGATTATATGAGATTCCCGAGGCGAGTTATCGTCGTGTATCTCTTTCTCTTGTGAGTTCCGAACGCAGAGCAGAAATCAATGGCGTCAAGAGACAAGAAATCGTCAAAGGCTTCCAGTAGTCGAGCAGGCAGAATTCGAACGCTTTCCGATCTGAACCGGCCGTCTGCAGATTCCGATAGTGACTCCGATGGACCTCAAGAATATTACACCGGCGGAGAGAAGAGGTGACTTTACTAAAACCGTATATATATATATATGTATATTTTTTTTTCTTTTCAATTTCTTCCATGATTATTCCCTCTATTAGATAGAAGCTAAGTTACTATTCATTTTGATCGTATCGTTCTGAGAACATTGGAAGAAATGTTAGAAAGAAGTCGAAGTTTAATTTTATTTTTTTTTAACAAAAAATTGAATCTGGTGTTCATGCTTAAGTTGCTTGATTGGAGCTGCTGGTATATGCTTTTCTTTTATATTATTTAAGCAATTATAAAGGTTAACCGATCGAGAGTAGTAAAAACAACAGGAAGTAGAGTTAGTTGAATTGAAAGAGTAGAGTATAAGTTGGATAGCTTAAGGCTGTGTTTCATGAACTGAACGTATGCAGCTTTGGAAAGGAAAATTTGTGCTTGGTACAGGAGGAAAGTTCTATTTGATACCAATAAATTAATAGAATGATCAATAGTAGTCAGTGGCCCAGTTTGGGCTACACAAGCGTTTAGGAAGCCATTATATTGGAGATGCAATGCTAGAGATTGTCATATTCTCTGTTTTTCTTGGTGTATAACCTATAAGTGCAATTGGCTTTATTCTAAAAGATTTCAAATCAAGGTGAGCCAGTGTTGCGGCCGCTATGGCATAGTTATCCTTATAATTCGGTCAAGTTTACATATTTACCCCAATTTGATTGTCTTATTTGACTTGGTAACTTGTTTTATTTGAATATTTGGTTGGGAATATTATTTGAGTGGTTTTTATTAATTTTTATGAGCTATTTAAGTCATTTTGTGATTTTTTTTTTCTTAGGTCTATATGTATATAATTTTTTTAAAGGCCATTGTGACAATAGTGGCTGTTACATTATCTGCTATGAATTCATATCTGACTTTGGCATTGCTGATATTTTCCGCTATTCGCTATTGACAACACTAGTGTGAAGACAGACTAAAACTTAATGATCATATGTCAGGTTATTCTTTTATTTAGAGCTTTCATTTGAGGTATTTGTAATTTGGATATTGAAAGTGTCTGTCTTCAAGAGTTGTATACTCTTGCTATTTAAACTAAGATAGTATATCTGTGATCCTGCTTTCGTAATTGTAAATTTGATATACTGAAACAGATTGCTGATACATCAAGATTTTCACCATGTTCCCTTAGTTGATTTTGTGACTTTGGACTATTATAATGAGTGCTGAACTTTTTTATTTAATTGATCTAGTGGGATGCTTGTCCAAGATCCCTCGAAGGGAAATGATGTAGATGCCATTTTCAATCAAGCAAGGCAGCTGGGAGCTGTGGAAAGACCTCTTGATCAGCTTCAGGAGCCACCTAGGTCAACAAGCTTTACTGGCACTGGCAGATTACTCTCTGGAGAAACCATACAATCTGCTTCTCAGCAGCCTGAGGCGATTGTTCACAACATTGTTTTTTGGAGTAATGGTTTCACTGTAAATAATGGCCCTTTGAGGAGTTTGGATGATCCAGAAAATGCATCATTCTTAGAGGTAACAGCAAATAGGATTTTGCTTCTGCTACTGAACTTTGGAAAAGGAAAAGGAGGGGGGGGGGAGGGAGGGGAAGGAGGAAAAGCAATTATGTTGCATCTGTTAAAAAATCCTATCATAAAATATTAGAAGATTGAGATTTTTGTAAGCATTTTTCATGTTTATTGCATGGAAAAGAAAAATGTTTTGAGAATATGAACCATAGAGATATTTTTCCTCTCGTGTCAGCCTTCTCCTTTTTTGGCTACTTATCTAATGCCGGGATGAATCTTTTTGGGCTTGACTTACTTCTTGGTATCTTAATTATATTATTGCGTTGGTGATGTTTGTTATGTTTCAATGCAGAGCATCAAAAAATCTGAGTGCCCGAAAGAGCTTGAGCCTGCTGATAGGAGGTCAGCCGTTAATGTTAACCTCATAAGGAGAAGCGAGAAGTATCCTGTAAGTTATCCAAGTTCTTTGGTTTGCCTGTCTTCAATATACGATGAAATCAGGATGAAATTAGTTTACGTGATTTGTTAATCTTTTTAGCTTTTGGAAAATAACAAAATTGTGAATATCAACCCTGGTTCTTGGATTCTGCATGTTGTTATATTTGGAATCTTGTGTGACCAATTTGTAATTGGAAGTGCATGTTGGTTCTCACGTACAGGAACCCGAAAAGCGCCATGTTCCATTTCAAGGTGTGGGAAGGACTCTAGGAAGCAGTTCTAGCTCCACTTCAGCACCATCCGAGCCAACTGTTAACTCCACACCACCCAACACTGCTCCAACCCCTTCTGCTGACCTAGTTGTGGATCAATCATTGCCATCAACCACGATACAGATTAGGTTAACTGATGGGACTCGCTTGATTTCACATTTTAATTATCACCACACAATTGGCGACATCCGCGCCTTCATTGATGCATCTAGACCTGAGGGTGCAAGGAATTATCAACTTCAGATGATGGGCTTCCCTCCAAAGCTTCTCACTGATGAAACTCAGACTATAGAGCAGGCAAAACTTGCAAATTCTGTTGTCATCCAGAAATTCTAGTCTGCTGCTTATTGGTGATCACTGCTAAGTTGCTGTATTTATAAAGCGAATCAGTTTTCTCTGCATAGAACCCTACTAGGTTTTTATAAGCACAGTTTTATTGAGTGATTTTGGACACGAGGTCCGAAAAAGAAGTTACATTTTTCTTTTCTTGTTTGTCAACTTTTATCAAGTATTTCTGTTGCTTTAGGATCAGTTGATGGCCTAGCTTTGGACCTAATTCTTGTCATCTTGTGTTTGGAGGAAGGTATTATAATTGTATAATGTCTTTCTGCATAACGGGGCCAAATGACTGTAAATGCTAAAGCAGTGGTTTGTTATATATCATTTGATTCACTTGTTGGAATGCTGGAGAATATTTGGAAACCATCAATTTTTAAAATCCACGTTAGGTTGCCGATATAAATCTTGAAAATGAAGTAAGCTGAGTAAACTGCAATTATAGCCCCTATGCAAAGAGAATAAGAATGCAAACGAATAAAGATAAATCTTCATGCCTAGCTAGCTCTTTCCCGTGTAAGAATGCAAATGTGAAGACACTGCCAATACCCAAAAAAACAAAAAAAAGAAATTTGTCTTCATTCAACACAGATTTTCCTTTGTATGCACGTAATTTCTCGCTATCAATGGCATTATTAATTTGCATTTCTACATCCAAATGCAGTCATTGGCTTACATAGAGACAAAAGGCTGCAATATTTGTATCCCGCTCACCCCATTTTGTTATGAAGTAGTGCGGTGTATTTCACTTCTGCACGGAATACATAGTCAACTTCCATTCTTAGTGGCATCGACGAGAGACCATAGGAGAAAGAAAAGTAGAGCAGTATGTTGTTGCCCAACACAACTTCATGTAGAAGCAAATATAATAAATGTGATTGTCCATGAATTGGGATCTGCTATCCAACTTGCTGTCATACTGGTCAAAAAAATTATTTTGTACTTCAATGAGAATAGAGCAACATAACAAATGAGATAGGAAGTACTATGACAGTAATAACTCCTAAACATGTTACATTCCTCCGAGGTTTGTAACTAAAATGATCACAACAAATAAAAGTAGACATCTGTATTGAAGCAAAGATCGATTCAAAGAAAGATATTCATTTTTTGTAACCATTGTCTTTGCGCACCTAAATTTTTTGAAAGAATACAAAAGCTACTTGACAGAAAGATAATCTGATCTCAAGAAAAGAAAGATTTTGCTTTATGTTGGGAAAATTGTGAACCGGATACCAATTGACAAAACATCAATTATATTAAGCACCAACTTTTCAACTTGTAAAGTGGCATCTGAGTTGCTTAGTGATATTGATTAACTATAAGAAGATGGCTCGAATTGGTGGACTTCCTCTTGTGTGGCGCACAGATAATGTGTAAAGCCAAAGCTTTGGACCCACCCACCACTCTTAAACTACTGTTTTAGTCTATCGAATAGGTTTACCTCTAAGTGAAATATTATGGTTATCCGTAATATGGTCGCTTCTATCGGGGAAGAGTCCTATTTATTTGGGGCTGAAAATTATCAATCTTTGGAAATAGATTACATAAGTACTTCTTTTTTTTTCTGGGTATGAATCAAAGGTGAAGATAAATTCCTTTTAAGGTAAAGAGATTGTTGAAGTAAGTTTAATTTTTTTAATAAAGTCTTTTTTATGCATATTATCAAAGTTTGAATCTTTGTTAATATATTTAAAAAATTTACCAATTATTTGTTAATTATACCAAATTTTGTTATTAGTTGACAACAATTATAGAAATTTAAATTCAAATTCTCCAATTTATTTCCATTATTTGATTTAATCTCTAAGTAGGTTGATCATTGAAACAAATATTTATTTTTACACGGGCAATTAATAGCATGATAACCATCACTAATAAAATTAATGGCATGATAATTGAACAGATTCTACACTTTGAATATTTATTGATTAAATTGAAATAATTTAAGAATTAGAGATTAATTTGAGCTTCTAGTATACTACTATCTTCTCTCATGCAGCAAAAAGGAGGAAAAGTGAAGACGATAATGGCAATCCATCATGTTCAAGATTTGGTTATGATTTTCTTTCGCCCCATTGCAACAAATCATCCGTCATGATTTGAATTATAATAATGTTGACCCCTTAATCAGTCTACAAAAGTGGAATAATCAATAATACCAATTAGCATAAAAAGTAACATACCAATAATATCTTTGGGATAGTAATATCAATCAAACAATGGCAAAGTTTGTTTGATTTTGCTGTCAAAGTCAACTGTTTCTTTGAATGACCACACTTAACAGAGAGTGTTAACACCACCAACAAAAGGTGCTTTTGCCTCCTTGAACTCGCTTTGGAAAAAATAGTGTTATTTGTATACATTTTTGTACATTGTTAAACATTACATAATTTAAATTTAACTAAATTTTAGTTAAACCCACTTGATTCAATCGAATATATGTTAAGGTTTTTTCGTATGATTTTATATGTACCTATATGACATGTATATATATACAGACATTTAGTTTTCTAAAAAAATAGTAAAATAAACAAATTTTAATACCCATTACTTTTTTTCGTTAGAAGAAAGTTAAATAGTAAATATGATACCTTATAGTCATGTTAAGAAGAATTGGACATTACTTAATTAACAAGTTATTTTCTTAAATATTAAACCCATCGAAGAGCTATACTTTAGGATGGTTTTTGTAAACAATTATCTACTATTCCTTCGCTATTTCATTTTGCAATTGTGCTCGTCACTTTTGAAAGTTTAACCAAAAACTATTGTCCATAACACATATATTGGTCATAATTTTTTTTTTATAATTATTTAATATTTAATATTAATTTTAAATTTAAGTCAAATAAAATTATAAAAAATAAATTAATTATATAATGGAGAATGGTCAATCAATGTCTCTAGAGTAAATATATATTACAAGCATGTCTACTACTTAGACGCCATAAGAGAAGGAGGATAAGGAAGTGGCTTCGCTTTAGAATCGCAAATATAAGCTTGGTTAATTAACTCCAAATCTGCAAAGTTTTATGCTTTAGAATCATAATTAAAGATAAGCTTGATTAGTTATGTGCGTAAAGTTGAATAATGATTGACTGCGCCAGCAATAAATGGATAATGAATTTTTAATTAGTTCACACCCGTGGACTAAATGTTTGCAATGTTTTGTTTGTCACCTCTTGCCTTTCTTCTTCTTCTTCATCTGCCATTTTTACTTCATTAAATGCAAAGCTTTATAATTTTTTTCTTTTATGTCTATCATGCAGCTGCCGATGGACGTGACGTAAAGTGAATGAGAATAGAGAAAAAAAAAGAGAATAAAAGAGAAAAATCTCAGGTAGCTTAGGTTAGGTTATTAGAGGGCTATAGTTTAGATCTGTCCCCGGTGATATGCTTCCTGCTCCCACCTTACTATTCATTTACCATTCCATCACTCCCAATTCTCACCAGTGACGTCTCTCTTTATCTCTCAACTTTTCTATTCTTACGCTGTTGTGACGGATTCTTTCGCGTACTATGCCCTTCTTTCTCACATGTACTCAACTTTCCAAACCCTAACCCTAACCATTCCTCCTCTCCTCCACTGTTAAAGTGTTAACCTTCCCTAATTTGCCAAACCCATATTCTTTGACCATTCATACCCTATTCTTTCTCGTCTCCACGTCACATCATCAGAGCAGCAGTCACAATAATCAATCAATATATACAATCAATTAATAATTAATCTGATATTCTAAAGTTTAGATTTCACTATTTATGTAGTTTGTGCATATATTATATATTAATCCATTTTGAAAAAAAGAGAAAGGAAATTAAGAAAGGGAATACTAACACATGTATTACATCCACAATGATACACATGATTAATGGAATGTTTATCTTTTCTTGTATATGTGACTTATTGGTAAGAGATCTCCCCCTTTTCTTAATGTCATGTAACTTCGTAGAATGTTGGTTATCTGTCATTCTGAGTCTGTGGTGATCCCATGCTATGGTCAATTGATTTAAGTAAACTGGAGTTCAAGATTCTATGTAGAGATTCTATTTTTTTAATTAAAACAGATTATGTATAAAGCTATTTATTTAATTTCAAATCCCATTAATAAATTACATAAAATTATCTTTGCAATATAATATTGCTAGCTTGTTGTTAAACATTTTGGAAATTTACTTGACTATTACTTAGAAGATTCTCGATTTACAAAAAGAAAAGGCTAACGTGATAAGATTTTATTATTGATTGTTATCGTTATGTTATGATATGATATGATGGCAAGTGGACTATAATTCTTTGTAACAAAAGAATTCATAATTAAGTGTGGTTAGGGAAGAGATAAAACTACTATTATTCTTTTTAACTAAAAAAAAAATTCTTATCTCTATATTATGCACGTTTTCTAATTAATGAAATTATTTATTATAATTCAAATTATTAATAAATATAACATTCATTTAATGTTTATTCTTAAACTCTAACATAATTTGTTTATGTATTACTTCAATAAGTGTGATAAGTACTTAAGTAATTAAGTTTTGTTAAATGTTATTGATAAATATAAAAAAAAATATTTATTAATGGCTTAAATACAAGAAATAATTTTGTTAACTTAGCAATAAAATTGAAAATAGTAGTTTCTTTTTTTTTTTTTAAAAAAAAAGAAACCTATTATTCTTATTCTTTTAGTATTATACTTATACTTATTAATATTAATTAGAAAGATAATAATCAATTACTTGTTGTTAGAGATAGGTTATAAATAGATTGAATTCTTCAATGGATTGATGAAATTGTGTAAGAAATTATCTGTCAGGAAAAGTAGGACCCAGTGATTGGATTGATCGTCAAGGGGGTGATGTGTGTCGAAGGCAAACTATTGCCTGATTTGTCTCTACTCTCAAACCTTGGCAATGGGAACATAATTGGCCTTCTTTCCTCTTTTTGTTACACAACGCATCCATGGTTTGCTGGTTTAGGGTTCGGCAGAGCCTTACAATTGGGGAATTTTCTCTTGCTATATACTACTTCCTTTTAACATGTGCTATGCGTTTGCACTTAAAAGAAAAAGTGATTCTGGTGTCTTACTACCAATGTCTACCTTTTGTTAGGAATTCGCCATTGTTCTTATTATCTACTAGCTAGTACATAAATGCACTCGCAAGAAATGACATAGAGTTAATGATGGCAACATCATTAACAACCACATGCATTAATTATTGTTATTTAATCATTTGACCGATGATACTATTTGGTATGATATTTTGTTGTAATAAAGGAAATCAAATGTGATATGATGGAACTCTCATATTAGCTACTACAACAATAAATAAGAGGTGAACCTGAATTTACGCTCAATTGTTGTAATAGTAGATGTTAAATCGACGTTAATTTGCAGTGGAACCAAATATTTGCATCCAAGTATGAGGATTATCTTGCCCTCCTCACTTTCAGATAGATGAAGCTCACTCCAAATAAATCAGGCTTGGATTAGTTATTTATTATTTTATAATTTTATTTCTATAAATAACTTCAAAATACAGAATATAAAAAAGTATATCTAATAAATGGACACTTCTCATATTTTTTTAAGGATTGGATACAATACGAATAAAGAGGCAAGAGGAGAAAAGAGACAGGTAGCCTTTCTTTTATTCATTCACATTTCACAGTGAGGATGAGCTGTGGAGATTCCTAGACCTAACTACTCACCACTTTGTTATTAGATGGATAGACGCATAAAGCCAAGCGAAAGGACGTGTTTGAAGCTTTCTCGTTTCTAATGCTAGAGAAGCTAAGTTTCAAGAAATACGAATATACGTTTGGTAGGTTTCTTTCACAAATCATTACGTATACTATACAGATACGTAGAGGCAATGGTTGATAGATATCAGTAGAACAAGAGATAGAAGGGACAATGAGTAGCGACAACGTGTACGTAATCTGATTGATATTACTTTTTATTACGGTATTTCACAGCATGTGATGCGAATTAACTAGCCAGCTTCTATATCATGTAGATTAACAGATTCAGATTTATTGTAATTGTTGTAACAAAGACATGAGTTGTTATCAACCAAGCTAGAAAAGAGAAAAAAAAAAAAATTTCTATTTTCTCTCTTCTCACTTTCTTTTATCTCACTTTACCGCAGCACTTCTACACTAGAGAGGATTCATTCTTCATTTCATACATGGTGATGGTAGAGCTCCTCTACTGATCCCTTTCATTACTGGTGAGAGAAGAGGAAGATAAGCCTGCGGAGAAAGAGCCACAGAGAGAAAAAAGAAGGGACATTCGGACTGTCTCACTAACTTTTATCAGCTTTACTTATTAATCTGCAGAGTCGCTTTTTTCCACGGTAGATAATCTCGGATTAGATGTTACCAGAAGACAGACAACACTTCAGCAATTTTATATTATATTATAAATTATAAATAGTAAAATAAAAAAGTTACAACAGTATATTTAATCGCTCAGTCAACTACTTTTACAGTTAAACTTGTACTTGTATCTTCACAATAATTTGATATTAAATTATATTTAAGAAAAGATCTTGTGAAATAACATTTTCGGATATGAGAATTTTTAAAAGATTTGGAACAACTGTGGTAATGGGCGTTTGTGGGGGAAGGAGAGGACAACCCAAAGTGAGAATATTGAATGAGTGGCCAGATTGCTCTCTCTCAAAACAGCAGTATAATAGTGAGAAGAAAAGTAAAATGGAGAGAGAAAGAGAAAGAGAAGTGATTCCGTGCCCCAAAAACCAATCTCTTTCTTCCTCCATCCCCCATCAGTATTAGGTGACTTGTTGGCTCTTCCTCGATTTGATCGTTCCTCCCTGTTTCTCTTCTCCTAAGAAAAAATTTCTCTCTCTCTTTCTCTCTCTCTCTCTGCCCTCCCTTTCCTTTGCCAGTAATGGCAGTGTATCAGTGGCAGTGCAGGAAAAGAGGGCGAGAGTTTACATTGGGAAGGTAAAGCCTTTGTTTGCACCAGTGCCCTCAGGCATTTACATGAACCACCGCCCTTTTTTCTTCTATAACTCAAGTTTCACTGCCTTCTCTCTGTATAACCCCGCGTGCGCTCTGCAGTTTCTCCTCTCTCTCACATCTCAGTGATCATCAAATGGAGAAACAAACAGTAACTTGTAGCAAACCAGAAAGAGGGCAAGTTATTAAATGCTGAAATGGGTGGAAACGTTAACACTCATTTTCCAAAGGAAATCTCTGCAGGCTTTGCCAGACAGGCCAAGAAGCAAAACCACCAGCGCCACTACAATTACTTCATATTGTAACTGAGCCTCCACTATCACTATTTAGGATTTTCTGTAAAAAGCCTGAAACTTTTAGCATAAAACCCGGGAGTGCCCTGAAGACACTACCATTCTCAGGCCAAAAGTAAAAGAGTTTCTGAAGAGGGAAGGGAAGAAAAAAAGATAAGAGAAGGGTTTTTGTGTGAGTGCCGTTGTTTCTGTACTGAAGCCAAGTAGTGAATACTAAGGTGAGAGGATAAGAGTGAAGGAGTGAGGGAATGGAGGGTAATAGTTCTAACGGCACTTGTTGTGTAATGGGTTTTGGAGAGAACAGTAGTGGGATATGTCCAATGATGATGATGCCTTTAGTGACTTCTCATCATGGTGGTCATCATCCAATAAATCCTAATCTAAATAATAATCATAATCCTAATGCAGACACAAACAGTCTTTTCCTTCCTATGCCTTGCACTAACGATCGCGACTCAAGCCACAATAACACTGGCAGCTCCTCTCTCATGCTTGACAGTAACCACAACCCCAACACTGGGTTAGGGTGTTATTTCATGGAGAGCGACCACAACAACAACGATGGTAGTAGCAGTAGCTCTTCTTCTGTCAAGGCCAGGATCATGGCTCATCCTCAGTACCACCGTCTCTTGGCTGCCTACGTCAATTGTCAAAAGGTGAGAAAGAAAGGAAAGACAAAAAATAAACAAATTAAAGCTTAATTTTGACTCAAGTTCCGATATATAAATACCCATCAACCCCAGCCCTACTACCTGGTGATTTTGACACCTAGTTATTAAAAATTATGCATAATCATTTTTTCTGGTCACTGAAGCTCGGATCTGTGAGGCTTTTTTCTCTTTTTAACCTACGTCCTAAGCAAAATAGATAAGAAGTCAAAACCCTCTTGAGCAAATTTGATAGGGACAGTGAAGTTAGTTAGGTTTAACTTCAAACTTTCTTCAGTTGCAACTTTCATATTCCTCAGAACATTTATTATGAGCCTTTCAGATTGGAGCTCCTCCTGAAGTGGTGGCGAAGATAGAAGAAGCATGTGCTTCTGCAGTGACAATGGCAGGTGATGCAGCTGGCTCGGCCAGTATAGGTGAAGATCCAGCCCTGGATCAGTTCATGGAGGCTTATTGCGAGATGCTGACCAAGTACGAGCAAGAGCTCTCAAAGCCTTTCAAGGAAGCCATGCTCTTCCTTCAAAAGATTGAGTGTCAGTTTAAAGCTCTCACAATTTCGTCTTCAGACATTGGTGATAACTTAGTTCTCCTTCTTTTCCTCTCTAACGTTTTAGGTTTAGATCTTAAACTTGATAGTGTTTTATTTGTTGTTTATGCATGTCCATGTTTCAAAAGAAGTAGGTTTTGATAAGACTGTCGAAGAACTTGTTCTTGAAAGTAGCTAGGTGCTATTTCAATTTTCTTTAACTTTTGTCTTATTTGGGTGTTGATTGGTCTGTGTTTTTATTCTGAACTGTATGCATTTTGCTAGTTTTGTTATGTATGAGAAAGTATTAAAGACAATGCTCAAGACGTGTTGTCTGTCAAGATGCGGAGGGAGTGGTACATAGCTGTGATTCTCTTCTCGGTGTTAGTGCATTAAATGAACCTTGTTTTTATCTTGTAAATTTATTTATCACTTTAGCTTAATATTGACATATTTCAGATATTTCATTTTGGAAATTTAAGATTTAACCAAGTTGCTTTGTCTTTTTCCCCCATTTGATGTCTACAATGAAAATTAAGGTTAGTGGTTTGAATCTTAGCATAATTATAAATGTTCTACTTGAGATGAAATCAGAGACAGCGGGAAGCTGCAGCCAGCTTGAATTTAGGTTTTGCAAGAACCTAGGGTTTCTTAGGACTCCATTTGCAGGAATGGCAATTGCGAGGTTTGTTATAGTTGCATGATGGAAATAAAAATGCAGAGAGAATCAGAGAAGAGTGGTTGGCGAGAGCAGAAGCCATAGGGAAGTACAAGAGATATTCAGGAAAATAAGAAATGATTTATATATGTTCATGAATTTTAACCAAAGATGCATATCTTTAGTTTCAACATAAATATATTCGTTTCCCATATATTTATGTCTATCTGGGTGCGCATGTGCATTTTCATGTTTATATGAATAAGAATTGCGACCATTTTATTTTGATGGTTATTTCCCTTCAATTGAAAGTGGGATATACATGCCTGTTCAATTGATAGTGGGTCATGCTATGTCAGATCATATGTATATGGTCCAATTGTAAATTAAAATCAAGAATTAAGTTTAGTACAAAAGAAGAAAGTGCAATTGATTGTGACAATCATCAATAATGACATATTATGAGTCAATATTGGCTGCTAGAGTCAATTACTTTGTGAAGAATGTTCTTGAAACTTATCACATAGTGCCTTTGGATATGAACAAGACCAAGCATATAGTGAATCAATGTTCTCAAGCCTTTAAACATGTTTGGCCTAAAAGAAGCAGCATTTTTCTTGTAATTGATATAAAGTATAGAACTTACATATGTTGGGAAAGTAATCAGCATAGTGGAGCAGTAGTATATGTTCTTGTTTCTCCTCAGAATTCATGTAGTTGATAAGTGTTATGTCAACAAGGGGGAAAGTCTCTTTGGTAATAAGCACCATGCATGCACTTTTCTACTGTTTCAATTTAACATGATTATCACTCAACGTAACATATCTTTTTGGATTGAGGATCGTCCCCAAATAGCTTCCAGATCAGCGAATTAGCTCTTGTGCAATTTCATGAGTTTATGATGAAATTAAATTTGTATGATTATTATTTATGAAATTTTACCCCATTGCTGTCTCATTGTTACCATACTTTGCTGCGGCCTTCACTGTTCAAATTCTTTCCTTGATTATGACTGTATTGAGACTATTGTTTATGTTACAGAATAATACTCTGTTAGATAATGGCCGGGAGCACCTAGAAGTTTGTGTTATAGCATTTTATTTTAAGCTTATTTTTCCGATTTGAATTCGAAATAGTCTGACTAATGTAATGTTAGATACCCAATATTCACAAAAAGAATATCCTTGGTTGCAGAAAGAAGCTCCCCTCTGGGCTTGACTAGGGTCTGTGCATATTGATAAAGTAACCCCTGTGAGAGTCATTTTTGTCAAGTCATCCTTAAATGAAGAGTATTATCCCATTAAAAGAAAAAGGCAGTCTCTACTATACGAGGGTCCGAAAGAACCATTTAATTGAACAAGGAGAAGGTTCTATAGGAATCAGCTTCTTCAATCCATTCAGTAGATTATACAAATTGTAACAAGTTTTTAACTAGTGGACAACTATCATACATAGTACAATACAATAAATATGTCTTATAACTGGTGTTTCATGCTTTCATTGAGGCTTATCAATTCAGACATTATGTCCGTGATGCAACTTATGTATGTGAAATGATCTATTGCTTGGCATTATTGATTGTAATAGGAAGAGCTCGTAACGAAGGTGGTGGTAGGAATGGATCATCGGAAGAAGACATGGAACATAACATGATAGATCCTCAGGCTGAGGATCGTGAATTGAAAGGTCAGCTTCTGCGCAGGTACAGTGGATACTTAGGCAGTCTTAAGCAGGAATTCATGAAGAAGAGGAAAAAAGGAAAGCTGCCTAAAGAATCAAGGCAACAATTACTTGATTGGTGGAGCAGACATTACAAATGGCCTTACCCATCTGTATGTTGCATCTTTAAGATTACTGCATGCCTTTCCACTAAGATATTATCATTATTATACTCTGATCTCATATTTATGTGGAACATTTTATTTGTGTGTCAACTGCAGGAGTCACAAAAGCTTGCTCTTGCAGAATCAACAGGTCTGGATCAGAAGCAAATAAACAACTGGTTTATCAACCAAAGGAAAAGGCACTGGAAGCCTTCTGAGGACATGCAGTTTGTGGTGATGGATGCCACCCATCCCCACTATTACATGGATAATGTTTTGGGCAATCCCTTTCCCATGGATTTCTCTCATGCAATGCTCTGAAAATTATATATATTGATGCTTGTTGTCTAGTGAGATTAATTATCTCAAATTCTAGGCATATATATATATATATATATATATATATATATATATATATATATATATATATATATATATATATTAATTATAAGTTCACCTCTTTATACTTCATTAAAACCTTCTAATTGTAATGAATTGATGTGTGTAGAAGTTAAACATTTGATGTAATTCCTGTGATATAGATTTGCAATTATATATGTATTTGTGCGAATATATACGAGGAGTTAAGAAAATGCTGGTTTAATATGTGTTTTAAGAAAACAAATAGTCAATGGTATGTCTTATTAGTAAAACAAAAGCATTCTACTGTAAAAAGTCCCGAAACTTTCCCCTTCTTTGCACATGTAAACACTAACATAAAAAAAACTTCTATGAATAGCTAGGCATTCCAAGTATAAGTTCAACTTTTTATGGATTCTTACCACTGGGCAAGATTGATGTCAACATTCTGCTTGAAGTTTCTTGAGTATGGCTGCATTTGATGCTCTAATATGGAAACAAATGGACTAATTTTGATTCAAAATGTACGAAATTCGTGTTATTTATGATATGGTTAGGGTAAATATTGAACACAAGAAACAAGTCGTTGGAGCTTGCTCCATTGTCTGAGTTTGTTATGTTATGCGTGTGTTTAAGAATGTGTATACACTGAGCCTCTAAATAAAAAAAATTGTCTACGAGGCTTCGTCTCCTTCGACCAACATTAACATGGATGTGACAATTCAACATCATGTTTAGTCATTTCCGTTATTTGCTAAAATTAATTTTTCTCATTAAAACAAATGAAACCATTATGAGCTTTGAAATCAAGGCAAAAGAACAAATGGGCTGTGAAATCCAGAGGATGGGCCTGCACTAAACTGGGTTATTGCATATTAAATGGGGGGATTGATTTTTGCACATACATTTTTTAAAGTTCCGTATATTCCTCTCTTTGGAAATATGTTTAAATATATTCCGGAAAGTCCAAGGGTTTCAAACATTAATTTATGTGGTGCAAAAAGTATCCCCTAAATGGGGCTTCTGAGGTTTCTAATCGGCCTTGAGCTAATCTTGGGACGAGTTGGTCCATTCTCTCAGACCAGCCCATGTCATTTCAATGCGTTCAATTTGTCTTGCGCTCTGGGCCATTTTTAACTAAAGCCTAAAACAATTTACATAGCATTGTTTAGTAGTGGGTTTAAACCTCGGCCCAAACGCAAAGCGAGTATAGTTGTTATTTCCAGTTATATCCTCAATGCCTTCTTCCAACTCTGCTGGTAGCCTTCGACGACCATGGTAGACTCGTAGTGCCTCTTTGCATCTCCTCCATTTCATTTCAGTCACTATTTTCGTATCATTTTGCTTGTGGCAGTCAATAGCTTATCTTTATCATTGCTCATTTTATGGCTTCCAACTATTGTGCTTATGGATTGCTCATACAGGAACGCCAACAAGTCTCTGTTAGTTGCATTCACAATAAAAAAGCGCTTCCAACCCGAAATTTTATCTCTTTTTTAGATTTTTAGTGATAAACTCGCATATCCTTGATACTTGATAGCATGATTTGGTTTGTTGTCAAGATACAATTTTGTTTAGCTTAAGGAAGCTAATTTACTTGAGCATCAAATGGGCAGGTACAAATCTGCTTACTGCAGACGGAATTTATTGTTTTGGATAAATTAGTGACATAATTTCATTCAGTTAAGTATGGCAGACTTGATCTCCAGAAGGCTCCTAAATTCTTTCAAGTCCTTACAGTAACCAAATGCTGGGTATGCATCAACCTTAACATCACATGGGAAATTCCTTGAATATATGTGTGTGTGTATCTTTTCATTGTGAGCTGTTTCCTGTTATCCTCAATTTTCTTAAAATTTAAGGTTTATCAATGGAGTTCTTCTTCCTAATATTAATGAACAGATACATACAACAGTTTATATGGGGAGAGACTTTCTGCAGAACGCTCTGGGCCTTCTCTCAAGCTGGTGAGGGTGCATTTCATCTGATTTGTTGTCCATGAAGTCTGTGGCAGCATCTGAGTGTTGTATAGGTATGATATGAAGGATTACTTAAGGCCTTCTGTCTATGAATATATCGCTGGTTCGTACTGCATCTCCTGAGATTTATCTTTGAATCATTAGATAGTTAGACTGTGATGTTGAATTTGAATGTAACCTGAAACCATGTAGAGATTAGATTATTTTCACCATTGAATTGTATGGTCCACACTCCGACTATCTTTCCAGTTCAACAGGTTTTTTCTTTGGGGGAGGGGGAGAGAAGGTGGAAGCAATCAAATCAATAGGTCGAAGATGGATAATTCTCACCTGGAGATAATATGACACACATACTTGTGTATCACTTGTCAGAATCTAAAAAATAATAATTGTACCCAAACTTGTTTCAATGTGTATGCTGTATGGTATCACCCTTACAATCGAATTCTTGAGTACATCTTCAGCGTGCACCATTCTTTTTCTTTGAGCTTCAATAAGGTTTTAGAGTGTGCTATTAATTTAGTTTGTTTGATAGGAGCTTTATCAGGATCTTTTAATTCCAGTGACCAACTTCCATAATGAAGACGAGCTTCATGGCTTTAGCTGGTGATGTTTTTGATGTGCCTATTAGGAAGGATATCATTCGTCTTGTTTTCCTACATGTTTTTCTGACTTGTTATCTATTGGTTGAAATGTTAAAATGTACTTGTATGTTGGAAATTCAATCAAATTGGATATAAGAAATGTTTGCTATTATGGATAAGAATTGTTAGTCTTGAACATTTCGTTGTTAGGTGCTTGCTAATTGAGTCTGCTGACAGGGAACGCACTCGACAAAAACTGTTAGTGAGGTCAGTGAGACTGGGGCAAAGCCTTGGAGATAGAAAGGATTGGGTAGGGCAAGGCATGGAACACTTCATAGGCCTCATGTTAGAAAGCATTCTGTTAATTGACTGTCACTCCAGTGTTCCTTCCGTTGATTTGTCACAATTTTCTTCTGAAATTGATAACTAAACGAATGGGTAAAAGTTGAGACGTTGGGCAACTACGCATGGCCCTAAATAAAACTGCTGTGATTTTAGTATTGAGTCACCCATAAATAACACTGCTGTGACTAAACTCTGACACAGCACTTCAAATGTGTATTTTTATTTAAAATCTGTTATTTTGTTTGTCTCATTTCGGATTCTCTCTTATTAAAAGGATTGCTTTGTTAGCAAATACTATCATGCCAGCGTTCTCATAGTTTTTATTACAAGTTTCGAGTTTTACTAGAACTTTGGCATATTCGAACTCTTATATTTTCATCATTATGATGATGATGGTGTCATCACAAGGCAAACTTTCTTGCGACTTTGAAGTTTCTTCTGCTTATATGCTTCACTTGTTCGTGCAGGCTTTGAATGTCCCCTGGTGCTGTAAACAGAACTGTCAAGCATATGCAGACTCCAATTAACATTTGAGGCAGGATCTACTTGTTATGCTTCACTTCAGAAAAAATTGCCTTTTCATCCCGTATTTGTTAGAGAAAGACGCTTGAGCTCTGAATCTCTTGTTCTACTAATCTTTGAGTTCACAGGATTATGTAAAGTTTGCATGCATAAATAAAACATACCTCGTTCTGCCATTCATGATCTTGACCAGTATGATCCGTCTTTAGTCTTCCAATGATAAAACAAGCATGTCGGCGCCAATTCTCAGTCACACATCATTCTTTCCGGATCACTGGTTTGCTTCTTTCTCCCCTCTTTGCCTTCCTTGCCATCAACGCTCTCTCTGGTTTGGTGCTTCTTAACAAGACCGGAGCTCCCCTGGCTATCCTTCTGCCATTCAATAGTCCTACTCCAGGCCAAGTAGCAATAATCATTTTATACGAAAAATACGAAGAAATTGAAGACCGTGGCCAAAAAGAAAACAGTAAATAAATAAAAGACAGACTTCAAAAGAAAACTTGCTCACTTAAAATAAAAGCAATATTTCATCATCTAAGTCTGAGAGAAGGGAAATTCATTTATTTTTTTTGGTTCTTCTAAATGACATTTCCATTAGCTAAAAGAAAGAATTGCTTTCCTTTTTCATTGAGCTTGGCAATTCTCTTATCCTAATGGAAGATTTATCTTTTCCTTTTTAATGAAAAACCGCATATTTGGATATATCTTTAAAAATGTTGCTATTTATTTATGTTAATAAGCAAGTGTAGTTAAGGAATAAAAGATAGGGTGGATTATGTTGATATATATATATATATATATATGTATATTTACAGCGTTTTTGGAAGACAGATGAGATACTAAAAGACAAAATAGGCCCTAGATTACCGCAAAAAAGTAAACTGGTCCAGCCAATGGACATGCTCTTGGTCGTATCAGCAAGCAATGAGATGTGTTTAGGAGAAAATTTTAACATGCAATAATGAATGAACTGCGCCGTATTTATAAAATCACTGTAACTCAGGCGAAGCGTCTCAGTCACTCGTTTATCTCACAGGAGTGAAGCCTTTAGGGTTCCTCTGTTCTTCGCCCAAAAATCTTAGGGCTTGCAATTCGCATTTCCGCCATTTCTACACTTCAAAGCCTTACATTTTCAATTTCCGTGCCTCCCTAACACAACCCTTTTTCCGTGTAAGAGTTGAGAGCCCGTAAGAGTTGGTACTCATGGCGAAAACCAGACCAGGCAGAAAAGACTTGGATTCTTATACCATCCGAGGCACAAACAAGATCGTCAGAGGTAATCGCTCTCCCTTTGTTCCCAGAATATACCCAGTTTCATGTTTACGTGAATGATTGTTACTTTGTTCTTCTTGGATGCGAGCGAAGGAAATGTTTGCTAGCATGTGGATGCCGATTACTAAAGAAGTGATTTTGATGTGTTTTTGCAGCTGCGGACTGTGTTTTGATGCGCCCTTCCGACACCACCAAGCCTCCGTACGTGGCACGCGTGGAGAAGATTGAACAGGATAGTAGGAACAACGTCAAGGTCCGGGTGAGGTGGTATTATAGGCCAGAGGAGTCGATTGGAGGACGTAGGCAATTCCATGGAGCAAAGGAGCTCTTTTTATCGGACCATTACGACGTTCAGAGTGCTCACACCATTGAGGGGAAGTGTATTGTACACTCGTTTAAGAACTATACTAAGCTCGAGAATGTTGGAGCTGAGGATTACTATTGTAGATTCGAGTACAAGGCTGCTACTGGGGCTTTCACACCTGACCGTGTTGCTGTGTGAGTTTCCTGTTTTCTTCATGATGGAATAATGGTGCTTGAGTACCCGAGCTGAAGATTTTTCCTTTTTTGTTTTTATCATTTGTTGATTGGTTGGTATTTTGAAGGTATTGCAAATGCGAGATGCCTTATAACCCGGACGACCTCATGGTGCAATGTGAAGGGTGCAAGGATTGGTAAAATCATTGTATTCCGCTTCACTTTCTTCACTATATTTGCGTTTGCATCTTCCTTTTACACGTTCAGATCTCTTATTTGAAACAAAAAGATGGATAGGTGATATGAAGTTGTTTTCTGTTTCAGAAGACTTCAAGCCTTAGGACTTAAAGTACGATAGTTTAAAATACTTTTTACATTTGTGTTGCTGAACCTCTATGTTGGTCTATACATGTTTTGCATGTTGATCTTGAGAAAGCAATCTGTTTGTGCAATCAGAAGAAGAAAGGATTGTGCATTTACAATTGAGCTAATGCAAAAATTTAATGACGGATGAATTTTATCTTGAATTGAAATTGAAACTGGAAGTTAGATGTACATCTTCCATTTTTAGCTGCTATATTGCAAAAGATCACTAAATTTTAAGAATGTATGAGAAATTGTGAAATTCTGGTTTTTGATTCCAGTTAATCTTTTTACATGTTTTATGGAACAGGAACACACATTTCAATCTTTAAGGTTTCTTGTAGGTACCATCCTGCTTGCGTGGGCATGACTATTGAAGAAGCAAAGAAACTGGACCATTTTGTCTGTTCTGAATGTTCATCTGATGATGACATGAAAAAGCCCCAGGCTACATTTTCTATATCACCTGCAGCTGATGTCAAGGTGAGATCACTTGTATCCAGTCTCCAATAATTTTGGATTCACCTTTTCTTTTCTTCCTATTAATTTAGCTATGTAAGGCTACTTCCCGTGCAGCAGATGTGGAGGAGGAAAGGGAATTAATTGTTGAGGAGGGCATGAGTGGTTTAAAATTGGGCTTATCATCTGGAGATTAATGTGAACAGGAAAATTTTAAATTAATGTACACTTAATTTAGCTAGTCCTGAAATCAGTTGTGGATTGCAAGTTGTTTCTAATTGATCTGAATGATACATTGCTTCTTTTATCAGCGAGTGAAAAGTTCTAGTTGATTTGGTTATTTCAGGATATATATAGTTGTGAAGATAGATATGTATTAATTTGTTCAATCAATTCATGTTAAAATTTACCAGATATATACCTCACTTTGTATATATATTCTAATCAGATTATCCGATGACATGTTTGTTCAGTCTGGAAACAAACTTAGTTTGATCAATTTTTTTTGTTTTTCTGATGGTTTTCATCGAACTGAACGCTTTAAGCACTCTTTATTTTGATTGAATATGGGTTGCAAGATGTAGATAGCTAAGTCTATGGGATGGTTAGGAGTAAATTAAAAATGGGATGGGTATATCTGCTTTTCAACTTCAGAATATATTTTCAATATATGTTCTATTGATTTCTTTAACTTTCTCTTCAATTATCACCGGCGTCTTTTGTTATTAAATTTGAATATGTATGTTTTGATGGCTGCCAAAGATCTTGCTTATTATAAGAATGATACTTGTTCCAACAAGAATTTGACTTATTTATATTCGTTATGTTTAACGTACCGATCTGATCTTCATACTTATTCCTATGTATTTCATCATTTAAAACCCTCATCTGCCAGTTCTTGATGTGTGTGACGCCACAGAACTATGATCAAACAATTCATGGGCGTCCCACCCATTCCCATTCTCTTCGGCTCTAATAATGAAATGGGTTTCTTTTTCTTTCTTTTTTTTTTTTTTTCTAATGAATGTACATCTGCTGTGATTGATATATAAAAATTCAAACCTGAGGTCCTGAAGTCATGATTGATAATGATGTCTGACTAATCTGGCTTTTGTTATTTACGAACTAAACGTGATTTTTTTTGTCCCTTTGCATCACATTACGAGGCAATAGATTGATTTTCAGTTTAGATGAGTTTCAGATCTGTGTAGGCAAGTTTTTTAATTGCAGATTTGGATTCTAATTATGTCAAGCTATTTGTGCTTTGAGGTTTCTGTTAAATGAGAGCTTACTTTATACCTTAGAGTTTTCTCTCACTCTCTAAAATAAGAAAAATTTGGTTTACTTGTTCAAGATAGATAGATATCTGCATTTTCTGTTAGAAGTCATCAGTTCTTAAAGTCAGATCTAACACCTTCTGTTGGCTCTTGTTTCTGATGTCTGCACTGCAGACTTTTCATTTTGGAGCAATTGAATCATGGAAATGCCTAGTGTAAACACCTTTGTATGTTAATCTATGATCTCTTGTGACCAATTTTGTTTTAGAGTTGAAGTTTTAAGGTTTCCATGAATGTTTACATGGATTGTCATGCATGTGTGATCCTTGCCCATCCTTCTAGGATCTCTTGGATATTTTAGTGTCATTAAACTCATTTGCGGAGGTTACAAAGCAGGCATAACTTGGGTAGTTTATGGAAGGCTTTTTGATATGGGGACAAACTATGTTTGACATTTGCTCTACTATATCATATTGTCATCTCGTTAATTTTTGGATTCATGAATTTTCAGGTGGAACCCAAGCGAAGAAAGAGATGACCATTATGCATGATTAACTTTGGGAGACATGACTGCTTCTGGATTTGGGTATTGGGTAGTTGTTGTGTGTTTGTTGTACAGCTTCGACCAGAGGCTATTGAACAATGTTATGTATTTGACTCAGGCAGGCTATGTATGTATCTGTTAGATTTTCATCATTGACCAGTTCACCTTTTCTTCCCAGAAAGAACGCCGATGCAAGTG
Source organism: Bauhinia variegata (assembly GCA_022379115.2). NCBI lineage: Eukaryota > Viridiplantae > Streptophyta > Magnoliopsida > Fabales > Fabaceae > Bauhinia > Bauhinia variegata. The sequence goes on along the minus strand of CM039438.1, from coordinate 2,482,248 downwards.
TTGATTTCTGAGGTTACATTGAGAGCCAAAACGCTGCAGTAAAAAGGAATTGTCAGCTCTTCAAAACAATGGTTATTGACTGATTGCATGTTTCCATTCTGTTCTATTTAGATTCACTGCCCCTTACTGAGCCCTAGTAAAGTCGCTGAAGATATCATGGGTCAAGGTTAATTTTTCTAACAGGTTTAGTTCAAGAGCCGTAATAGAAAAGATTGTTCATGACAGGTAATAGCCATCCTCGCTAATAACAGCCAACCCCACTTACACAGCTACACTACAGAAGAAAGTGAGTAGTTTTTCTTAAAAAAATAGAAAGAAAATAAACAAACTGGGTTGTTTGGCGTGATGACTGATGAAGCGGGAAGAACATGCATAATTATGACGTTGGAAAAGAAAATTTAGCAGTCCCAGGTAACCTTTCAAAAAATACAAGATGGTGGGAAAGTTTAAAAACATATCTCCCTTCCGTTAAAGAGTTTAATAAATTACCTAAGAAAGCCAAAATGAATAGAATAATCTTATGTTGACGTAATAATCCATGCGGTTATTTCTGTATTGGCATGATTTATAAGATTTTCACCATCAACCCACTGAATGCTAACCCATCCTAATATAATTTGTCTCCTTTGGCTGCAAGAAACATGTATGGTTTCTAAATATGATGCAGTAGTTTTTCCATCACATCCATAGTGGTTGTCAACTTGATTTTCATGGCTTGTTATCCAGAAGAAAGAGCAATATACTTGGTCTCGCTGGATGCAAACCCTGTTGAAATTCACATTGCTTCATGGATATGCAACAAGAATCGACCCCAACAGGTTGGAAGTTAATTAAGATATTTAGATGGTATAAATTATCTCTTTTAAATTATATACTAATATTCATCTTACTTTGAAAATAAAATTAACTTTATTTAAAGAATAGAATAATTATAATTATTTTTATTTGCAATATATATTTTTCTAAAGACTTAAACCACTAACATGCATAAATCATTTTAAGTGCTGAGTTTAGTTTGCTTGAATCATAACGTAGTGATTGATATCCTCCTCTTTTATATGTTTAAGATTTAATTTTTACCAAGTTAAGTGTATCACCTTGCATTAAAAAAAAAAGAAAAAGAAAGAAAAAAAAAGAAAAAGAAAAAGGAAGTGGGTTATCTTTGACTTTCATGCCATTTGAAAAAAAAATTAAACCATCCATTGTGCATATGCATATGCATATTAACGTTTTGGTCAATAAAGTTGACCACGTACGCCGTTTTTGCGTGCATGGCTCGATAGGGAAACCGGCAACGCACATGCAAAGCACTTGGTAGAATCTCGCGACTTTCTTCTCCAAAGCACTCTAGATAACGGAAGCTACAATAAGCTCTACACCTCCAATCACACCATTAATGGCTTCTCTTTCCACACTACACCTTCTCGGGTCCTTCTCCTAACACCCTCATATATATCTCCACTCATTTTCATTTGAATAATTCTATTTATACAACTATCGCAATTAAAAAATAGTGTGAGAATATCATTATTCATTGGTGTACATGAGTTGTGTATACTTTATATTTTGAGACTAAGATATTCTGGATCATGATCATCTCAGGCTAGAAGGATGAGAGCCCCAGAGTGAAGTTGGTGGAGAAAGATAGTGTTAACGAGGTTTTTCTCTGCTGGGGGCTTAAGCTGTTGCCACACTTGATGCTTTTGTGGATTTTCTTTCACCCTCTGATGCAGATGGACATGGAAGATAATAAATCATTTTAACGTACCCACATGAATTTGGCATCTGAATTTGTTACTCTGAAAGCGCGTGGGTGGATTAGAAATCATGCCCTAGCCCCAGCCAGTTGCACCATAGATGGTTGTGAAAGGGAAATGGTTGTGGTTGGTTCAGTCAACTGTTGTTGCGAATGGATCATTTATTTCTTTATTAGCGAGCTAGCGGAATGGCGCCACGTGCAAGGTAAGGTTTTTTCCGTTTGTTGTGGGTATAAATTGGTGGTCCTTGATTTCTAGGTTCTTTAATTTTGGGACATATGGAGAAAAGACGAAGAAGTCTGTTACTGTCTTACAGAATTGCTGTTCTTGATTTCTAGCTTTTTTAGACTCAGGACCAAGTTTTGGATATGGGTCAATTCTGCGTAAGCTCATATTAGCAAAGGATGCAGTAAAAGTAAATGCAACAGTCCCAAGGACTACTCAGTCCACAGCAAAAGTAAATCCAGAAGCTTTGGACCCTAAAATAGTGCCAGGCAGTGTTATCTGCATTTTCTCGGTTTGTTTCTATGATGGACTTCTTCCACTCTCTCTGCCATTATCGACACAGCAAAAGCTCTAGAAATATATGGGTTTTGTTCTAGCTGCACACCAAACTACGGTGGTTTTATAGCAGAGCCCATTCCTTTCTTTTTCTGGCATTGTGATCCCTTTTGTAGCTGATGTCAGGGTATTAAAGGGAACAAATTAACTAGTCATTATTTTGTATTACAGCAGCATCATTTACAATCAGAAGAAAATGGTTGCATTTACGTGTAGGTGAACCAACAAAAGCGCCACGCTGGCTAAATATTTTTGCATAGCTTCCTCTCCCCTGGGATTCAGAGCACAGTTTGTATAGAAATCAGCTAGAGGAAAAAAAATTATTAGGAATGATAAGCAAAAATGTTAAAAATTACAATGAGAAATTATGAGGTAGCTAAATTAAATAATTCACTCTATCCTGCACATACATTCTTTACACCGAGGATATCTGTAAACACTTCTAGCCTTGGGCCTTGTCTGTACATGTTTTGTTTGTCTAACAGCTTTCCTAACTCTCTGTTCAAACACACGCCACTCTATAGTGTTGTTCTTTGTAAAGATACTTGCAAGCCTGCGTTTATTTGGCCGTATTGTTGGCATTTTTCCTCCACCATAATATATTCGATACCCAGAGACCAAAGATGAAAACTGACTTCCTGAATCGGTCATGGCAAATGCATCAGCAGCAGTGCAGGCTATGAAGTCCAGTGTTGCTAACTGCAAAATTTCATAAACTTGCTGTCATTTATCAAAAGAATAACAGTAGAATTTAACGGATTCGGCTTTCATTCTAATTTAAAAAGGAAAGAAGAATAGAAGATACAGATCACATGGTCCCGAGTCCCTGACAAAAGCATGATCAGATGAATTTTTCCAGTCAAGTGGTATCTTAATGTTGAATAAGAAAATTATCGTTGATGAATCACTAACCTGAGATGAATAATTTGCAAATGGTTCAATTTCTGCAGAAGAAAGCAAGTTCTCTTTAGTGACTAAATTAGGATACAAGCTGGTCAAAGCAACCAACCGTGAACGGCCTCCATATAAATTAGAGCCAGCCACAAATACGTGTGTCTTGCGATTAAAACCAAGAGCCGCAAGCATAAGAACTGCTTCTTCAGGTGACAAAGGACATAGGCCTTCAGACCTAAGCTCAGAAGGAGATGGTAATCTGCATTCAAATGTTTCAAATTAGTCAAGTCAAAGTAGTTGAAAGAGTAAGGTTTTGTTTTATTTTTATTTTATACAGCCCACTAAGAATACCACGACATTCTGAGTATAATGCATACTTTGTAGTCTTCTCAAGATGTGCTAATGCAGGGAAATGGATTTCACGATATGCTTCCAACTCTTTCCTCTCTGCTTCGCCTCCACCAAATTCACATAAAGAATGGGCTACCATGTCGATCTCAAATCTGAGATGTAAAGCCAGGTATTTAGATGCTTTCTTGGAATGATTTCCACCTCCCTCTGTAATTGATTCTGCTAATGGACCAACAAGATAATGGTCCAATGGTCCAGCATGACCTGTACGCTGGCGCAACCTTTTGACAAGCAAGGCACCAGTTTCTTGTATTTTGGGAACAAATTGCAGGGCATGGAAATTACATCTGCAACGAAGTCTCTAGATGAACTTCCCCAATTAGGAAGAGCGAAGTAGGGCTTGAGATTAAGAAAGACAATAAATAGTAGAGTATCAACATGAAGCAACAGCATAGCATCAAAGGAGATATACCTGAAGCTCAAAAGGAATTGGATCAAATGCCAACCGATTCCCAAATCCAACAAAATGAACAACTCGGTTTTTAAGTAGAATAGGTAAAATGTTTTTCAAGTAAAAACTTGGCTTAGCCTCTTTCCCCATTTCAACATCTGTCACCTGGAAAATCATTCCAACGATTTAATAAATGTAGTAGTGCAATCATTTGAGCTCCCTTAGTTTTACTTAGTTTTCTGGAAGGAAAGTAACTTACAACACTTCCAATTGCCTCCAGGTCTAACGACTGCAGTTCCTTAGGAAGTTCCTTCACTATCGGAATATCAGGAGTCAAGTAGTTAATAAAATGCTCCTCCTGATAGATATCGCTGAATTGACTACAGAAGTGTACAATTTGATACTGTCACTTTTCCATCTAAAGTAATTGTATATGGAACAAAAATGTTGACAATATCACATGGAATGCAGATCAGCAAATGATACACCACAAACAAAAAAGTAGCAATTTTGATTAATCAATATACATAACAATCAGACTCTTTGTAGATGAGCAGCATTATGCAATGGGAAACCCGAAAGGCTGATGTTAATAATTCACCACTCTTCCACTATGAATTACATAGGTTGGAAGATAAGGAGGAAGAGGAAAGTAGAAAAGAGATAGGCAGAGCATCACCTCACATCTCTCCATACACTACTGTACATAAACTTGGGAACAACCAAAGTTGAATTAAGCAACCTTGCCACAACTACAGCATTGCAAACCTGTTGAGTTAAAATTATCATATTAGGCACAGAAAAATTTCATAAAAACCATGACAGTATTATTGTAAACATCACTTACAGCTACTCTCTGCTGATTCATCCCACCATTTGCAGTAACCAACATGTATCCATTATTTTTCTCTGTTAGAGGGCAATAGTGAGCAGATTGTGAATACCACCATATGGATAAATGGCTTTCTGTACTCACACGCACGTATATAGAAAATGTTCAAATTTCACATGCTTACCACTAGGCTCCCAATTACGCTGATCAGCACAAGGTCTCCAAGCGGAAGCTGGAGCCAAGGGCTCTTGCCACAAATCCTTGGGTTCACGTTTATTCTGTCCCCATATGACACATCAGAATTAATAAAAACATGTGTCAAAGAGAAAATTCGCTCTGGCAAATAAGAGAAACCATTAAAACTTCTTAACGGTTTATAACTACAAACTAGCTATAGGTCCTTATACCTCTGCCAAGGCATGGGCGGCCAAAGCCAACAACCTTCCATAATTTCCTTTCTGTGGCCTTTTTCCTTTTCCAGGTTTCTTCCATTTTCCCTGTAGACATTAGAAAAAGACCCAATGGAAGAAGCTCAACAAACTCATCCAGAGGCTTAGCCTCACCAGTATGGCATTATGCTAAAAAAAATTAAATATTTAGACTCATACTACGTGTGTACAATGAGGACTACTTGACACTCTTTTTTGGACACAACTAAACAATGGATTAAGACCTCAGAGTTTTTCAGTGATATGCAATCTAAAGTGGTTAAATGTATATCATCGTTCATAATAATCAAGTAGAAGTCTTTGCCAATAAATGACTTTGTTACTGCATTATCTAGTGATCAAACGCTGCTAAATTAATTAGTTACGAGTTTTTTTTTTTTAGTATTTTTGCATATATACAGTGTCTGTCTTCTTCAACTCAAAGGCTCAAAGTCATATGGTAGAAGCCACTTAAAGACACTTAACTATCTACCCAAATCTACTTAGCGCCTTCATATCCTAAGCTAAAATATTTTGTTATTCTATAGGACAATAAGATAATACTTAATAAGCTTAGGATATGTGATACACTTAATCAAGTGAAAATAAACAAGGATGCATAACAAAAACTTAGACGGATAAATTACACAATCAAATTTCTTCAGAGAAACATTTGTAAATTAACTATCATCATAAAATTTATTTTATAGAAAATATCTAGCTTCATACTACTAATTACTAGCAACAGAAGAAAAATATTATCTGGAAACAACTCCAAATTTCTGTATAATGTATATGATCCACATGAAGGCCAGCAAGCAAACTAATAAAGAAATTCCGAAATTAAATATTTAGTTTAGCACGGACCTGAACCGAAACCGAAAGAGAAGCTGTAGATGAATCCGATGATATCTCAGCAACTTTAGCAGGGGCACCATCATGTTGTAGCCGCACAAGCATAATCCAATTCACCAAGATAAAGCAACCCAGCAGCCCTATAAGCGCCAAAAGCCCTTTCACTCGTTTCCTTCGATACCACGGCTTCGCCAACTTCATTTTCGTCTTCTGCTGCTGCGGCTTGAATTCCTGCTCCCATTTCCACAAGAAGCTCCAAGTTTTCAATCCAAAAGACGAAGATCGAGGATGAGATCTACGGGAGTTTGAGAATCGACTTGGACCAAGCCTCGGCGAATGGCTCGGAGAGGATTGACGGCTCCTCGAAGTTGGCGAGTTGGGTAGAGCGTGGAACGAGTTGGACCGGGCGTTGATGGGTTCGCTCCGATTCGAGAGCAAGTCGGATCCATCTTCGTGGTCTTTCTTTGCATGGATGGCTTGTAGCTTGGATTGAGCAATGGAGCTGAAGATATCAGAGGTTGACGACATGATACGGGTTCGGATCCGATCCGAAACCAGAGAAGTAACACCGATTTGAAATCTCAAAGACTGCGGTCCGTTAGGACACAGCAATGGTAGCGCCAATTCATTCGGTAAAGCGCCAAGGAAGAATTAAACGCGGTTGGTCTTGTCTGCAACCCAGAAACGGAAATTAAAAGGCGAGAAAACAAATGACGGTTTTATTTCGGGCCCAAAAGATAGTCCAATAGGCACGTGGCACAACTTGGTCTGAAGTGCTGATTTCACGTGTTTTTTCACAATCGATGAAACTACCAACATGGCCAACGAGTTCTCGCAGCATACGATGAATTGAAATAAAAGAAAGAAAGCCATAGTGCCGTTTTACCTAACAAATGTTAGTTCAAGAATCATGTAATCCAATTCCATTACCAAGTGGCATGACAATATAGATACAGTAAATCAAAATAATTATTTGTGTTACTAACTCCTTCGTCAACAAATGGCAACGTGAAAATTTTAATCACATATAATATAATATATTATATTATTACATAAAATAATATCTTGGATTTGAAGCATCTGTGAAAATTCCACTCCTATGTTCTGTAATCATTTATTAACAATTGCAACACTTTACACAAACAAAATTGCCGAAGATCGTTAACAAGGCTAGAACATTTAAAAGGACATGTCTATTGCCTCATGATCCGGGGTCTTCTGACCAAAACCAGATTCATCACTGGAACGCCTTTTCGCGACGCTTGCTCTTTGCACCAGCCGCACTAGCGCTTGGACTACCTCAGACATGGGAGGTCGAAATTCAGGTTCCGGCTGCGCAGAAAACAAAATTCATGACTTGATCATAGACATGAGCTTCAGTTGTCTGTAAAACTATTAACATCGTATTATTCAAAACGTTTACCTGAACACAGAGTGCAATTATATCAGCTAAGCGGGACAGTGACTTTGCAGGATACATGCCGTTCAAAGCAGGATCAACCATTTTGGCCAAGGCATCTATATCATGCAGCTGAGGAGTGGCCCACCTAACAAGTGACTGTTCTGATTTGGGTCGTGAACTAAACATAAAAAATTTATAAATTCATATGAGAAACCAACAGATAAACAAAGAAAGTAATACATCAATAACAAATATGAAACCAATGAACACTTCCCATAATGCAGGACATGCTCACCTGTCAAGTGGCTTACGACCAGTCAACAGCTCCAACATGACCACCCCAAAGCTATAAACATCACTTTTCACAGTGTACACTCCTGATAATGCAAACTCGGGAGCACTATAACCAAAAGAACCAACCATCTGAGTTGAAACCTGTTGAACATAATTTTTTTATCAATGCAGTGAACATGGTACAGTATATGGACACCATGACTAGCAGCACATAAAGGGAGAAGAAGCATTTTCGCAAACCTGCCGCTCAGTGTTTGGTGTTAGAGCAGCTAAGCCACAGTCAGACAGGTGAGGATTGAGCTCTTCATCGAGTAATATGTTTGCAGATTTTAAGTTTCTATGCACAACAGAAGGCAAGCATACTTCATGCAAATACCTGATAGACAAAGCCATATGATCCCAAAAAATAAATTAACCTCTATGGTAACCTCACTCCACAATAAAAAGGGGGAAGGAGAGGGGATCCTGCAGTAGCCATGCTAAGAGGGTGAGACTGAATATGTCATACACATGAAACATACTCTAAGGCTCGAGCAGTGCCAAGTGCTATCCGTACACGTGCATTCCAAGATAAAACCTTACTGCTATCTTCAACAAAGTGGAGCATATCATGTAGATTTCCATTTCCTATATACTCATAAACTAGAAGACGCTGCCCATGCTCTACACAGTATCCAACCAGCACAACAATGTTCGGATGCCTCAAGCGTGACATGTTTGAAACAGCTTCAACAAAGTTGTCTTCTTCTTGTAATGATAGTGCTGCATTGTCAATCTTCTTAATGGCCATAATCTAAACCAAAACAAAACTTGACATCATTAGAACATTACAACTTGCATAAATACTGTTTTTGGGGAACTCTTTCTCAAGTTCGACCAAGTGAGAAAATGAAAATAAATACAGTGTATGCATGCATATCTATACAAGAATTACATCTTAATACTATGGTCTAGGGTGATTTCATTCCCATTGTACTATTGGAGCAGTTCAACTAAGTAGTTAGGGGGAAAAAGAAAAGTTGTAGTGCAAGAAGGGTTACCTTCCCATTTGGGAATTCAGCCTTATATACTCGACCAAGAGAACCTTCACCAATAATAAATTCTTGACTAAAGCTATTTGTTGCACTTTGGAGAGAAGCAACTGTGTATGATGTGGCAGTTATAGGGGACTTCATCCGCTTTACAGATCCATTTTTTGTAGGTACCATCTCAACCATTACTTTTTCTGCTGGAGGGGGCTTCAGATCTGCAATAACAGCAGAACTTTTCACCCTCTGCTCCTGCATCTGAGGAGTTACTGCAAGTACAAACCAAAAGAACACAAAACTGGTCAGAATGCTTAGATAGTTGTTGTCATCTCAAAGCAAGAAGTCTCATAGGCAAATTAAGTATTTAGAATAGGACGAAAATTTAGCAGATAATAGCATCAAAAGACAGATGCGTTGTTAGCAAACTAAGTAGCATGTAACAGATTCATGTTTAAACACTCTTTTGAGAACACAATACCAATGTTTTTTGCATGGGCAAACTGAATATGAAGGTCAAATCCAAGTTTACTTACACGGAGGCCTATAAGCACACTTTATTAATGTATATTCCACATTAGAGATGTTTTTATTAAAAAGAGAAGACAGCCAAACTACACAATCTGAAGATATAGCAGGAGAAGAAAAGTACAGAAAGGATATTCACCGTTATTAGTTGCAATAGGAAGATTTGTCCTGGAAGCCCTTGCACCATTTTCCTTCTTCTTGTGCTTTCGGACACAGAAAACTAGAGCAAGTAGAATAATAGCAACCAGAAACACCGAACCCAATACAATGCCTATGATAGCCCAAACAGTCAAACCCTTTTTGGCATAAGAATTTTCACTATCAGAACCTTGTGTTTCATCATGTGAGCCAAATCCAGAATGATGACTTTTATTATGAGATCTGCTGAGTGGAGGCGGTGTATATGGTGGCAGAGGAGGAGCAGGACCATTGTCAAAAGAGTTTCCATCATATCTAGTTCAAGAGCCACATTAACCATATTGCAGAAGTTAAGCATTACAAAACAGATTAACACTTCCTACAAGGTGCATAAACACTTACATGAAATTATGGATTGAACTAAGTTCGTGAGGTATCCATCCACTGAAATTGTTGTTTGCAACATTTCTGGAAAATTATAAAGCAAGATAAGAACATGACATACAGACAATGATATGCCCAAAGGGAAGAAAGCTTACAAAGTGTTCAAGGGCAAACCAACAAGGGCATTAAGAGAACCAGTCAATTGATTGTTCTGCAAGAAGCTGCAATAAACTTTAGGTGAGGTTCAAATTCTGATATGCTGTAAATTGCAACTAGGCCATCTAATAAAATATCATCCAACATACAGAGAAGAAAGATTGGACAATGAACCAAATGAACTAGGGAGATCACCAGAGAAGTTATTAAACGATATATCCCTGCAATCATGGAAAACATAGGTAAAAAATCATTAAACATAAAAATTAAGAAAATAAAATACCAAGTTAGTAACATTCAGGCAGTAATAACACATTTAATAAATCTAGTTCAAATGAAAGACAGTTCATTTGCCTTCACAGTAATTGGATTCGTGAGTTATGACCTCAAAATCATTAATCATCATTTTCTGGTTAGGATACTAACAAGTCAAATGAACGACCAAAAATAACAAGTAATCAAGGCTGTATGTAAGATATCTTACAGGGTACCGAGATCAGCAAGACTAGCAAAAATATCTCCAACTGACATGGAGATTGAATTATGGCTTACATTCCTAAGAATCACAAGGAAATATCAAAAAGTGAGTGGCTCCAATGTTCAACCATTTAGAATCATATGCAATGAAATTCTATAAGTCCAAAAGCTACTTACAAATAATTGAGGGAAGCCATGGCAGAAATGGAATAAGGTAGATTTCCACTTAGGTTGTTGCTTGCAAGATTCCTGAATGTTACAATCAATTTCACATGAAAATGACAAGAGAAAAATAAAACCTAAGGAAAATGAAACTGGTCTAGAAATGAAAAGACCATATAATTGAAGGCAAATATTACAGGCTTGTAAGATTTGGCGGTAACTGGTAGGGAACTGTGTCATGGATATTGTTGTCACTTAAGTCACTGAAAAGACACAAAACAAAAGTTACTACATGAAAAGAATAGATTCCGTACACCACAGATTACCAAATTACAAATATCTTACAGCTGTCTCAACGACATAAGGTCTGAAAGCAGGTATCCCAGAGTTCCATTGAGTCCTAAACCTGCTAGCTCACTAATTAATAGCATTACAATAATTAGACTGGTTAGGTTCTCGATCATACACACTAAAAAACTAAAAGTTACATTTGTGCAATATTCTCTCATACATGGAAACAACGGCTGAACCTTCACATGTTATCCCTTTCCAAGACTCTCCACATGGATCGCCCCCACCAATTTTCCAACCAGTAAGCTGAGATGGACTATTCAACGCGTTGTACAGAACCTGAAGTGCTTGAACTGTGGCAGGAAGAACAAAAAATGAATACCCGAAACAGAAGTGGAGAAAAGCAATGGCATCACTCTACAATGTCAGAAAAGAAATATGCATAATTGGCACACTGCATTTATCATCATTAAAAATCTGGGTTCAGCTCAACCTTAAGGAAAAATCTTAACTTTTTTTATTGCATCCCCTCTTCAACCAGACTTACAAACAAAAATCCAAGTCCAATAAGCCCTTCCACCAACTGCAGTTCAACATAAAAATCTTTTCTTTTGGTATGGTAAAGCACAAATTCGTATCTTCCATTATTGCATTTTACCCGTAACCAAAAAAAAAAAAAAAGGTAAAAGAAAGAAAAAATAAAAAAATTAACCCAATAAGTGAATGCTCCAACTTCCATTCTACCCAACTCCGCGGCACAAAATCTGAACTTTTCAAATTGCCACGGCAATATCAAATTAATGTTGATCGAATCAATGAACTACATGAATGATCAACACACAAAAACATGAGGAAAAGGAAATACCATCAGAAGGGTCAGTGTTGGCAAGAGCGAGAGGCGGAGTAGCAATGATCAAAGCGATTGACAAAAACACAGTGACTCGGAGAGAAAAAATCAAATGGGTGTCGGCCATTGTCGTCCCTGTTGCTGTTGCTGAGCTAGGGAGTTTTGGATTCAGGTGAGGCGGAGAACATGCAAGAGGGACATGGACGAACAAAGGACAAAGAAGAAGGAGGAGAAGAAGAGGTTGGAGTAGTAGTTGGGCTTGAGATCGCCACCAGTTGTACAAGGCAGTGCCATTAAAGAAAGGGACAGTAGAGTAATGGAGATTCGAAGCTTAGAGTAATGAGGAGAGAGAAGGAGAGAAGTAAAAAAAAAAAAAGGAAAAGAAAAGAAATGAGGAACTAGCTAAGGAGATTTTGAGTATGCGAGTCTGTGTGTGTCGGCGAAAATAGTAGAAGAGCCTTAAAAATAATCAAAACTACGAGCAAAAGTCTGGCTTTGAAGAAGCCAAGCAAGTTCTGGCACTTTTCAGGTGGCTCCCCCTTGCCTTCCCTTTCTGGGGTTTTTGGATTTTCTACTTTCCATTTTACATTCTTATTGTACACCTTTTGGGCTTTTACCCAATCGTGTCAGATCAGCTTCTTCTTCTTCTTTTTCTAAAATAGATGCCCATTTTATTTTATTTTGCTAATAAAACAACATATAAATTGCAAAGAGAAATTTAGTTTAAATTAAAATTCATAGATAAATACGGTTAATTCTGGCAGTTTGCGTTGAGTTCATCTTGCATTGCAATCCTTACGAAATACCATTTAAATTAATTGTGTTCTACATGCTTTTGTCCATAAAAATATTCATTACCTCAAGAATTTCATTTTCAGATGATACGACTTAACTTTGTAATCATATAGTACATATTGACGCTCACTACTAAATCAACATTTTTAATATAGTTATTACTTGCGAGATGTCCATATTAGTCAAAATTGCTGAATGCTAGAACGAGTTGTCATAAATGATGTATGGTTCCTATGATTTATAACATTATTTATTTGGTCACGTTCTCTTACCCCATCAATTGTACCATATAGCATTAAGCCTACCACATTGAAACTAAATAAAATAGCGTACAACGATGCATAAATCTAATTCACCTTTATAATGTAATTATCTTGGAGGAACCGATTTATATTGTTTTTATTTTTAATTTAATTGCTAAATATTAGCATATTGACCAGTCAAGCCATTAATGGTGCAACTTGTACAGTAAACCCGCTAGCTTGAGATAGACTCAAATTTTCTACGATTCGTATAATTAAATATAAGTCATCCGATCTATTTAAGTTATATAATTAACACATATAAAACGGACCGCAGGAATTATAGAAAATATAAATTTGCTTGAGATAGAGCCTATAAAAGTTTGGACTATTCTGGCAGACAGAAGGGACTCCGCGTAGTTAAAGACATATGGGAAAATGACTTTTGCGTCCGGTTGTTGTGGGGAGGCCCGGGACAACGATACACTCACTGCTGACTGCTCCGCCTGTACAGCTGTACCCCCTTATTTCGATGGTTCTAGGAAAAATCATTTTTTATGGCCGTTGATAGAACGTACAGGTGGCGGTGATCATTCGTGATAAAAAACGTGCTCTAGCCCAGCCCCTTCTGTTGTTTTTTTTTTTTTAAATACAAATATTTTTAATTCGTAAAATTAAAAATTAATAATAAATTTAAAATACCACTTGGAAGTAGTCAAACATCAACTAAAGCAACAAAAGTCTTATTATAGTAATTTGGTATTTTATTTTAATATTCTAACTCTCATTGCCCACTTTTACATACTTCTTTAGTAATACCTTTGTTGTGTGCCCACTCTTTAATTTGGCAAAAGCAAATCGGGTTCATTATATTAAAGTTATATTCTTGAATCATGATCCATGTATACTAAACAGTAGACTCTAATTTGATGATTCATAATATAGTGATGTACAGTATTGAAACTTTTTTTATTAAATATTTGAAATTCATGAATTTTATCATTGAATTAAAATTTATAGATAAAAATCAATAAAAATATATTTAATAATAAATAAATAAAAAGAATGGACGATTTGAGAGATTCTTCGAGCCCACCCAAGGGGGAGGGTCTTCGGTCACATCATATTGGGTAGCCTCGTTATTCAATTTTCTCAACTTGTTTTCATCTTTTCTTGCATTTCGTATCTCAAAATCTTTATGGCAATACTTTAAAAAGTGCCAATCTCACCTTAATAAAATAGGTAAAGATGAGAAAAAAGAACATCATTATCATTATTATTATTATTATTCTTATTCAAAAGTAGAAATTGCTGGTAATAATATCCAAGCGGTGGTGTGGAAAAAGCAATTCTAAAAAGGGAAAGAGAATTAAAAGAAGAAGTTACGGAAAGAGTGGCCATGGAAGAAGTTGGGGGTGAGAAAAATAAAAAATAAAAATTTCATGGTTGGAAGATGAAGGTACAGTATTATTGTGGTGCATGCGCGTGATCTGTCGTAGATTCCTTCAACAATATAAGACACAACACCATATGTGTGCCACCCAATCATGCATTCATGTAATCCAACTGGTAATCGAAGCAATGATGGTATTCCAGTTAAAAGATGCCTTGGGTCCTTATGAAAATTCTCATGACTAATAGATAACAACATGATTTAATTATTCTCTGTTTCGTAAAATGTTGACATTAATTACTAATCTAATTAAAATTGAATAAAACAACACCATATAACCGTATAGCATGATTTTTTTATTCTTTTTATATGAACCGTATAGTATGATTGATTCATAATGTCATGCTTTTCATAGACATAATCATTGTTACTAAAGTGTGATTTTCTTAAATTTAACAAAAACATAAACAGTGCTTTAAAGCTAGATAACTTATTTTCTTAAAAAAAAAAAAGTTAGATAATTTATAACATTAGGTTAAAACATTAAACTCGTTTTATTTAATGATTTGGATTATTTGGAGTACGCACGGCCCCGAAGGTTTATTAACTTATTATAATGATAAAGTCAATGGTTGATTGATATGGTATGGCCTAAGTTGAGATTGAATGATAGATAGATTATAGTGCAAGTTACATGCATGCCATGGAGAGTGGGGGTCAAAACATTATGGACTAAGACTCTCGTCTTATTAAATTTAAAGCGAATATAGAGTGCATAAAGGGTGGAGAGCATCGAGTTAGACACCATTCAACGAGGAACAATCGTACAAATAGGGGAACAAAGAATTGCAATAGAATCAAGCTATTCTGATTTTATTTACAAATTGAAGCAAAGCACAGAATCTCCCCGCTCTAATCGTCTTATATCGACTTTCCTTAATTTCTTGCACTTTAAGAAAGTTATGTATCTATAATAACCTACTTGATCAACAGAGCTAGATTTGGACACTTGCTATTTGTTATATATGTCTCTCTCTCAATAATTTTTGTACCATTTTTACCTTTGACAATTTATTGGCCTCTATTGTTAGATGGTATATTTATTGTCGATGCATCACTATCATAAATTTTGATTAAATTATTGGACACGTGTTAAAAAAAGAGACAAAATATATGAATATTTTGTAAATTTTTTATCAAATATTAGAATTCATAATAAGAAATGGCTAGATCAAGCATAGTATTACTCTATGATTTTGGGCCTGATCCGTTGTATCAGCCCATGGACCAAAGCTTAGATTGGGTGGTTAGCCCATGATACAGCAAACAGAAAAAAATATAGTCAGGATTAAGTAGAGTCCAGACACCTAAAGAGTGAAAATAAATAAATAAAATAAACAACCGCACCATTGCTTAACGAAATGTAGAAGCATATTGGTATGGGTGGTTGCAGAGAATGATGTATGAACTAAAGAACAGCAGGGAGTGAAAGCTTGATTCCTACGGTGATCGTTTTGATCACATCGTTCGTGGATAAATATGAACAAGAATAAGAAAGCTTTGGCCATTTTGATGCGCGCCAGAATGAGGCCTAATTTTAATGATCCTGCCAAGCTTTCTCTCTTCCCTCTTTCTTCTGTAAGTAATCATTCATTCCCCAATTAACAATAATACCACAACCTTGTCCTCGTCGAATCGGTTCTCTTAATGAATTTGGTTTTATTGATGTAGTTGACTTAAATTTCCTCTTTCGTTGTATCAAATCCAGCAGAATCCTAAGGATAATCAATTCGCTGGGAACGCCATGCAACCTGCTTCAGATAGAGGGAATAGAATGGCTAATGACTTGGGCAACACAGAGAGGTTCCTAATTTCTACCCACATTCGAATTTTCATATGTAAAGTCTATTTTGTGCTCAGTGCTTTCTCTGCTGTCTTGTTCACAGTGCATTTGAGGTTGTTCGTGAGTCAATGCACGCAGCCATGTCAATGAACAAAACGGAAGTACTTGATGATGTGCTTAATAATTTCTCGGAGGTAGTGTTAGAATTTATGCAAATGAAATTTTTTGGTTGGTTTCAGTGATTATATTGATTATCTGATTTTTAAAATATTATAAAAATGTAGGGTTATTTTAGCCTTTCTCATGAAAACCGTCGGAAGTTGCTCCTTGTACTTGCTAGAGAGTATGATCTGAATAGAGCACAAGTTCGTGAACTAATTAAACAGTATCTTGGACTTGAACTTCCTAGTGGTGAGTCTTGCCGGATATTTTACTAGCTCTTCATTTGCTTTATTATTTTTGAAATTGTTGTGAACGAAAATGGACTGAGAACATTCTAGTCTCAGGGGAGAAAGCTAAAGTGAGTGGCTATGAGGAAGAAGGGTTGTTTTCTTCTTTCTATCGCATTGAGCGGAATTTGAGGCATGCTCTCCAGCCAGTTTATGAAGTTCTCTTTGAGCGTCTCAACACTCACCCCGGAGGGTTGAGGTTTTTATCCATTCTTCGTGCAGATATCCTATCCATTCTCGCGTAAGGTTATGTTCGATGCAAAGATTTTACTTTAAACATTTCATAACCATCTTATGGAACTTGGCACTTGGTAAGTATGATATGTATTAGCTTGGGAAAAATGTTCGGAAATTTGTAATGGTCATTCTTGTAACTTTCGGTTTACTTATTAGATTTGTCTGAAAATGAGGTTACTGTGGGAATGGTCTATCTTTCCATAAAATTCAGTTAAATTTTATATTAGAAATTTTAGACGCTACTTGTGTTAACAAGTTGCGATAAAACGTGTAACTTTTCTTAAGAATACAAAACCTTGTCCTAAAATAGATTTTTCTTCTCTTTTTTGGAAAAGATGATGAATCAATCCTTCCAATGCACAGGGAAGAAAATTTTGTATCTCTGAGAGCACTGGATTCTTATTTGAAGGGAAAACTGAGTACATGGTTGAGTCCTGCTGCCTTAGAACTTCACCAAATTACATGGGATGATCCTGCTTCTCTGCTGGAGAAAATTGTTGCTTACGAGGTACTTCTTTTTTTGATTTCTTGCATGTTACCAACTACTGTAGCTCGTGTTCCATGATGTGTTTAATGTTAAATATCTTGTGTAGGCTGTGCACCCTATTAGCAACCTTCTAGATCTTAAGAGAAGGCTGGGAGTTGGTCGTCGTTGTTTTGGATATCTACATCCAGCAATACCCGGTCAGCATTTTTTTTTTTCAAAACTTGTTTAACTATTGGTTAATGAGAGATGATTCTCTATTTCTTGAAGATGATGGATCTATTAAAATTATTTTTTATTTGTCGTGGTCTGATTTTATTTTCTCGTTAGGGGAACCTTTAATTTTCATTGAAGTAGCACTACTGAAGAATGTGGCCCAGACTATACAGGTTAATTTTCATTGGACTTAAGGTACCTTTGTTCTGCACTGATTTTATTTTGACAATACTTCTTTGTTTCACAGGAGGTTTTGTGGGATAGTCCTCCTATAACTGAAAATGAGGCAACATGTGCATTGTTCTATTCTATTTCATCAACCCAGGTATGGTATTAATTTTGAATAAGATGGCAAGAGAACTGAATTATGGCCAAAAATTGACTGTAGATGATGAAATTGTTTTTAGTAATTTTGTCAGCTGTTCCTTGTTAAGCTTTTTATTTCACTGATATGTTTTTCGTGTTTGCACTATATCTGTTCTCTTTTTCTTGTTACACAATATACCTCTCCCCACGGCCTAATTATGGAACAGATTTAAGACTCTGATCATTTGGTTCCATCTCCTTGAATGCATAATTATGGAATTTTTCAGCCTGGTTTATCTGGGATCAACTTGGGGAAGTTTCTCATAAAGCGTGTTATAACCCTGGTGAAAAGAGAGATGCCACATATTTCTGTAAGTACTCTCCTTCTTAAGCTCCGTGTTTAACAATTTTAACTTTACAATTTCATTATTATTGTCCAGAACTAAAAGGCAGCTGCTCATTTTTTTTTTTTGCAATAATCAGGGAATGAAGTGGTATTTTTTTAAATATTTCGTAATAATAATTTTAAATCAGGAGTTAGTCCCCCTGGTCTATTGTATTAGAAAACATTGAGGCTACTGACACCATATCAATATATACAGTTTTTTTTTTTAAGAAAAAAATATTGCCTAATTTTATCAATATATGTAGAATGAAATGGTATTTGATTCAGTGATAACAGCTGATGTTGAAGAAAAATATAGAACAGCTTGTATCTGGCTTTTGTTGGGGTGATTGGCTAAGTTCGTGTCTAAAACTTCCTTGCATTACTGAGGAATTCTTGTTTGCAGACATTTGCAACTCTCAGTCCCATCCCGGGATTTATGCAATGGATCCTATCTAAGTTGGCATCTCAAACAAAGTTTTCTGAAGCAGACATGTCTCAAAAACCAGCAGAAGGGTGCAGTTCCACTTTCTGGGAGAACTTGCTTAGACCAGAAGAGGAAAAGACCCTCCTGAGTTTACCAAAGTAAGCAACATATTATTCTACCCTAATTTGTCACAGGATGAACTAAAGTGAGACTTACAACAATTTGAGTTGCAGAGATGTTGCCACAGGAAAAGATGGAATGGAAGTGATGTTCAACTTGCTTACTTCTACGGACTATAAATGGACCAAATCACCAGAATTGTTATCAGTATTAAAACCCCCGCTTATGCGATTATGTGCCAGGTATAGCATACAAGTCAGCTAATAAAATGAATTTATGCAAATGTTGATCACATTAGTGCAGTGTTACATTGAGTTACATCTATAGTTACAGAAAATATGTATAATTTATTTATTTCAAGGTATCTCCTGCAAGAGAAAAAAAGAGGGAAAGCGTTGGACTCTGTGGCAAATTTTCACTTGCAAAATGGAGCGGTATGCCATTCTACCTGTGTGTTGTTGGTTAGCTTCTTTTCTTGGCAATGACCTTTTTTTTGTGAAAACAGTGGTTTCTACCGTACTTGATATACTGTAATATGTTTCAACATTTTGAACGGTTTTTCATCTGCAAACAGGGATGGGATATTGTCTGTGTCATATTTATTTCACTTTAAAATTTACCTAACAGAAGAGATGAATAACATTTTATTTGCAATGTGGCATAGATGATTGAGAGGCTAAATTGGATGGCAGACCGATCAGAAAAAGGCCTTTCTCAAAGTGCTGGCATCATGGTGAACTATGTCTATAGGTAATTATTTCCTTTAAAAATATGTATCTTTGTTTTGTTATAACACAATTATATTAATCTTTCCATTTATGATGTTATGTAATTTCCAAGTAAATGTTTATGAACTAAATACATTGACTACCTAATTGCAGACTGGAGCACATAGAAGAATACGCTCATTCATACTTCAGCACTGGTGATATCCATGCTTCTTGCGACCTTCGTCATTCTGTTGAGGTAATGGCTTTCGCTAATGATTGTCAATTCTGGTTTCATCTTTGATGGAAGCTCTAACATGTTTTGAAGGCCAAACACACATACAAAACTTGTGTTTTCAAATGCTCGTATGAATACATGTTCATGGAAACAATGCTCATTGACAGCAAGCAATCTCATCACTATAAAGCTCCTCTATGTACTTTCTTAACGCCCTTGCTATCATCTGCAGCCGTGAAAGTTGCGGATTAACAAGAAATTGTGAAATCTGTGACTGCAGTGTGAGACTCACGAGCGGAAGGTTTTATTCCTAGAATGAACCAATCGCACTTCACGTCTCGAAAATTTGAGGAAGTCCGTATCTGTAAATGCCGTTCGCACCTCTACAGAGAATGAGAGGCGTCTGATTCTTTAACAAACGCAAGCTTTTGGTGAAATATTGGTAAATTTTCCTGCTTTATTTGGTCGAAGATGATAAAAGGGTCTTCTCTTACTTGAGAAGATGCATGGGAGAAATGGCTGACGCATACAAAACATGCTTGGAAAACCACAACATATGTTATTATAAACTACGGAATGTATATTATTTGTTATGTACTGACAACAGTGTCAGTAGCATCAAATTTTAGCGTTTGTTTGGGAGAAAATTTGTTCCTTGAACAAACATGTAATACTTCTTGTTTCTTATATAAAAGTGTTTTAGATGAAAGCAGAACATTTAATTTCGTCAAAGAATTGATAATACTTGTGTTATTCAAAATGTTCTAGAGAATCTCACCTCAAAAACGGCTACTCCATTTGACTTGGAATAACAGGTATATTATCTGAAATCGAATGGTCCTAATTTACATTCCATGTAAGCAATTTCTTCAGCAAGCAGGTGGTTGCAATTCTCGAAGTTATGCGAGATAACCAATTTTTTGCAGAACATGATTTTCTTTTTCAAAATATGAATAATTCACCAGCTATAAAAGATTTACTATATTTCTCTGCTCATGAAGTTGCTATTACAGGAAAATTATTGAAGAATCATATTGCTCTCAGTATATGCTGTTGTTCTTAGTGTGTATATATATATATATATATCAGTATTTATGACGCATTGCCCAAGCTTATACATAGCATTGCAATGTTCAAGTACTAATCACTTCTCGCTTTCTGATTTCATTGGGCTGGTTTCCGTGACATATTCCCTCATAAGCTTCGTGTTAGATTCACAGACCATCTGCAAAAAATCAGAGCAAGTTTAAGAAATTTCAACTTCAAAATACGAAGTAAATGTAATGTAATAGGATTACAGACCTTGGAAGCTACGCGCTTCAAGTTATCCCATTCAAAGTCTTCTTTGCAGTATACTGATCGCACCTGAAATTACAATCAGAACTTGGTTGACAAATTGAATACCGAAAAACAAAATTATAACAAGTCATTCACTGACCTCCATTATTCGTAAGGCTATTCAGATGCACGCCATAGTCCCACGGCAAGAATTTCCAAGATTTCAATCACAAAAAAATAGAAGGCAGAAATTAGGCATCGACGAATATTATATTTTTTTTTTGGGTAAGAAGATAAATACTAGAGTGGCTTGCTGATTCTGATTCCCTTACCTAAATTCTTATGCCTTGATGACTCTCGCATCAATCCGGCGCAGAACTTGTCACCATCATTTAATGAGTGTCCATCCAAGAATTCCATCAATTCTTTATATGCTTCTGGGTTATAGCTCTGCTCTGGGAAATAACTATTCACAGATGAAATTATCACAAAACTACAGGGGAGAATAATAAAGTTCATCCCTTTCTTCCATTGCAATTTATAACAAGCTCGGAAGTTCTTGGTTACATCAAAATAATAAATATATATAATCTAATCTGGTTTTTGATAGTGTAGAATTTTATGAACTCCGGAAAAAAGGTGTGAATTTTAGAATACATGTAGAGTCGTTCCATATAGGTATTAGAATTCAGATTAAGTGACAGTGTTTTATGGGGTTAAAGATCCAAACTTTCAAGCCATTTCAAAGATTTCCAAACAGTTGATGGCTAAAAATCAAATCAATCAAACCTATGGTTAGAGCGTGCAAACAATAATAAAAGGATGAACCTCAAGCTGTGCTGCTACGATCCTAACAGCAATGTACGTAAAGAAATTATGGAGATTTTTAGCTGCTTTTGCTTCTGGTGATGCTTCCCCAAATCCTTCAAGTGAGTATAAAATATAAATTACAGCTACAGGTTCACAAAGACAGAGTGGAGAGACTGAAGCACTCAAACAAAAAGGAAGGGAAGCCAGAGTAGGAACTCACCAGGTACATACATCTTATGGCAGTGTAATCGAGTGGGTTGAGAGCTTCTTCGCTTGCATGGCCAAAAACGATAAGCTCTACTTCTGTTGGGTTTTGCAAGGTAAACAAAAGGGAGTTGAGAGAGAGCAAGTGTAGCAGAGGCTTCCATTGCTAACATTTGCTTTGGGTGAAGGGTGAAGACCAATTAAGCTGAAATCCCAAAAACTTGTGGGGTCTGTTCATAACAAAAATATCTTCATGCTGAGAACGATCTTTGAGCTTATTTGGATAGTTTGGAACTTTTTCACATCCACCGTGGGACCAACCATTCCAACTAGGCATTCAAGCTCTTTCTTTCTACATCACGTTGTGACTTGTGAACATGGAATATGCCTTTTCCTATGGTACGAAGGATTTATATACAGAAATCTTTCGCCCAGTTCATATCCGCTATCCATTTTTTCTTCATAAACGCAGTTCAGAAATTTGGTTAAGTGACGAAGAAGAGTTAGACATCTTGAAAGCTTCGAGTTAAGAGTTTTCTCTAACCATGGTCAGCCAGATTTCAAATTGCCCTGTATTCAGCAAGAGGACTAGAATACATCAAGAGCATGCAGTTCCTGTCTACCATCCATCGAGATTAAATCCGCCAACGTTTCATTGATGAAAACTAGCGGAAATGTTTGCAGATCTTGTTCCACAGTTGCTGTTAACTGTGATAATATCTAAGGGAACTTCACTCTGAGTCGTAAAGAGGCTAAGTAAAATCTTTTTAATTTCTCCCCAAGATTAAAGGTGGGGAGTAAGGAATTAGAAAAATATTGAAAGGGCCATCTTCTTTTGAAGAGATCCAGAAGAAGATTGTCCTAACTACTCACTCCTGAGGTATAAAAGGAAGATCATGAATCATGTTTATATAATTTAAGTAAAGTTATAATGATTTTCTTCACAAACAGATAACTTTTGAGTAGGATCGCACACTCATGATAATTATATTCTTGACACTCATAACATGGGGTTAAGCATGGAGGCCGCCATGTCTTTTTTATACTCTGTTTTGGCTCGTAACATGTTGATAATAGATCATAGATAATCACAATTGCTAGTTTCTACGTTGTAACATAAAGGAACTCTTTCGTTTGTATTTACAAATTTTGTAATTTTGGATGTGTGCCTTTTCACTTTTCTGTCAATATGAAACCAATCAATGGAGGTCAGAAAATCTGGTGGATGCTACGTGTAGCCATTAGTTTGAGATGTGAAAACATTACAATTAGCATTTTTTAAAATTATTTTTTACTTAAAATTTTAATATTTTACATTTTAAAATCCAATTAATTTTAATAATATAAAAAATGCTATATCTATCGCTCAAAACAATCATCTCACTGTCTGTGCAGTTCACTTGCGACTGAAAAAACCATTCATCCCTTGTGCTTCTGTTTGTCTCTCTTTTGTCCCAATCCCAAATAAACGGATCTCTGTGTAAATTCTTGTGTTTGTTTATTTGTTTCCCAATTCTGGAAAGAGCTTTCTTTTAAGTTGGTGTTTCAAAGAGGAAAGGAGCTCACTGTGAGTTCAAGTAGTTTTGCTGGAAAAAGGAGCTGGAATCTTCTTGCTTCGTTTGGTTTTCGAAGATAACTAAACACTCTTTTGAACTTGGATCCACCTCGGGCTTTCCTTCACATTGTGAGCGACAAGCAAAAAGTACGAACCTTTTTCTACTTTTCATTTTGATTTCAAAATTTTGGCTTCTCTAACGTTTTTGTCTCGTTGTACGATGGCATTAAATCTGAGTTGGATGTGATAATCATGGGAGTTGAATTTGGGTTTAATGAGCTTTTTACCGTCTTATCTTTGAAAAGGAGAAAAGTTTCTATTTATATCCGTTAACAGGAATTCTTTCAAACATCTCGTTCTGTATCTCTATCTCAGTAGGTTCCTCTAATTACAACTTCATAATGGAGATAAATGATTCCTTCAAAAACTGATTTCCCCTTTTTAACTACAACAAACTTCCTAACAACCAAACACACCATCTGAAAAAGGAACTTGTAAGGAAATGCTATTTTTGATTCATTCTTCCGTGATGACATGTTGATATATATGCACTATGCATATTCAATTGTTAAGACCGCGAATAGGTGTGAGCATGCATGGTGGAAATTCAATCAACGGTGCTGTCGGTCGGAGTTACTCGGTCAGCGCCACCAGCGATGGAGGTTGTAATCGCCGGTGATGCTAAAAGTGAAGGCCATGTACAAGCAAGAGGACGTTGTTATGAGTCCTACTGGGGATTTCAAACGAATAAGTTGGGGGATAAATCTGGTGTAGTTCATGGGTATTAAGGTTGGGTTAGATCCGATGGCCCAACGTCAGTGATACTGCTCCAATTGGGCCCCATCAGCATAACCCATATGTTTCATCAAGTCCAATAGTTTCGGCTACTGAAATATATGATGGAAGGTAGATTCTTTTTACACACCCATTATTCTTTTCAAACGCCCTATCTTTTTCTTCTTCCCAAAATGCCCTTCCCTGACATCTCTTTCCCCTAACCCCTACTTTCACATACCTATCCTCCATCCCTCTGCCATCTCACACCAGGTTGCATCACCATTTTTCAAAATCTTTAATTTATAAAGTGTTTTAATTATGAATTGTGAAAATTCCTAGTTGTATACAATTGCTGAAAGCTCCATTGGGCCCATCAGACATACCGCCACGCTATGTAGGACTGAATGGCCCAAAGGGCTCGATCCAATCCATCATTTACTACAGCACGTTCGACTATGGAGGATGAAAATGGATCGCATGCCATGCATGCAATGGACTGCGGTCAGATGGAGATTCGAGGATGCGTTTCCCGCTATAAACCGAACTTTAGCTGATGGTCTCAACGGCAGAGTGTTCCTCTGAGGGGATTGAGCATACATAGTCACTGAACAGAGCACCCGCTACTATCTCTATACCGACTGCACCGATAACAAGAAAGGGAGAGAGAATTCGGTCATGGGAAGATGAAGATTATCGCTGGCAATCTAAGGGCATTCGGGAAGAGGCCTTCGCCGAGAACAACGTTGCTGTGAGAAAGGACAATCAGATGATGTTTGAACTCTTCTTTAATACCAAAACTCAAGCAGAAATGAATTCCGTTCCACTGGATGATTCGCAAAACAAGGTGTTTGACAGGGGAAGTCTCAAATTCAGTTCCTTGGGACAAGGAACATTTCGAGGAGGAGGAGTTGTCATGCAGCAATTCTTCGTGATGAAACGTTGTTGTTCCTATTAGTGAGAGACGTTGTCGTTCCAATGTTTAGTTAGCTGAAGTCTGAAGGTTGTTTTGGGTGTTACACGCACTTAGCGTGGATGGGTTACTGTGTTTGGTTGTTAGACATCTGTTGTTTTGGAGGGAATCATCTATCTCAAATCTGAACTTGTAATTGGAAGCTTTGAGTAGCCTATTGTTCCTAGTAACGAAACACCATTTCTGATTCATTCTTCCGTGCTTACAAGTTGCACTCTGTATATTCAGTTGTCTCAATCATGTACATAATAGCATCGGTTCATTTTTAATTTTTAAGGGAAAGACATGATTTTCTGGCGCTTTTACTAAAAGTTTGGCAGAGTTTTCTTATGTATGGATCTGATTCACTTCATGTATTTCTCCTTAATTGCTTTCCAGGAAGAGGAACTCCCTAGATGGCTACACTTGGAGATATTGGGATTGCAGCTGCTATAAATTTTTTCAGTACATTAATGTTCTTTCTGGCATTTGATATTTTGAGGCTTCAACCTTTCAATGATAGGGTATACTTTCCAAAATGGTATCTCAAGGGTATAAGAACAGATCCAGTACATGGAGGGGCATTTGTGCGCAAGATTGTCAATTTGGACTGGAGAGCATATCTCGGTTTCTGAAATGGATGCCAGTTGCACTTAGAATGCCGGAACCTGAGCTTATTGACCATGCTGGATTAGACTCAGCTGTTTATTTACGGATTTATTTGATTGGGTGTGCAATGCTGCATCAACTAAGTATTCTTGTAGCACTTAATATCTGAACTATATATGCCCTTTCTTCTAAAGTTGATGCTATGGTTATGCAGGCTTAAAATATTTGTTCCTATAGCGTTTCTAGCTTGGGCTATTCTGGTTCCAGTCAATTGGACGAGTAGTGGCCTAAAAGTAGGTTCTGCCAAGAATATAACTTCCAGCGATATTGATAAACTGTCAGTTTCAAACGTTCATCCCGGCTCTGAAAGGTTCCTGAAATCCCACTCCATGTTATTGCAATTTTACTGCTGCTTCTTTATGTTGAGTGAACTGTTGACATATTCAAACAGCCCGCATGCCACAATGTCTTCTTGATGTGATGAAGTTTTACTCTTCAGGGCTTTCTAAGTACAACTTGCATGAACCTTTTTTAGTTGCTTCGTATCTCTTCTTAGGCGCTTCCGTAATTTCTTGTTACCTTTAATTTATCTCTGAACCCTAATCTTTAGGTCTAGCTCTCCATTGCTTGCTACCATCCACTTATTATTTTTGTTGATTCTGTTCTCATTGCAGTGTCTCACTTGTTAAGACTTGTGAGGTACTTTTATAGTGCATGTGTAATTGCTTTTATAGCCATTTCATCATTCCTTATATTAGTATTTGATGAGCTGAAATATAGAGTATGGATTCTGAATTGCTGCTAAATATTGTTCTATACTAAGGTTTCTTTCACTGTATCCAGGTTTTGGGGGCACATTGTGATGGCTTATTGCTTTACCTTTTGGACGTGCTATGTTTTGCTAAAGGAGTACGAGAAGGTTGCCTCAATGAGACTGGAATTTCTTGCATCAGAAAAACGTCGTGCTGATCAGTTTACGGTAAATTTTTTTTCATTCATTCTTATGCTGAGAAATCATTTTTTTCTGATGCTTCTTGGTTGTAGATTGTGGCCCGCATCACATTTTACTTTTTGCTGTACTTTTAGATCAAGCTCTCGTTTTACCTCTGCTATGAATGTTAGATATATTAATCATGTGAATTTTTCTTACAGTGAAAAGTTTTCGCTCTCAGGTACTTGTTAGAAATATTCCGCCAGATCCTGATGAATCTGTAAGCGAGCTTGCGGAACATTTTTTTCTGGTCCATCATCCGGATCACTATCTCACCCACCAGGTTGGTTAAACTTGGGGTGTTAAGTTCACCCGTTATCTCTTTGATTCTGAAGTGTGATAAGAATTACCGTGTGGTTTATATGTTTTAAGATGAAACTTTCATTTCAAGTTTGCAGGCATGTTATGGCCTCAAAATAAATTTTTACGATTTTTCGAACATTAATTGAATTCAAGTTTACGCTTTGGTGTCATCAGTCGTGTATATGAAAGATAGAGTACATTAATCCAGATATTATGTAAAAGCCAATTTTCCCCCTTTCTTTGGCTCTCTTATTTCACACTGATAGCGTAATTCTGAAGATATATCAGATTTATGATTTCTTGGCAAAATTGGTGGAAGGTCTAACAATTTGATATCTCTCTATCTCTTTTGTCTTAAGCATTCCAGCCATTTAACTTATTATTGTTTTTATTTTCTTTTGGGATGTTGATTGAAATGTTTATGCAGGTTATTTATAATGCAAACAAACTTGATAAGTTGGTCAAGAAAAAGAAGAAGTTGCAGAATTTGCTTGTCTATTATCGAAATAAATACGAAAGAAACTCTTCAAAAAGACCTGAAATGAAGGTACTTAAGTCCAATCTCATATGCCTTAAAGTTTAGAGCAGTCTTCTTCAGGTTTACTATGAGCTTTAACTTTTGTATGTCTTTACCAGACTGGTTGGCTTGGTCTTTGGGGAAAGAAAGTGGATGCTATTGATCATCACACAGAAGAAATTGATAAACTGTCAAAAGAAGTAAGTACCATATCTTTTTTTTCTCTGCTCTTTATTATATAACACATGTAAATTATTAGTAGATGGGAGATTAAATTGTCAAATTTAAATCAAATGAATGACTTCTTGCAGATAGCTCTAGAGAGAGAGAATGTTACAAATGACCCGAGCTCTATTATGCCTGCTGCATTTGTTTCCTTTAGAACCCGATGGGGTGCTGCTGTTTGTGCTCAAACTCAGCAAACTAGAGATCCGACACTTTGGCTGACTGAGTGGGCTCCTGAACCTCGAGATGTTTATTGGCCAAATTTGGCAATTCCATATGTGGCTCTCACAGTCAGGTGGTTAATCATAGCCGGTGCATTCTTTTTCCTTGCTTTCTTTTCTATGATCCCCATTGCGGCTGTACAGTCACTTGCAAGTCTAGAAGGAATCGAAAAAGCTGCACCATGGCTGAAGCCTGTTGTTGAAATGTAAGCCTATTCTCATTGTAGGTCCCTGAAATTAGGATTTCCATCACATTACTGGAGATTACTTATAAGAACTTACTTTATTGTGCAGCCGTTTCATCAAATCATTAATTCAAGGTTTTATGCCCGGTATCGTATTGAAGCTTTTTCTCTCCTTTTTGCCAACAATATTGATGATCATGTCAAAATTTGAAGGCTTTGTATCTCTATCATCTCTGGAGAGAAGAGCAGCATCGAGATATTATATTTTCCTTGTTATAAATGTAATTTTTGGGAGCGTACTTACTGGAACAGCATTTGAACAGCTGTACTTTTTTATTCACCAGTCAGCCAATCAGTATGTCATTCACGATTAACTTTGCTATCTATATGTTATTGGTTTATTTATAATTATCATTGGAAATTGGAAATGTAACAATCTTCTTATGTTGTGGGAATATATTGTATGTCATTATGCCATAAAGTTTCACATGGGTATAATTTGTTCTCGCTTCTGGATATCGTTTAGCTATGCAAATCTGATATTGGCTGTGTAAGAGCAGTAGTTCTTATATAGTGAATATGTGTGTTTACATGAATATACAATAAACTGCTCCAAACCTTTGTCTGCATTTTATATCATGTTAATGAAATGAAACTCAGCTTCTTTCATATATTCTTTGCAGGTATCCTAAAATAATTGGCAATGCAATTGCTCTTAAGGCGACTTTCTTTATGTCATATATAATGGCTGATGGATGGACCAGTTTAGCTTGGGAGATTTTGATGTTGAAACCTCTAATCATTTATTACTTGAAGAATATGTTCTTGGTGAAGACTGAAAAGGACCGGGAAGAGGCCATGGATGCAGGGAGTATTGGTTTCAACGCCGGAGAGCCTCGTATACAATTGTACTTTTTGCTGGGTCTTGTCTATGCTGCAGTGACACCCGCTGTTCTTCCTTTCATAATAATTTTCTTTGGCCTTGCCTATCTTGTGTTTCGGCATCAGGTATAAAGTTGTTAGTATATATATATATATATATTATAAATTGGTAGGTCGTGGCTAAAACTGAACATTTTCAAGTGAAACATTACAACTGTTTACTGCTGGTGTATGTTTTTCCGACTTACCCCCCATATATATATATATATATTTTTTTTTTTTTTCTGACTGCGCCCTTGGTTTGTTACTTCCCATACATTTATTGTTGGATCACTTCTCCCCTCTGTTTAAATGTCTAATTATATATTTATCAAAATTTATGTCATCCTGCATGTATGTATCTCCTTCTGGCTGTGGATAAGGTGATGACTCCTTTCCAATTTTAGATCATTAACGTTTACAATCAGGAGTATGAGAGTGCTGCAGCATTCTGGCCTGCTGTTCATGGACGTATTTTATTTGCACTGGTACTCTCACAAATAGTTCTGTTGGGACTATTGAGCACCAAAAAGGCTGCTTCATCAACTCCATTTCTCAGTGCACTGCCATTACTCACCTTATGGTTCTATCGGTACTGCAAAGGACGATATGAATCTGCATTTGCTAGATATCCCTTACAGGTATGCCAATAGATCCTTCGCGCAGTTTTATCTTCAATTGGAACCAGGCCTACAAGTATCTCATTGCAGGCTTCATAAGCATCATCTCTGGTTTCCTTCCTATGGATCTTTAATATTTTATTTGTTAATTTGTATACAGGAAGCAATGATGAAAGATTTATTCGAACGAGCAACAGAACCAGGCCTGAACTTGAAAGCATACCTTCAACATGCCTATGTTCATCCAGTTTTCAAGGCCAGCCTTGAGATGACGGTGAGGTTGAGGAAATAGCTGAAAAGTGGGAAAATGAGAGTGTAACTGTGCCCACAAAACGCCAATCTCGAAGGAATACACCATTACCCAGCAGAATTAGTGGGGCATCATCTCCTCCATCTCTACCTGAGGAAACTCCAGATCACCCAGAACCTTAATCAATGGGATAAGGAACAATATCACTATAAAACTTTCAACTTTTCACTGTTATTCAGACAAACTATGATGTCAGTGCAAGTAAAACAACCGCGCAGCGTAAGCTGAGAATGATGGTGGTCTTTTACCGCAGATGAAAGTGATAATGGCATAGATTCTCTAGTTTTTCAGATCGTGTTAATACGATTAGTGAATGAAACCACTTTCTCATGAACAGGCGTAGTTTTGGTCTGTAAATATCCATCCTCAGCATTTTACTGCAGCGGTGAATATTGTAAATTATTATCCCAAGCCAGATTGTGAATTAGTTCAGTGAAAATTTGGTTTTTTTTTTTTTTAATCGAAATTTTCATTATTTAAAATGATTATGTAATTCTTTTTTCCATTGTCAATGTATCTATTGAAATTAAATTAACCCATAATTTCATAATCTGAAATTAAATTACACCCTATCCATCGTCATGATTATCCTTTCTTTGTACAACTTCATCAAATTATATCTATTATATGCAATCAAATGAATCGATGACAATTCCAAAACGGAGGGAAGGGTTTTACCTCTTTTCCCAAATTTTTGGCCCAATGTTTCAACCTATGAAACATCAAATCCGAAGTCCCCCCACAAATGTCCAAGATTTAGATCACCCAAAGAAAATAATATATATAGAAGGCAGAAATTATGCATATATGAATATATATTTTTTTATTGGTAAGAAGCTAAATAAACGTAGACTGGGTTGCTAATTGACTCACCTAAATTCTAATGCCCTGAGGATTCTCGCATCAAACTGGCGCATATCTATCCAAGAATTCCATCAATTCTGTATATGCTTCTGGGTTATAGCTCTGCTCTGGGAAATAAATATTCACAGATGAAATTATCACAAAACTACAGGGGAGAATCATAAAAGTTTTTTTCTTTCTTTTATTGCAACTTACAACAAGCTTGGAAGTTCTTGGTTAAATCAAAATAATAAATACATATATATATATACATATAATCTGGTTTTTGATAGTGCAGAATTTTATGAACTCCAGAAAAAAAGGTGTAATTTTTAGAACACATGTAGAGTCGTTCCGTATAGGTATTAGAATTCAGATTAAGTGACACTGTTTTATATGGTTAAAGATCCAAACTTTCAAGCCATTTCTCAGATTTCCAAACAGTTGATGGCTAAAAAAATATCAAATAAGGCATTAAACGAAAGTAACGGGGAAAAAAATCATTCAAGCCAATGGTTAGAGCGCGTAAAGTACAATATAAGGAGGAACTTCAAGCTGTTCTGCTACGATCCTAAACGGCAATGTACGTAAAGAAATTATGGAGGTTTTTTTGGCTGCCTTTTGCTTCTGGTGATGCTTCTCCAAATCCTACATGTGAGTTAACATATATATTATAGGTTCAGAAAGACAGAGTGAAGAGACACAATCGTTCTAAAAGCAGAAAGGAAGTCAGAGGAGGAACCCACCAGATACATACACACATCTTATTCCAGTGTAAGCGAGTAGGTTGAGAGCTTCTTCGCTTGAATGGCCAAAAAGGATAAGCTCTACTGCTGCTGGGTTTTGCAGGGGAAACAAAAGGGAGTTGAGAAACAGTAAGTGTAACAGAGGCTTCCTTTGCTAACATTTGCTCTGGCTGAAGGGTGAAGACCAATTAAGCTCAAATTCCAAATACTTTTGTGGCCTCTGGTCTGTTCTTAACAAAAATATGAATATATTTGAGCTTATATACTTCTTTACATCCATGGTGGGACCCACCATTCCAACTCAGCATTGAATCTCTTTACTTCTACATCACGCTGTGACTTGTGAACCTGGAATATGCCTCTTTTAAGGATTTATATACAAAAACCTTCCGTCCAATTCATCCCTGTTTTCCATTTCTTCTTCATAAACGCAATCTAGATATTTGGTTAAATGAAGAAGAGTCAAATATCTGGAAGGCTTTCGAGTTCAAGAGTTTCTCTAAGGCTTCATACACATTAATAAATGCAATATTATAATGTTAAATATAAAACTAATCATGTCACAGGACGCTAGAGATTGACATAATTCTTTTATTTTACTTGGCATTTTATTCTTTTTAAACCTTTGAACTTCGTAACTGTCCATTATATTATTTTTCCTCCTCATCAAAATGACAGCAAAACCAAATAAAAAACTACCGTTCACTTTCTGGGCCCTTCAGTTTTTACTCTCCTTCACTCTCAAAGTACAAGCCAATTGCAGGTAAAATTCCTGCAAACCATGTTAGAATCCTGGCATTATTTTGAATTGAAGCCTCAGTTAATTTTGTTGCTCTTTTGAGTTGCATCTATTGGTTAATTGCGACAATATCTCAAGGGAACTTCACCTCTGAACCGTAAGAAGCTTTATGAAATCTTCTCAACTTGTCTCCAAGATCAAAGGGGAAGTTTATGTGATTAAAAAAGAGGGCCATCTTCTTTTGAAGAGACCCAGAAGAAGATTGCCCTAACTCCTAAGGACTGAAAGAAAGATCATGAATCATGATTATATGATTTAACGTAAAGCTATAACCCATAACTTAGTCTTGAAGTAGGGTCTGCTCCCTAACTGTAGATTCAAGTAGCATAATTGATTCAGATAACTTTTGAGTAGGATCGCATTCTCATAATAATGCTCTTCTTGACACACAGAAAGAACATGAGGTTAAGCATGTAGGCCACCATGACTTTTTGTACTTTGTTTTGGCTTGGATCTCCAATTATTAGACCCATTTCCCATCACAACAAAGCAGACCATCAAGACCAACGAGCTTTTTGCTGAATCAAAGGGACTAGTTGCCTTGGTTTGTCATCATCCATGGCCTTTCTTCCTCACAAGTAACTATAACTCTCTCCAAGCGTTCTATGCTCATTTTTAACTTGCTTTCATGAATGCAGCTTGAAAGAGGTTCTTGGTCAAACTGAGCCAAAAGAAGATCTCCATGAACTTATTGACCCTAGTCTTGGTGACGTCTACCCTATTGACTCGGTATTTAAAGGTGATATCTTAGTTTATCAAGGGCAAAGTGAAAAGATTGTAAACTTGTTTGTTTTGGCCGCAGATGACACAGCTTGCACACGTGAAAATCCTACCATTTTAATTTGGATTAGTATCCTCAACTTTAAAAGTTAATAAATTTAGAGGGAGATATGAATGTGGTTTAAAGAGAGAAAATAAATCTCACATTATACCTTTTTTTCTTTCTAACATATGTACCTAAATTCATTGCATAGTTGATAGTATAATCTAAAATGATGAATCAAACTAAAACTCCTAATCAAATGAGATAGACAAACCTTACTTAAAATAGTGAATAGTGAATGTATCAATTAATAAACATTATAGTGAATCAGAGACAATAAATTTTTAGCATCATGTTCTACCTACTTGAGTTGACAATGCACAACGTTAAATGCCAGTGCCGTTGGGGAACTTATCCAAAGTGTTTGAGGAGCCAATGAAGCACATTTTATTGGCTGCCTTTGATGATACTAGATGCCTTATCCTCACACAGCAGAAGAATAACCTCAGCCATTGGCTTTTCCCGCAAAAGATGCACAAGCTTCCGAAAAAGCCAATTTCAGCATTTGTCCAACACACAGATGAAATAAAACAAAGAAGACTTACCTGGCACATATTGATAAGAGTTCCATTTTAAAGGTCAGAATAAATAATCACAATTCCTAGTTTCTACGTTGTAACATAAGGGAACCCTTTTTGTTTTTACTTACAAATTTGCTATTTTGGATGAGTGCCATTCACTCTTCTGTTAATATCAAACCAATCAATTACAATTCCCAACAAATTCACTATTCAAAATCTACAGCGACATACAATTAGATTCTTGTCTCATGTCTTGTCGTCTTACTATCTTTACCTTTTCTCGTTACGATAATTTCTAACAAATTGTCATGTTTTTTCTTTATGATAATTTATTAAGTATATTTATAATATTTTTTTTGTGTCTTAAAACTTATAATTGCCCTAGTGAATCAAAAATTAATTCACCTAATTTTTTATAAAAGATGAAATGAGACACGTGAACAAAGAGCGAAGTAAAATAAAATCTTGTATAGGAAAATTTGTTTGAGTCTCACTTCTCTCTTTGGAGGAAAAATTGAAGATTTTTTCAGCTTTTCCCCACTCTCTTTAGAGTATGTCAATCATTCTATTCCAGACTTGGTGCAAAGCGTGTGAGCCACATGGCCCATTGCCACTCACCAAACGCTTTCACCACACGGATATAATAAACCACGGGTCAGTTTCTTCCGGATTATCCTCTCGCCATCTCATCCTTTTTATATTAACACCTTAAATGCGCGTGAACCAGTCTCGTCTCAAATATGAAAAAAATCTTAGTAGCCGTTAAAAATGCAACGTGGCAGCTTGCCGACTGAAAAGTATACGGTTTTACTAAACTAGAGTCCACGAGGAGATAGTTAGAATATCAATTAATTAATTTAATAAGCATGTTACTAATCTTTTGACCAGATTCATGCTTACTCCTTATAGCTAAGGAAGCCTCTACACACAACCAAAAAGGATATATCTATCACTTTCAATTTTTTATTTTTAAAAAAATAAAATAAAAGAGTCTATATCTATCACTCAAAGCAAGCATCACAACTCAGACTCTCTGCTATTTGCACTTGCGACTGAAAAAACCATTCATTCCTCGTGCTTCTGTCTTCTGTCTCTCTCTTATCTCTAGTTTCTCTCAATACCAAATAAACGAATCTCTGTGTAAATTCTTATACCCGCAAAATTTTCTGTTTGTTTGTTTGTTTCCCTATCCTGGAAAGAGCTATCTTTTAAGTTGGTGTTTCAAAGAGGAAAGGAGCTCACTGTGGCGTGAGTTCTAAGTAGTTTTGCTGGAAAAGGAGCTGGAATCTTCTCGCTTTTCGTTGGTTTTCGATGATATCCAAACACTCTCATTTTTGAACTTGGATCTCCACCTTTGCTTTACTTCATTGGAGGACTTCCTCCCTGGGTGGGTGTTTCCAAGTCGAATTGTGAGCGACAAGCACAAAGTATGAACCTTTTTCTACTTTGCATTTTCATTCTCTTAACCCCAAAATTTTGGCTTCTCTAATGTTTTTGTCGTGTTGTACGATGGAATTATATTTGAGTTGGATGTGAAAATCATAGGAGCTGAATTTGGGTTTATTGAGTTCTTATTGTCCTTCTCTTTGAAAAGGAGAAAACTTTCTATTTATGTCCTTTAAATAGTTCAAGCTCGCTGAAAGTAAAATTTCCTTTGTATATTTCGGGCCAGCTACTTATAATATGGAGTGGGGAAACTTTTTTAGGACTTCTGTGGGTATTGGAAACGTCTTGTTTTATTTTTATTATTGTTGTTTTTGTCAATCAATGGAATCATAATCTAGTTTGGTTCTTTGGATTACTTTTGAGATATGGCTTCTGAGAGTGCGTAAGAGTTTCAAAGACTGTAGCTTTTATAGTAGAAAAAGGAAATAATAAGAACATTCACAATGATAAGGACTAAGTTGTGAGTCATTCTTAAAAATAGTATTAAAAAACCTCTTAATTTAGGCTCTGCTTGTATGTCATGTAGACATATACAGAATTGCTTCGGTTCGTTTTCATGTTTA
This sequence comes from Bauhinia variegata, assembly GCA_022379115.2. Taxonomy (NCBI): domain Eukaryota; kingdom Viridiplantae; phylum Streptophyta; class Magnoliopsida; order Fabales; family Fabaceae; genus Bauhinia; species Bauhinia variegata. The sequence continues at coordinate 2,446,357 of CM039438.1, read as the reverse complement.
TTGGAAAGCTATGATTTTCTGGCGCTTTTACTAAGAGATTGGCAGAATTTTGTTGTATACGGATCTGATTTACTTTATCTATTTCTTCTTAATTGCTTTCCAGGGAGACGAACTTCCTAGATGCCTACACTTGGAGATATTGGGGTTGCAGCTGCTATAAACATTTTCAGTGCATTGATGTTCTTTCTGGCATTTGCTATTTTGAGGCTTCAACCTGTCAATGATAGGGTGTACTTTCCAAAATGGTATCTCGAGGGTTTAAGAACAGATCCAGTACATGGAGGGGCATTTGTGCGCAAGATTGTCAATTTGGACTGGAGAGCATATCTTGGGTTTCTGAATTGGATGCCAGCTGCACTTAGAATGCCGGAACCTGAGCTTATTCAGCATGCTGGATTAGATTCAGCTGTTTACTTGCGGATTTATTTGATTGGGTACGCAATACTGCATCTGCCAAGTGTTTTTGTAGCACTTAGTATATAAACTATGTCTGTCCTTCAGCCCTTTCTTCTAATCTTGATGCTATTAATGTGCAGGCTTAAGATATTTGTTCCTCTGGCGTTGCTAGCTTGGGCTATTCTGGTTCCTGTCAATTGGACGAGTACTGGCCTAGAAGTAGCTTCTGCCAAGAATATAACTTCCAGCGATATTGATAAACTGTCAGTTTCAAACGTTCAATCCGGCTCTCAAAGGTTCCGGAATTCCCACTCCATGTTATTGCAATTTTACTGCTTCTTCTTTATGTTATTTAGTGAACTGTTGACATATTCAAACAGCCTGCATGCCACAAGGTCTTCTTGATTTGATGAAGTTTTACTCTTCAGGGCTTTCTAAGTGCAACTTGCATGAACCTTTTAGTTGCTTCGTATCTCTTCTTAGGCTTCTCTAATTTCCTGTTACCTTTAGTTTATCTCTGAACATTAATCTTTAGGTCTAGCTCCCCATTGCTCGATTCATTCCACTTATTATTGTTGATTCTGTTCTCATTGCATTATCTCACTTGTTAAGAGTTGTGAGATACTTTTATAGTGCATGTGTAATTGCTTTTATAGCCATTTCATCATTCCTTATATTAGTATTTGATGAGCTGAAATATAGAGTATGGATTCTGAATTGCTACCAAATATTGTTTCTATACTGAGGTTTCTTTCACTGTATCTAAGGTTGTGGGGGCACATTGTGGTGGCTTATTGCTTTACCTTTTGGACGTGCTATGTTTTGCTAAAGGAGTATGAGAAGGTTGCCTCAATGAGACTGGAATTTGTTGCATCAGAAAAACGTCGTGCTGATCAGTTTACGGTAAATTTGTTTTTTTTCATTCACTTCTTATGCTGAGAAATCATTTTTTCTGATGCTTCTTGGTTGTAGATTGTGGTTTGCATCCCATGTTACTTTTTGTTGTACTTTTAGATCAAGCTCTCATTTTACCTTTGCAATGCATGTTAGATATATAATCATATGAATTTTTCTTATAGTGAAAAGTTTTTGCTCTCAGGTACTTGTTAGAAATATTCCGCCAGATCCTGATGAATCTGTAAGTGAACTTGTGGAACATTTTTTTCTGGTCAATCATCCGGATCACTATCTCACCCACCAGGTTGGTTAAACCTTTAAGTTCCCCTGTTATCTCATCGTGATAAAAATTACCATATGGTTTATATGTTTTAAGTTGAACCTTTCATTGCATGCTGGCAAAATAAATTGCTACGATTTTTGAACATTAATTGAATTCGAGTTTACACTTTGGTTTCATCAGTTGTCTATATGAAAGATAGAGTACAGTAATCTAGATATTATATGAAAGCGAATTTTCCCCCTTTCTTTGGCTCTCTTATTTCACACTGATAGCGTAATTCTGAAGATATATCAGATTTATGATCTGATTTCTTGGCAAAATTGGTGGAAGGTCTAACAATTTGATATCTCTCTATTGCTTTTGTCTTAGGCATTCCAGCCATTTAACTTAGTATTGTTTTTATTTTCTTTTGGGATGTTGATTGAAATGTTTATGCAGGTTGTTTATGACGCAAACAAACTTGCTAAGTTGGTCAAGAAAAAGAAGAAGTTGCAGAATTGGCTTGTCTATTATCAAAATAAATACGAAAGAAATTCTTTAAAAAGACCTGAAATGAAGGTACTTAAGTCCAATCTCATATACCTTAAAGTTTAGAGCAGTCTTCTTCAGGTTTACTATGAGCTTTAACTTTTGTATGTCTTTACCAGACTGGTTGGCTTGGTCTTTGGGGAAAGAAAGTGGATGCTATTAATCATCACATAGAAGAAATTGATAAACTGTCAAAAGAAGTAAGTACTATATCTTTGTTTTCTCTGCTCTTTATTATATAACACATGTAAATTATTAGTAGATGGGAGATTAAATTGTCAAATTTAAATCAAATGAATGACTTCTTGCAGATAGATCTAGAGAGAGAGAATGTTACAAATGACCCGAGCTCTATTATGCCTGCTGCATTTGTTTCCTTTAGAACCCGATGGGGTGCTGCTGTTTGTGCTCAAACTCAGCAAACTAGAGATCCAACACTTTGGCTGACTGAGTGGGCTCCTGAACCTCGAGATGTTTATTGGCCAAATTTGGCAATTCCATATGTTGATCTCACAGTCAGGAGGTTAATCATAGCTGTTGCATTCTTTTTCCTTGCTTTCTTTTTTATGATCCCCATTGCGGCTGTGCAGTCACTTGCAAGTCTAGAGGGAATCGAAAAAGCTGCACCATGGCTGAAGCCTGTTGTTGAAACGTAAGCCTACTCTCGTTGCAGGTCCCTGAAATTCGGATTTCATTTACATTACTGGAGATTACTTATTGGAACTTACTTTACTGTGCAGCCCCTTCATCAAATCATTCATTCAAGGTTTTATGCCCGGCATCGTATTGAAGCTTTTTCTCATCTTTTTGCCAACAATATTGATGATCATGTCAAAATTCGAAGGCTTTGGATCTCTATCATCTCTGGAGAGAAGAGCAGCATCAAAATATTATATTTTCCTTGTTATTAATGTGTTTTTTGGGAGCATACTTACTGGAACAGCATTCGAACAGCTGAAATCTTTTATGCACCAGTCAGCCAATGAGTATGTCATTCAAGATAAACTTCACTATCGTTATGTTATTGGTTTACTTATAATGGGAAATGTAACAATCTTCTTATGCTGTGGGTATATTTTGTATGTCATTATGCCATAAAATTTGACATGGGTGTGGATTAGTTAATGTATTAGGCATTCCATATACCATGTTACTGTTTATTATAAAGATTTATGCTTACTTCTGGATATCCTTTAGCAATGCAATCTGATATTGGTTATGCATGAGCGTTATGCTCTTACATAGTGAATATGAATGCAATAACTGCTCCAAACCTTTGTCTGCAATTTATATCATGTTAATGAAATGAAACTAAGCTTCCTTGATATGTCCTTTGCAGGTATCCTAAAACACTTGGCAATGCAATTCCTCTGAAGGCGACTTTCTTTATGTCATATATAATGGTTGATGGATGGGCCGGTATAGCTGGGGAGATTTTGATGTTGAAAGCTCTAATTATTTATCACTTGAAGAATTCCTTCTTGGTGAAGACTGAAAAGGACAGGGAAGAGGCCATGGATGCAGGGAGTATTGGTTTCAACAGTGGAGAACCTCGTATACAGTTGTACTTTTTGCTGGGTCTGGTGTATGCTGCAGTGACACCTACTGTTCTTCCTTTCATAATAATTTTCTTTGGCCTTGCCTATCTTGTGTTTCGGCATCAGGTATAAAGTTGTTAGATTTATATATATATATATATATATATATATATATATTAAAAAGTGGTGGTCATGGCTAAAACTATACCTTTTCAAGTGAAACATTACAACTGTTTATTGCTGGTGTGAGTTTTATGCACTGCACTACAATTTATGTCCTTTTGGCTGTGGATAAGATGATGACTCCCTTCCAATTGCAGATCATTAACGTTTACAATCAGGAGTATGAGAGTGCTGCAGCATTCTGGCCTGCTGTTCATGGACGTATTATATTAGCACTGGTACTCTCACAAATAGTTCTTTTGGGACTATTGAGCACCAAAAAGGCTGCTTCATCAACTCCATTTCTCATTGCATTGCCAATACTCACCATATGGTTCTATCGATACTGTAAAGGACGATATGAACCTGCATTTATTAGATATCCCTTACAGGTATGCCAATTGATCATTTACGTAGTTTATAATTCTTACAAGTAGCATTGTGCATTCCTGGTACAATTATTGTATATATTATTTCTTCATTAGAAATCTCTGAAATCACTGCTAGAGTTATCATCAGACGTTTATATTCATTAATTAATACTGATATCAATTGGAACCAGGCCAACAAGTATCTCATTGCAGGCTTTATAAGCATCAATCATCTCTGGTTTACTCCCTGATGGATCTTTAATGTTGTATTTGTTGATTTTATGCAGGAAGCAATGATCAAAGATACGTTAGAACGAGCAACAGAACCAGGCCTGAACTTGAAAGCTTACCTTCAACATGCCTATGTTCATCCAGTTTTCAAGGCCAGCCTTGAAGATGATGATGAGGTTGAGGAAATAGCTGAAAAGTGGGAAAATGAGAGTGTAACTGTGCCCACAAAACGCCAATCTCGAAGGAATACACCATTACCCAGCAGAATCAGTGGGGCATCATCTCCCCCATCTCTACCCGAGGATGTTCGAGGTCACCCAGAACCTTAATCATTGGGATAAGGAACAATATTGCTGTAAATTTTTCAACTTTACACGTTATTCAGACAAACTATAGGATGTCAATGCAAGTACAGCAACCGAGCAGCGTAAGCTTAGAATGATAGTGGTATTTTTCTAGTGCTTCCAGCTAGAAGATAGTTTTGGACATTTGGTAGATGGAATTTGTTAATGGCATAGATTCTCTAGTCTTTCTGATTGTGTTAATAGTGAATGAAACTGTTTTCTCATGAACACGCTTAGTTTTGGCCTGTAAGTATCTATCCTAAGCAATTTACTGCAGCGGTGAATATTGTATGTAATTTATCCCAAACCAGAGTGAATTAGTTACGCACATAAATTAATTATTATGGGTAGTTTTAATTTAATTTTGTGTTTAAGTTTTGAAAATGTATAATTGCAATATAATAAATTTTTTTTATAGTTTAATTTAATTTAAATTAAATTAATTGTGAATTGAAAGATTTAATAATAAATTTATATTTTTAATTAATATTAAAATATAAAAAAATTGTGAATTAATTCAGTTAAAAAGTTTTTTTCCCCAAAATTTTCATTATTTAAAATGATTATGTAATGCATATTTTTTTTTTTTCGCAATTGGCAATGTATCTATTGAAAAAGAAAAGAAAGGAAAAGAAAAGAAAAAGCTTTTGTTAATACAAGAAAAAAGGTATCTTAAAACTTTTCATTTTGTTGCGTTGATGAAAAAGTCATTAAACTGAAACATTTTTTAATTAATGATTATTTTGTATATTTAATATTAAAAAAGAAAATGAAAGCAGTGTGCAAGCCAACAAAAGTAAAGTAATTTAATTTGTGGCATGTTCACGAAAGAATAATGCTGATTTTTTTCCATAAAACATTCTTCCCATGGGACCTATCTATACTTCGCCTTTTATGGGACCCATATGTCACGTCTAATCTACGAACTACGATCTAGACAAGGACAAAAATTCATAGGAAAATGTGTAAGTCCGAAGTAAATATAAAAATCACATAAAATATATATTAAAATATGAATAACAATATTTTATTAAACAAATACAGATAATTTTCATAAAATTGGATATATGATATACATTACGCAGCCAAGTAAGGGTTTTACCTCTTCTCCCCAAATTTCTTGGCCAAATGTTTCAGCCTATGAAACATCAATCCAAATCCAAAGTCAAAATCCAACTAGGACTACGAAAGTGTTACTTCATTACACGTGCTAATTAGTTAACAGAGATGTGGCTGCAAAACAGCGCATGCTATCCATTGTTTTCTCAGATAAAGTATATTGTATAATAATAAATCTCTGGATTTTGCTGGGTGCTGACTCCTGAAACCACCGAAACATTGACGTTACAATTCTCTATCCTTCTGATATTGGAAAAGCTATGCGCTTTTCATCGCGGACTCTTTTCCAGTAATAACAAGTGCTGGTGAGTAGTTCCCTACTTTCCTCTTCGAGCCAAAAATTTCCCTTCTTTCGCCGTCTTTCTCTTAATGATCAGTTTCTTCTCCAGTTCTCCCTCAAATTTAGTTCTTAGAGATCTAACCTAACCCTGTGATCGCTTTCTTTTCTAGATACATGTGATTCTTATTTACCATTAGAGACCAAGGAATCGGATTCTGAGCCGAATCACAGGTCGGCCTCAATTGATTCTTCTTCATTCTCGCCTTCTGAAAATCAATTTTTGTTTGTCTGATAGGTATTCGTTTTTTTTTTTTTTTTCCTTGTTCCATTCAAGGGACATGCAAAAGTTTGGATTTTGAACGTTCTTTAATCTTGAATTTGATCAATGTTTTCATGGCTCTACACGAATGCAGGGTGAATCCTTGATTTGTTTTTGTGTATTTTGTGATGGGTAATTTTATTTGGGATGTTTTCCTGGTATTGGGTTGACTTCTGACTTGAGTCAATCCTGGTCAACAGTTTTGGGATTCACTCAAAATAGCTATTGATTGACAACCATAAGAGGAAGTTTTGTCAAATCTACACTACGGAGTTATCTTAAAATTCATCAAAAGGATGGGATTTTTTTTTTTTTTTTTTCTTGAAATCTAATCTTGCCAGCCTTCTTCTGTACACGGAAACAGTTTTCTCCTCCGAAGCTTATTTGTTTTGGTGGTAGCAGCTCCTCTGTGTAATTTGTCTGTTATACTAATTAACACACTGCTATAAATTGTTCTGACAACAACCACCAAGGTGTGACCTATAACATGGCATCATCCAGAAAGTGGCAGTATGACAGTTGATTAATTATGCAATCATGTTCATAATTCAAATTGCTTATACTCTTCATAGAAGATACTACAGTAAACATTTGACACTACAGCTATATTGCAGTTTAGCAAAAAAAAAAAAACTCTCAATGAAAGTGTGGTAGTGTGCTTTGGGTTTTCAAATTGATGTTCTTTTTCTTGTATTTGACCAAGCACAAGTTGTTGTGACAAAACACAAGCTATACTAATAGATTGGGTTGCCATGCTTAAAAGGGTGATAAGCTGTATTGGTATTTGGATACTAACCAAGCTATTTTTCTGTTGATTTTAGAGGAACAATGGATATTTTAATTGCACGGCAAGAACGGAAAAACCAACACACTGACAGTAAGTTGGACAATATGTCCAGATACTCAAGAGCTATTGGAGTTTCAAAGAAGAGGAAACGCCAAGTAACTTGTGAACATGGAACTAAGGAATCAACGTCAGTGGTGGAAGAAAACATTTTGGGATGTCTAAAGAGGAGGAGAAACAAGAAAGGAGATGAACAACAAAACAATCTACTTGCCTCAAGTAAGAGAGATTATTATTTTGAAGATGACTTGTTGATCAATGAACTGGAAAATGACGAGGAAGCATGGATTTTCCAAAAGACGAGGTCCAGGAGCAGATCCTCAAGCAATACCAGTTTGAATTCTTCATCACCTGAGAGCAATGACTCTTCAAAAAGCATGGAGGTGACTACCTTTTTGGATTCATATTTATCTCACTTACAAGTTATGACAATTCCGTTTGTAGGGTGGAAGCCTTATTTTATAACTGATAAGTATTTTAATTCTGGTGTTAACAGGCTACTAAACAAGATCGCTTAAAATGTCATCAGTGTATGAGAAAGGGAGGCATTATTGTTGTACCTTGCACTAATTGCGAACAGAAAATGTACTGTGTCAAATGCATCAAGAAATGGTATTACATATTATTTCTACAAAAGCAATACTGTGAAAAGTTTTAATTATCTTCATGATAATTTAGAAAAATAACATTTCAATTTCTTTTTTTTTTTGGTATAGGTATCCCAATGTGTCAGAAGAAGAAATTTCAGAGAATTGCCCATTTTGCAGTAAAAACTGCAATTGCAATATTTGCTTGCGTTCAAGTGGGATGATCAAGGTTCATTTTTAACTAATGTCGCCTTTAACTTACTCCCTAATGAAAGGGAAAAATAATTTAAATCATAATTAATGAAATTACAGGTATATATTTTAATTTTTAAATTCTATATCTACCTTCAGACCTCTAACAGGGACATAACTGATCATGAAAAGATTCAGTATCTGCAATACTTGATTAAATTACTCCTTCCATTTCTGAAACAAATTTGTGAAGAACAAATTGAGGAGGAAAAACTTGAAGCTAATATACAAGGTATTATTCTTCAACTTTGGGCTTGAATTATTACTTTGAAGAGATGACTTAGAATAAACTTCCTGTATTAGGAAAATTATGCTCTGAGGTTGAGATATCACAAACTCTTTGTATTGACAATGAACGTGTCTATTGGTAAGTGTCTTTTTGCTTAAGATATGTTGCTTAACTCTGTGTATATATATATATATATATTAATTTGTTATTTTCTATGTCTTGGAGCAGCAACCATTGTGCTACTTCGATTGTGGACCTTCATCAAAGCTGCCCCAAGTGTTCCTATGAACTATGCCTTAGTTGCTGTCATGAACTTCGTAGAGGAAGCATTTCACCCCAGAAAGAAGTGAAGTTTCAATACGTAAATAGGGGCCCAGATTATATGTTTGGTGGCGATCCCATTCCAGGATCTTGTAATTTAAAGGCTTCAGAGGGTTATGTTGAGTTATGTATGGAGTGGAAGGCCAACATTGATGGTAGTGTTACTTGTGCCCCAAAAGATGAGGGGGGTTGTGGCAATTGTGTGTTGGAGCTGAAGCGCATCCTTCCACAAGGATGGATATCTGACTTGGAAGCCAAAGCTCGTCATTTGTTAAGGAACAGTGAAATAGAAGAAATAACTCTTCAGCGGGAAGATGCTACATCAAGCTACAACTCTATGAGAAGGGCAGCTTCTAGAGAAAGCACTAAGGACAATAACATATACTGTCCAGCCTCAAAGGACATTTTAAATGAAGGGATATTGCTCTTCCAAAAGCATTGGACTAAAGGCGAACCAATTATAGTTCGTGATGTTCTAGAACAGGGAACAGGTTTGAGCTGGAAGCCAACGGTCATGTTGCGGGCATTATGTGAAAACTTGGATGTAGAAATCAGTTCAAAATTGTCAGAAGTGAAGGCCATTGATTGCCTAGCTAATTGTGAGGTTTGATTCCATTGTTTTGGCACTTAGTTCGAATATTTTGTACTGGCTGCAACGTTGATCTTCGAACTTGACATCTTAATTTTCTTTTTTACTTTGTACTTCTGACAGAGTACTAGATTTCTGACCAACGTTGGTAAAATTTTGCAGGTGGACATTAATACTCATCAGTTCTTTGATGGTTATACAAATGGAAGAACATATGGTAACATCTGGCCAGAGATGCTCAAGCTAAAAGACTGGCCCCCCTCTGACAAATTTGAAGATCTTTTGCCCCGACATTGTGATGAGTTTATCCGTTGCTTGCCTTTTCAAGAATATACTGATCCTCGGGCTGGAATCCTCAATCTTGCTGTCAAGTTGCCACCCCATGTCCTGAAACCTGACTTGGGTCCAAAAACATATATTGCTTATGGGATTAAACAAGAACTCGGCAGAGGGGACTCTGTAACAAAGCTTCACTGTGATTTGTCTGATGCGGTATGCCTAAAATTTGGTTGCTTAACATGTCGTCTGCTTGTTGTCACTGATTATACTTCATTAAGTAGTTTCAGTTCGTGGGTAGTGCACATGACATGCACCTTTCTTTCGAAACTTTCTTCTATATCCTCTGTCTAATTTTATCATGGCTGCAAGTTCACTCTTTCTTCCTCTAATTTCTTAATTAATGATCGTCATAGGTGAATATTTTGACTGATACAGCAGAAGTAACACTAACTGATGAGCAGCATGTTATAATTTCAAAGTTGAAAGAAGCACAGAAGCTCCAAGATGAGAAAGAACTCTCTATTCAGGAAGGGGTTCCTGAATGTTTGAATGGACAATCATGTGAAGAGAATAAGGAACAAAAAGTAGATAAGGAAGCTTCAGAATTCACAGATAATTTGCCTGAGGGGATCGCCGATCCTGTAAAGTCAGAAGATACTGAAAAGGAAATAAAAGGAAATGAAAGGAAAAGAGGTGCTGCTTTATGGGACATCTTTCGGAGAGAAGATACTGAGAAGTTAGAAGCATATCTAAGAAAACACCCCAAAGAATTTAGGCATACTTATTGTTCCCCAGTTGAAGAGGTATAATTGTGAACTAAACTTTCTGCTTATCTTCCTTTTTATTTGTGCTCGAGGCTCTAACGCTTTGCTTATCAGGTTGTGCATCCAATTCACGATCAATGTTTTTATTTAACTTCAGACCACAAGAAGAAATTGAAGGAGGAATTTGGTAAGTATACAGAACTAAAATTGCTTGCTTAACGCGTGCAATTTGTTACTTGCGTTCATGGTTAAACCTTTAGGTGTAGAGCCATGGACATTTGAGCAGCAAGTTGGGGAAGCAGTATTTATCCCTGCTGGGTGCCCACACCAAGTCAGGAATCTCAAGGTGAAAACTTTATTATAATGTTGTCTTCGTTGCTAGTAATTTTCCGGTTCGTAATTTCTTATTCACTGTATTGTAAACTTGCACAGTCATGTACAAAAGTTGCCGTGGACTTTGTGTCCCCCGAGAATGTCCGCGAGTGCCTGCGCTTAACTGAGCAGTTCCGTCAACTTCCTAAGAACCACAAGGCCAGGGAAGATAAACTTGAGGTGGTGTGCTTCTTCTAATATATCTATCGCCATTCTGGTTTTTTCTCATTTATTTACGTACTGTTGTGATTTTTGATGGAACAGATAAAGAAGATGATCGTTTATTCGGTTGACCAAACTGTTAAAGATTTACAAGCCTTGGTTACGTGTGGATTGAGAGCTTCAGCATTTTGACATGGTTGCTGCTGCTACTTGACCTGTATATGTAAAGTCGAATTTTTGCATTAGAGCGTTGACAACACCTCCAATAAAATGAATTTTTTTGGTAGAAAAATTTGGGCAAACGCCCAAAAACAGGAACTACAATCAATGCATAAAATGATTTTTCTCCCACTCAATAATAATAAATAATATTTATCATCATCGTCGTCGTCGTCGTCATGATGGGGAGAGGGCCAGCGCAGACTGTTCTCTCTGTTCTATAACCTTATTCTATTTGCCTAATGTCACTCGTATATTGGAGTGTTGATGGTTAAAACTTTTTACGACCTTCTAGCTTCCTTGTTGACAGATAACACACTCACCCATGCACGCGCATACACTTGAAACAACTGGGTTATTCAGTACTAGCCTGGAACGACAATCTGAATTGAAGAGCATGCTTTATGAATCCTTTTGTACAAACTCAACCTTTCACATACAAGAAAGGGATTTTTGAGAAGAAACCTAGAGCCAATATCACAAGTATGAATCAAAGAAGTTGCTTTACACAAACTCAACCTTTCACATAGGGAGGAAAGCTCCTCTCTAAGACGAACTCTTCCTTCTGCACATATGGCAACCAAGAAATTTTCGAGCCCTTACACTAACTGGTAGAGTTGCAAGGACAGGAAAAACGTTTATTCAAAGAGAAAGCTGATTTTTTTTTTTTTCAACAAATTACCGTATTTAATATTATATTAAATACCCATTAATTTAATTTAAGATGAGTGGAATCATTAAAATAGTAAAATTCTCCAAAAAAATTTTGAGGCCTTTTTAAAAATTTAATATTTTTGGGCTGTTCAAAAATTTTAATTTTTTAATTTCATCTTAATTATGTTTTTTATTTCTAAATTTATTCTTTACTTTTTCTTTTTTTCCAAATATTTTGATGGCTCCATGAAATGTAAGCCAGCCCAGCCAAACAGGATGAGCCTTAATTCTTAAACTATAAATTGAGCCACCTCATCCCTTGAGCGCCATCTCCATGTTATCCTATTCGTCATTAGTTCTGGCCACTCTTCAGTCTTCCACCTCATCCCTTGAGCGCCATCTCCATGTTATCCTATTCGTCATTAGTTCTGGCCACTCTTCAGTCTTCGGGCAACCATTTTTCTGCTCATGCTAAATGCAGCCGCAGTCGCAGCTCATGTACGCTCACATACATTTCCACTTGCTTCCACCTCTGACAATTCACTCGCATGCATTTTACTTACCTGCAAAGAGACTTCGTTCTGGAAATTTTACCACGACAACTACTAAAGATGTAATTTTTGGCCTTAGATGGTATAATAGAAGCTTGAGTTATGGTTGTAGCATCAGTAACTCAGTGAAGGGGGGAGTGAATGAAGTGCAGCAACTGAAGCTCAATCAGCAGGAGGTGAAGAGGGCTTATCCTTTTCATGAAATCGAGCCAAAGTGGCGGCGGTTTTGGGAGGAGAATCACACTTTTCGAACCCCAGATGATGATATTGACACCTCCAAACCTAAATATTATGTTCTGGACATGTTCCCTTACCCGAGGTTCATCCTCCTATTTCCAATTTTACTTGCATAACATGAAAGATGAACTTAAATACTCAAGTTCAGTTACTTATTACTCGGCTAGCAGTTTCTACTAGCAATTTTGATTTTTGGCCGTCATGATTGTCTAAGTGGAATAAGAGTACATTTCTGAGTTCATGATTTGGTATTGCTATTTCAAGTATATTGAACTTCTGTTCATTGAAATGCTCTTTTATAGCGGAGCGGGGCTGCATGTTGGGCATCCACTGGGGTATACCGCCACAGATATTCTTGCCAGATATAAACGCGCGCAGGGATATAATGTGTTGCATCCGATGGGATGGGATGCTTTTGGACTGCCGGCAGAACAATATGCTATTGAGGTTTGTTTCTGGTTCTGATATCTGATTTGTATTTTTCTGAAATACTGTGGTAATTACCATATTTTTTTGGTTAATCGGTTGCCCTGTGTTTCAGACAGGAACTCACCCCAAGATCACTACGGTGCAGAATATCAACCGTTTTCGTGCTCAGGTAAACTGATTAGAAAATGATGAGCAACTTTCTCAGTCCTCTTTTACAAGCATAAACCATTGCTGGATTCAATGGTTGGCTGTGCTGACTGTGATATGGGTAGTTTCATTATATAGCATTTTGTAAAATTCTATTTCTTATCAATAGAAAGAGTTCCGAATGGACTCCAGTGCATAGTGTTTATCAATGTTTTTGCAGCTAAGATCTCCAGTTTGCTAATGTTGTTATTCACGTTGCATATTTTCCTTCATGTTATGTCGTCTTACATCTTTGCAGTTAAAATCATTAGGCTTCTCATATGATTGGGATCGTGAAATTTCTACCATAGAACCTGAATACTACAAATGGACTCAGTGGATCTTTCTACAGCTGTTAAAAAGAGGACTGGCATACCAGGTTAAGTCTAAGATAGCTTCTTAAAAATTTTCTTATTTTCTCAATTCCCAAACCACGAATGTCCAATGTTGTTCCTATTATGCATTCAGGCTGAAGTTCCGGTCAATTGGTGCCCTGCTCTTGGCACTGTGTTGGCAAATGAGGAGGTTGTGGATGGTGTTAGTGAGCGAGGGGGTCATCCTGTAATAAGGAAGGTATGCTGGTTCCTATATATAATTCCATTGGCTAATTATCTCCTTTGGTGGTTTTCTTCTCTTATCCTCTATTTTTGAATGGTTTCATAATTTTACAGTGTCATTTTTTATTACCAAGCAGCCAATGCGGCAATGGATGCTGAAGATTACTGCTTATGCTGATCGTCTTCTTGACGATTTAGACGATCTTGATTGGCCTGAGAGTGTAAAAGAAATGCAGAGAAATTGGATAGGGAGGTCCGAAGGGGCTGAGATGCAATTTTGTGTTCTTGATACTGATGAAAAGGAGAGAGACATAAAGATTGTTGTGTATACCACGAGGCCTGATACAATCTTTGGAGCAACGTATCCTTCTCACACAATATTTTGTTTTATTTCATAAATTTCATTGATTAGATGAATCACTCTGGAAATTACTCTAAGATGTTTCTTGTTTGCATTTATTGTATTCAGCTATTTAGTTGTGGCACCAGAGCATCCCTTGTTGTCCTCCTTAGTTTCCACCGCCCAGAGCAAACATGTAAGTTATTCTGTTTCATTCATAAATGTCTTAGAAGGTTTGTAATCGGGGCGATTAGAACTTAGAAGAAGGCATTCATTGTGCACAGGTTGAGGAATACATAGACCTTGCCTCAAGGAAGAGTGATCTTGAGAGGACTGAGCTTCAGAAGGAGAAAACTGGTGTCTTTACTGGTTGTTATGCAAAAAATCCAGCAAATGGGGAAGCTATTCCAATATGGGTGGCGGATTATGTCATGGGGAGGTGTGTGGAGTATAGCTTTTTGTAATCATTTTTTTCTGTTCTCCATTTGTGGCTGATACATGTACCACCATGAATGCAGTATGCCTAAATTGCCATACATATATATCAATTATAATGCACGAAAGATTTATGAGGTTGAAATCAATATTTAGAAAATTTGTATGACACCTCATAAATGTTCTTACTGGTGCAGTTATGGAACAGGTGCGATTATGGCTGTGCCTGCTCATGATTCCCGTGATTTTGAATTTGCTTTGATGTATGGTGTTCCTGTTCGCTGGGTAGTGATGCCAGATGATAGAAGTATATTTGAATCCGGAAAGGCATTTTCAGGTGAAGGCACTATTGTAAATTCATCAAATACGGAGGTGGGACTTGACATTAATGGCTTATCCAGCAAAGAAGCTATTTCAAAAATCATTGAGTGGGCAGAGAACATTGGAAGTGGAAAGAGAAAGGTTCTCATCTCACCCTAGTCTAGAAGCTTGATGATAGGAATAGGGTATTTTGATGGCATGTATAATGTAAATTACATTGTTATTGTTTAGGTGAACTACAAGTTAAGAGACTGGCTTTTTGCTCGGCAACGGTATTGGGGTGAGCCCATCCCTGTTAGTTTTTTGAATGATACCGGTGAGACCGTCCCACTTCATGAGACCGAGCTGCCCCTTATGCTACCTGAATTGGATGAATTCACTCCGACTGGAACGGGGGAGCCTCCTCTGTCTAAGGCAGTGGAGTGGGTACGCTGACGCCAATAAATGTGCCCTATTTTCATTTTTCTCTCTCTTTACCTAGTTCTGAGCAGTGAAAATCATAGTCTTTCAATTTTTTACTTCCTTCTCTACCAAGCACATGTTTAGGCTGTTCTAGGTTGAAGCAGAAACAGCAAAGTATGGAGTGGAAGAACCTAGTTTCTCTATAGAGTACATAAAATTAAAATGAGAAGCTTTTTTTCTCTATTTTAACTTGCACTAAGTATGACCTAAGTTATATTATTTTCTCAGCTAATTCAGAGTGTTCTGTTCTCATTTTCTTTGATTGTCATTTTTTCGGTCCTCTTTAGTGATTCTTATTTTTTCTTGGCTGGTTCACCATTTCAGGTCAAGACTACGGATGGATTATCTGGAAGACCAGCTACTCGAGAAACAAACACCATGCCACAGTGGGCTGGTTCATGCTGGTCAGGCATTGGTTATCTTCTTGTTTAAATTTCTGTTTATTTAGAATCTCCTTATTGGTTCTCTGTCCTCCTTTTCTTTTCCTATTGTTTTTTAGGTCCCCCTTTCTAGTTAGTACTTAAAACTGTTCAATAAGTTGTATGGAAAATGATAAGAAAATAATGAAAACGTAAAGACAGGTTTTCTCAATTGTTTTCAACATTTATAAAGACAGCTTAGGTTTTAGGACCTGATAAACTTAAATGACTAAGTATTTTTGCATTTGTCTATAAATTCCATATTTTAATTTTCTTTTATCTTGTCCACTCCAGGTACTATTTGAGATTTATGGACCCAAATAATTCCGAAGAACTGGTTGACAAGAAAAAAGAGAGGTAATAACTTCAGCTGGCGATGCCTTTAATAATATAAATATTTGCATTTACTTTTAATTTATAATATTAAAATATTCCTTAATTTTTAGTCTCTCCCCCCCTGCAGGTATTGGAGTCCTGTTGATGTATACATAGGTGGTGCTGAGCATGCAGTTCTCCATTTACTGTATGCTAGATTCTGGCACAAGGTTTGTTTTATATGCTTTTTTGAGACCAGGATTGTTTTTGTCTGTTTCACTTTAAGCAAAATATAAAATCATCTCCATCTCCATGTGCAAACTATGTACTTGTCATTTTATTCCATGATTATATGTGAACATGAATGTTGTTTCCTGAGTTTGGAATTTAACAAAAAAAAAAAAATGCTTGCATGGGTTTTCTATAAAGTTGGGTTTCTTGAGACAACATTGGTTAATCCTCTCTTACAGTGCTCGAAATGCAAATCTAGAACCATAGTAAGGAGGAAAGCTTCCATGATCTATTATAATGAATTTCTCGGACACCTATTAACTTTGTATAATGGTGAGTCATTACTTCTTCGATGGCTGCGGAAGAGTGCAGGATCACAAGAATTCATGGGTCTTTTCTTCTTTTCTAATACAATAATTTAGCTATATAGTTGTTGATAGTCATGGCGAGCTGCCTGTAGTTAAATTGCTGATGCTTTTAAAACACAGAAGACTTGTCATAAACTTCTGATACTAGGTTGTCCAACGTCTGGGGGAAAGGAAATGATCATTGTAATTGAGGTAATCATACTAGAAAACCAAGTAACCCACTTGCTGTTTAAGAGGCAATGAATAACATAGTTAGCCAAAAGATTGATAAATCCACCAACTTGGTCGAGTTTAATGAGGCATTAAATATTCTATACACATTTCCCATTTTTCTGTAATATGTGCTGATTTGATTCAAGTTTCTCATTGCAGGTTCTTTTTGACATTGGTGTTGTATCTACTAAGGAACCCTTCCAATGTGTCATAAACCAAGGAATTATCCTTGGGGAAGTAAGTACTATTCTGCCTGGAAATTGCAAGCGAAAAAGATTCCATCATCACAAGTTTCTGATAGCTTGAATTGGCAGGTCCAATATATGGCTTGCAGGGATCAAGACGGAAATTTGATATCTGCTGACTCAGTTGACATGTTGAATGAAAATAATCTAGAAAGTATTCCTGAAGAAAAGGTTTCTCAATTCCGTTTCAAGTTCCATCTTAATGCATTCCTTAATTGCCAGACTAATGGTAACGAGCCCAACTTTTGTTTTCTCTTGATAAGAATGTATTCTTTTTCCTTGAATGTAGGTAACGAAATCTGGGGATTCTTTTGTACTAAAGGACAACCCTGACATACGTTTAATTGCTCGAGCTCACAAAATGAGTAAAAGTAGGGGAAATGTTGTTAATCCCGATGATGTTGTTTCAGCATATGGTGCAGATTCTCTTAGGTTATATGAAATGTTCATGGGACCATTAAGGTAGATTTGATCACAAATCTTATTGGTAGTGACATATTAGTTCATTTAACGAAAACTTTTTTGGTATTTAATTTAACATTGTTAATTTAATGTATTCTAAGAGATTCAAAACAATGGAGTACTAGTGGCATCGAAGGCGTACATCGATTTTTAGGAAGAACTTGGAGGCTGATCGTTGGTTCACCATTGGCTGATAGTACATTCAAAGATGGAACTTCATCAGTCGATGAGGAACCTACTCTAGAACAACTTCGTACCCTTCATAAATGTATTGCCAAGGTCCAATATCTTTATCTTTGGGCATAAATGTTATGCTCTCATTTTTACGATTTTTGTATTGAAAAGATCAATTTGGACATGTGGCCTAAGTGTATGATCTCAGTATGCAGGTAACTGAGGAAATTGAGGGAACACGGTTCAACACTGGAATTTCTGCAATGATGGAGTTCCTTAATGCAGCATATAAGGTACTGTTCTTGTTTTGATTTTCATTCTTTTATATTTCGGTATGCAGGTAACAGAGGAAATTGATTTTCACTTTATTTTCTTCCCGGGGCTGGAAAGTTAAGGTTTAGACCTTGGCTGTCACATAGATTATATGTAATTTTCGCCAAGTCTGAATACAGAATACTTTTTCTCGACAGTGTCTTGGCTTTAATACATTGTTACAGTTCCTAATGAAGGTTGCCATAAGGTAATAAATAATTTAAATAGTGGATCTTATTCATACTGTTCAGAGAGAAAGCTAGATGTAATAAAAAGCAAAAGGTGAAGAGAAAACAGTTTTAACTTGATTGTCAATGGTTTCCTTTTATTATTTCTCCAACCTTTTTCTTCTTGATCCCCTAATACTGTTACAAAGTTATGTTTACTAGATATATGTTTTTGTTGGCATATATGTTCAGTGGGATAAACATCCAAAATCAGTTATCGAGGCATTTGTTTTACTGCTTTCACCATATGCGCCACACTTGGCTGAGGAGCTATGGTCTCGGCTAGGACATACAAAATCGTTGGCATATGAGCCTTTCCCCAAGGTATGAATTTAAGTCCATATTAAATCATTCGTAGTGTTTAACAATATTTACAGGTTGAGTCTCAATAATCCTTGGTCCTATCTATTATATTTTATTCTTGCAGGCAAATCCTGCATATTTGAAGGATTCCACAATAACCCTCCCAGTCCAAATCAATGGCAAGACAAGGGGTACCATCCAGGTTGAAGAAACATGTACAGAGGAGGATGCTTTCACAGTAGCATCAAGGGATGAAAAACTTTCCAAGTATTTGGCTGGCAAATCCATCAAAAAGAAAATCTACGTTCCTGGCAAGATCTTGAATCTTGTTTTGGACCGTCAAAACGTCAAGGTTGGAACAAAGTAGCCACTCTGAATCTGATACTGTACCTTTTCTACTAGAATCAATACCCAACTTGGTAATTACTTTACATCCAATCCCAAGCATATTTAAGAAGGAAGCATTGGCTGGCGCTGCAAGTTTTCTGATAGAACGTGACAGCCAGCTGAGTATTCACTCCATTTGAGAGTTAATTTATATAAGCTTTTAGGAGATGCTTAACTTAAAACAGAAGGATTGAAACGTGGGTTTTCAGCTTTATTTGTTGTTATACATGTGTGCCAACAAGTTTAGATATCATGACAGAGGCATAGGGTCTCTGGGTGCCTTAATCCTTTGTGTGCCATATGCGCGTTTGATGTACATGAACTTTTTTGTCTGTAAAATGTAATACGAGGTTGGAAAAGAGGAAAATATGATACTCATACTCCTTTGGCAGTTTTTTTTTCCCTATAAAATAATTTAAGTAAAAGTAATATATATGAAGACATTTCACTAATTAATTACCAAATAAATTAATGATATCCACGTTGTATTGTTTGGCGGTGCCACCTTGTGGACACGTTGACTTATTCCATGTACCCCGTGGGACCCACAAAAACGACGCGCGTCGCATATCTCAGCCACCGGCCTCCATGGCCCATTAGAGAAGCGTTGAAGAAGGTTTGTATCTCACATGACTCAAGACGATGGTGGATTGACAGGGTTGTCGAAGTTTGGAGAGCTTCATCCAGCTTTCCGATTCAACAGAAACAAGAACAAGGAGAGCCAATTTCAAATGCCGGGGCTCTCTTGTCTGTATCAAGTTCATCTTTATGTAGACTTAGCTAGGCCTTCTTTTCTTGTAGTTTGATAGTGATAGTTAGCAATGGCGCTTATGGCAGAAAGAGTCATGACGACGAAGAAAGGGCCAATTTTGTCTAGACGCCACGTAATCCGATTCAGCTGGAAGCTCGTCATTATGATCTCCGTCTTCCTCTGCCTCTTAGCTCTCTTCAAGCTACACTTATTATACGAACTGTCTTCCCCAACTCCGTTACCACACCCGAGATCCCGAATTTCTAGCCACAGCTACAAAGGTCCTGCCAAAATCGCCTTCTTGTTCCTCGTGCGCCGCAACCTCCCTCTAGATTTTCTCTGGGCTACCTTCTTTGAGGTTTGCTGCGTTTTCCTTTTCAGTTATTGTGAAATATTGCATCACTTTCTTGGGTCCGGCATTTTTTTCCCTCTCCAATTCAGTCCGTTCTGATCGGGCCTTTCTGTTTGCAGAATGCTGATGCTGCAAACTTCTCGATTTATATTCATTCGGCGCCTGGCTTTGTATTCGATGAGACTACCACAAAGTCGCATTTCTTCTACGGTCGACAGTTGAATAAAAGCGTTCAGGTGATTTACTTTTACCATGCTAACCATTCTGATACTTGACTTCCATTTGAGTGCTGAGAAAATAATTGGAGAAGCTAACAAAGTAATGACGTTTTTTCTTTTAGAGTTATTCATATGATATTGAAATGATAAAATGGCTATAAAGTCTGTCAAAGGAACCAAAAAAAAAAAAACTCTGAAAGCTTTGAAGCGCGTCTTTTATTCGGTGATGTTGCCTACGAAAATTTAGTTTTCTTGTCGATCAGACAATCTGGAAAGTTTCCCCAGTTGATAGCTTTTAAATGTTTTGTTGTTTGCACAATCGGCATAATTTATGGCATACTAAACTTTAAAATTAAATTCCATCTAAGCCAGATACTTATACTTTTACATAAAAATGAAATTTAGCTGGCGATTTATGTAATCTGGTATTGGTAGCAAAATTTTCTATATGAAGCAGTGACATGACATATATGTAAGTACGAAAATGAAATATCTTTTAAAATATCAATAGAGAATCAGACATGCATAGCCCGATGTTTTGTTGGATGTAAATACGAATTCTCTGATGCGTATTTTAGGTCTCATGGGGAGAATCAAGCATGATTGAGGCTGAAAAGTTATTACTGAAAGTAGCTTTGGAGGACCCAGCTAACCAGAGATTTGTCCTTCTCTCAGACAGGTAGGTAACGTTGCCTACATCTGGGTGTTTTTTCTTTGTTTCTACCAACTAGATACTGCTATTAGTGGCTGTGCGTGCTGTTGAGATTTTCAAGTCCAAAGCTTCAAAAGACTTGCTTCATTATAATAACTTAAGCTCTTCAGTTTTAGCCTCCTTAGTAGTTCTTAAACAGTCATGCATACTAAGTTTCTGTTTTTCTATGTGCAGTTGTGTTCCTCTGTACAACTTTACCTACATGTACAATTATATCATGGGTTCTCCACGGAGTTTCGTGGACAGGTAGAAGAAGGCTTTGATTCTTGAGGTGCTTAGCACTAATTCTTTTTTAAAAGGACAATGACCTTTCTGTGAAGGTAAAAATGGACAGGTTTTAGAGTTGTGATTGAGTTTTTGATTTATATTGCAGCTTTCTTGACGTAAAGGAAGGACGATACAACCCAAAAATGTCACGGAAAATACCAAGAGAAAAATGGCGTAAAGGGTCCCAGGTAATATATCCTCTCTTTTATTTCCTTTTGAAGCACCTAATTTATTCTTTTTGGTAACTTGGGACACTTTTTTTTCAAAAAAAAAAAATATATATTTGTAATTTGTTTCTGTTTGTTTCCTAAATTGGGCTATTTCTTTTTGCAAACTGTTGGGACTACTTGTAGTTTCCGCTCACAGGTTCATATGTTGTATGTGTTTCATTGTGAATACTAAATGAATAATTTAATCTATGGAGTCCTTAAACATATGCTCTAACTTGGATATGTTATGGAATTCCAGTGGATCACCTTAGTTCGTAAACATGCAGAAGTAATTGTGGATGATGAGGTCATATTGCCTGTCTTCAAGAAGCACTGTAAGGTATGTGATAAATCACTAGTTATAGTTTTAACTATTAATGTAATACTCTTATTCTAAAACTGGTTCAAAGCTGATGTTGCATGAAAATCATTTTGGCCTGCAAAGTCATGCATGGTTCAAAATACAGTTGCTTAGCATAAGATATTATAGAAGAATTGACTAACTGTAGATCTGTTTGTGATTATCTAAGAAAAATCCAACTAATTTTACTTCTCACTTGGCAGCGACGCCCACCAGTTGATACCAGAAAGGGAAAACTGAATCTTGTAAGTAAATTCATTCCAGTTTCCAATTTTGCATCATTATTGAAATGTATTATGTCATCTTACATGTTCGTACTTGTATAATTGCACAGAACATTTACAGCTATAAATTGAAATTGATTAAGTCAAGGCTGTGTGCTTAAGTTGTTTATGCAAGAATCTGATTAGTTAGTTAGAACTGGCCAATAGCCTAGTGTTATAGATCCTTTAAGACCATTCATCAAGGGTAACAACGGTATAACATTAAAAGAAATTATCTGCCCGAAATCATTGTAGGTGAGCACTGGGAATTTTCAAGAGGACAATTAAGGTGGCTTCTTTTTAGATCAAATAGTCCATAGAAATTCACTCATAACAGAAGCTAGAGGACAGTCTTCGTAGGACGCGTGGACGGATGAGCGATTGGACTGCCTACAGATCGTAGTAACTTGACATGTACTGCATGGATAAGGACTTTGACCAAACCATGTGATATGCAGAAATTTTAATGTTGTTTATACTTAAGTTATTATAATGGTGCTCGTATTGATGATTTTCATGAGTGATGGTTTGGTATGGTTTTGGTGTAACTGTAGAAACTTCAGAAGCAGCACAACTGTATCCCAGATGAACACTATGTGCAGACATTGCTTGCGGTAAGATAATCTTTTTCTTTTTCCTTCTCCAGAGTCTTTCTTAGATGTTCATAGGATATGTCACTGCAAGCCTTCTACACTATGTAATGTGATATTTGATCAATTAGATGCAGTAATCATTTCAAGGATTAATTGTCTTTTTTTCTTCTTTGTGCTTTCATTTAAGATGTGTGGCCTTGAAAGTGAACTTGAACGAAGAACATTGACCTATACCCTGTGGAACCAGTCTGCAGCAAAGTTGGAGAGTAGAGGCTGGCATCCTGTTACTTTCAGCTATGCCAATGCTAGCAGTCAAAAGATCAAGGAAATAAAGGTATTATCTGATGCCTCACCTTTACATAAACACAGATTTGAGTGAACAAAGGGTAGGCTCAAATTCAATGCCCACGTCCCATAAAGTAAGAAGGTTTCCATTGTTGAACCTTGGTGTTCTTGACTTGTCTGTGGCCCATCTTGAGGCAAGGAAGGATGAAAACCTTTATTGAAGTAATTTTCTTGAAGTTTGTCCTGGAAATGATCCTAAATCATGCTACATGTGATATTCTGCTCAAAACTCCTGTTCACACCCTTCGTGATAGTCTCATATGTCTGTTTTGGTTGTTTCATATAACAGGGCATTAACCACGTATATTACGAGACCGAGCACCGAACAGAGTGGTGTCGAACCAATTCAACATCGGTTTCGTGTTTTTTGTTTGCAAGGAAATTCTCTCAGGGAGCTGCTATGCGACTTTTGAGCGAGGAAGTTTTTTGGCAGCTCTGAAGGTTCTGCATTGTTGGATGCTCCCCCATGAGTTATGGATTTGTTTTTGCAGCTGTTTGGCCATATACTAACTCAGTTAGGAACATACTTTGGACGTCGAATGAGACCGCCACAAGTTTATAGATATGTTACACTACAAAAGTACAACAAATTTTGAAGAATAAAATAATGTAACTGCGGCCAAAATAGTTGATTCACGTGCGACTTAGAAGATACAGTTAGTTTTATAGAGTTGATAGGAGTAAAATATCGTAGTGAGATATCTTACACGAGAATCACCCTTCTAGAACAGTGATATTTACACAAATTTGGAAGTTATGATATCAAAAAGAATTGCAAAATGTTGATAAACTCTGATCATTATTATTATTTTGCATGGAAGGTTTCTCGTACCAGACCGTAACAGTTAGTCCAAACTTAAGACCATGTTGCAGTTTTCACTATTTCGGCTTCTTGATTACCCAGCCTGTGTCATGGTCGAATTGATTCCAATATGTTTAGTTGAGTAAAAGATTGGCATTTTTCCAGTAAAAGTACATAACGTGAATAACCAAATATTTTGAAGAAATCATATTCATTGGTACATAAATCAAGAGAAAGTTTTATCCAAATGAATTGTGAATAAACAATGTTCCTGTTATCCTGCATTATTAGAGTGTAGTAATTGTAATTTCACCGTGTTAGTTGACACGGTTGCACTGCCTGCGGACCTCACCCTGTTGTGCGGTGAGAACATTGGTAGAAGAAAGTTTAACAAATGCAGAAGAGAAAACCTGGAAGAAGTAATTCTGATCCATGGCGAACTGTTTAACAAAGGGTGCAGTTCGGAAATCTTTAGAAATTCTCGAGTCAATACCAAACAATCCCCTACCCATTAGAACTTATCTATAGTACTGGTTATCAAATATGGCAGGGGTAATGTCATTAGGCACAAATGTGAGGTTTGTTAATGGAATCCTAGTTGGGCATGTTAGTCTCAATGAGGCTTCAAATGCTAAATCTATCTTGTCCCCTGGCTGTGGATCATACAGTCTTCTAACAATATTTAAGCAGTGTCCAACTCTTAGTGTGTGTGCACCTGCTAAAACAAATTAAGATAATGGTTTATAATAAAAGCATGCCTTCAATGTTTCTTTATGATTAAAAAAAAAAAAAAAAAAAAAAAAAGGCATTTTTTTTTAAATATTCGTAACTGGTCTGCAACTGCATTACCTAAAATTGCAACCGATTCTTCAATGTTCATTCCCTTAGTCATGAACATGGCAATTAATTCATTAACCGTTATTGCTGGTGGAGGAAGCTTAGCATCTGCCTCCTTGAAATTACAAGTTCTGGAGTCCTTTCTCCCTAGAGAGATCTGAATACTGGGTCCTCCTGAGAATGACACGGATTCCTTGGCAGCTAATACAATGATATCTGCACAAGAAACTTGGCCTGGACATTCTTCTTCTAGTACAGATTTTATGTGGCTAATCACTTCCCATTTTCTGATAGCAAAGTTTCTCGAAGTGAAGCATCACATCCCTATATGAAAGATAAAGAAAAAAAAAAACACTTCTGACTTGGTTTTGTTCTAACACTGTCTTTATGACATCATACGATGCTCAATCTCCCCGTATTATTAAAATGAAAACAAAGAATAGAATGAGAAAGAGAGAGGGAAATAAATTACCTGAACTTGGCAGTCGTGAAACATGAGCCTGAGAAATGCAGCAGGTGCGGTAGCATCTGTCATGAACAAGCTTAACATCTCAGTCTTTACTACCATTTCTAAGTTTGGACACGAAGATTTGTAGTAATCATAAGATAGTTGGTTTTCTTGTATCCCAAACGAAAGATAAATGGACATAGCTACTATGGCTATGATCAAAATCAAAATCAAGGAAAAACATCTTGCCATTTTCTCTCCGGAGGAAAGTGTACGTGAATGAAATCGAGTACCAATAGCATGTGGAGAGACTAGTTAATGAGGATTATATTTTGGTGTTTAGGCTTTACTTTGACAAGTGACAATTGAGAAGTTAGCGTGTAACTGAGATAATGCCAAAGCGGCATGATTGCCTGCTTCGTTTGAAGACGGTAGTAGCTCTGCTTGCACTTAATAATGATTGAGTGAGGATGGACGAGACAATTTTAGTAGGGCCTTTATGTGACATTATCCATGCCGGGCTATAAAGGTTATTATAAAACACAATGGTACTTGCCTGCTATCTTCAGTTCTTCACATGTTTTTGAGAGGGAAATTAATAAGGGTGGGGAATGAAGGGGAAAGAGAGGAATTTAGAGAAATATATACCCTTTTCTTCTCCTCCAAATGAAATTTTATCTTATTTTAGGGAAGGAACATTTTCCCAGATTTTCCATTTCGCTTACAGTGCGTTTTATGTTCAAAATCATGGTTTTGCTAGAAGCAACAACTTATTAATCTATAGTTTAAACACTTCCAATCGCAGGAACCATCCAAACAGGTGAAGGGTAATTATTCTTCCTTAACTAGTTTTTTTTCAATCTTTCAAAAACCATTTCCTCATGATCTCTTTTCTCTTTCAGGCATTGTTAGAAATTCCAAGATTGTGGTCTTGCTTCACCACCCGATATTTGAAGTTGCCTTTGTTGTTAGAAAGGCATCTAACTAGTAATAGCAACGATGAACATAAATATTAATAAAACAAAGAGCCATCGTACTCGTGCCTCGTTCATTTAATGAAAGTGTACAAGGTTAGTTGGTTGCTATGGATTCCTGGCCACACAACAGCCTTGTATGTAGAAATGACGTCCTTTAAACTATGCATGTGACTTGACAAATACTTTGCATAAAAAGAACACCAACATTCCTTTGATGGGCACAAGCAACTGTCTGCTATTTATTCTCAACTGCAACATGACAAGGCCTATTAAGTTTCAACATTAAATTCATCAAGTAATTAATGGCAGTTCCATCTTGATGCCAAATAATGGAAGAGAAAGAATTGAGAGAATGGACAGAATTAGCCTAAAGAATGCAGAGAGGATGACTCAAACTGGCTAAACCGAAAACAACTCTTTGTTTGGTGCATTTATTTTCCGGTCAACAAATACAAACTAATAAAGAATAATGAATGGGTAGAAGAATGAATGAACTAGTGATTTGTTATCTGGATTAACATGCCAGATGATGATACTTCTTTACAGAGATTAACGGGAACTAAGCTATTCAAATTCAAAAATGAGCAGAAGAATTCACTCTTCACTGGGGTTTCCATCCTCTTTGCCGGGCCCTGAGTTCCCATAATGCCGTTATTCTCCGCTGAGCTTCAAGTGCATCTTCAGACTTTTCCCTCGCCTCCTCACATGTCTGCATCCCAGAATTGCACTTGTCAGCCTCCTTCTGATACTGTGATGCTAACTTCTTAGCCTCTAAAAGTGCCACGTCAGCACGCCGTTGTTTTTCCAGGGCTTCAGCTTCCTTAAGCCTCACTTCTTCTTTCAACATATCAGTAAAACCCTTCTCCATTTCTTGACTCACACCAGGGTCACTATTCATGCAATCTACAGTAAACCAAATATAATTTGAAAATCTGTCCATTGGTTTAATAACAAATTCCTAGGCTAGAATTTTAACAGGATTATCCTGTGACTAAACCAAAATAAGATCTCATTAAGGAGCTAACAGACTACTTGACACTTTGACCATGGCTGAAGATAAAAGTTTAGTTCTTCAGGAAATATTCTTTGTTATGACCCCACATGCAGACAGAAATCTATCAGGAGTGTAAAATTAAATGAGCCGAATGAAATTTTACTCTATCTTAAAGAATGCTATTGGCTGGACGTGATAAAAATAAAAAGAATCAGAAACCTCTATTTTGACATCAGACTGCAATTTAGAGTTAGGTACATCCTTAATCATATCTTTAGAATAAAAGAATGTGCTTGATCTTTTCAGAATTCTTCAACTTTTGTCTCTTCATGTTACCTGAGCTATCCTACCTTTGCTTTCCCTACGAGTAAGAGAGGAAGAAAAAACTGACCTATCATAGAATTGTTGATCAATCCTGCAGTTAGAAAACAAGCAGAGACACCACGTTTAGCTTGTACTTGATATCAATGTGAAATGCAAAATCAACTTCTAATATAGCTGAGAGAACAGCAATCAGCATTGAGTCATTGACGGTTTCAATTAATTTTCCATTCAATAGTCACATGGTCTGTTGTCAAGTTGAAGAAAGGCTTACAATTTAAAAGCCACTATAACAGAATGCAGTGTAAATTGCCCATTTATTCTAAATATCTGACATGTCCCAATTCCACATTCTAAAAGATTCAAACTTTGGTGTTGATTTTAAACAAATACCATCGTTGTTTCAAATTTAGATGCAATTTACCAAAGGCAATAAAGCAGAAACAAAAAATGTAACTGATGCTTTTTTTTTATATATTTATCCTACTCTTCGTATAATTTCTTTTTTTCAAAAAAAAGAAAAAGAAAAAGAAAAAAGATATTGCTTTTGGCGATATAAACGGAGAAGGTACCGTCTGAGAGAGAAAGAAGGGGTTCCATAGAGCAATCGCAATGGCAAGGAGGGCAAGAAGAAGCGCCGCTAACAGCAGCGGTGAAAACCTCGGTGAGATGCCAATACAGCGGTGGTCCGGCAATATAAGCTGCTAGGCACAGTCCAAGCATCCATATTATCAATTTCAACGATCTCTGCTGTCTCCTGTTCATCTGTTTTCTTACTCTGAGGCTTCTGCAGTGAACTTGGAAAGAGGATCCTATACTCAAAAATGGCTGGGTACCAACACTGAAATAAATCGTGTCTACGCCTATTTATAGTTTCTCACACAGAAACCACCTGAGAAGGCGGAGATGGGGACAGGAGTGACAGGACCAAAACGATGTCGTATGGTTAATGGGAACTCAACTAGGGAGAGTTCTGTTACTCAGTAGATTCACTATAGATCACGTGCCTAAACAAAAAACAAAAAAGATTCAGTATATAGATCACCAAAGAAAATTAATAGTATAATCAATAAAAGATACCGTATTTTCCTTACCAAAAAATAAAAGATATTGTAGTTTCTTTTTTGAGTGATGAAAGACATATGCTTTGCAATTTTTCATATAAAAATTATTTCTTTTATAATTTATAAAATACAATGATGGCATAATATAAGGAAATTTGTCAATGTTTTTTAATTTCTTCGGGCAAAATTTTTATGGCTATGCTTTACAATTCTTCTCTATTGCTATACCGCTGAGTTTAACTCACCTCTTCAGCACTTGTATTAAATTCGTTTTATACACTGTTTTACTTTTGACTCACTATTTACTGAATCTAAGTAAATGTGAGTGACAAGAAGGCACAAACGAAAAGGGATCTCATGATTCATGAATAACGTTAAATTTTAGTAAATTTAATACGAGGATGTGCAGCAACAAATTTATTAGCTTTCAGGATAACAAACAAGAAAGTACATAGTGAATGAGAAGAAACGAAATGGAATAAAGATTATTCTGTCTCCAATTTTGCTCACGAATGCATTTATTTCCAGCCGAATTCGTCTGTTCATGTTTTGCTCAGAACTTCACACAAGTAGTAACACATACGAGACAGCAACACCAAAATAGCTACTGATTTTGTTTCTTTGGATACTCTCTCTCCCCAAATATGGTAGATCCAATCCTTACATTTGAGCTTCCCAACTCAATCTGCAAAATAATGAAGTTAGTTAGCTGGTTAAAAATCTTGACAATACTTGACCCTTTAGTATAATGTATGTATGTGTACTTCCCAAAAAACAAAATCCTCACAGCTTGTTCAAAGTCTCCTGACATGCCCATTGATAACTCGCATTGCTCTTCTGATATTCCAAGTGCCTTGCAGACTTCACTTCTACAGTTACATAATGTCTGGAAAGTAGAAAAGAAACTTTGGTTTTGAGAAAATTCTAGTCGACTGGGATAGAAGGGGGAAAATGATAACCATGTCCAGAATGTCAGATCATCACCTTAAAATTTTCGGGGGTGGCCGCATAATCGAGCATACCAATTGTCATTAAGCCACAAAACTCAAGGTTTGTGCAGTTCTTAACATGCTTTACAAGATCCACACACAAAGCTGGCTCAACACCAGATTTTGCTGCAAGAAAGTAAAAGTCCAATGTCATCTTGAGAATGAACTGACCTCACAGCCTTGAAGGCTAAGATTGGAGAAAAATTCTAAACTTCTGGTTTTAACAATAAAGGTATCCTCAGGCCAGCTTTCACGCACTGAGACTGAATCCCTCTGTGGTGACAAATACTTTATTATGGAAGAGACATGTAGATCAAAGATGAAGATTGTAGACTGGCACGAGTCTACATATCAAGCAGTCCAGCTGGTATGCTTTGCAGTCTAACTGATATAGATTACAACAGATTGAGGCTATCACATTGTAGCAGTCTAACTGAAACGAGAGCTGCATTTTCTAGTGAATTATATGCTATTTTGGGATTAATATATTAGAAGCATGGTAAAATAGTTGGGGTTAATACACATCTTATACACGCAACTCATTTTCTTACTACACTGTAAGTACTTGAAAGGTTTGAACATGTCAAGCGTAACTTACCTTCTTCTCCGCTAGTATTTACTTGGACAAAAACCTTCAAAGGCTTTCTGTCAATATTTCCTACCACACGGTCAAGACGACTCGCTATCTGCCAACCGATAAGCGCACAAAATCAAGTAAAGTAATCAGTATACCATAGGTAACAGAAAAAGATACTAAACTTATGCATATACTAAAGAAAAATTTATGGTCTGACAATGTTGTAGGTAAACTACCATCTCTACGACATGCCAAATAACAATTTGTTATAGTGAACAGGACAAGACTCCAGAGCAAGTTTTAGAACCAACAATGACGAACTCATTCAATTATGAAAGCTTTGAAGTTTTTTTGAATATATTACCACGGACATAAAGTGAATTTTGTAACTAAATGAAGTGCTCAGTCGCAAACTTAATCCCACGACATGTCCCATAGTTAAGAGTATTAGGAACATCATATGACCAAATAACAAACAATTTACTCTCCAAGGGAAATCCCAAAATATATCGATGAAACGTATCATAATGTTATAATGAAAACATGCATACCTTCTCATCATCTAGAGTCTCCACATATTCAAGGTTGGGCACACCAGCTATAAGATATCAAATGAAGAATCTCAACATGTTATAAAGTAACAAAGTACAAACCATAAAATGTTTCAATAGTTTACTAGTTTTTTTTGCTCATGTTCTTCCCCCAACTACATCATCTCCCGCCACCACCGGAAAAAAAAAAAAAAAAAAGCTTTCTTTTATCACTAGAGAATCCACAGGAATGCCAAATGAACTGACCCAAATAACCTGATTTCAAACAAAATGAAAAAAGAAAGAAAATAAAACATGCTATGAAAATTCTGTTTCACTCGATTTGATGCATTCAACTATTCATACCCAGAAGAGGCTTTACTTTATTGCTCTGCAAATTTCCGATGAAATGCCATTTGATATCATCTGGAAGCTGTAATTGCGAGACACTATTCAATCAGTACCTTCCGTCCTAATTGATTAAATTATGAAATATGATGACCCAATGAGTAGAACTTCAACTCAAAAGGCTATGACTCTATTAGATTCCACCCATGAAAAGAGAACGGAACACTGGAATCAACTCAAACTAGCTCCGTATGGAAAAGGGGAGGAAGAAAACCTGAGGAGCTTTCTCAACGAGTTCCTGAACGTAGTTTTCGCCGAAGCATCGGTGTCCAGCATCGTAGACCTCACGAATAACGGAAACTGGCTTAGTCTTGCTAACGGCGACGACTCGGACCTGTTGGGCAGCACGGCCTGATCGCTCGTTAGCTTGTTGCACTCGCTGAAGTACGGACCTCAGCGAGGCCGCAGCGGTGCCGTCCATGGCCATGGCTGATGTGGCCATATTATGTCAGCAACTAAAAGCATACCACTGTTGTTCCAGCCAAAAGACGACGCTTATATAAAACGACATTACAATGATAGTAGATTTCGTAAAACAAACGACAAGTTTTTATTTCTTACACACGTTTCACTGATAGAAACGGCATCGTTTGCTCGGATCTCTTCGTAGGCAATAAAAAATTAAAGATATTAGTTTAATATCTATAATTGTTCGCTTTTCCAATTAATTATTAATTATAGATTATAGAAATCAAAGCTGAGTCATTGGTTGTATTATATTATCATTTTTAAAATTAATTTAGATTATTTATTCTTTTATAAATTCTACTTATTTTTCCTCTTTGATTATTATTATTATTATTATTCTTTTACTAATTTAGGTCTACTTGCTTTTTATAAAACTATATTAGCTAAAAAAAATTCTTATTTGATTATTTAAAAATTTTCTTTTCTTTTAATTAATAATAACTCAACCAATTGATCTATTTTATAAATTGATGAGTGTGCTTTTCATATTTTACAATGAAACAGAAAATACATAAACATTACTTGATCTGCAGTATTTTATTTTATTTTTTAAGTAAAACCGGCCTAATTCTAGGAGGAGGACAGATACTATGTAAAAATCCATTTTTCTTTTTTGATACTTGGTTGTATGGTTTTGACTTGATAATTTAACTTGATTTTCCTAGTTTAATATATTCTTTTTTCTTTCCTGGGTTCCCTAAACACTGACTTAATTTGAAAATATGAATGTGTGCCAGCCAACTTGGAAGTCCAATCCTTTGCCATTGTGCCATAAAAGAAATAAGGTGCAAATTAAATGTGCATATATATAATGCTTCTGTAACGGTTTTCTCATTTTCTAGCTTAATAAGAATTAAACAAATTAATTAAGACTTTGCATGGCTAGATGCTGCTAATTCTTTGTTTCCTGATATTTGAGAGAAAGATCTAGCATGCAGCGCAATTGTGTCCAATTTCACCAAATTAATTTGAAATTTATCAACATTCTGGTAAACCAGCCTAACTTGATCGTTTCCACACGTAGATCTGGCCCTAGATTTGGACCACCCCACCATACATAACATAGAATTTTTAGAATTAATGCAAAGTTCTACGTTAATTCTGCGTCTATAAATACTAGTTCCATCCTCTATTCTTCTCCACCAATAGCCATACACATTCATAGTTTCAGTTCACTTGGTTTCTCTTGTACACAGAAACCCTAAACATGAAGACATTCTTCCTTTTCGCCATACTAATGGCTTTGGTCATTACCCTTTCAGCAACCTCTTCTGAAGAATCAACCAGCTCTCTGCGCGGGACAAGCCGCTTCCTTGCCCAGGAAAAAGCTCGCAGCGCTTTGTCATGCAAGAAATACCCAAAGGTTTGCCAGGTGAATGGCAGTGCAGGCCCAGATTGCTGCATCAACAAATGTGTGGATCTGTCCAAAGACAGATTCAACTGTGGCAAGTGTGGAAAGAAATGCGGCTACTCAAAGATATGCTGTGATGGTAAGTGTGTGAATCCTATGACCAACAACAAGCATTGTGGAAAATGTGGTAACAATTGCAACAAGGGAAGTTCCTGTCTCTATGGGATGTGCAGCTATGCATAGAATAATATAATATATATGAACGTAACAAGCATTTTCAAGTCTCTCAGCTATATATATATATATATATGCCAGGAATAATAAAGCAGCCACGATCCACCATTGATCGTGAGTTCTGCTACAGTTTGTGTGATCGAAATTTATTCTTTAAATTGCATTTGTTGGTGACTTGACCAGGTCTGATCAATTAATGTTAATATTGATATTGTTTGTCCTTCATTAATTCCTCGCATTGTATTATGTTAATTTCGTTGTTTATGAAATAAATAAAACTTTACATTGTTTGATGGTTCCTTTTTTGCATGAACTTGACTTTAATTATTTGCTTTGACGCAAGTTGTGTACAACTGGACAAAAAGGCCAAAACGATATTGTATGTATATATTAAGATTATATGCGTTGACCATTGTGAGTCAGATCTTTGTTCTTGTTCACCAAATGATCAACGAACAACAACCAAACTGTAAGTTGTATAAGAAAGCGCAGCATGTGCTTTTGTAACCGATTTTCTGGTTAACTGACATGAAAAAGAACACTACGCACGCGGTGCTAGTAAAAATATCTTACATATATAGTTGAAACTTGCGAAACACATTTCCCATGAATCACGACACGGTCAGTCAAAAACTATCAAGTATTTGATGAAAGAATTCAACCAATTTTCCTCCTGAAATTAATAGCTTAATTTTGTTACTCATTCACATTATGCCGCGTTGAGTTAGGCCATTCCACTAGCTCAAGCTAGCAATAACCTTAACTATTCAACGTAAACCTCTATTCTCTTCTCTCTCTCTGTATATAAATATCCCTGCCGTCACCACACCTCAAAACCATTGATATTTTCTCAATATGTTCCTCCTTCGAGTTTAGTGTGCACTGTGCACTACGAGAAATATATTTTCTTTTGGTACAAATCTCATTTTAAATTCTTAATTATGACATCCCTTAAGATACTCTTCCTGGCCATGACCATGGCTTTGGCCTGTGCTCTTTCTGCAACACCATCCGAGAGATATTTCTTCACCATTGATGGGGGTGACACTTCCACTGAAAGTGAAGAGAAACCCTCTCTTCGAATGGCAAATCGCTTACTTGGCAGCCGTAGAGTCATGACTTGTGACAAATATCCAAGAGTTTGCGGAGTGGTGGGTAGCAGAGGCCCAGATTGTTGCCACAAGAAATGCGTCCGTGTGTCAAGAGACAGGAACAATTGTGGCAAGTGTGGGAATAAGTGTAAGTACTCACAGATATGTTGCAAAGGAAATTGTGTGAACCCTATGGCTGACAAGAACCACTGTGGAAGATGTGGCAATAAGTGTCAGATCAAAGGAGATTATTGTCAGCATGGCATGTGCAGCTATGCCTATGCATAAATAACAGAGGGAATCAACTCCGCACAGCTTCAAAACTATTAATGTTACACTGCTTTTCTTAATTAGTATATTGGTTAGGTTCGTTTGAACTTGTCTACACATATGTGACTAATAAAAGCACATATGCTCATAACTTGACGAGTTTCGCCTATCTTGGATTTGTAAATTTCATTATTTTATTGGTTAACTCTTCTGGATATATAAAAGGTGTAGTTGTATTTTCAAAGAAAAATCCAGAAGGCAAGGGAATAATTATGATTGTAAACCTAATGAGACGTCGACTCAGTGCCCAAATAAGATATTTGGTTTTGGGCTTGGCTTGAACCCTGTTGTTTATTGTTCTAAGAACGTCCCGAGTCGTAGAAACTATAGTTTCTACAACAAAATATATCCATCGCCCATGGATCTCTGTTCCCAATTGATAAATGGGCTTTGGAGTCTCTGATTCATTAACAATGGATTAAGATATTATAGTTTCATAATAATCAAGTCAACAAATCAAAGCTCGTGCATCCACGTCTTTATAAAGCCCGAAAATTTTACGTAACGAAATATTTTTCACGTCATGATATCCCCAAATCGTGTGCACCACGTTCTTCTCCTTACCTGTATTTATGCATATATAATCAACATCTTTCATTTTTATGTCTCAACCCAACGGTTAATTGAACAAGCATATGGCTAACTTAGCACCTCTGTTCTTGCTTTCTTGCTTTCTGTCATTCTTCACTTCATCCTTGCATGCCCTTTCAACAGAAAAATCTAACAATCCCAAACCTATTCCAAACTATATCCCCAACACCCCAAAAAGTTTGATTCAAAACCAAATAGATTCATGCTGGCGGGCCAAATCAGATTGGGCATCAAATCGCCAAGCCTTGGCTGATTGTGCTGTTGGCTATGGCAAAGATGCCACTGGTGGCAAGAGTGGTGCAATCTATAAGGTCACTGACCCCTCCGATGACCCTATCAACCCCAAGCCAGGCACACTTCGTTATGGTGTAATCCAAAGCCAACCCCTTTGGATCATTTTTGAGAGAGACATGGTTATCACTCTGGAGAATGAGCTTATGATGAATAGCTACAAGACCATTGATGGGAGAGGAGCTAAAGTGGAGATTGCAAATGGGCCTTGCATTACAATCCAAGATGTTAACCATGTTATCATACATGGCATTAGCATCCATGACTGCAAACCAGGCAAGGCTGGCATGGTTAGGAGTTCCCCTGACCATGTTGGATATCGTCAAGGGTCTGATGGAGATGCCATCGATATATTTGCTTCGTCAAATATTTGGATCGACCATTGCTCTCTGGCTCGCTGCACTGATGGTCTTATTGATGTCATCCATGCCTCCACTGCCGTCACAATCTCTAACAATTATTTCACTCAGCATGACAAAGTAATTAAGCTCAACGTTTCATTTCTCTTTTTACTAATAAATCAATAAAGTCAAATCAAACTTCCCAATCCAAAAGCCCAACATGAAGAGAATCATTGGTTAGTGGCCAGGTCAGGTTTCTAATTGAGCTAATGTCATTGCAGGTGATGCTGCTAGGACACAGTGATGACTACGCTGCAGACAGGATAATGAAAGTAACAGTAGCCTTCAACCGTTTTGGCAGTGGCCTAATTGAAAGGATGCCAAGGTAACATGCAGTGATGTTTTAGATCTATTTTTTTTTTTTTTTCTTAAGAAAAATTCAGTGATGGATTTTTCATCTATATTAACTCGTTGCTGAACCTGCAGGGTAAGATTTGGCTACGCTCATGTGGTGAATAACCGGTACGAAGAGTGGCTGATGTATGCCATTGGTGGCAGTGCTGATCCAACAATTTTCAGTGAAGGGAACTACTTCATAGCTTCAAATGACAATACTGCAAAGCAGGTAAGAAAGGAATTTAAAGCAGAGAAACATATAGTTTTTGCATTTCAAAGGTCTGAGTTCATAGTGAGCTGAGCTTGTGACTTGCGTGACAGGTTACCAAGAGGGAAGTAGATGGAAATTGGAGCAATTGGAAATGGAGGACTTATAGAGATGAATTCTTAAATGGTGCTTATTTTGTTCCATCTGGGTATGGAACTTGTGCCCCTTATTATACACCTGCACAATCTTTCGTAGCTTCTCCTGCGTCCTTGGTGCCTGCATTAACTCAAGATGCAGGCCCTTTGAGTTGCGTTATTGACAAAGAATGCTAATTTGACTCACCATTTCTGTGTCTTCAATTTATTCCTGAAGCCATTAATTAAATTAGCTTCTCGGATGGCATGTACTCGAGTTCTTGCGAGTAAAATTTGTATCCATCAACATTTTCTTTTCAGCTTTTCAGAAGTTTAAATCGTTAATAGTTGCAGACATATCCCTAAAGACATTAATGACATTTTTACAGAGTTGCTTGAAAGATGATAGTTCAAAATTTGAGTTGATTGAGTTCTAGACTTCTTGATGATTGCTTAAATCACAGAATTTGAACTTAGTGAATTTGCTGCATGTCTGATTAATTGCATGAGGCATCACCACTCAAACTAAAACATTAAACATACATATGATTTCTTTTGGATTTATTTAACAGTAGCCTTCTATCAAGCATCACAAATGATGAACAACCAAAGGTAGCATATCAAGAAAATTGAATGTTGAAAACTTCTATATAATATTAGACGCGAGTATTGAATATAATGTAAAAATTATTCTTGACCTAACCTAACATCATGATATCAAATTCTTCTTTTATCACTTTCTTATTTAAAAACATAAACGGGCTTTGTGTTTTATATAATATAATAGAAATCACTCTTAGGTTATTTCAATATATATTTAATCTCGCAAGAGCATAACAATTAGAACAACAAAAAATAATTATTTTTCTGATATGATATGAGCAAGCAATTATTAATTTAGTATTACTTCTAATTCAACAATTTGAAAAGACTAGCAACAAAATTTAAATTATATATATGACTAATCTATGAATTTTGATATAAAATATTTTGACTCTAAAGTTACACATATTACTCGTGGTCATCTCTTAACATATTTTCTTTCTTTCTATCTTTGGAGAAAAGAAAACCCACACTCATACACTTAGATAAAGGAAAGCAGTCCAAATATTAGTTTTCCTACCAAAATTTATGCTATCACATCCTTTGAATCATATTAGATTTTATAGCTATGTAAGGTTTTTAAGATCAGAATTAGCAAGTCAACCAGGAACTTAACCAAGCTCGTGCTACCACGTTTTAGCAAACCCAAAAATTCAACAAATAACAAAAACAAACTAAAGACAAGCCCCTAAATTGCATGCACAACCTTCTCCTCACCTATAAAATAAAGCTCACTCATACTATTGCCTCAACAACACAAGCATGGCCAGTTTAACCTCTCTTCTACTGCTTTCATGCTTCCTACTATACCATGTTTCAAACTGCAACGCCTCTTCAAGCTATATCCTCAACATTCCCATGAGTTTAAAGCATAACAAAATAGACTCTTGCTGGCGCATCAAATCAAATTGGGCATCAAATCGCCAAGCTTTGGCTGATTGTGCTGTTGGCTATGGCAGAGATGCCACTGGTGGCAAGTATGGTGTAATATATAAGGTCACTGACCCTTCCGATGACCCTATCGACCCCAAACCAGGCACACTTCGTTATGGTGTAATCCAAAAGCAACCCCTTTGGATCATTTTTGACAGAGACATGGTTATCACCCTCAAGAATGAGCTTGTCATGAATAGCTACAAGACCATTGATGGGAGAGGAGCTAAAGCGGAGATTGCAAATGGGCCTTGCATCACAATCCAAAATGTTTGGCATGTTATCATACATGGCATTAGCATCCATGACTGCAAACCAGCCAAGGCTGGCATGGTGAGGAGTTCTCTTGACCATGTTGGCCATCGTAGTGGCGCTGATGGAGATGCCATTAGCATATTTCACTCCTCAAATATTTGGATTGATCATTGCTTCTTGGCTCGTTCTGCCGATGGCCTAATTGACATTATCCATTCCTCAAATGCTATCACCATTTCTAACAATTACTTCACCCAGCATGACAAAGTAAACCCAACACCCATTTTCCTTCTTTTCATTCACATATATACACAGCTAGAGTTATCTTATTTAATTCATTTTGAGTCCTCCAGGTGATGTTACTAGGACATGACGATCGATATGCTGCAGATAAAATAATGAGAGTGACTATAGCCTTCAACCGTTTTGGCCGTGGCTTAATTGAAAGGATGCCAAGGTAAGTTTGAGTTTTTGGAGATTGAATTTTTCTATATAGTTAGTGGTGAAAATCTTTACAAATTAATTAAGTTGATGAACATGCAGGGTAAGATTTGGTTATGCCCATGTGGTCAACAACAGGTATGACGAGTGGGGAATGTATGCCATTGGTGGCAGTGCTAACCCAACAATTTTAAGTGAAGGGAACTACTTTGTAGCTCCAAAAGATCCTTATAGCAAGCAGGTATAGAAAGAACAGAAACATAGTGGCATGAAAGGCAACTTATTCATAGTAGTCTTTGAGGATTTCAATTAACAGTGAATGTGATCTTGTTTGACAGGTTACCAAGAGGGAAGGGAACATGAATGGTTGGAAGAATTGGAAATGGAGGTCTTACAAGGATGCATTCCTGAATGGCGCTTATTTTGTTCCATCTGGTTATGGAAGCTGTGATCCTCATTATACAGCTGCTCAATCTTTTATCGCTGCTCCAGCAGCCCTTGTGCCTGCATGGACTCTCAATGCAGGTCCTCTGAGCTGTGTTGTTGGTAAAGAATGTTAGTTTGGCAAAGCATGCATTTCCATCTCTTTCTTGGTCTTTTTTTCACCCTTGGGGCCCCATAATTGGCTTCTGAGCTGCGTTTACTTGAGTTGTTATGAGTAGAAATGTACCCCACATCCATTTCTTCTGTTTTCTTTATAGAAAAATAATCTGTCACACTAGAAGATTCATCCCTTAACTAAATTACAGGGATTGTCGTTTTGAGTTTTCTTCTTCTGTTTTTGGCCATCAGAGATTGTTGTTAAAGAATGAGGGAAAGAGAATATGAGAAGTGGACTTTTTTCTCCAATGATTTAAGAAGATAAAACCCAAGATTAAATAAATCAAATTGCTAACCAGAAAGTGGACAAAATGGGAGAAACAAATCTACTCTATAAAGCAATATCAAGGCCTCAGTAAATGTTGTATAAGAAAGTGTAAATAAATAAGCATGATAACGAGAAACAAATAGGAAGAGGTATTGTGTATGGTTCGCTCTAGTTGGTCATATTCAGAAAAACCTATTCTCATTGCTTTGAACTCCATGTGTTACTGGTGCTTTAGCCCTCACTTTCCTGAAGTACCAGATACCAGCTCCAATTCCAAATGCCCCTGCAGCTGAAGCAGCAGTAGCTGACCCTGCACCCACATAAAACAAACCACAAACATGAGAAAATTTTCCCATTTTCCAAAATTTGAATCCCCGTGTTAAAAACTTAGTACATTCCCTCACCTGCAATGACATGAACCCTCTTATTATGCTGTGCAATATCATGATCTGCCAACAAAGCATTACTGAGTTAACAAATTTAAACCTTAAGTTCATTAAATTTCCAAAATGCAAACTTTCTTACATACCTTTACAATGGGTAGTGGAGTTTCCTTCCTTACATAGGCACATGAAACTCTGATTCACTGTATCATATCCGCATGTTCCTGCCCCCTTCAGTGGATCTTGACATTGAAGGCAGCGCGAAGTTATGGGAATATCAAAATCAATTCTGATCCCATATTCAGGCACTTGATCATAAGGCTGGGGTTCACCAACATTTCTCCAATATACACTTGCATAACTAGTACAATACTTGAGCATTAACCTTAAAGATTCAGTGGCTTTTGGATAATAAGAGCAGCAAGAACTATCACTCAAAGCCAAGGAACACCCTGGTAAGTGCGTGCAGAGATAGCTAGCACTGTCACAGGAAGAATCACATTTTTCAGCTAACTGCTCACAAAATAAGGGCCTTGGCTGAATGATCACATTGTCTTCACTGCAATTGAAGAATAGGTACTCATTTTGAGGGGAAAGCTTGAAATGGGTGCTTGTGTCAAGACTAAATGGCCTTGTGGGGCGAAAATTCTCTCCAACTTCGCAGCTCCACATGAATGGATCAGTGATTAAAATGTGGGGATCTTCATAGCTCAAGTTACGAACTGGGTATCTCCCCGAAGGGTTTCTGAGCTCAAGTTTTCCTGAATCAGAGCAAGCAAGACTGTGTCTATAATATGGGCTTCCACAGCCATGATCAATGCCAAATGGGTATCTAATGGGGATGCCACCACAAGAGGTTCTGCAGAGGCTGGATTGAACTGTTGAGAGAGCGAGAAATGAGAGCGTGAATTGGAGAATTAGTAGTAGCATTTTACAAATGGGTTTGTGGCAGAGAAGCAAACCCATCAGAGAGAAATAGATGGCTTTTGAATCATAAGCAGTTAAGAGTTAAGTGGGCAAAGTGGAGTCTCAAAGAAAGAATATATCTCGAGTGTCACTTTCTTTTAATAGTATCTGACTATCTGCTTTTGCTTTTATTCTCTTTCGGAGCTTTACGTGTTGCTTTTGCTTTCTGTGTTCTGAAGCTGGAGACACCACCACAAGTGAAACAGAGGATTACTAAAACAAGTAATGGTTCAAGTGTCCCTTTCTCGTTTTAAAATATTCCATGATTTGCTGAAGGAGAAAGCAAGAAGGTGCCGTCCGAAAAATATTCTATTCTGCATTTAGATTAGATTGGGCCATCTAAGAGACAGAATAAGGCCTGGGCTTTTGATGATCCTCATTCTTCAACCATCACAAGTTCATCACAGCCCAAACGGACTTTTTTTCTCACTGTCAGTCAGGCCCAAGAAAACACATTTTCCTCAAAAGAATTTCATGTTCAAATTCTTATTTTGACTTGTACTTGTAGGTGAATGGCTTCCTTTTTTTTTTAACTATAAAAGCTAAGATGCTTACCCTCGGTCGTACTTTTACTGTTCATAATATTTATGGTGAATTTGCTACGTGGAATAAAAATATAAAATTAGAATTGGAAGGAGAATAATAATAAGAATTAGAATGAAATGTATAAAAGCTATCATATTCCACAGTTTGGTAGTTGATGGGATAAAATGACTTGGAAAATTATTCTACTGTTCAATACACAAAATTAATGCAGAATTGAATATTTGGTTTAAAAGATTTTAATACTTCTTATTCTTATTAAAAATAAAACAAGTATAATTAAAAGAGGATAGGTGGTGAAAAATAAAAATATTGATTATAAAATGAAATGACTTGAAAATATATTTATTTTTACTCTTATAAAATTGCATGACTAATCCATTTTTTTTTTATCAAACATAATGCTTATTATATATGAAATTGAGCATGAGAATAGAATCGTCATTATTTCTTATAAAAAAAAAAAAGAAGAAGAAGAAGAGAGAGAGATATCACAGTTCCTCCTACCAGCATGAAACCATAACAGTCATGTGACTTAATAAATATAATAAAAAAATATGAAGGGTAACTTTTATCTTCTGCTTTAGATGAGAGAATTGCTTACTCCACCTACATAGACGTGAGAATCTGCATTTATACTGGGTGCATGGAATCAAGCGAATTCTATATTTAATTTTTTACTGCAATGCAATACAACCACCTGTAAAAAAGAACAAGAAAGAGACAAATTTTATGGCATGGGGGGGTTGAAAGCGATCGAGTCCAAGTCTGCTAACAATAGCTTTTCTAAAATCCAAAGACTTATGGGGCTGCCATCCTTGACTTTGCCTGGACATATACCCTTGGTGGTAGAAAAATCTGCTGAAACATTTGGAATTAGACTCCAAAAGCAAAAAAGATTTATTTACTTATAAATGAACAATGTAGACAAAGCTATAAACACACTTTGGAAAGTAGCTAACATAGTATAATAATATGCAAAAAGTTACAGAGACAGATCAGAATAAAATATAAGCAAAATCCATAGAGATTCGTATGAATGGTGGCCCCTATTCTTTTCTTGTCTCGGAGTTTCTTATTATTCCTTCAGCTGTTTCAGGGAAATTTCCCATCTCCTGTCGTGTCGATAAGTCCATATTCATTTTGCCGTGTAAACTGCAATCCCATCTTCTTCCAATTTCAGGGTCCAGATACATAGTATTAGCGATAGAGTTACTGCACCAAACCATGCATCCACACTTAACTTTTTTCTCCCTTTTATCTCGTGTGTGTGACTATTCTTTTCAGAATATTATATTTATATACATAGCCTTTGAGGTTGACGAAATTAAATGACCGACAAGAATTTATGATGGCGCTTGCTTTATGATGGACATGTTTGCCATGAGCGACGGCCAAAGCTTGGGACAGTTCTCTAGCTATATTTGTAAATAATTAAAATCAAAATTCGAAACTGGCATTTTTAATTTCTAGATTAAAGCTTAACCCAAATCTCAAAACTGGTTACTCATCATGCATGTGGTTCTTTTTCTATTTTTTTCGATGGAAGACGTAATTAAGTAGAAATTGAATTTGATGGAAGCTTATCTGGTACGGCATGTTCAACTATGTAGTTTCAATTAAACTAGTATCCTACCAAAAAAAAGAAAACATTAAATTAGTAACGCTCACCAATTATAACTAACATATATAAAGAAACAAATTAATAAATTTAATTAACTGTTAAATAATTGAGCGGTTTAGGATCAGCTTGTCATCAATTTTCTACTTCCCATTTGTAACTTTGTTGTGATTTATAATCAAACAATGGACGTCATTTTTCTCGAATATATATTAATTTTTTTTTATTCTTCATCACTTGATAATGTTATCAAAGAAAATGGATGACTATCCAGAGGTTGTCTTCTTCGCTGTAGACATTGAATGATGGGAAATTGCTTGAACCATGCATCACTCCAAAGAAAACGAAGCACTCGGACTTTTGTTGTAGTATGCCTAAAATAAAAAGGCCAGTTTCTTCAATCACTTATCTGCGGGTCTTAACAAGGTTTGAAATGGGGAGAAAGGCATTTGAACAGCGCAATAACCAAACAAAGAAAAATACAAGAAAAGGCAAAGCAAAGCCAGAATTAGTCGTTGAAATGAAAGAATCCCATACGACTGCTAGAGTTGTCCTCCGTATTATACATCATCCGAGAATTATATTATACTATCTACCAAACGGACAACTTAAATTATAATTACGAATCAAGCACTATAAATGATTGAATTAATAATGGGGTTACAATTTAGAGTTAATTAATTATTTACAACAGCGTTGAATGTGAAAAGTATCTTAATGTTTCTTGGAGGCGTACGTAACAGAGACCTTTATTATGTTATATAAACTTGTTTTTTCTTTCTTTCTGATTACAGTTTCAACTCTAATGACTGTCCTCGGGCTTATTTTCTACGATACCTTGCTGTCGAAACCTAATCTCACACCAAATTTCTGCGTCATGCCAGTCAGCCACGTGGGGATGGATCCCTTGGTCATCGTCATAAATCTGGGTCCACTCTACTCCATCCAACTTGTTCTTAATTCCCTCTTCATTTCTTTTTCTTCCCCAAATATGAATCAATTCATCTTCGATCAATAATTCAGCTAAACTTTAAAATAACTGAAAATTAACTAAAACACGTGTCCTCTTTTTAGACCATATCCTTAAAAAATTTAATAAATAAATATAACTTATGTTATTATAGAGAAAAATTACAAGTCCCTCCTCTAAAAAATGAGTGTTGATTTTCGCCTGACGAGAGAGTTGAGCTAGAATTATATAATACGCTTCTTTTAAAAAAATGATCGCTGTCCTTGATTTTTGAATTTTATTTTATTTTTAAAAAAAAACACATCGCCTGCATTCGCTGACCACCGTATTTGACCAAATAGGCTATTATTTTCTTTTTTTATTTGTTGAGGAAAATAAAAAGTAAAAGTCTCCAAGTCCTGAAAAATTTAATAATTAGAGTGAGATATTTGTTAATTAACCGGATGAGATGGTTCATTAAGGTCCCTTTTTCTCTTTTTCTGGTCCATGACCTAAGCTCCCCGGCTGCTTCTTAATTTAGGTAGAGCAGAACTAAAATTTCTGAATTTCAGAGATAAAATCTAAGAAACCTGCTATTTAAACCACGTTCTAAACCTGGTTTTAAGCATTACGTTTCTGAATAAACCGCAACAGCGTGGCACGCTTTTGGAAAAAAAA
Source organism: Bauhinia variegata (assembly GCA_022379115.2). Taxonomy (NCBI): domain Eukaryota; kingdom Viridiplantae; phylum Streptophyta; class Magnoliopsida; order Fabales; family Fabaceae; genus Bauhinia; species Bauhinia variegata. The sequence continues at coordinate 2,401,750 of CM039438.1, read as the reverse complement.
AATTCCCTCCTTTGGCATTTGGTTTCTTTGTGCGCTGCAAGCACAGCAGGTGAGCAAGTCAATTGTTGGAACTTCATTTTCATGGCATATAAATTCTTCGCCGGACAATGTCATGCATGGAGAACTATATATCCACTGTTTGAATTTTTTGTCATCTAATTAATTGAAGATCCACTTGGCAAGAAAATTAAACAACTGGATTAATCAAACAATGGTGGACCCTACGATCAGTACTAATCTTCCATGTCATATCTTGGTGCACGTACTAACCAGTCAATATCAAGCCGAAGTTGGCCTTTTCCTCCATTCATATATTTGAATTGTACATTTGATGGCGATCCAAGTTATTGTTTCAAAGAGAAAAGCTCTTTCCATGGTCAAGGAAGCTGTACATTGTGTTGCGGGCTTGTTTTTCTTTGTTTGGTGAAGACCCAGCAATTATCTTTCATCTCATATTTTCAAAAGAAGCAATAAAGGGCGCTAAAGCTAATGTAGAGTCGAACGTCCCACGACATTGAAATTATTAGAAACAAGAAAAACTAGTATGTACGGTAGCTAGCTTAGTAAGTTGTAATTCGTATATTTCTTTCCTCTTAATTATCACCGTCCTAGAATTGTCTACATGGAAATTAATTTACGGCGACAACATGTTCTGAAAATAGTTAATGAGCTTCCGATAATAAATAAAATAAAATAGTCGATGGGCTTAAAGTTAAAAGTCTCAGATTTTCATATAAGTCAAGTCGCACGCCGTACGCGAGATTATGATTAGTGAATGTTGTATGTCTATTATTCAATTTTTTTATTAGTGATAAACCCAAAGCGATGGCGTGCAACGCATGATCTGATTTACACCGTTAGAAAAAATCACAGTAACGAGCTGGATAAATATTTTTACCTTCTGTAAGATCACGTGTATGCTCTAGACTCTGCTAGATTTGGAATGTTATTTAGATCACCAAATTCAATTATTAATTTTTTTAATATAAAAAACTACGGCAAAAGTAGGTTACAATTAAAGAAAAAAAGGAAAGAAACTGGAACGTAGTATGGGAGCGTAAGTAAGATGATTAAAGAGTTTGAAGAAAGTGTAAAGGAGTAGCGGGTCCCGCGTAATAAGGGGTCAACAAGGTTCCCGGGTAGATCTGAAAAGTGGTTTGATACATTTATATGAGGGCGAGGGGTAGGTGGGGGCCAAGTGCGACTCGCTCACTTGGTGGCCTGGCCGGGTCTTCACTTGGTCGCAGAAGAGAGAGAGAGCCGGGCCGTCAAAATCGTTGACTTGGGGATGGCTAGGCCCAGTGAGTTTCTCTTCCCTTCGTTCATTTTTGTCACGTGGACCGCGCCGCACCAGTCGGGGCGGTGGATTCGTTTCTACTTCACCACTTTTATGAACCAGTCAAACTCTTTCTTGACCAAAAGCAGACGAAACGAAACCCCACACGCATATCTCTCTTTCCTGTGAAAATCTCAACTCATTCCGTCGTCGGGTCGGGTTTCCAACAATTGTTGATTTCATTTCACCTTCCCCGACCAAATACTATTCAATTTTCTTTATGTTTTTCCAAAGCCTCGACTTGGATAAATAATCTTTCGGGATCGGAGTCGTGTTTTTTATAATCAAATTTTTGGCTTTATCGCCTTACTATTCTAATTTTTATTTTTATCTTATTTAAAAAGTTATTAGACTAACTTTGCTTTCATTTTTTTTAAAAAAAATTTTGATTAAGAGGATGATGGGCTCGTGCATAGTATACCTTGACATATACAATATATTTTCTATATAAATTGTTGGCCAAATTTATTTTTACATTACAAGTATTAAAATATATAGTTACGATCTCTACAGAAAATAATGGATATTATTAAAATTTAGATGGCATTGATTGGCAAATTAATAAGATCTACAATTAAAAATGCATAAAGGTTTAGCATTTAGTACTTGAAAAAGTCTTCTTCGATCAACATATATGATGAGTATACGAGATACAGTTAACCAACACTTAATATTATATTATTGATTATCGATGATTTTGAAATAATTAAATATTTTAAAACTCTTAATTTTATTATGAAAAGTATTTTATAATCTATTAATCTAAAACTGGATTGGCCGATGATAAATCTTTTAATATCATAAAAAAAATATTTTGCTATACAGTTACATTATTAAATCTTTTACGAATGCCGTAAGCCCCTCTCGGGAGTTCGGGGCTGGCACGGATGAAGAAGCAGTGGGCGTTAGGACAACGGGAGAGGCTGACGCACCATCTGACGCAAGAATTGATCGAAAAATCAAATCTGATGGAATTATGAGAAAAATAAAAATAAAAATTCCATTTGTTATTCCCTTTATAAACCCCACCGCACTGCACCGGTAAAAGACTTCAAACACTTCACCTTCTTCCTGGTTTCCACCCTCTAAAACATATTCTTGTTCTTTCCCTAAGACCTTGTTCTCCTTCCTCCTTTATGGACAAGGGATGGGGCCTCACACTGGATAGTTCTTCTTGTAATTATTCTCTCGGTTTCTTTCCATCCAAACAGCCCGCTAACACCGCCAATACCCTCTCCGTCTCCAAGCTTAACCAAGAAACCATGTTTCCTCCGGGTTTAGGCTTCCCGGTCAACTTGACCCGCCGCGATGACCGCTTACCGTCCGATGATGATCGTGTGGTCGACTTTTTCGCTGATAGAAACAAGTCTTCGTCAACTCCATCTGATCACGACGATCATCGTCGCCATGTTAAAACCGCTACTGCTGGTATCTCCGTCAAGAAGGAAAATTCTCACCTCGAACCTCCTCACAAGTCTGATTTGGATGTAAATGTAAGCTCCCTCCCTCTTATTTAATTTCCTCAATTTCTGTTCTATAAAAATTATATCTATCCAGATTCTTTTCTTAATATTTTGTTTTTACTATAGACTGGGTTACAGCTCCTTACGGCTAACACTAAGAGCGAGCAATCGACGGTGGATGATGGAGTTTCGTCAGATGCCGAAGATAAGCGAGCCAAGAATGCCGAGGTAAATATTCTCATTCTATATATTTATAAATAATATTTATTATTTAATTTACGGGAATTATAACTAGAATTATTATTGTTGAAATTTTCAAGTATTACCCAGTCCAGTAAATTCTGAATTTTTAAAAAATGTTTAAACAGATGGCGGAATTGCAGGACGAACTTCAGCGGATGAACGCAGAAAACCAGAGACTGAAGGAGATGCTGAGCCATGTGAGCAGTAACTACACCGCCTTGCAAATACATCTGACCACATTAATGCAACAGCAACAGAGCCACCGCGCCGAGAACAAGGAACATGAGGTAATTGTTGCTAATTTTTTGCATTTCCAATTACTTTTTTTTTTTTTTTAAAAAAAAGAGTTCGTAACAAGGTAATTAATTGGCTAATAAATGTAAATGATGTGTGTGTGTTTTTTTTTTTTTTTTTAATTTAGGTTGTTGATGGAAAAAGTGAGGAGAAAAGTCAAAATGATGGAGTGGTGCCAAGGCAGTTTCTGGATTTAAGATCTAGTGGTACAGGTGAAATAGATGATCAAGTATCCAATTCTTTATCAGATGAAAGAACTCTATCTAGTACACCTGATCAGAACAACCACAACAATGGCAAAAAGGAAATTACGAGGGAAGAGAGTCCAGACTCTGAAACACGAGCTTGGGGTCCTAGTAATAAGGTTCAGAAATTGAACACTTCAACCAACACGGATCAGTCCAGCCCCGAAGCCACCATGAGGAAAGCCCGTGTCTCCGTTCGCGCTCGATCAGAGGCTCCCATGGTACGTAAATGTCTGTGTATATATATATATATATATATATATATATTGGCAAAGAAATTCTAAGTGGTGATCAATTTATTTACAGATCAGTGATGGGTGCCAATGGCGAAAATATGGACAAAAAATGGCAAAGGGAAACCCGTGTCCTCGTGCATATTATAGGTGCACCATGGCAGTTGGTTGCCCCGTTCGCAAACAAGTGAGTATAATTCTCATGAATAGTACTGTGTATTGGTTCTTAAAGATTAATTTTTGGCTAATTAAATTGGTAATATAATGTACGAATAGGTTCAACGTTGTGCGGAGGACAGAACGATTTTAATCACTACTTATGAAGGAGCGCATAACCATCCATTGCCACCTGCTGCAATGGCCATGGCAAATACTACAGCAGCTGCTGCTACCATGTTGCTATCTGGGTCTATGTCTAGTGCAGATGGGATAATGAACCCCAATTTGCTAGCAAGAGCTATTCTTCCTTGCTCCACGAGCCTGGCAACACTTTCGGCTTCGGCGCCATTCCCCACCGTCACATTAGACCTCACACACAACCCAAACGCGAACCCATTGCAGTTTCAAAGGCCACAAACATCATTTCAGGTTCCCTTTGGTTCGGGACCAACCCCAGCAGCTGGTCAACTCCCTCAGGTGTTTGCACAAGCACTTTATAATCAGTCCAAATTCTCAGGCCTTCAGTTATCTCAAGATATGGCTTCTTCCCAATCACCCAACCAAGCTCCAAGGTCATCACTGCAGGCAAACCAGAATCAGCCCTCGCTGACCGACACGGTCAGTGCCGCCACCGCAGCCATCACCGCCGACCCTAACTTCACTGCTGTACTTGCCGCCGCCATCTCCTCCATCATCGGCGGTGCTCATCCAAACAACAACAATAATAATAGCAGCAGCAATCCCAACATTACCAACAGCACTACAATCAGCAGCTTTTCAGGGAATTAATTTTTTTTCTGTTTCCGGATATAACTTTTTTTTGTTGTGAAGTATTTTTATTTCTTCATTTTTATTAGGAGGGAGAAAGAATGAAATTAAATGTTCATATTTTTTTTTGGATTTGTCCATGGCCATGTATAAGGCCAATGTACAAGTATAACAGAAAAGTTTCATTCTTTATTTTTACTTCCACTTTTTTTTTTTTGATAATTTGTTTCAACATATTTAAATTACATAAATTACTGTTTTATCTATCTTATCTTCGCGTCAATGCCAATGCCAATGCCGTCATCCTTCTTATCTACGAGTACCGACAGATAAAGAAAACAACGTTAGAGAAAGTCGTCCATTTTCCCCCAAAAAGGACAAAACATCGTGTGTACATTAATCCTTAAATTATTTGCGAAGAATATTCATATTTTCCCATTGGTCAAGATATACGGGCGTTACAGTGTTTGATATTGACACGTAAAATGAAAGATTGGACGTAGTAATCAAAAGTTAGACTTTGATGGGGAAGAGACTTCGCGGCAACTACGTGTGCACTTGGTATGCGTGGAGTGATAACAATAATAAACAGGAAAAGTAGTAATACGTTAATTTAATGAACGGGTTCATTAATTGATGATGGATCAACTTAAATACGATAAAGCGTTCTGTGGTTTAGGTTTTGGGGGAGGGTTAAGGTGGTGGCTTGCGATTGGTCAAAGTAGGATACAATGTTGACTTTCCGTGCAGTTTGATTGTGCCCGCCACTTTAATGCCATGATGTGAGAGTATTTAAAGAGAGGCAAACATGTCACTACGTTGTTTGCGCTTGCACCGTACGTACCTCATCCATTCCATAATCTCTACTTCGCGTTGACTCCTCCATGATCTCCTCCCCACTACTCTTGGTTTTATCATGGAGCAAAAATTTAAAAATAGAAATGAAAAATACACAATTCATCGATTATGCAAAAACGGAAATTATATTTTTTATGTTTTGAAATCTGTTTTATATCTTTGTAAGTTATTGAGCGAACTTGCTTAAATTTTTATTTTATTAGAAAATGAATAATGAAAGGGAAAATATGTATGTGATTTAACTATGAATGAGTTCATGTGCTTGCACGTGACGGGTAAGACTAATTTGAGATAAAGTTATTATTCAAAATTAGCCCAACATGAATGGAAGTTATTGCTTGCGAAGAAAAATGATCTCGATTTTCAGATCTATGAACAAGAAAGATATGGCGCATTTATTGAGTTTTGGATTAATGGCAACCAAGTATTTTATTGACACGCTGTTGTTGATATTTGAATATATTTGTTGATTTTTAGGTCATTTATTTCAACAACATGGTTCATATAATGGGATGATTTCGAAAATCAATATTATAACATGTAGTTGATAAAAATATTTTTTTATATATAATTTTTATATGCATTGACAATATTTAATTTCTTATTGTACCGTAATGTGAACTAGACTAGGGAAAGTTGAGACTGAATGGCCTTGGCCACAGAGAAAGAGGTGTACTACGTAGCTTTCATTCATGTGAACTATGAGAACAGATCACGTTCTTCTCGTGAAACTTTGGTCGATTCTATTCCTTATTCACTCACTGCATACTAATAATGATCATGTGATGATGAGAATAATCATGCATTTCATCTTGCGAGGCTGCTATACATGCTTTGACTTTAATCTACAACTTGAAATGTATGCAACTTTATCTGACTCGGACTTTTCAATGTGAACCAAGAACAAGAAAAACAACACACACTCTCCTTCATATCAATTGTTTCGTTGCATTTCACAGATAAGGAAAGGAGTTTATAAACAAATAATTATTTTTTTCTGATATTCTAGAAAAATAACAAAAAAAAAGAGAGGACTTTTTGTATGATTTTATGATCTAATAATCTCCAAAGTCCTGGTCCATTACGTAATTCTTCAGAATCCCACCCTCTTGGGGTCTTGCATGGGTGGCGTGCTTTACCGTAATTTATTTGGGCTTTCAAGGCCCGTGAGAATGCCCGAAACATAGGCTTCCTAGGCCCATGAGAAAGGCGTAGTGGACCCTTTTCCGTTGTTTAAAATTACGATCGGCCCTCGATGAGATCGTACCATACAAGTTAGCATAGTTAGTATCGGGTAGTGTGGCGCGTACGAAGAAATGATGGAGCAGCAGAAACAAATGTCGCGTATTGGTTTCATATTCTATGTCGTTTAGTTGTCGCGTGAAAACCCCCACCTTGAGTCCTTAAAACGGTAACTTGCCATGATTGTCATTCATCGTCACTTCAGGGTGAACGGCTGTCGTTTCAAATGTCCAAGTCTGGAGGTAAGTTCCCCGCGTTTCGCACATTTCTTAAAACCGAATCCATCGTGGATACGTGGGTTATCCATTTTTATGATCGATGGTTAAGAGGTATAGAAACAGACGGTGGAGATTAAGAGTTGACACCACCAACCCTTAAAAAGAGTTAGAAATCGATAATAAGACGGAAGGAATAGGTGAGCTGGGCCCAGTGGGGTTGACACAGTGCCAGGTAGTCTTCATAAATTTCTCTCGGTATAAGTCTCTGCTTCCCTTCTCCTTTCCTTCGTCTACTTTCCTCTCCTTTCGAATCTCCGAGCACTCTTCCAATATCGGTTAGTCATCATTCTTGTTCTAACTCCGATTATTTTATTTAATTTCTAAGTTTGATTTTTGATATGATCCGTGTGATTCCAAAACAGACCGAGCTCAATTTATATTCTGATTATTTATTTATTTTCCATTTTCTAGTCTGATTTTTTTTTTTTTTTTGTTGATGTTTCCTTTTGATTGTATCTGTAGGCTACAGTTTAACATATTCATTAGTTTTGATGCTTTGTTTGTCTGGAGGGAGTTGAAATATTTGTTTATTTCTCATGTGATTTTATTATTATTTTCTTTTACTTTCTTTGTTTGCATGAATGGGAACGATGCTTTGATCTTACCCGATCGTTGAATTTTGATGATCCTTCTTGTCATGGATGTCTTCCTGTGTAAAATTTTGAAGCAACCATGAAGAGTTTATTTTATTCTTAATTTTTTGAAGAGACATGTATTTCCACATGATGAGTTGACCGGAGTTTCTGTTTTAGTTACTCTGGAGCTAAGCCTGAAATTTCATGTTTAAACTATCTTATCGCTTTTTCTAGTTATTTTCATGCGCAAAAACTGAGCATTTCTACATGCGCTTTCTCGCAACTCCTACAAGTAATTTTGTTTCAATTTTTACATTAGGTTGTCATGAAGTTGTAACTTTTTATTTGGATTAACAGGTCAACATGGGAAACAAGTTAAATGCAATTGTTTTGTGTGTCTGTCTGTCAACTATTTTGCTCGCTCTGGCCTCTGCTGTACCCAATGATGGGTTGCGTCGGATTGGACTGAAAAAGATTAAGTTGGACCCTAACAACCGCCTTGCTGCTCAGCTTGGCTCTAAGGATGGAGAGTCTTTCCAAGCATCTATTAGGAAGTATCTTCCTCGAGATAGTCTTGGAGATGCTGCGGACACCGACATTGTTGCACTAAAGAATTACTTGGATGCTCAGTACTATGGTGAAATAGCTATTGGTACTCCTCCTCAGAAGTTTACTGTAATTTTTGACACAGGGAGCTCTAACCTGTGGGTGCCATCAACTAAATGCTATTTCTCGGTGAGCTTTTATACACGTTTTTAGTTAACTTATATTACTTCTTCCTTATTTTACGAATTCATTGATGGGATTTAACATTTTGGTGCAGGTTTCGTGCTACTTCCATGCCAAGTACAAATCTAGCCATTCAAATAGCTACAAGAAAAATGGTCTGCGTTCCCCTTTCCATGCCAATAATAACTTCAATTTGACAGAAGAATGAAAATTTTCTCTGATAAATTATTGACATTTCTACAATTGCAAAAATTTCTTTTCATTTCTGAGATTGCTTTAAAGTCTTATCTGGCTTTGTCTGTATTTTATTAATAGGAGCTAGCATGTATTGTTTTCCCAATGAGTGAAAAGGAATGAGGGGTATGGGGTTGAAGTTCAGAGTTTTACCAAATGAAAAAAATTGAAGTTCGAGACATTTACCATTTGACTCCTACTTTCCTATGATTGTAATAGCATAAGAAATGCTTAACTTCTGGTATTACTGTAGTTGGAAGTAATTTGGTCTGGCATCAGTCACCTAATGATTCACATTTACTTGTTTATTTATTATGAGCCTCATGACAATTACACCTGTAATTTGGATGATGGCATGCTGTCTTTGTTCTGAACACGAGTGTTTTGCTGCTATGTAGGGACTGCTGCTGCCATTCAATATGGTACTGGAGCAATCTCTGGTTTCTTTAGCTATGACAGTGTTAAAGTTGGTGACATTGTTGTGAAGGACCAGGTAAAGCTGATAGTGAAAGCCGTTTTACTTCTTTATTTTCTTTTGTTGTTTTGGTAGGGGCGGGGACTTGGGTAAATGCTGATAAATTGATGTAGAGTACCTTTTGATTCCCATCAGGAATTTATTGAGGCAACAAGAGAGCCTGGTGTTACATTTTTGGTGGCCAAGTTTGATGGTTTGTTAGGACTTGGATTTCAAGAGATAGCAGTTGGAAATGCTGTTCCAGTGTGGTAACTATTATGCACATTTGAGATATTTTTATTTTTAATCGATACAAGTTTATTTTTTGGTTAAATGCTAAAAGTTTATTAAATCTCTATACCATTGATTCATTATGAAGTACTTCCTTTTTTTAGGTACAATATGATTAATCAAGATCTTATCAAGGAGCCAGTATTTTCATTTTGGCTCAATCGTAACCCAGAGGAGGAGGAAGGGGGTGAAATTGTTTTTGGTGGCCTTGATCCTGCTCACTACAAGGGCCAGCATACTTATGTGCCTGTGACAAGGAAAGGCTACTGGCAGGTTGGTTATCAAAATTATTTTATTTATTTATTTGTTATAGTTAATACTTAATTCTTATGGTTTTTTAATTTTTCCTTGTTATTGTTATTATTATTATTATTATTTTTTTTTTTTTACAGTTTGACATGGGCGATGTACTTATTGGTGGTAAACCCACTGGTATGTGTATAAATCATATAAGTAGAAATACCCACTTTTCTCTCTTACGATGTGATACCAGTTGCAAATATGGTTTTTGGTCTTACTGTTGATACTGACCTGAGCTTATTGTTACTCAGGATATTGTTCTGGTGGTTGTTCAGCAATTGCTGATTCAGGGACTTCATTGTTGGCAGGTCCAACGGTATGGATGTATGCTTTTATATATATGCTACCTTTGAGCTTTCCTTTTCTGGAAGAAAGAACACTCCTTGCCCTTGAAAGTTTGAAACATATAGGAAAAAGGAAAAGGGCACATAATTCAACTGTAACTTAAAATGACAAATAGCTGACTTGGGGGTGATTTGAAATTCCTGATTTTTGAACGCATAGTCAGCTTATCATAAGCATGATTTATGCTTACATGAGTACTGGTATTATGTCCAGTATCCAATTCTTTCTCCCTGACTCTGTCTCCTGGTCCTGGTTGATGCGTGAACTATGGAAACTAATGATTCCATATTATTTTCGGGTCTTAGAAAATTGAAAATTGTGGTTTGCATTATTGATTATTGATTATTGATAATATTAAACGAAAACATTTTTGACAAATATACGTGACTAGCTTGTTTCTACGATCAATTATGTGGTTCTCTTCTTGTAGACTGTAGTTGCCATGATCAATCATGCAATTGGAGCTTCTGGTGTTGTAAGCCAGCAATGCAAGGCAATTGTTGCTCAGTATGGACAAACAATCTTGGACTTGCTTTTAGTTGAAGTAAGTACCATTTTGACGTTATTCTTCCCTTATTCTTGCTGATAGAGTTTTACCCCATGAGTTTGGATATAAGATGCTTAGAATGTTTGAAAGATTTGGTCATCTTTAAGAATGTCTTATGGTTTTCCTATTTCCTGTAGGCACAGCCAAAGAAGATTTGCTCCCAAATTGGATTGTGCACCTTTGATGGGACACGTGGCATTAGGTATTCCCCAAAGATGTTATACATGATTAATTCTTTTCACTAGCTTTACGTAAAGCGATTGCCACTTTTGACTCGACTGAAACTATTATTTTTCCTTAGTATGGGTATCGAGAGCGTGGTGGATGAGAATGAAGGAAAAACATCTGGTGGCATTCATGACGGTGCCTGTTCTGCGTGTGAGATGGCAGTTGTGTGGATGCAAAACCAGTTGAAGCTTAATCAGACAGAAGATCGGATACTAAACTATATAAATGAGGTGAGTTATTCTCAGTTTTGTTATTTAAATTCTCTGAATCCTGCTGCTTATCTTTGACCTTTGCCTCACGATGATATTGCAGATCTGTGATAAAATGCCTAGTCCCATGGGAGAATCTGCCGTTGACTGTGGACAGATCTCTTCAATGCCTACTATTTCCTTCACTATCGGTGGAAAAGTTTTTGACCTCGCCCCACAAGAGGTATGACGTCATTAAACCAATTGCCTCCTTATTCAAGGGCCGATAACTATCATAACTTGGAATAATTAAATAATGCTTTCTTGCTTCTTTTGTTGGCTTGTTGATACTTCCATTCCCTATCTGCCACTCTGTCACAAGTGTCAGGTTTACTTGAAATAATAATAATAAAAAGTTCTATTGTAGCCCATTTCTTTCCCGTTGAAAGACATTGACCATAATTTAATGCGGTATCGGAAGCATAGATTATGTGTCGAAGTGGTTTATCGGTGTCATATTCTCTGCTTCCCTCACTCACTTTTCTGTGTGGTTTCTTCTTCAGTACATACTCAAGGTGGGCGAAGGTCCTGCAGCTCAATGCATTAGTGGCTTTACGGCGATGGATATTGCTCCTCCACGTGGCCCTCTCTGGTATATATGTTAACCTTATTTAACTTCTCGTGACATATCCTATTGTGCGTGCCATTCCACCTCCGGTTGGCACTAAGTTCCGATGCATTCGATTAAATTCTCACATAATGGTATATATGCCAAATGCAGGATCCTCGGAGATGTTTTCATGGGTCGCTATCACACGGTCTTTGATTTTGGTAAAATGAGAGTGGGATTCGCCGAAGCAGCATAGAGAATGTTATAAGGGTGTCATCTCAATATGCACATCGTAACTTGCTAGTTTCTGTATCATAATGGGCCTAAAGTTATGCTGCCGTGTGTATATTCACAAACGGACAAATTGCTTCCCTAATGTATGAGGAGTGTTGGGCCCTTATCTATGTATGAATGCGTAGTTTAAGAATGTATATATTGGCTTGCATTGCATGGTTTCTGTTTTGTTTGTTCTTTGAGAAATGCACGTTATCAGGGACATCGTATCACTACGCGGTGTAAATATTGTGAAGCGTTAAGTATACCTGTTCGGGGAGATTAGCCTAGTGAGCCAACATATGCTAGTGATAAAAAAAGCTAAAAAAAAAAAAAAGCAGTTGACTTTTCTAGGAAAGGAAATATTTTCATTGCTTACGAAATGAAAACTAGAGAAAAAGAGGGATTCAACTCGGAGAGCGTTATGTTTCCATTAGCCGAAGAAGAAAGGAAATGTGGAGTTATTTTAAATATTGGAAAGATTACAATTTAGTCTCCAACAAATCTTAAGCGAAAATTCAAATGCTTTCAAGACGGCAAAACTTGTTTTTGTGAAATTGTCAACTGACGAATGGTCATTAAGTATGCAAATAAGCGGGTTCTCAAAGGAAGAGGTAGGGTTATGAATGTGATGTGTGTTGGGTCAATTTGTTTGAAAAGCACAAGGAGGATACTGAACTGTACAGTAACCTGGAGCGTCAACTCCTAACAAATACATTGGACGCTGAGCTGAGGAATTAAGGCATGATTTGTTGTGGGTGGCATGTGAAGCATCCACACTTTAATGATTGTCTTGCTTGACAATGACGCATCCCTTCCCTTTCGATCCCATAATAATAAACATGAAATTCACAATGCAAGGCGTCAACGCCGCCCCACACCACCCTTGGCAGTAGACAGTACAATCGTGAGTTAAAGTTGTTGTTAACGACCAGTCATATCCTACTCGCCACAAAATACAAAACGACAATCACAATGACAACCTTGACTCACAGACAGGCTGGCTGGTTGGTCATGAGAATGAGTTCAAACCGCAAAGTGCGGTTAGTTGGCTTCGGCCTTTTCCCCATTCCAAAATTCAACAACTGTAAAACAACCTTGACGGTTCACTCCTAAAGCCTGCTCTCCCACTCTCTTTCTTTTCCTCTTTGCTTTTATTTAACTTTTCCTTTTTCTTCCTTCCTCTTTAACTAAACTTCACACTTAATCCAACATTCTAATTCCTTTCAAATTGCCGTTTACCAAACACACTTGAGACAAATTACAACATTCTAATTCTAATCGTCCTTTGACATTCTTAGGAGTGCACGAGTACCAAACTGAACAGATCTTAGGTGGTCGAAGTGGACTAAATTACAGTGAATTGAACAACAATTACTTTGACGGGTTTTCATTTGTCAATGATTGTTCGGTAAAACCCATCTATCTTTTTTGGTACACAAACCATTCTACCAAGGTCGTACAACTCATGTATTCACTATGCATAGACTTGTTTAAGTCAACCTAATCATTAAAGTGTACCTAAGTCAATCCCTTCACATTAAATTTGAAGGTGAAGCATTTTTTTTTATGCCATCCAAGGTTGGCATGCAGTGCATATTACCATGGATTACCTCATGAAGCATAGAAATTGTAATTAAGCAGTGGATTGAGCACGTGCCAGCATGTGCACCGTGTCACAAGTCATGATACTATGTATCGTGTCATGCCTTCGTCGTAAAATTAACTTGCTGAGTAATGCAATGCAAATGCTGAAATGCACTTGTACGCATTCTTAATTTCGTAGATTTCCTTCGCCGGCATACCCAACGAAATCTATCTTTCGGCTTTTGACACGTAGATCCCTCGCAAGGGAAGAGAAACGGCGGCCGCCCATTGGTCACGACCAAAAGTAAAGACAAAAAAGTTTCCAAAGCCAACCTCATACCAAACCAAAATTCTAACCTTTTTCACGTAATATAAATTGTAAGGTAGCTCTTACCAAACAGACACACACTACCGTTTCAAAAGTTTGAAACTTTTCACCGCATCACACCTCTCACAACACAACCTAGTTCATGGAATGGACCAGGGGCTGCACCGTCGGCCGTGGCTCTACCGCCACCGTCTACATTGCCACGTCTTGCCGGTCTGGTGATGTGTTTGCCGTGAAGTCCGCCGAGCTCTCCAAATCGGAATTCCTCATGGGGGAACAGAGGATTCTGTCCACGTTGAAGTCTTGTCCTCAAATTGTAGCATACAAAGGTTGTGATGTTACATTAGAAAATGGTACATTCTTGTACAATTTGTTCATGGAATATGCACCTCACGGCACTCTTTCCGATATAATTCGCAATGGTGGCCTCATTGAGGAGGCTCTGGTTCGAACCTATGCGCGCCAAATTCTGCTTGGCCTGAACCACCTTCACTCCAATGGGGTTGTGCATTGTGATATAAAGGGTCAAAATCTGCTGCTCACCGATGAAGGAGTGAAAATTGCCGACTTGGGTTGTGCTCGGAGAGTGGCGGATTCTGATGGGGTGATCGCCGGCACGCCGGTGTTCATGGGGCCAGAGGTAGCGCGGGGCGAGAAACAGGGGTTCCCAGCTGATGTGTGGGCTCTCGGGTGTACCGTGTTGGAGATGATCACAGGGAAGGCACCATGGGCTGACGTGTCTGACCCGGTAACTGCACTTTATCGGATCGGTTTCTCCGGCGAGGTGCCGGACATACCTTGTTTCGTGTCAGAGCAGGGGAAGGATTTTCTGATCAAGTGTTTGAAGAGAGACCCGAATGAGAGGTGGTCAGTGGGTGAGCTTCTCAAACACGGGTTCGTCCAGGAATCAAAGCAAGAAGCAGGTGATCTCACTCGCAATTTGAATACTCCAACCAGTGTATTGGATCCAAGCTTTTGGAATTCAACGTCAATGGAGGATTCGGAAACAATTCAGAGTCCGACCCGTATTTACTCGGATTCTGGTAGAGATAGAATTCATCGTTTGCGTGGAGAAGCTACGACGCCGTTTGGTGGTATGCCCAATTGGGAATGGGATGACAGCTGGGTAACAGTGAGAAGCAATAATGGGGAAGGCCACGAGGCAGAGGGTAACATGCGACAAGGTGATGAAAATAGAGAAATTTGTGAAGGTGGGCCACATACTGACTGCATAATTACATTTAGAGAGGATATTAATATTAATGTGGTCATTTCTGAAAGTGACACCAGCACAAGTACAGGAACCACACCTGGATTGAGCATTTGTAATTTCAGTAGTGATAGCAATAGCAATAGTAGCTGCAATATCACCCAGAATTGTTGTAACAGACATCCATTGTCAGATTTTTCATGTATGACTATGAACAATGATATAAAAGAAGCACTTTTGATCCTCAAGCAAAGGATATTGTTCAATTTACCATTTCTTTTCTTCTCTTCTATCCCGAATTTAGTTCAAATTGAAATGGCTCATCTCTGTTTCCCATGTTTGCCCATCTGAATAAGGGAAGGGAAGTCTACTTATCCAAACACCAACAAAAGCGCTAAGTTGAGAAAAAGAAAAATGAATAATTTTAGAAATTAGATGGAGATTGAATTGTAGTCTTGCGTGGCTGACTGCTGAAGTGGAACGATATGAATAAACGATAAGATTTTGGTCATCTGCTTCATTAGCAGAGCCAAGCCACGGAAGTAGTTTTGTTACTTCACATTATTTCAGCGCTTCTCATTCTATTACTCTTACTGGTACTGCCACTTCGTCAACTCCACAATAATATTATAGTCAGAAGCAAGAAGCAGCAACGGACCCCTCAGGTTACCCTTTATTCTGTCTCATTTAATGCGTTATTTTTTCTTATTCTAAACTTAGCAGTCTTGCCCATTATCTTCATTTTGGTTCGTGAACGTTGTACTTCCTAGTTACTAATAATAATTGGGGCCAATTAACTCTCCTAAAGCTTTTTTTGAACCCTCCTCAAGAAAGAGAATTCTGGGTTAATTTCATTTGCATTCAAGAGTTCAGGACCTTAGTAATAATAATTTGAATCCATTTTTGAAGATTTCTTGTGCTGTTACATATTGTTTTTGCTACCTGAATGTGACCACCTCCAGTCCAAGGCTTGCAGTTGGTTACGGAGGTTTTGGTTTTCCTCGAGTATGCGGTCATACTCAAGAAGAAACCCTTCTGACTGTTTTCTTAGAGCAACTACATTGGCTTCCGCATTATCTACTTCTTTAGATTTTGACTCAAAATCAGATTCCAACCGTTTAACTTCTGCTCTCAATTTGGATTTTTCTTCCTCTAATGCTTTGATTTCCTCTGAATTGCCAACTTTCGCATCCTCGTGCACTCGGGCCTGTTTCTTGACAGCATCCATGCTCTTTATTCGCATTCGGAGTTCTCTTAGGTAGTGGTGTAGTCTGTCAACCATAAGTCCCAGAAAAAGGACTGCACCTGCAAATAATTTCGCAAAGCCGAACAACGGTCAATTGCCAACAGAAAAGTCTCCGAAAAGCTCAAAATATTAACAAAATAACAGGTTCAGAAATCTAACACGGCTTTGGGTTGGAACCTGTAATGTCATCCTTTGCTCCAGTTTTTTTCATGGTTTGTGATGATGGCAGAAAAGTTTTGGGGATGACAATGAAGTTTCTGTTAAACATGACATGATTCCCATACTACAAGGAGCTGCTGGACATATAATGCATTACCAAGAGAAATGCTATTGTTTGCTCTTTAGTAACCAAGGAAAATATAACATAATACTTATTTTATCAATTTTCCCTTGTGTAAAATAATGCTTCCATATTTTCAGTAGTATAGATATCAGCAGAAGACATGATAAATGTTGATTAAGCAAGTCCCCTTCATGTAAAAACAGAGATGAACTGTTTTAAGCAATCAAGTAGAATAGAGGACTGCAGACATGTTTAAGACATCGGCCATACACAAAAGAAATTAGAGGATTAAGAAGGTGTGAGGGATAGACACAAACAATCCAATGCAGCTTAACAAAGTGGCAATGTCCAGGCATGTCCCTCATTTTATTTTTTTCTATTTTTCCATCTCTTCCCAGAGTGGAATGGGTGTATATACATATATTCCTACGAGCAGGGTGAAGCAAAAACAACCTAAACTTCGACAACATGATCATAAAAAATGAAAGAGGTCTTTCTCGTAGTCTCACATTTGTCATCTGATTCAGACGATTAGAGCTGTTCCAATACTCCAGTCTCGAAATGCCAAGGAAGTATGACACGCATAACCAACAAGGACATATATATGGTGTAGACTCTAGACTCATATATCTTGAATTCCTCTATGACGGAAGGACCCTATAAACACAGCGAAGGTGACACCACTAAAATATTGATTAGAGCCCTAATGCAGTTCAGATCAACTTCGGGTACAACTTAACGCATTAAATGAATCAACCATTCAAGGAAGCAATTGCAAAAACTACCACCAACAACACATTTATAACCTCAGCACGTAACAAAAAGGTGATACACTTGAATCAGATGCACCTCTCAAGCTGCACATTATACTCAATCTCATTTGTTCTTTAATTAATATTTGCCATAAGCAAGAATTCATTGCAAATTAATTCAGACAAAATGATTTCCCAGAAAAAAAAAATGTTGGAAACAACAACTCATACTAAAAAACAAAACTTTATACAAAATGAATCAAGGAAGAAGTACCCATAAGAGTAGCTTCAAGAAGGTGCCTGGCCATAAGAACCTGACCGGTGGGATTGACCGCACCTTCCTCGATCCCACGACTCTTAATCTTTATCATGCTGTAAACACTAGACAACAACAACACAAGAACTGCTCCGCTGACTGTCTTCACCATTACGGGTCCCCGGCCTCGCTTCAAGCGATCCAATCCCATGATCACCAGCTTCCTCAAAGGGGTCTTAAATAGCAGCACCATTATCGTTGCAATCTCCGAGAATATCACCATGAACAGCAAATGAATCATCTTTTACAGCAACACAAATTCAGAACCTTTCAGATCTTTTAATCTAGGTTGAGAATGATTGGCGGGAGAAAGGCAATTAGGGGGTTGATGAGAGGGAGAATGTTGGGCCCAGAGGGAAGTAATTGGTCACTATCATAGAAGTAGAATGAATAGTAATGGGAGTTTTTGGAACGAGAAATTGGAGTGACAGAACAAAGATCAAAGAGCCTTTCGAAGCTAGCAAATTGAAGAAGAATAAAGAAGGCAGAGAGAATGGGTTTCCACTTCACCCTACTCATTTTAGTCATTGTCATTGTGTCAGACTGCCAGCTTCAAAATATTTGAAGTTCTTAACAAGTCCCTAAAATTTCCTGTATTTTTAGTGATGATCCTCAACTTTTTAATTTTGCATTTGGGTTTCCTTTTTATTTTCTTGTTCTCTTTTTAAAAGTATACATGAATACGTCTATACGTTATATAAATATTTTTATTACACGATCATCTTAAGGTTCTAATCGAAGGCCTCATACAAATTATTCAAAATTATCAACATTTTATGAAAAAAGACTCTCTTGTTTTTTTGGTAGGATGATTTTCACTACTTTCTAAGCTTGTTTGTGTTAGTTTTGGCAAGTGAGTTCCAACCTATTTCTTTATATATATCTATATTTTGAATTTGGATATTGAGTGCTAGTAACTCAATTAACATATTAACAATATATCGAGAGAGATATTGTCATTCGATACTACGCTTTTTAATGAGCAAAATGACTTGGAAAGGATTCTTTTATCCAAAACATGAATTACTGCTTTATATTAAATGAAACAACAGATACTTGATTTACTTTAATTTATTTAGAGCAAACTACAGCATTAAATATTACTTTATATATTAACTAATTAATTTCTAATTACTATATATATATATATATATATATATATATATATATATATATATATATATATATGATCAAAATCATTAACAATTTTTTTTTTTTTGTTTTGTGCCTTCGAGTAGTTAATCACAATCTATATTCTTTTTCAGCCATGCAAAGGACATAATGTGTTTAAATGAAGAAGATATATATATATAGCCTTTAATAGTAAAAGTAATAAATCTATATTAATCTTTTGAAGTCTTTCTATTGGCATATTAAACTGATTATAATTATGAGATAGATACAGAGCATATATAGGTTTACTCAGCATCAACATTAATTATTGGAGTTGGTGGGTATAACATGGTGTCTTTACATGAACATATCATACTCAACGATATCCCCCCTTCAGTTGCAGATATATGACAATAATTTATTTATCCTACACCAAATGTTACATCCTTTATTAGAATTATATATGCTGTAGAATTACATATTTGACTTTTTCATAAGTTAACAAGTATTTGATAAATTACTATTATGTTTTTTTTTTTTTGTTCGCTTGAATATTCAACTTTCCGAACTGCTCTAGCCAACTTTTCCTTCATATTTTAAGTGCCAAGTCAATTTTCTTTAAAATAAAGAACATTGTTGCTCATTGCTTACAAGAACACAACTGCATTAGAATTGTGGCCTTCAACTTACTTTCTATAGTACTTATGGAACGCAGTGGAGCTCTCGTTTTCTGGTTTAAACTTAACTCAGAAAGCAATAAGAAGCTTCCGCTAACCTTTGTCATGTGTTTTTGTGGGCTCGTTCTATGGCACCACTCCAGAGTAGGAGTTTCCAAACTTGGCAAGTTCTCTGTTGCCAACTTGCAAGCTTGTAGCACAAAAAAAGATGTCATGTTGCTGCAAAGGGAAAATACTCTGGCAATTTTGTTAATTAGAGTAGAGGGTGAGCGTGACATAGGTTCTGTCACTTCTGTGCAAGCAATTCAAATTTCAATGACAATGGCTCACTTTACATTACAGATACCAAAGATCTTCTTAGCTCTTGATGAAATCAATAAGTGGTTGAACCAGTTTGATGAATAATACGAGCAAATTAAGTTAAAGACTATCTATTAAATTTATTTACAAAAAATAATCAATTATAATGATACAATAATGTTAGAAAAGCTTGCTCGCAAACTCTTCACATGCCTTCTCTTGATCTAGAGATGACAATACTGCAAGTTGCCTGAGTTCTGAAAGACTCCTACCAAGTTGTAGAGCAACTTTCATTTCAAGCAATTCCCCATTCTCTCTTCTTTCTCTGTCTTGTTCGTCTATATTTAGCTGTATAGTCTCTTCCATTAACTTAAAGAAACCAGCAGCACCCCTATACAATTCAAACACCATCCCTGCTTGCCCACCATGTTCTAATGTGTTGACCACACTAGCTAAAGCTCCAGCAATGACTCCAAGCATCACTGGCCAAGCTATGTCCGCAGAACCAACAAAAGCAGAACCAACTGCTGCGAGGCCAGTGAGTAATGGACCAGAAATTGCCATTATCTTGTTGAAGTTCAAAGCTTTCTTACTCAGCTTTAGGTAATCTGCTATGTCCTTCCTCTTCAACACCTTGACAATCTCTTTCATTTCTGCTTCCAAATTTGCATCCCAGCCATTCCCTTTTGATTTCCCACCTAGAGCTTCTGATCTTTTTCTCAAGTAACTTTGCTTCTGTTGTGGCCACCACACTGCTGGTTCCACAGTTTGAGGGAACTTCTCTAGCATTGCACCTAGTAAAGGAAGTGGGTATGCCTTGTCCAAAGCCAAAACTTTCTCCATTGCTTCATTGACATCACTCATGGTAGGATCCCCAAGAGAAACTGTCGTTCTGAGCTCTCTATGGAGCTGCTTGAACAATCTTGCTGCATTCCGCTGTTCCTCGGCGAGTTGAGATGGCTGGATCTTGTTCATCACCACAAGCATGCAAGTGGCTGCCAAGTAGAGAGTTGTAGAGGAAACCTTGAAGGCCAAAATTGGTGCTCCATAGGCACTCATGGCGGCAAGACCAGACATGGTTGCAGCAGAAAGAGTGATCATATTAACACTTGTCAGTAGAAGATTGTTCCAATTGTCACGTTGTGCTCCTACGTTGTTGTGCATCTCTACTCTATCTGCTACAATCTGCATAATCAAATTGAGCTTGGCAATCTCCATGTCATTTTGGCTACTTTTACTTTGTGCTCTAGAGTAGTTAGGATCATGATTTATATGTGCTGCTGTCGTGTAGTTATTTATGTAATCTAATTCTGCAATCAAGCCTCTATTAGGAAGCTTTGCAGGATTGATCCGATTCACCTGCAGGATCTTGGGGACATTGATTGTGGCAGCAATTCTTCTTGAACTACCATATGACATAGAAGAAAACCTGCTTGAAGAAACTTGAAGGCTTGCCATGTGATATAGCAGCTATACTTTGTTTCCTTTGGTTTGTTGTGTTTAATGAGTTGAGTTTCTTTTGGCTCTCTCTTGCTGATTTATATAGGTTTCAAATTGTGAACTGTTTATGCATATGGGTATGTGTATGACAGTTTATATAACAAGTTGTCAGATTGAAGGTTGAACTGTTGCTAGATCTGCGTGTGTTTTCCTCCTTGTGCTGACTTTCAACACTCGCTTTGAGTGAACGAGTAAGCCGTTTAAACAACCAAAAACTAACCTTCAAAAGGAGTAAGTAGCCTTGCGACCAAATAAATCCCTTTGTTTGAACTTGGATGTTTTATTCTTCATTTCAAGATAACAAACACCGACTATATATTATTATAACGCTGGCCAAGGAATGTTATCACATGCCTCTGCCTGATATGCTTAATTTAGTGTATTGTATTTATTAATTAATATAGACATAGATACCTCATGGATATTATTCACATAATTTATTAAAAATTTTAACAACGTATAATTCCAATTTATTATAATTAAGCCATTCACGTGCGAAACCCAAGGGCCACGGATTTGTTGAATATTAACAAGTTTGAAATTCTAACAGTTTCTTTTTTCTGACCAATAAATAATTCCTGAAGATTTCCCCAAAGTTCACACTCCAATAACATTATGGGTAATGTTGCTAAGAGAGAAATTGACTATAGCAAATAGCAAGCCAATTCTGAAATTTTGACCTTAGATAATGGTTTTTGAATTGGGAGGATGTCAGTTCTTTCTATGAGTTGCGCAGCGCATTGCGCGTACGCAACAATGGTTTAGCTAGAAGGTCACCAAAATAACACAAGCAATAAATATTGTACTTTGTCTCTCCATTACAATACATTTACACCTGAAAAGAATATGAACAGTTGAAGACAGATAACTGCATTCATATAAGCAAGGATGATTAACATTCTCCCGAAAAGCTGGAACATCAGGCAGCTTGTGAAACACGTGCTAGTAAGAATATCCCCTCAAGTGAAATATAATATACTCGATGCATGGGTATGACCACTATTTTGTCACTGCTGAACAAAACGGTGATTGTTAATAAGTCAAAAATAGAGGGAAAGAAGCAATAAAAATGCAACTGGGATTTATCCAGCATAATTGATTTATATCTTGCTGCTGTTTATATTGGAAATACAGGCTCGCCGTCCATGCCGTGTACTTGCACCCATGGATACTTTCACATGCACCCTGCAGGACTTTTTAGAATACAAAAACCTTAATAGGAATTTAGATGATTATTTTTAATTCTATACCAAATCTACATGCTCTTATGCCTTTTTCAGCTCCCTTTTCCTTAAATTTTTTAATTTATTTTCCTATATTACAAATTCCAGAGTTGACCATTTCATTTGGTAAACTATTTTGACCAGAATCGATGTATATTCACGTGAGAAGAAGTTATTCAAAGAAGAAAAGTCAGCGGTTCAGTCAGAGCCTACGCAAAAGAAGCAAAATTATGATTCAAATAGAGAGCTTGTATTACTTGTCTTAGTTATCTGATTATTCGGGCTTTGATTTTGTGTCTTGTAAGTCATCAATTATGCTGTATTTAATATATACTTGCTTAATGCTCAAACACCTGAATTAATATGAATTGAATTATGTTTGTTTAAACAACATCGATGACACAAGCGGTGCCATGAGGCTTAAATTCATGTTCTCTGAGAAATAACCAAAGCAGAAGGTTTAGTCTACCTTCTTCGCTACAGTTTCTGAATCCTTCTTTCTTCCCTTTGAAAATTTTATCTAGTACGACATGGAATAAGTGTCAAAGGTCCAAGATAAGCAGCTCCAAAATTATGCATGCATACACGGTAACAGCTCATGGCACAGAGGATTGACTGCTATTTCTGTCTAATATAATTACGGCACGGTGCATTATCACGTGGGATCACATGGCCTAAGTATTATTATTATTAAATAGCTAGGAGGAGGAACTCTCCATGTTGCCAAGCTTTTCGACAATAAAACCAGGGTATAGACAGTGCGGCAGAAGTTGTGAAAATTGTCAACGAGGAGAATAGATCAGAGAATGCTTTAAGATAAATTTTCAAGTAAATCAGGATGGCTTATAGTACTTTGTTGGTACAAATGGCATCTTTGTAACAACTCCTTCGTTGGCTTTTCCACGGATGATGATCTTCACTTTGGTGCTTGCCTTGTGAGATCCTGGTTTGCATAACCCATAGCTATGTTTTTCTTGAGGCAAGGACTAATCCTTCACTGGTCACTTCCCCAATCTTTTCGCCTTCTTCGCTTTGAATCGCACTGTGCCTTCAAGGAGGTGGACCAGAAGAAATGAAACCAATACGCCTGATTGATGGACCTTCTTGAAGCTGTTTCAGTATAACATCAGCTCCTAGAAAACCACTTTCTGCCCTTCTCCTCTTCCCTATGGCCCATGTCAATCCTGCCTCTATTGGTGTAATATGTTGCTCTAAGTCATTGCCATATAAGCACAATCCAGCTTCAAGACGTAAACTATCTCGTGCACCCAATCCTGTCAGTCTTACTTCCCCTTCAGATTTCTCCAGAATTGCCTTAGCAAGAGCCTCTGCATGCTCTGAAGGAACTGAGATCTCAAATCCATCTTCCGCAGTGTACCTGAAAGTCTCGGTTTGATCATCATGCTAGTAAAAGCATTTTACTTTAGCTAAGCTAACTATGCAAAAGCAATAGCAGACATACCCAGTCCTAGTGAGAAAGCACTGTGCGCAATTTATATCCAATATACGAAACTCTCCAAAGTACAGCTTGCTCAAATCATCTTTTGTCAGGTGTTGAAGAACGGGGGCAGCAAGAGGGCCCTGCTCCAGAAACACAAGCTTTTATGGATGTCACTTGCAAAGAACATTTTATTAACCCGAACCCAACTAAAGCTATTTTCGTCACACCTAACATAGCTAAGCATCACCTTTAAACTCATCACTCACAGAGAGCAATGCCATTCTTAAATGATACATAGGAAATAAGTTCCCAGATACAAAAGATTGAAAAGATCAAAACTTAAACCAAGTGTACATCTAGCAAAATGGCAATGTAAAAGTGTGTGATGAATGACCTGGAGAGCAAGTAGAGATCTCTCATCGTGGATGTGCCATGACATATCACCACCTTTGGCCTTAAATGCCTTCGTATGTTTCCTTTATATGAGCCAGATCTTTATCCCTACACCCAGCATTCACAACCAAGTATACGTGATCATCAGTCACCTCGGTAATCACAGAATCATCAATTACCCCTCCATTTTCATTTGTAAAGACGGTCAGTGTTCCAGTTCCAGGGGCAAGCCCAGCAACATCAGCAACGACAAGCTTTTCAAGGAAAGGGACAGCGTACTTCCTCTTGAGGCTAAGCCCACACATATGAGAAACATCAAAAAGACTCCCATTCCGCCTACAGTTTAGGGTTGAATCCATGATTGAGTCCTTGTATTGGATCGGCATGTACCATCCAGCAAATGGAACCATCTTCCCACCATTAAGAACATAGAAGTCAAAAAGAACTGTCTTGTTCAGCTCAGAATCAGTGGAAAAATAATGGCAGGGTAACAGGCACAGCCTTCTTATCACCTTGGGCAAGACGGCGGGTGATTTATTGCACAAGTTGCCACAAACTCCCCTTCATTTCCTAACCAAAATACCTGAAGGATAAACGTAGTTCAAACAATTTTATGAATCAAGAAACAACATAGCTCCAAGTAGATATCTATAGTTATCAAAGTAATGTATGCTATTTCATGATATTAGTTCTGGTATCACGTTACTCTTACTACCCAAAACGGCCAAGTCAAAATTGAAATAAGTCTATGGGGTGGCATTGCATTGGAAAGGTGCCATAGTTCACAGATATTATCAAAACGTGGCCTACAATGACAGAAGACAGAAAACGAGACCAATTGATATTCGTTACATAATTAAAGTGACACCTCAGAGAACCAAAAATCCAGTTTTAGGCAGTTCCCTTTCGTTAAAATTAGAAGTATTCCCATTTCATGTACTCGAATGATGGAACAAACTTCTAAGAAACATTCAAACGTCACATTCCACAGACAACCGTTATAGAAAATCTCCACCCAAGACAATCCAGAACAGCAAAACTGACTTTTGCATACTAATGGGTGATAAGGATATCAATATAAAATGGCATTTCTGATACATTCAAAAGGAAAAATCGAATCTTTATGAATTGTCTAGATCTAAATGGAAAATTCCACAATAATCACAAACTCAACAACCAAAGGGACAGATCGTTTTCTGTTACAAGCAACCAAGAAATATTCACAAAATAAAATGACGAACAAAGTATAAAGAGGCTAGAGCACTAACAATAGTTTCCTCTCGGTCCTCTGCTAAGAAAATCTGGAAGCGCGAAAAAGCGCCTGCTCAATAAACGGTGGTCTGACAGACAACCTTGTATATATGTGCGTATGACATTAGAGGCTCACTTACCTATTGGACTTGTAAATAAAATAAAATGATACAAATTGAATGAGTTGGTGGCTACAAGCTGAGAGATTACTCATTTCTAATCGAGACAGCCGAGAATACCCCAGGGACTGAGTGGTAGTAGCATTACCAGACGAGATGCCCCATCATCTCGTCTCAAATTATGCTATTCAGGTGTTGCTGAATCAAACTTTGCTTTCATTGTACCCCAATAATCGACTGCTGATATGATGAAAGATACGATCTTTTACCGTAGTTTGTCCGAGGTTGCAGTGAGATAGGACCCACTGAGTGAGTAGCAAATCCACGCAAGCAGAAACCCGAAGGCCGTACATGGGTTGTCCTGAAGCTAGTTTATTGGATCTTTGACAATAATCGAAAATAAAATAAAATAATTAAAAATTGAAATACTTGGTAAGAGATTTTGGGAAAGGTCAAAGTATCGATGAGAATTAAGTCAATTAACCATTTGGGACTCTCGCACTCTGCCTGCAGTCGCAAAGCCAAATTCCAAATTATGTTACTCTGTCTTGTGGTACACTCCTACCAATCCTTATTAAAATTTTATGTGAGTTTCTGAGCGAATAGAGTTTTCCACCAGCAAAATGGCATGTAGCAAAATGTCAAAAATGTGGTCTTGGCAGCCCAAGAGCAATGCTTGTCCACTTTCTCCCATAGGGGCGCCCTCACAGAACCGTGTCTTCAACGAAACATGTCTTTGTCGTATTTGCTCAAGCGATGCAATACGCGTAGCAACTCTCGTTGTTATAGCCAGCCAGAATTAATTTCCATTTAAGGAGTTACAATTTTGATTTAGTTTTCGAAACATTGAAAGCGATTTTCCGTAGCCGGAAGCCATTCATAGAATTCGTGGTTCCGGTTAGGCCCCGACTCCAGAGATTCTTCTATAATTATCTATCGCTGATTGCTTTCTCTTCCTCTCTCTCTCTCTTTCTATACCCTTCTCCAAGTTTTTTGGGTTTCATGCGATAAGCTAAGCTCCAACAGGTATCTTACAGTTGTAATTTTTTCTTTTATTATCAATACTCTGTCAGAACTATTTTTCTGCTGATTTTGTAACAATTGAACAACGTGTATTTGATACCACATCTTGCCTCTGTTGTATTGTAATTATTATAAGAACAGTAGCTATTGCTTGCATGATTTTTATTCAATAATCAAATTTGTGAAGACAAAAGAAAAATATGAAATGCAATCGTGTATGCTTTTTCCATAAGGCATAGCTACACCCAGCAACTAAAATTTAATCTTTTGGCTAGTTCTATATCCACTGCTACTCAGTTTTCTTTTTTCAATTGTTTATACTCCAATCATTGCCCTTAATTCTTTGTCTTTTTGGTTTATTTTGAAGGCAACAATAGCATGGTTCAACCATGCTAACGGTGTACGCTCCCAGAGCTGTTGTAAAATGCCATTTTTATCAGGATTCAGCTTCCCTGCAGCAACCATGTCCTCACAAGAACATAAATGCTAATTCCTTTAATTGCAATTCTACTTTTCCTAAACCTGTAAGGAGTCCTTGTACTAATATATTTCATAGTTCCTCATTCCCTTGGACCTGTGATAAGCAACAGAAGAGCTTTCATATATTCCACCAAGATGCTACGCACAAGTGGCTTGTAAGCAACTTCTGTTTCTCACTGATTGGGAGTTGTGTCTAGATGATTACAACACTATTGACGATTGACATGTTTTTGTGTGTGTTGTAGTGCGGACTACATGATTCTGTTTCATCAGATGACGAGTATCGTTCATCACGCAATATAGCAATCAGCCTGTTTAGGCGCTACAGGAATTTTGTCGATCGTGGTGGAGGGGACAATCTAAAAGTACATCCAGCTGCATACTTGATTTGCTTCCTTAACACCCTTTCTATTTCCTTTATCTGTATTTCAATGGCTATTTGTCTTTCACCATTAGGAGTTCATCACTGCTGGGGTAAATGCATATGCACTAGGATGCACGGATGAAGGATTGAGGAAAGAACTTGCTGATATGAAGGAGTCTGGTATCGAAATTGAAGCGATGCAGAGTTATGGCGGAAGCACAAGTTTGAAATCTAAGATAATCTCAGAGGAGGTGAGTTCAACCTCAACTTAGACGGCTTGTTAAATTAAATTTATTTCTAAGGTATGGAGAAGGGCCTCTATTTTTGAAGAGGGTTATCCCAGTGGCTTGAAGTCGAGCCTTTCTTGAATTTTCACCGGGCAATTCAATTCTGAACTATCTAGAATAAGATTCTTTCGTGTGCCAGGAAGTCTTTCGGGTCTCACAATTGTCTTATTCATTTTAACATGCAGATTGATGAGTGCATTCTTTGGTTAAGCATTGTATTCATCACCATCTTGTGTACACCCCAACCAACTATTGTTAGATGGTCATCTACACCTCCAGTGTCAGATGAAGTGAGGCTGCAATGGAAAGGCTTTTGTGCTCTTATAGCAAATGCATATTACGTAAAGGGAATGGCATGGTAAGATTCTTTCCCCAATCTTGAACCTAGTTGCAGTAATCTTTGGTATCAGTGATGTATGTGTCTATTATTCTTGACGGTCACGAGAATATTAGCTGACGGAACCTTTGATGTTTCTTCCAAATTAGAAGTCTTCAAACTTATGTTGTGGGGAACCTTGGCTTTTATATCTGTTTCTAGCTGTAGTGAAATTGAAATTTACAAGCAACAAAAGCCTATCAGAGTTTCACAATATTCTTACTTTGATTTTACTGAAGGCTTCCAGTGAAGACTCTTCAGCTAGAGCAAATGGCTGTGACTGGTCGAGCTGAAAAGCCATCGGTTGTTGCTAGCCGAATGCGATTAGTCTTTAGCACACTTGAGGTACTGATTAGTGAACACTTTGTTTTTCTCTTGCAAGTCATCGTGCTCATAACTAAACTGCCAAGTTTATATATTATGGTAAATTGGCTTTTGCAGGTAGTTAGTCCACAGTGGCCAAAAGTATAGAGCTTCCAATCAAAGTCAGCCATTTCCCAACAGTTTCGACATTCAGTGGTGTTTCTCAAAAGGAAATGGAGCATGTTACGCTATAGTTGCGAAAGTCTTTGTATGTTAATGTAGCATAATAATCACCAATATTGTTAAAGAGAATTTCTACATCTAATATGACGTATATGTCTTGTTTTTGCCTAGTCGGATATGATCAACTCACGCAATCTCAACATCTCAAGCACAGAAATAAGCTTTATCATATAGGAGCCAAGAACATAATACATTTAAGATCTCATAACTGACCCAACTGTATAATACATAATCTTACGCACTGGGGAAAAATGAAGAGTGCTCGATTCATCACCCTTTTAGAGATTAACAATCTTAATGTCTAACCCTGTCAAAATGAACGACAGCTTGAAATCAGGTCAAAATTTAGGAATTATCATGATTCCGTAGAAGCAATAAAATCGCTAGCATCTTTGAGTGTTTTCCTTGCACGCCAATAGACAGCAGTGGCCTTTCTGATGTTCCCATCTGCAACATCAGCAGATAGTTATCATGATCAATACGATTAGATAGAGGACGAAAGTTAAATCAACCAAAGAAAAACCAGAAAAAAAATAATAATAATTAAGTAATTTAATTCTATAACGTCCATTCAAAATCGAGAATTTTGAGTTTCACACACAATTGGGAGCAAGCAAAACAAATTTTACCTTCGTTTCCATTTGATAGTAATCTTGCCACATGTTAACATTTTGGTCATAAGTTGCAAGGGCAGATTCATATAATTTCCTGGCATTTATGAGACCATCTTTATCTCCAATATGTGCAAGGTTTGTTTCCAATTCAATGCATTTTCTATATATAACAAGGCCGGGATGAGGTAGAGCTAGAAAACTGCAATCAGAACAGAAGATTGAGACTTCCAGTTGACGAATAATTAATAATTTAAGATAAATCATGCTTTACAAAGAAACACTCCGGACGAAATCTATAGCACATACCGTTTATATATCTCTCTGGCATGCTGAATTCCATCTTTTTGAATAATATAACTCACGATGGCTGAGGAGAGGGAAAATCCATTTTCACTGCCACCATCTCTTGTCAAACAAACAACAGAAATCTCCACCAACTTATCAAAATACCGTCGTTGATTTGCAAAGAATTTAAGGGCCTAGAACACAAGATAATTCCAAATCAAAGATGAACTACTTTATAAATTTGATGACTATACTAATATACAGAGGAGCTTAGATGAAAGAAAAATATGTGAACATTGACTAAAGAGAGATACCAAGCATGAGTAATTAATAACAGACCGATTAAGCTAGAAAGAAGTACTTCCATCAGCAAGTAAAACAACAATTTTATTTTATTTTAAATTAAAAGAGAGAGAAGAAAATATATGGATATGCCAGTATCATAAAAAAACAAGGAAATCCTAACAATGACACGTTTCAAAAATCAAATAATTGATGAACCAATAAATGTAAATTAACTCAATACTGCAGGCATTTTAAATCCAAGCAAAAATAATTAATAAAAACAGATTTTTTCCAAACTAAAGGTCCAAAAGTGCAAAACAAGGAAATGTGGGGTCAAACTGGTATCGAGACGCAAGAAAACAGAAATAAGAAACTGGTAGTGACAGCATACCATTATCCACAAGTTCTCACTTTTTGAAACAGGCAGTTTTGTCAAAATGTGTCTTATGAGTTCAAAGAGGGATAGCAGATCAGTATTACTTCGTGAAGGAGAACTCCTTGTAAAGCATTTAATTTCTATAGTGATCCTCAATTGCCATAACTGTGCTGATTCTGCAAGTTTTCCACTACAAAGCTTTGCTGCTAAGTTCTTGGCTTCGTCTAGTTGTCCCAATTGCAAATGCAAAGCAACATGCTCACAGGCAAGATCTTCAGTAATGCAGCCCTTACTTTCAGCCCTTTCACAGATCTTCAAGAGATTTGTTACGTGGTTTGAGGCATTGCCAGATGAACCAGATATATTGGTTTCTCCTCCTTTTGGGGCTATAACACTTGTTAGAAAATTTGCATACAACTTATACATAGTACTGGAAGGGATGCTTACCAAAGCCTCCTCATAAACCTACACATCAGAAATTGGTTCAATGTTTTAATAGATAAGTATAGGAGCACAAGAGCAAAGAATCATCACATACATATGTCCATTACTTTCATGGGGAAGCATTGATAAATCTCAACCCCATGTCACATCAACATTTTAGGAACCACCAGTCACCAAAAGAACATTTATACATCAATAGTTCACGTGGAATCATACCTGAATTGCTTTTTCCATCTGAGAAACATTGACTTCTTTACTTGCCTCCAACTCATTTACAGGTTCACATTCATGTCTTGCAAGCCAGTCCCAGAATCCCGGTTCAGTCGAAAAATCTCTTTTCATGTCATTCAATATCTCCTTACACATTTCCTCAGAACGTGCTAAGTTTGTACCCTCCAATATTTCAAAAAACCGCTTTCTAAGACTAAGATTAGAAGGGATAGCCTCAACTGCTCCATTATAAATAGTCTGGAAAATGCTCATGCCATGCTCAGCAAATAATTCTTGTTTCTTCTCTAACCCATCATTCTCTGCATTTGATCCTTCATTATTTTCTCCTTTTTCAACAAGGGACATAAATAAATCTTTGTTTTCATTCCTCCATTCTTTCTCGTCAGCAGTTTTAAGATCGCGGGTCAGAGTTCCCTCATCCTCACCAAGAGCAACCTTTCTAGCCTTTAACTTGTTAAGGTATGTAAGTTCCATCCGAAGATACTCTACCCAAAGGTCTTCTGAAGTTGGGCAAATTCTAAGACCTTCTTGCATTAAAGCACGAGCAGCTGCAACGTTCAAGTTATGGTCAAATTCCCAAGCTGCAGCATAAATCCAAACTCCAGGAACCTTTGGGTGAAACCTAATAACTTTTGCCAGGGCCTACAATAGTTCAAAACATTCAGACCGATTAAAGAATGGGAACTTCTTCAACAATAATTACAATTCTTAAACCAAATTATAACGAAGATGAAAAAAGTACGTTAGTACATACTAAATACTACCATATAGCTATGCAATGATTCCCTAGTGCTAAATAACTAAATTAGTTGATGCGACTTCAAAATATCAATCTTTATACACTGCTTAGTACACAAAACATAAAATCAAATAGCACTGAAACTGAATTTCAAAGTCATCCATAATTTCCTCATTTTGACTTGGATAATAAAAAAACTTCCACAACGTTCAAGGGATTCTAATGAAAGAATAACTCGTATCACCTTCTTCATCCTCCCATTTTTTCTCAGTCTGCAAAACTCAATATACCGAAACCAGAGATCAATGTCTCCCTTGAACCGCTTCAATGCTAACTCATAAATCTCAATAATCCTTAACACGCCAGCAAAGTCCGATTTCGACTTCTTCTTCACGTTCTTGTTCCCTTGCTTCTTCAACTCGCGAGCCACCGATTTCTTGCGGAGTCGGCGGAGAGCGTCTAGCTGAGTTTCGTATTCAATGTAGGAAATAAAGTCCTGCTTTAGCGGACTCGGACGCTTGAGTCTGTACTCGAATTTCCGCCTCTGCTTTACAATCTCAGCAATTTCGCGGCGAGCAAAGAGGCCACGCTCTTCGAGATCGTCGAGCTCATCGAGCATGCGCTCCAACCTGAACTGTACTACGTCCGCCATTTCTCGTGGCTACACTGTCAGTGAACTCGGACAAAAATAGGTACCACCGCGAGCGGAGGCTTCGGGCAGAGCTCTGGTTTGAGATGTGGAGGAGCGCACAAGGAGTTATTTTCGTTTACAGGGAACCCGTTGTTGGGGTTGAAGAAGGGTTTTTGATTAAATTGGGCTGTCGGACTCGAATGAGCTTATAGCCCAGATATGTCTAATTCAAGAATAGAAGTCTAAGGCCCGTTTATTTTATTTTTCAAGTGTCTTAAAAAAATTAAAAGAAAATATTTTTAATTATTTTTATTTTTATTTTTATAAAGAAAATAATATTTCTAGATTTTTCAGAAGTGAATTTTAGAAATAATTATACTTTTGCATGGCTAATGAGTAAAAGCTTTTGCAAGGTGGATGTTAGCATGTAATGGTGAAAAAAATAAAATTGTTGCTTTCATAAAGATCATAATGTAAGACACACAATTATTTTTTGTGTTCTTATGAATGCCATTGACTTTATCCAGGCAAGGTTTAAAGAGTAAGGTCCTTGTTCAGTTTTGATTCTCTGGATGGTTTGAAACTTCTGGTGAGCTTTTGTCTGGGATTCCTGGCGCAGCCGCAGCTAGGTAGAGTGAGTGACATTTCAAGTTTTGCATTATATATAATCAACAAATAATTAAAGAACCGATAGAAAGAATCATACATAAACAGATGTATGATCATAATTCATATATATAAACTAAGTATAATGCTTTTGGATCCATCGGGGTATAGCCAGAAAAACATATTATATATTGTGAATATTTTGAAAGAACAAATAACAGTTTTATTTTTGCATTGCAATGTTTTCATGATCTGGTACTGGACAATATCACATCCTTCAACACTAGAAACAAAAACAATGGGTGTGTTTTTTTCTTCAATTTGTTTCTTTGTTTTGGACAATGAATTAATATCTAGCTAGGGCTCTTCCGCGTTGCTATCGTTGGGAGCATTTCCCCCATTGCTTCCTATGCCAAAACCAAATCCCATGCCCATTCCAAATCCCATGCTCATTCCCATATTCCCTCCGTGACCTCTTCCTCCACCTTGCCCTCCACCTACTCCAAAACCCCCACCCTCACCATGACCATATCCTTCTTCACCACCTCCTCCTCCTCCATCCGTACCCATGCCTCCACCAAAGCCGCTTCCATGACCATACCCTCCATTGCCACCCCCACCACCACCACCTCCTCCCCCCATTCCTCCAGTACCCATGCCTACTCCGAAGCCACTTCCATGGCCATATCCTCCATTGCCACCTCCTCCCCCCTC
Organism: Bauhinia variegata; assembly: GCA_022379115.2. Taxonomy (NCBI): domain Eukaryota; kingdom Viridiplantae; phylum Streptophyta; class Magnoliopsida; order Fabales; family Fabaceae; genus Bauhinia; species Bauhinia variegata. Next base: position 2,368,117 of record CM039438.1, on the reverse strand, counting down.
ACCACCACCACCTCCTCCTCCTCCTCCCATACCACCTATGCCTGCACCTGCACCGAAACCACTACCACGACCATGCCCTCCACTAGAACCACCTCCCTCTCCCTCACCACCACCACCACCTCCTCCTCCCATACCACCTATGCCTGCACCTGAACCGTAACCACTACCACGACCATGCCCTCCACTAGAACCACCTCCCTCTCCCTCACCACCACCACCACCTCCTCCTCCTCCTCCAGCATTACCTATGCCAACCCCAGCACCAAAACCACTACCATGACCTGATCCTCCACCACTTCCATCAATGCCTCTTCCTTCTCCTCCTCCTCCACCACCGCCTCCACCGCCATTTGCACCACCAGCTCCTGCACCATATCCACTACCATGACCAGACCCTCCTCCAATTCCACCTCCACCACCTTCTCCACCTCCTCCGCCAGCACCACCACCAGTATTACCTACACCACCTCCAGCTCCAAACCCTTCCCCATGTCCAGACCCCCTACTTCCGGCATCTCCAACACTTCCTCCTCCTCCACCACTACCACCTCCTCCTCCTTCTCCAGCTCCTGCACCATCGCCATTGTTACTGGGAGCAGCTACACTATCCTCCCCCTTAGAATCTCTGCCACCTCTTCCGAAGAAACTGCCACAACCCCTCCAACTTGCGTAAGAACAATAATCGCCATTATCACCAAACCTCCAGCGACTTGGATCAGCAAAGCTGCTATACTCATCGCTCAAATCCCTTCCATGAACAGTGCCACTCAATGCACAAAAAGTACACCACAGAAGCAGAGCCAAGTACAAAAACTTAGTAGTATCGCCCATGACTCTTTATTCACAAGCAGTGCCAAGTAACACAAGCAACCGGACTTGCTTGACCTTCTTAGTTGTAACAGGGCTTTTTATAGGCAACCATAACCAATAAAATAATCATAGTTTCACGGGTCCACGCACATTGCTGCACTTTAAGGACAATTGGACAAGTGTCAAACTTGCTAGCTATGAAAACACATCTCAAGATCACAGGTCCAATCAGTGTCTTGTTTGGTCAACTATGGCCGACAGAAAACATTATAAAACGGAGCTGAATTGCATATTTTCTTAAGCTCAGATAATCAGAACCCGAATAATTGTGGTCATGTTGCACAATATATATAATCTAGAGCTGGAGAAATTTTAGTGGAGTAGGTGGGTATGCATACATATCATCTTGAAATTTGTGATATAGAAAAATTAACAACAATATATTTAAGCTTATTCATTATTACATGTGCAACTTATATGTTCATTTGAAATATAATTAATTAAGCAAAAGATGCATGTGGATGGCATGTGATCAATATGGTGTGAAGTAAAAGTATATGGTGCTTTTGGTTACTGAGAGATTTGTGCTCTTTTGTTGAATTCGGTTTTGTCTGGCGGTGGTTTAACACTTGAAGTATACGCGTAGCAAAGAACACTTGCTGCAGCAGCATCTTTAAAATTTGATTTCATTCGCTTGTAAAGTTAGGGACAGCTTGGCTGCTTGGTATAATGGATGGGTGCTGGACCACTGTTACTGGATTTTATCCCGTTTTCAATTAGATTTCTAATACCGAATCAACAAGCATTTCCCCCCTTAAAGGAATTGAACGATTTCGTGGGTCTAATGATATATACGAGAGAGAAAAGAGTGGCTCATTATGCATATAGAAAGAAAGAAAGAAAGTTAAGTGTATATGTGGCTCTAATTTGACTTTATTGACACGTTATAGGGAAGTTGGCTATAAAAGCATTGCATAATTATATCGAACTTACAAATTTGATGTCCATGAGAAAATAGAACAAGATCGAACCACTTTTCAAGTTGATTGAGAGGGGAGCAAAATCATCTCCAAGATTTTTCCTCTAATGATAATTAATGCCTTTAAAGGATCATTCTAGTTCTCAAAATTTGTCATTTTCCAATTTCAAATTAATATTAATTAAGCTGCGTAGCATTCTTTAACTACTCCACTTCGCCAATCCTATAAAACAACTACTATGCATATAATTAACCATCTATGAATGTTATATAAAAATGCTTAAGTGGACTCCAGTACTGCCGACAAGTATAAGCCTACGATATAAATTTAGATCCTTCCCTCTGTCTCCTTAGATCAAAAGATATTCCATCATTGCTTAAATTATTATTATTTTTTATTTTCAGCTAACACAATGGAAAATATTCTTCACGCCAAGTTTTTCTTTTCTTTTTATTTAGGCCAGCTAGCTGCACAGCCAAAGTCTGATGCCAAAAATAAATGTCAATTTGTGAAGAGTGATATAAGCAGGAAGAACATTCTATAGTTGGTGCAGAAAAAGGGCCGTGAAGTCATCTTATTCGTAAAAATGATTGGAACTTTGCATCGCCGCCGAGAAGATAATGAAAATATGATGTGACCTATATATAATGAAAGGAAAAATGACGTGCCCTAGGGCTGTATATAATGAATGGATCCATATTATTTTCGACAAGACTATGACGTATCAAGGTATTGGAATTCAGCCTGTAAACATATCTACTAAAGCCTTATATTACTTATATATTAAAATTTTGATTTTTGTTTGTTTGTATTTAAAGATTTTGATTTAGTACAAGAGCTAGAATGCTATCTAAATGGAATGGCTTCCTTTGCTGGTTTATAGTTTAGATACATAGTGTGGGTGTCGTCCTTAACAATGATTACATACTACCCTTCAATTATATATAGTAACCCGTTTGGTTCTCATTCTTTGGTCCAGCCCAAATTGATGATGAGGCTAGCTAGTTATATATTATACAAATTAGCAAAAAACATAAGTTGTTTATAATATGTTGTCTATGATACATACAGATAGTTCTCTAGCTACAAAAATAAGTCAAATCTTAAATTTCATCCTTCAATACTAATTACATTAATTTCACTTTTATGCGTATTCAATTCTAAGTAATATTAATAGACACAAGAAAATGAGAATGCTGAAATCTACATATTCAAACTAATAATTGGATTTTATATTTATATTTTGTAATTCATTTTTTAATATTTTTAGCTCTATTATATATATTTAGTTCTAATTTAAGGTAATTTTTTTATTTTTACAGCTAGAGAATAATTTGGGATATTAAAGTAAAAAAAAAAAAAGAAGATATTTCTATATTTTAAAGATTTGCATTATAATTAAAGAAAATATTTTGAGCTTTGAGTTTTTGTGATGTAGTTAGATTTTTTAGTTTATTAAGCTTTCTTAGTTTTATGTAATTAGGGTTTTTAAATTGATTAAATTTTTTAATTTTAGACTTTTTCCCAATAATAAATACCTCTTTTAGAATTAGGTTGAGGAAGAGATTTTTTGGGAAGAGAACTTTTGGCTGAGAAAAGAAGGAGAGAAAATAAGTCACAAAAACTTCATGAGTTTAATCTATTCTTCTTCTTTCTTTTCTTTTATGTTCTAATTTTTTATTCTAAGGCTATAATGTTACCAAAACTTAAAGTCTTGAATGCTTGTATGAATTAATTTAGTTTTATTATATTCAATTGAGTTCAATTTCTTTATTCTTTAACTTTTTATTGATTTGACAAATTAATAAAGAGATTTGTGAGTTTTTATGAACTTGGAAGGAATTAAATAACTTAAACTATGAGATATAATTCTACAAAGAAACTTATGATAGAGATATTATAAAACCCTATACAACTATAAAAAAGGAATTCATAAACCTTAAGACAACTTATATTACTAAAATTCATACAAGGATATGATTTATAGTTTAAGTTAGGTTAATTTAACCTTAGAAAAGGCTTGTACACATTAGAAATCTTGGTTGTCGGTTAATATAATTAATTTGAACTAAGAAAAATAAGATCTTGGATATGGAAGGTCGAGGTAAAATCAAAAAGGCTTTTATATTGATTATTTTCTTTTATTTATGTTTTCTCTTTTTTCTTTGTATTTCTTGTAATTAGTTATTGTCTTCGACCATCCAAATAATATTTAGATTAGAATATTTTAGTAATTAGTAATCAATTCCTATAAGTACCACAACCTTAAGATATTTTACTAGCTACATTGATAATATATGTTTCTATTGTGATTTTAATAGATATATTTTATACACATCACAAACTCGTAAGGATCATAATGAGAAGTATTGATTAATTGAAAGAAATTAAAATTAAACTAAGAGAAGCATAGTTTATTTCATCTGATATCTGATTAATTACGTTATTTTCTTTTGAATGTATCAGAAATTGGATTCTATAATAACAGCAAGCAAGCTAGCTAGCTAGCATGTCTCTTAATCACTACTTAGTGTGAACTACTTTCCTACTTAGAATAAAATGAAATTATCTGGTAAAGTCAAATTCATCTGTGGCCCTCCCTACAACCATGCAGGTTGAACATGAAATATGTGTACGAGAAATTGAAAGCAATGTAATTGACTTAATTGAAGAAGGTGCTTTCTGCATAAGCAGCCATCCCGACAAGCATAATTTTCAAAGTAAGGCCTAAGAGGCACTTGACTATTTTCCTAAGACCCATTCTCAACAACAATTGACAGAGTGCTATATATATGGACGAAAGGGACCGTCACACTCAACAAAAGAAAGAGCCAGAGTCATATACATATATATTTGTGTATATATTCAAAAGGGAGATTAAGTGTAGTATAGTAGGACATATGAAGAGAGAAAATTCAAGTACAGACAGTCATCCATCATTACTATATATGACGTTGTTACTTGCTGATCTTAACTAGCTATAGCTAAAGCTAGAGTTAATTAGAATTATTTTTGCATTCTTAGAGGGATATATCGATCGAACATGCATGTGATATGAGTTTTGGATTTAACCCAGAGTGAGCTCTAGAGAAACATCATTCTCATTTGGACTAGGACTAGGACTCTTCTGCATCCAGCTTGGGCACAACGACAGTGACAGATTGTCTTCACCCACTCTCTCTCCAATATCTGTTATGTTTTCGAATCTATCATGCTGCCTTTTGTAGCTTGCAGAAGCATCTCCTACCTGTGGCCACTTTTCTGCTTCAACATTCTCCACCTGATCAACAAAACACAACACTCACACATATATATATAGAGAATCAATCAATGTACTCTTCTCAAATGCTTTATATTATATTTTATATATAAATTGTTTTAAGTTCATGTGCAAATGTGTGAGTTATGATGATTGCTAGCTAGGAATTACTTGGGCTTTGCTTCCTTCAATAAGATCAGAGAAGGGCACGAGGGAATATGCCTCCTGTTCATCCTCATCTTCCTCGTCAGAAATTACTACTTGGTCAATTAGGGACTCATTGGTACTCCCTCCGTTTCCATGGTAAACTTCCTCCACACTACCATTCCTATCATATCATGTTAATTGGTCAACAATCAAAACAAATATTGAAGCAAACACCTTGTAAGTAATTGTAAGTACATGTGATTGTGAACTTCAATTAATACTCATAACCTTGTCTATATATAATTATTTTATCATAAAAGAAGCACAATGCAATAGAAAATCACAAAAAAAAAAAGCTACGCAATGATTAAAATTAATGTCTTGACATAATTTTCCGTTTTGATTTCTTAGTGAATTAAATTTACTAGCTAGCTCTGAAATCATGTAAATACAGTAGAACTTATATATATCCATAAAAAAATTGTAGAAATTATCTAGAAATTTTGGTGTTGTATTATAATAATAATTATATAATAAATTAAGGTATTTTGCGTATACATCAATTTCGGAAACACATGGCATTTGCCAATTTGTGGAAAGTTAGACTACTGCATGTCAGGGAAAGAATGAGAATAATTGTATTTAACCGGACAAATTAACTGGAATATTTGATGCAAGGCAAGACAATGTATGGCTTTTGCAAATTAGTTTGAAGATTCTCTTTAAAAAATGTCAAACTTATAAATATTGAATGTTTATTCTATGCATAGCACGAATTTTGAGCTAGTTAAACAAGGAATGAGAATGTAGGGCACCGTACGTACAAAGCATTGCGTCATCCTCTAAAATCACTCGGATAAATCCAAGTGACGTATATATATATATAGCATATTCTTTGTCAAATTAATTATATTGATATATATGAATAACGAAATTGATTATGTTAATTCATGACATATATGTATATGTATATGCTGTTTCTTTTTTTTGTCTTAAGCTAAAATCCATATCATTTGACTAAATCCATTATGCATTATTATTCTAATTGCTTTTTTTCCTAGAAATTAATGATTTTGAACCATAACAAAGTGTTGAACTTCATATATAAGTCACAATAAAATAAATAAAGATGAAAAATAGGCATACCATTGCGCCGGGATGCCTGCATGAGTTTCCATATAAGGATATGAGCCATCCCTGGGCAGTCCATTAGTAAAATATCCTCCTTCATTTCCTCGGTAGACATCATTCTGGCCACGGCTTGCGTCAAAGTATGAGAATAACCATGACTTCCCCTTGTTCGCTGCAGTTCCTAATTAATTAATTAAGGTTATAAGAAACTGTCCAATTGAGATGTACCCAACGTAACGTTCATGAATGTGTATATATATATATATATATATATATATATATATATATAGGATATTTGTTTTGGGAATGAAAATTCTCAAACCAGCCATTAATAAAAAGTCATCCAACCCTTTGGACACATTACCAAAAAAATTAAAACTTTGTATAAAAATTTTTAAGGAAAGCATCTGTTGATAATTAAATGAATACTCTTAATTACTATAAATGAGACACGAAATGTTTATTTTTTTCAGTTAATTGAGTTATATGCATTGTTCTTTTTGTTTTCTTCATTTGTAAGTATGATCAAAATAATTAATGGATCTGTTTTTGGGTATTTACAAAATCTAATTCATTTGGATCCTTTTTTAAGAAGAATAATAAATGTGGCATAGCTATGATATGAGTAATTGATATATATACCAAGAAGCTTTTCCTCACGCTTTGAGCTCCTGTACATCTGTCACCACACAACTTAAAACGTTAAACAAGTTTCTAAAGATTAATTTGAATTAATGTGCATCTGAAAAACAAATCAAGTAATTTTCTTTTTTGTGAAAAAAAATATATTAAAAAGAGTAGAACTGAAAATGGATTCTCATTCTCGTTGCTCATGAAGTGAATCTGGAGAACCTGGAGATGACTTTTTATGTGAGATATCTTGAGCCCCCACACATTCATCTGCTGCAGAATCAACTTTGGTGTAGCAACTGAAATTAAATCCAAATTTAAATTAATTAATCTCACCTTAAAGCTCGCAGCTTTCTTTTTCAAAGGGATCAAATAAAATTTTTTTTTTTCTTTTGTTAATTTAAAAAGTAAAGAAAAAAAGGGATTGAGAAAGTAAAAGAATTAATTAATGGGCATAAATGTAAAAGAGCATACGTTCTTCTCCCCCAAGTCTCTGCACTGCATGCTCGAAAGATAGGTGAAGAGATGGTGTCCACCGAAGGCGAGGCTCTTGTGATTTAGTATAAGGCCTCACGGCTGTTCTTTGGTGGGATGTCTCCGGCGATTGTTTTGTGAAACGCCGGTGGACACCGGAAAGTGTGCTGTTACCGTTGCTGATAACAGTGGAAGAGGAAGAGGAAGAGGAAGAAGAAGACCATTTGTGGTTAAAGTTCTGAGCTTGAGGCCTCTTCATTTTTGGAGCGGGAGAGAGAAGGTGGTCGTAAATGGTCATGCCCGGTGTGACTATGGTGCTGCAGCAAGCAACGAAAAGTTAATAAATACTAACGAGGGCAGGGCTGTGTATTGCAAAGGTAAGGTTGTTTGTCCTTTTATGCAGTTATTCCCTCTCGTTTTATAGGATTACATCTTTTCTTCAATGGGCAAGAATCATTGTGGGTATTATTGTTTTTTATTGTAAATAACTTAATTAATTAGTAGAAAAATTAATAAATTAACAAATAAATTAATTAAATAATTTATAAATTTGAACTAATTAAAAGCAACGACACATATAGTAATTCCTCTAGGACCGAAGATGTGTTAGGTATCTGGTAAGGTCAATTCTTTCTTTCTTTTTCTGAAGTCCTGGTAAGTTTGGATTGACCAAAGGTAATTTCGTGACACGGAAAATCAGAACTCAGTTTTGATGATTGGGTGAAAATGAAAGGTTAAAAAAGGTTCAAAAGTCAGGCGATATAATTTTGTTTAGACATTCTCCGGGTATTCTCCAGACATTCTTTGTCTTTTAAGGAGATAAAATCTGCTAGGTACTCATTTCTAAGTACTTCTTGCAGTAACACCGTATACATCATGAATGCCTAGATCGATGATTCTTTCCTTCCCTATGACCTTTTTTTTTTTTTCCATTTATTTTCTTTCTCTTTGATTAACTGATAATTAATTCTTCATTTAATCAAATCCCATCATTGATTATGATTAATTAAACTCTTATTTATTTAGTAGCAGTTTTCTTTTTGAAGAAAAGTGACATTGGACCACACCAACTGAAGTTTGTTATTGCTAGGCAAATTACACTTGATAGTGTGAACTTGATTCCTGTGAAAGTAGGTAGCAACAGAAGAGTTAGAAGGTGAAATTTAACCGTAGATTGGGAGTGATAAAATATTTATGTTCCCACAGTTAATTATAACAATTAAAAAAGAAGAAGTAGTAGTAGTAGTTGTGGGAATGTGAGGAAGAAATGTTGAAGGTAAGGAGTTGGATGACATAAGCCAGCCATGAATGTCCGAAAGAAAGAGACATACCCAAACAAAAGTAGGGAAGTGATGGTATTAAAGTAATATGAAGTCAGTCCATTTCATTTGAAGAAAACCAGGCTTAGGTATGGTATGGGTGATTGAAGCTGAAGCTGAAGCTGAGTCAGTGAGTGAGAGAGTTTAGTTGGAAGGAGGTGGCATGGCAACGCGTGGTGTCGCGTAGGGAGGGATCGCATGTCGGAGTTTCTGCGCAGTGTTACACACACATCATCAGGTGGCATCCAGGGAAGTTTCTTGTGAAGAAGGAGCCAAAAATGGCTCAAGTGCTGAGACAGGAATGTCGCGATGTGAATCAAGACCGTGGGCGCGGCGCAGGTGAGATGAGATGACTCAGAAAGAGAAGGGGAGACGGTTTCAGAAGTGGGAGAAAATGCATGGAAAATGGTGCAATTGCATTCGTATTCATAACATTAACACCCCTCTGTTTCGTGGACATCACAATCACATTCTTCTTCAACTTTCTCTACTTATAACTCTTTTTCTCACTCTCCTCATCTGTTTCTTTTGCTTTCAATCCAGTTACGTTTTGGGCCCAACACAAGGCCCAAAATATGTCATAAGTTTCTAATGAGAATATGTATGCATGCGATCACGGGCATCGTACACTAGAAAAATGCTGACGTCTTCTTCACCAGTTACGACTTCATTGACACATGAAAGTAGATTGATACAGAAGCAAACAAACGGGGAAGCTCGAGGTGAGCTATTGGTAGTAGATTCCTCATTTGAATAACAACGTATGAGTCACTCTCTAGTCACAAAATTAACTTTTTTTTACCTATCTCAGTTTGAGAGGCCTTGTGCGACGACCACTTGCTCGGCCGCAAAGAAGTGCATTCTTTGGGATTGGATATTCATCTCTCAAAGACTTTGAAGATGTATATACTCTGAGATAGAGTTGCTGCCCCAAGTATTGCCTTGCCCAATTCTCAGACCTTATGTTCCACATTCCCACATTGTCTAGAGCTATGTAGATTGCAGTCCATGACCTTGGATACACCTGAATTCAGTTCCCACAAACAAACATATCAGAATGACTTTCGCATCTCGCACGCATGTTTAGTTTAATGTATAACAAGTAACTTTTCCGAGGTTTTCTACCTGAGTGGTGCATCTTGCAACAGTGTCTCTCAGGTTGTACCCTGCTCTGCTTGCCTGTGTCCACTGCCCACTACCGAACCTAACCATCTCACAAATTGAAATGTCAGATATTCAGAAAGCAAATTAGTAGGTAATATGGTTAGCTGTAAGTTTATGTATAAACTTACCCAACAACAAAGAAGGAATAGCCGTCAATGTGCCATGACTGCACACTGTTCTCCAAATTTTGGAACACAATCTCCACATATTCATGGAAGTTAGCACCCATGACAGAAGTTTGGAGATAAGCATTGCCTCCAGGTGGGTAGCTTTGAATGCCGCCAACATAGAAAACTCCAGGGATGTTGAAGTAGTCAGCGAGTTTTAATGGAGTGTCAGGCGCTACATATGAGACACTATTGACAGTATACCTCTGCTTGCCATTGATAATAGGAGCAGAGTTTGCAAACACTATGGTTCGAGACGGCTTTATCATTCCATAGTGGTAAGAGCCCTGAGGGTTTGGTCTTGGCCCGCTTGCTGTCAAATTCCAGCTGGTTTAAGCAGCAGTAAACAAAACATGAGAATTCTATAAAAGCACTCAATGATTAAACATTTGTATAAGATTGATGTCAAAAATGCACTGATAGGATTGTCAAGATTCAAGAAACAGCCATTCTTATTGAATTCTCACTAGTAGAGTATTTGAAGCCAACCACTTGCATATAACAAGAGTTGCATAGAGAATAGATTGTTTCTCATTTGAAATTTGAAGTCAACCAGAATTATGAACATTATAGCCAATTGGTGCACATATGTAATAGTACATCAAACTTCTAATGTGCATGCAGGTGCAGTAATAAGAAACTTCAGATAGACCATAAGTGAATGAAAGGGAGTACCGGATACTTCTAGCTTGATAGAGGGACGAAATAATATCAATGGTAGGACCTGGAGGAACAGGACCGGAGACACCCTTTTGAGAATAACTGTAATGAAGAATAGCTGTTGTTGTGAGTACTCTTCCAGTGAACCGAGAAGAAACAACTACGTAGTAATCCTGGACGGGTTGATCAGCTGTGACAAGCACGGAATAGGACTGGCCGAGATGGATGTCTAGAGAAGAATACAAATTCTGGACGGTATGAGATCCTTCTACCTCTACAAGTTTCATCTTGTGCCCCTGGATTCTAAAGTTGATGGATGTGGAAAGCCCCACATTTGAAATCCTGAATCTATATGTCTTGCCTGCAGATAGACATTGGAACATTGATACAATAACGTCAAAAACAATGAATACCTGTAAGGATAAACAACAGTAGTTATAGAAGACAATATCCAAGATGGGAGGATGATGTTATAAATGGAACCAACCTTGATCAACAGTGAAAGTGTATCCATTCCACCCGCGTCCATTGATAAGAAGCCCGTCAGGGAAGGGAAGATTACCGCCGTTCTCCAGAATTCGCCTTAGCCTCTATTACACCCGAGAGAAATCAAGAGATGAATATTGAGAGAAGGCTTGGGAGATAATATAAAAGGAAAGAAGTTGAAATGAATGTTAAGGGATTACACGGTGATCTGTCTTGAACCAATCCCCAGCAAGTACGGTAAAATCATTTGCAGGAGGGGGAAAAGGAACAGGAATCTTAGGACGGCTCCAGATTCTGATGCCACCAAATCCTCCAGCAGCTTTTTGCATTCCAAGAGATGGGAAGTAGAAAAAGCTTCCAATCTGGTCTTTCACCTGGATTGTATAAGTGAAATTCCTTTCAGGCAATATAGGACAGTTAGTGCCGAAAACTCCATCCTGCCATGAGTTCCTCCTGTGCTGTAAGCCATTCCTGCAGAAGATAGGTTAAGAACATTTAAATTCAATACACTACAGCGTTCATCAAAATGCTTGGCATGCTCAGACAGAATACAAGCCTATGAAGAGGTAAAAAGAACATCTACGATGGAAGGATGATGTTCATTCTAAAACTGTGATTAAATCTATTGGAAAATGAAAACATGTTGCCAGAATTTATGTTAATATTTACGAACTGACAACTCTGATCATCTTACACAAGAACCAAACACTAAAAAGGAGATTTAACCCACTTGAAGTTGAATCTGTAGTTAATTCCTTGTCTTAAATTTCTTTATCAATAAAAACCATTTATCGACAAGAACTGTATGGTGAAAGGTTGGGCAGAAATTTAATGCACATAACCAATGTACAATTTAAGAAAATTGCAATGAATACTCAATTGCATACAACTTTTGGGGCCTATAAGTCCATGATTTGGGGCATATCATAAGAAGTTGACATTGGAATTTCCAGTTGGGTTTTCTATAATTCTCAGATTTTTCTGAGAGACTTTGTATCAAATGAGATGATGAGACAACAGGGAAAAAGAAAAAGTGATAACAGATCCAAATTGCTGCCCCAAAATAGACATAGTTAACCATACGCCCTCCCACTTTTGTGAGAGTAACGAAAATATTAACTTATATTAACACATGTTTGATTATCCTAAAGATGAACCTCTGCTCAAACTTACTTGTATTCAAAGAGATGCACAAGCTTTTTTCAGCTAAAATAGTAAATCTTAACAATTTGGATCTATGCAGGTAGTCAATTGCTGGCTGCCTCAAATAGATATTTTAATAACATAGACTTACGGCTGCAAGAGACATAAATTCCCAAGAAGTGCGTTAGTTAGTTAATTAGGACTGGGATTTTATCATGAATTACTAAACCGAATGAATCTTATCCCAAGTGGCTGTTTTCTGAAAATGTGGATTAACTGTTAAGAGCAGATCTACAAGAATGGCATGAAAAGGACCAGCAAGCCTTTACAACTTTTTTTTCTTTTTTTTGCTAAGAGTAATACTTTGTATAATTACTACGTTAACCTACTAAGTAATCAAATATGCCTAGTTAATAGTTATATGGGATCTGAATACTAAGACCTCTGTCTCCAGTGATATAATTGGCGTTTTCTAGGGAAAGAATATATTCACGTGAACTACTAAAAGGCAATTCAAAAGGGAAAAAGATGCAATGCCACATCAAATCAAACAAAAGGACAAAAAAAAAAATATAATTCTTTCCTATAATCAAGATAATCATTCAAAGGATAAAAAATTCAACAGCAAGTGCATTCTCATTTATCTCTTTTTGCAGAAAGGTTTGCTTTTAGGAGCAAGACAAGCATTCAAAGAAGTTTAAGACCCCGGAAAAAGAAAAGGAAGAAACAAGATACTAGAATTTACCAAGAAATAAGGAGTGGTTCTTTAAGGTAGTTGTACACGCTGATAATCAAGTTATCATTTGTGACAGCATCTATTTGCGGCCCTGGAAATTGCCCATTGATCAATATTCCCTGCAAAATTGAATCAGATGCCACAATGAATCCAAATATTTTCAGTGGAGACAACGCATTGATACCTTGAGGCAAAAAACTAAAACAAAAAGCAATCTTTGATTACAATTCATAAAACAACGCCAAAAAAAAAAAAAAAAAAAAAACGACAGAAATTTACAGAGAAGCAAGAGAACGTATAAGTAGTACCTCTTGCTTAACACCAAGAGGGTAGATGTCACCATAGGTGACTTTCCAAGTCAAGAATCTATAAGGGTCTTCACAGTTGACGCCATGAAAGAGAAATATAACAGAAAGAATGAGAGAAGAAAGAAGAATATTGCAGCAAGCTCTCATTTTGCTCACACTTTCTTCTCGCTACAAGGAAACTTGACCAAGAATGCTATCTTAGAAACACAGCAGAATGGTGGATCTTATCTCTTATGGTAGTTGGCGGGGAAGTGTGATAGCACTAGTGTAGATCTATAAAACAAGAAAGAACCTGACACTCACAGAGGTCTCACTCTCACACACCTCATTGTAAACTAAACCAGTACATAAAAAATCTTGCGCCTTTATTTTCTATTTGTATTGACTGGTGTCCCAACAATTGGGCTGGGCAGTGACCATGTTTGTATGCCAGCGAGAGGAAAACAGTAAAAAGATGGCAACGGCACTAGTTGTCAGTTTTTGAGTAGTGAAGACTGAAGAGAAACGCGGGATTGTAATCTAGTGCGGGTGGTAGTATAGAGCAATATCACACCGTCGTAATCTCATGGTGTACAGTCAATATATATGGCCCCCACTTGAGTTGGTGCGGTTCCTGATGCAAGTGAAAATCTGAAATGATTTAGCAGAATTAAATTTGACAATTGATAAATGGCCACTCTCACTCATGTGCTTGTGAGATTATTGACACTTAAAATGCCTATATAATATGCTGATTTATATAATTGTATGACAAAAAAGGGATAAATCTGTAATTTTTTATTTTATTTGTAAAATTTATGAATTAAGTTTTATTTGTAATTTGAGTTAACACCTACATGCCTTCATGTTACGGGAAAGTCGGACAAGAACCTTTATTTTCTAAACTTTTTATCCTTTTTTCCTACGTACTTTTTTATCTCTTTCTATGAAAAAATTTCACATTCTACTTTTATATTTATTATATTTAATAATTTATTTCATTTTGTCGGTGTCTTTTTTAGATGCATCCATGCTTTCTTTTTTTTAGTGTTTTCATTTGATTTGAGTAGAACTCTTCATATACCAATTATTTTTATACATTATCATATATCATGAGGAAAAAATATGTTATGAAAAATAAATAATAATTGTATCGAAAGTAAATTAATTAATAACTATATTTACAGAATAAGGATAATTTCTACGTTTTTTAGTATAAACTTATTTACGTTATGGGAATTTATAGTTGAGCAAAAGCATCAAGCGGGGATAGCTCAGTTGGGAGAGCGTCAGACTGAAGATCTGAAGGTCGCGTGTTCGATCCACGCTCACCGCATTCAGTATTTTTTATCCGTTTTATCTTCTCTTTTTCGTCATTTTACATCCAATTTCTCACCTTTTTCCTTCCATTCTTAGTATCCCATTTGCCTGAGTTGCAGTTTAATCTTCTCTTTTTCATCATTTTACCTGCAATTTCTCACCTTTTCCTTCCATTTTTGGTTTCCCATATGCCTGCAGTGGCATGTTCTCACTCACTCTCTCTCACACACGCAGACTAATTTTCCTGACATTTGGTGAAGGTTATATTAGACAATGGTTAGGTGAAGCACACGATATTGATACCCTTACCTCAAATGTATCTGAGCGGCATTGCTTATGGAGGCATGGATTGGATAACCTTCTAGATCTATGGTCAAGTGAATCCTGTAGAGTAGGGTATCATTGTTTAAACTGTACCAATACCATCATCTATAGATTACTTTTCAGGCTGCATTCCATATCAAGCCCAGCAAGCAATCAATGATAGAGCAATAAACATCTTGTCAAAAGAAGCAAAACAACCAACTAACCAAGTTGAATGTTGGATCATTTTCCTAAGTCTACATGGATTGTCTTGCTAGTAATTAGCAGTCATAAACAACGAACAAGTTTCAAAATTTACTGATTGAATTGATTAGAAAATAAAATTTTCCATCAGGGTTAACTTCTTTTGAAGCTTTCGTGAATCAGAATTTAGATTCTGTTAGGACTGTGTGTACCATGGCGTAGGTTTTGGGACATCAAGTATCAACTGGTGTTTGCCTGGGAGCCAGGATATATATGAACTGTAAATTATTTCATTCTCTTTATTTTAAGAGGACAACTTTACATCTAGTCGATTAATACTAATAGTAAACTGAACCTTGCTTGACACAGACTCAAAGGGGCTATGTGCTACCGATCTTGGTGTAATTGCAGGTTGATGACAAGTACCAGTACTCAATAGACGATAAAGAGAGCCGAGTACATGGATGTATTAGTTCTGACCCCATGATAGGATTCTGGGTCATCTTTCCCATTAATGAGTTCCGTAATGGTGGCCCAACCAACCAAATCTCACTGTTCATACTGGCCCTTCTGCCTTGCTGTAATTTTTCCTCTTTTTCTTCAGAACCCATTGTATTCTTCTTACCGTTAAGTCTCAAGAGGGGAAAAAAAGTAATTAAACTGCTAACTAGGAGACACTGCTTAACCTTATAAACGAGTAATATAAATATAGAGAGGACAAACTTCACGCTGTGCATGCATAATAATTTGAAGTGTCAAAATAAGATGAGGGGTGGTCCTGCTAGAAATGCTGTGTACTGAGTTAAGACAGGTGGCAAAACTAGTAGACACTGTTGGAGTAGCACCTTAACTTGTATGCATTTGCGTTGAAAACCATTCAGATGGTATCATTACTGCGACTGCCAACTTAAAAAGAAAATAGTGAGGTCTTTACTCTGCACAAATGTGTGAATTAGTAGTTACTCTCCATAAATGCTATTCAAGAATTGTCTCCCCGGATGGTAGATACGTGTCTGAGTCTCTTATTCCTGCTAAATATGCATATGTTGGTCTATCAACAGCAACAACTGAAAGGTCTAGGCAGATAGAAAGCAAGGAAAGATTTAAGCCATATTCTGGATTCTTCTTTTGACTTAACCAATTTTATGCACATTTCTTAGCGTTATAGAAAACTTTATTGTAAAAGATACATGGGTTTGAATGGCATGCAGGATTATCAGTTCTGGGTTCAAACAGATTCAAATGCAAATTTCAGCATCAAGTCTCTGCACTTCATGGGTGGGTTCCTGACTTCATTGGTGATTACATGCATAATTCAGTGTTTACCATCTCAGCAGGTGAGTTTCTGTGCTTATTTTTTAGGAGTAGCAAATTGGTTAGTTCTTTCAACTTCCAATTACAAGCTGTTTAGACCTTAGTGCACTCACTTACAGTTCTTTAGCTGATGTCTGCTGATGCATTTTTCTTAGATCATTTGCATTATCTGGAATACTCAACACTGTTAGTCTCAAACTATTCAGGTCCAGAGACAGAACTAGGGAATTTGATATTTGTTCCTCTAGCTTCGTATGTTAGATCTTCCATCAGCTAAATTCTCAATGTTTGTCTTGTGGCAGCTCCATGTCAATTACTTGGATACACAGCACCAGGGATTCTAAGTGACGGATTTGGGATCAAGTAACACAATCTGTCAACATGGAATCCATAGACTCTACAGGCTCTTCGACATTGAGATTTCCAGAGTGCTGAAAAAGTGTGTATAATACTACTTCGGCCAGAGGGGGAGATTCGCTTTGTGCGATCATCTATAGTTATATAAAATTTGAAGCGCCTTAAACTCAGTAATTGATTTAAAGATTAAGGTTTGAATGATGAAATAATCAGATAAAGAGACACGCGTGCCCGATTTGTTCTTCACGTGAAGTGTTGTCAGAGTTCCACCAATCATCGCGCGAAATAAATCGAAGCATATACTTCAAAATTACCAGAGAAGTGAAGATGCATTTTCAACGGAATGCCAAGAAAACAATAAGAAATGATAACCATCAAAAGGGTGAGAAGGCATTTCTTATATAAAAAAAAAAACAGTATGTCATCCAAAATTTATAATGTCAATGGTGGCGCTTCTCCGTTTCATTTCTCCTATTACCTATACAAAACCACATGAAAAACACGCTTTAGATATGAAAGACTGAATAATTGCTTCACGAGCTTAGATCCGCCAGACAGACTTCACAGACTAGAGATAGTCAAAAGTAATCCATAATGATCACTAGGCAAAACCGGAAGCACCAGTTGTTTTGTCTCTTTTCTTACTTTCTTCTCTTTGTTATATGACACACCAGGTATGGCATCCATCCCAATCATGTCAATACTGCTTATCTTGAAATCACGCAAACTGCAAATAAAACGATCTAATCGCTTCTGAAGAGTACGGTTACCAGTCAACATCTGGTTTGATTTGGTATCATACGTCCATCCATTTTCCTTTGGCCTTTGCAGAGACCAAGCATCAATCCACTCATCTTGTAAAGGAAATTCACCATCCGACTTTTCATCCCAATTCATATCACCTCCAAAAATAACATTTGGATTCTTCTTGAGAAGGTTCAGAGCCTCATTGGCCTGCTGTACACGTTCCTTGCTGTACATTTGATCCCATTTTGGTGGGGCTGGACAGGGACTCTCGAGATGGCTTGTGGCAATAACCAATGGCTTGCCACTTCCATCTTCAACCTCAACAGTGCAAAGTTCTCTTCCCATAATGGAGTTGCTAAAAGGTCTACTATTGAAAGATTTCACAGGCAGCTTGCTTAACTGCAAATGATTTGATCGGCATGTCAGTACCATTACTACTAACCATATAAAGCTGATCAGCCAAATAGTGTATAACCAGAACTCGAGCAAAAACATTTCCGAATGCGGATAACCCATATGATGTCAAAACAGCAATACTAAGTATGGTCAATGTATAACAATGATGGTTCTAAATATTATAATTATATGAGGATATATTTGTCTAACCCCTTAACAAATTGCATGATAGTAGACGAAATTACGCTTTGACCAATTAATTCTTGAATTATGAGCTGAAAATCTTTTCATATGCAGGTAATCGTAACAAAATTAAACTCAATGCATCATTCGTGTACAACTCGCACAACTAGATTACAAAAAAGAGACGTCATAATTCATCAAAGCCAGTTGAAAATGGATGATATGAAGCTTACCACCATACAAAAGTATGGTCTTGATGAAGCCATCTCATAGGAAACTGAGCAACGATACACATCCCACCAACTGGATTGCTTGAAAATGTCATATATATTTGGAGTAACCTCCTAACGCACAAGTGACCAGTATCAGATTCAAAACTGTTCCAAAATTATACATGAAAATGGGTATGACTAGAAAGGGAAACCTGAAAACAGATGAAATCAGGGGAATGCGACTGAATAAGGTCGCCAATTGCTTTCATCCTCTTATGCAGCTCTAAGTCTTCACGGAACCAAACGTTGTAACTCAAAATTTTCAATGAACTTATAACTTTGCTTGAATCATTGCCCTCTGTCGCGTCTTGTAGAAGAGAGAAAAACACAAAAACAAAATTTAGGATAAAGAAAAAAAGGAGGAGCATTGATGACTGAATCTCAATCAAAGGACCCCCTAAGAATAACTATAGCGTATGTATGGAAAAGAGTCCACAAAACTGGAAAATAAGTGCCAAACGGGATTTTCAGAAACACCAAAACGCAAGTGGAACAAAGACAATGAAACTGGAACAGAACATACATGAAGCTTTCCGAGTTAGAGAAACCAAAACCTAGAAAATTTCAAATACAAAAAAAATCCGAGTTATGTCGCCCAGTTAAACAAGACAACTAGAAATTTGTATACTGCATAGTAGAAACAAACCCCGTAATAGGCAGAGGATCCGACCCCAAGAAGGGAAAAACTGAAACTCACCAGCGAAATTGATCGCCTTTTTTGACGCCTTCACCTCTCTAAGCCCTCCCATTTTGGCACAAGCGTCATCAATTTGTATTGGGTCCGTGGTCTTCCTCTTGCATGATCGCAGAGGGAAGAAAATGGATCCCACTGAAGAATCTAAATCTCCATCGCGAAGGGTATCACTCAAATTCTCAAAGCTTGATAGTGACAGAACCGAACTCCTAGTGCCACAAACCTCACAGTTAGAGTTCTTATACAGGTTCAAGAAAGTGCAGGCCTTGCATGACCATTTTGGGGGCGAGGAAGGAGAAGAAGACAGCGGAGGCGGGGAAGAAGAAGAAGAAGAAGGCGACGACAAGCAGATTTGGCATGATGATTTTTGTGATGGAGGGTTCAGAAAGGTGCATTTTTTGCACGCCCAAGCCATTGGATTGAGAGAAAAGGCAGTACTGATTCTAGGGCTTGACAGAAGGTATCGAAAACAGTCGAAACACGATGAAGCTAGCAATCTCATTTCAAATTTCTTGCCGGTTTTGTCGTGGAATTAAACGCTGTCACAAAATGCGGGAAGATTCAGGTAAACGGCACCTAATACAAGGACGTCTGAATTGCAAAACACCAGTGTAGCATGCGTCGTTTAGGCTTATCAAACGACATCATGAATCCATGATTGCCAGCAGTTGTTTAAGATTAATGCTGTTATTTATACACTAAATTTATTTTTGCTCACCCAAAAAAAAAAAAAACAAAGATGATCCTTTGAGTTTTATTTTTATTTTTTTTATGATGTACACCTTGAGTACATAATATAAATAATAAATTAACAAATACAATATTTTCGGGGAACACATACGCTAATTACAGGAACCCGTGGAAACATTATTTATTCACCCTTCTTTCTAAAAATGAAGCCTCTCTACTACACTAGCAGAACAGAACATCCACGTTTTGTTTTATCTTATGATCCTCTAACTCAAAAATAATTCTACATGGCCCTCCAAAAAAAAATAACAAAGAAAATTGATTTCTCTGCATTTTGCTTAGCAATAGCATCACAAAAGGAACAATAACAAAGTGGGGAAAACAGCAGCCAAGAAAATATGCAGAAGATGGTTAGCTGCAATTATTCTGATGCTGCTGAAGGTGTTGAAACTTAAACGTTCCCCAGCACTTCTTAGTTGAGTAGAGTTCACCACCTGCTTTGTCTTATTGCCCGAATTCTTACTGCAAAACCACACAGAATGAGAAAATCTGTAAGAAGCAGAGCTGTGAAATAAAAAGTACTTATTTCAACAGTGTTCAGCTTTTGACAACAATGAAAAGGTGCCAATTACAAGGCAAGGATATAATATATATATATATATATATATAAACCCAAGAAACGACTTAGGCAGACAGTGCTTCTCACCTTCCTGGAAATATACAGCTCCCGTGACCTGCAAGTGTATTCCCCACAAGGAAAAAGAGAAAGAAATTAACCACAACTGCTAGGGAAAACCAACATAACAGTGGAGCCCATTTCGTATATCCAATAGATGCAGAAAAATAATTCATACTTATAATGCAAGTTTACGAGCAACATTGCTGTGAGAAACTAAACCCTAAGATACTGTTAGGTAGAAAGCGACTATATTTTATGAAGGTAATCTAGAAACACGATCCAGAATCTTTGCTTGTGTTGTGTCAGGTGAAAAAGTTGCTTTCAGACAAAGCAGTATCCGGCTAAATGTGATGGCATGGTTCGTGGTTCCAACAATTCAACAGCACAGGGTAGAGAAGAGACAAAAAGTGCTTCGACCATGTGGGTGCCACACAATAATGCATCCATTCACAGATATCACTCCAGGACAATTTCAGTATATTTCCATAATAGCCACATATGAAAACATGAACAGAACAAGAGATTTTTTTTCAACCCCTGTTTAGTCAAATTTGGTGTTCACTGAAATATGAAGTTTCCATTTTGATTGAAGATTAAGTTTTTAACATAAAACTGAATTTAATGGGAAAAATCAAAATTCTAAATTGTCCAAAAAAAAGTTCAAAATTTCATCTGCACTTACTGGGATCTGTGGTAGTGATCATAGCAGCTCCTTTGAAGTCGCAAGACCCAGCAGCCTTACCTTCCTTCTGGTAATAGCTATCAAACGCATAAGAAGCATGGTTCTTAACATTATTAGGACTATAACAATTCTCCCCAGGTTGAATCTCTGAACAATTTGCTTTCCCAGGTCCACATGCCCAATCCAATGCAGCTTGCAATGTCTTCGAGTCAACAACATCCATGACAATGCAGTATGTCTGATTCGTTGTATCGTTCGCCAGAAAAGACCCAATTCCCGAAACATGAAGCAAATATGCCGGCGTTGTGTTCCCATAAAATAGACCCCAGTTCGCCTCTGACACCGGCGGCCACCTCAAATCCTCGTTGAACAATTCATAAATGTACACACTTGAAGTGGTTTCCGGGTGCAAAGGTGTTCCACTGCGATCAAAAATATGCTTAATCAAGTTGGAATTGTAAGTGTCTGCATTGTCTTTTGTAGCATAAGGCTCCTTGGAATCACCCTTCGAAGGCCACCCAGTTTCTGTGACTAGAACCATAACATCGGTGATATTAAGGTTCTTCATGGAAAAATAAGCAGCATCAATCATGGCGTCAAGCACATTGGTGTAGTGAAGCAGAGTATTGGGATCGACCATTTCTTTGGAAGGTGTCAATGGCTTGAACAAGGCATTCTCAAGAGGAACAACCCCTTTGTTCTGCATAAACACATAGTAGGGGTACAGGTTCATCATTAAGGGTGACCCAGTTCTGGAAAGGAACTGAAGCAGAGGGAGAATAACAGAGGAGAGGCTCTGATTGAAGAAAGCCTGAGATGGTGGGAAAGGATCGAGAATAATAGATGCAGCATGAGGGGTTGAAATCTTGATCTGATTATGGAGATTTGCAGCAACGAGAGCACCATAGAGTGACTGAATAGCAGGGAGAAGAATAGGAGCCGAGGAGGGTACAGTGGTTAAGACCTCGTCGCCAACGGAAATTCCGGTGATGAGCGTTTCGGGGTAGTAAGCAGCGACGTTTCGACCGATCCAGGAAGCTGCTGTGGCGTTGGAGGACCCAATAGCGAGGAGCTGGTTGTTGGGGACACTGATAATAACACGAATCTTGGTACGAGCCAAAGCTCTGAGGATGTTTGGGTCGGCATCGTAGACACGGATGTGGGTTATCTTCTGCAGCTGAAGAAACGCAACCAAGTCCAATGGTGACAGCAGATTTGAGACGTCAGTGCCAATATTCACACCCACAAAAGGCTCGTTGTCTTCATTTTGCTGCTTAATTTGAGTGAATACCTGTGAGGATTCAGCTGCAAACCCAGAAAAGCAAATTAAATAAAAGGCAATGAGAAAGAACAAAACATGTATCGGTGCTTGTTTCAAAAGTGAATTAAAGCTTGCAGCTTTTGCAGTTTTCTTACCTAGAGATGAAATGGCAAATTCACTGAAGAAGAAGATTGACAGTGAGAGGGTCTGAATCAGAAGGTTGAGCTTAGAGTTTGCCATTGAAGAGGGGCTTCAACTTCACTTCCTCTTCCCCTGCTTCTGGGTCAGCTACAGTTCCTTGCATTATCTTCTGAAAAGCTTCCTTTTTTCCAGAAAAAAACAATCACATAGAAATAACAAATAGTAGTTGGTGGGTTTTTCTCAGTTTGGTTCACAATGAACCGAAGAACCTCTACAGTGGTAGGATTGAAGACGAAAGAAGAAGAAAGAAGATACTTTACTAGATGCTATTTGTTCACACAAGAGCTGGTTGGTTGGTTCAACTATTTTTCCCTTCCTTGCGATGAATTGTCTAAAATAACCTTCCCGAGGAGCCGACGGTGACGCCAAAACTCAACTCAATTATTCATTCATAACCACGCACCATGATTATGATGCAATAAATCGCCATTAATTAAGTTCAGTTGAAAATTGATAGCTGGCTCCTATTTTTGTCTACCAAAACAGAATACACACAAAACACTACTTTTCAGTTAAAGCATACTTTATAACATTCCATATATATGTTTTGATTTTATTAAGAATCTTCAATGCTTTCTTATATTGTGGAAAGTTAATTGTAATAAAAATAATATAGGAAAGAAAATTGTAATATAGTGATATGTTTTGCTTCTGATGATAATAATAATATAGTTAATTGTAATAATTAGGCTTTCTTAATCAGAGTGTAGGGACCTGAAGAAAATTCAAAATGGGACTTGAATGAACTTTTGACTTTGCTGCTGGGATAATACTGTAAAATAACAGTTGTGCCGCGGAAGAGGATGGCTTCCAATCCATTAACACACTGTTCTTCAATTTCATTTCAACGCGAACATTATTACGGCCTGGCTTGTCCAGAGAGACGTTGCTTCTTCACTGCACTTTAAAAAGGGCAGATTTTTATTTTTTTCAAGCTAATTCGGACATATCCAAACCAAATGAAATCATTAAATTATATTATACGCCAAGAAACTTGAATCGTTTCAAGAAAATGAGCTTAGATTAAGTGTTTCATGTTCATTACAATCAAAAACTACAAATTTATTGTTAAAGAAATCAAATTCTTTTTGCATTTGTGAATTCAATGTCTTGTGTTCCCTCACGTGAACATTTATTATTAAAAAATGTACGGTTTTCATAAATGAAGAAACATTTAGGGCCACATCTACCCAATATCTTGGGTACAACTATGTTCTCCTTGCCAAATTCTAGTGGCCTTTTTTTATCCCTCTCTAAATGGAAAGACTCTTATTGAAGGATTTATCATAGATACCTTTTTTAAAAAATAAAATCTATGTCACATGAACTTTGTTTGAATGGGCCGAAGAGGCATTCAAAAACAAACAGAGAAATACAACATGCTGTGGCTGTGCTGCCATAATCAGCTACCTGGCTTGGTTCTTGAGCGCATAATGGAAGACATGCACAGCAGCAGACTGCAACAAAATTGCAGAATCACATGGTGCGTGGCATCCTTAGGACTATTTCATGGCATTTTGCAATATCACAATTTCATCACTGTCAAATCTACGAATATCCCATCATTTTTCATTGAAAAATTTGCGTGATTTGCTCAGAAAAAGGAGGATGTTAGAAGTTAACATGTGAGTGTTGTCCAGACTCGAACCGCCATTGTTGGTTGCTCAAATGCAAACTGCGCCAAGTGTTTTTAAGCCTAAGATAAAGGGGAAGGAAAATACATGATAACAAGAATAATGAATTGATTTATCACTTGACCAAAGCTGTTGAAATAGGAATGAAATGTTTTGGTTAGTGAAGGAAAATGGAAAATACTATTGCCGATTCAATATTTCAGTATAAGAATCCCAGGAACAAGTTGAAATCCCTGACTAATGTAGCACTTTGGAGGAGCTCCCCAGGTCCCTTAACTATTATCCCCTAACAGGCTATATATGCTCATTCATTAATAAGCTTGATCTGCATTCAATATATAGAATAGCTCGCTGTACTTGGCTTAAGAGGTTTTGAAAAATGAAAGTGATTTCATATTGACAACTTTTCCGTGGAAGAAGGGGCAGTTTCGGCATCCATTCATGGAAATTCAGCAAATCAAAGCAACTCTACAACTTGATAATGAAGAATCACACAACTAATCCAACCATAAGATCAATCCAACCTTACAGAATACAACAGAGAATTTGAGGAGGAAGATCTATAATCATCTATTAACTATACACTGCCCAGGTAAAACCTGAGATCGGATCTGGCTAATCACGAATCAAAATTGCCGCAATCTTCAAATGGATGATTACTTATGCTGTACGAAGGATCATTGAACACCTACTCTTAAAGAGACCAAACCTAGGGGTAGGGGTGAAAATACGAAATTTTCACCTGAGGGCATTCACGAATGCCATCAAGGAATCAACATCCCTCTGTTCCGATGGATATTTTATGGGCCGAGAAGAATGTTTAGGGAAAAACAGTATTGTCGGGAAGCTTCCTAGCCCTAATTCACGCTTTGCGAATTCTTTCTGCTCTCCGTCCGCTCTGAACTTTCCAACCTTCACCCCTGATCCTGCCAACTTGTCCGCCAATTCAACGTATGATTCTTCCATGCCCTGTAAGAATTTGGAATAACCATCTGATTAGAGAATGAAAACTTCAAGAGCAATATATTCTTAACAAGATACTAGAGTTTTGGCAACATTGTTTACCTGGCAGAAGCGGCACCATGGTGCATAGAGCACAACAAGCCATGGCTCTTTCCGGTTCTCCAATTTGGCCAGATTCTCGATTCCAGTCCTGCTGAGGTTGACCACACTCTGGGTGTGGAAAATGTCAGTGACTTGGGCGGCACCATTTCCATTCCCATTAAGGTGGGCGGCATCTTCCTGTTTAATATTTCCTTTGTGAAGACCACACTCCTTAGCCTTGGCATCCTCCCACCACCACCTCCCTTCCCTTTCATGTTGTCCTGGTAAAACTGCCCTTGTGCATGGCTCGCAACCAATTGAAACGTATCCTTGTGAATGCAATGAATTGACAGGCACATTCATGGTCCTAAGGAAGTTCCATATGTCATTTCCTTTCACGTTAGCAACTGGGTTCCACTTTACCAGGCTACCAATTCCACCATCCAGTCCCTCAAAAACTGGATCCACCTGCACTGCAGGAATTTCAGACCTGGTACCCGGTGATTGATCCTTTCTTTGACCAGTAATCCATGCTCTTAGGCCCTTGAGAGCCCTCCTTAGGGGTCTCACCTTCCTCACACGGCAGCACTCTTGGTGTCCATCCTCATAGAATGAGAACAACCCCTTACTTCTAACAAAGGCCTGAACCTCAACAGCATCAGGGAACATATACTCGATGTGAATTCCATAATGCTTCTCAACTGAGTCAAAAAATTTGTAAGTTTCTGGGTTAAGTCTCCCAGTGTCTAGACTGAAAACCCTGAAGGGCCGACCGGTCAGATGTGCATACTCGATCAAAGCAACATCTTCAGCGCCACTGCAAAAACAAAGCCAATCATTACTATCGAGGAAAAAATTCCGCCTGACGGTACCCACTACATTATAAACTCATGGTCATAAGAAAATGTTTTATGACAAATCATATCCTACAAAGCTCAAGCCGAATCTTCAATGATAACATTGAAAAACATCTATTAGCACTTTTTAGGTACAGAAAGCAGCAAACACAACTTAGGAGTCTTCTCATAAAAGAAAATCACGTCTCGAGTGTCAAACCTACATTTTATATCCAATTAAGAAAGAAAAAATCTTAACCTACATTTTAATTGGTGTTAAATAATAGTAAATATGCAGTATTAAAAGAAAATATCATTCACTATTGCCAAAAATGGCGAAAACAGGGATTCTATAAAATAAAATCATAGCACCAACAGAAATAATAAGTTTAAAAAGTATCAAGCAAACAACGAAACACCGTTTCATAACACAACACCAATTTCCATCAAGCTCATTACTGAAGGACTTGGAATCAGTACCTGAAGGCAATAGCTATATCATTGCCAAATTTCTCTAGGGCTCTATCCATTATTTCAAGGGGGGAAGCATTTTCTAGGTCTACTGCTAATTGTTCATAATCTTCCTCCTCTTTCTCAGCAACCTCTGCAAATTCAGAAAAATCAATACATTGAAATTTGATCCAATAGCAAAAAAATAAAAGAATTATATACAATTAAATTAATGACATAACACGTACCAGGTGCAACGATAGTTGCAGCACGAGGGACAACTGAATCCTTCCCTGAAGGTTCAGCGTTAATGGGCTTTACCAAGTTCCGTTTTTGAGACAAATTAAGAACCGCGGATGAAGCATGGGATCTGTCCAAAATCCTAAAAGAACCAATTTGCGAAGCTGAAATTGAACATTTACACATTAGAACTCTACATCAACCGAATTCACCGGGAAGTCATGGGGGAATGTGCCCTTTTAGGCCAAACAAGGAAGAAAATAAGAGGTTAATTTACCTTTCGGCTCGGAGGAAGAACTCAAACGAGAAAAAATGGAACTTGATATCGTCGTTGAAGAAGAAGGAGTAACAGCAAGCGCCATTGTTATAGAATCTAAGCTCTCTTCTAATTGTTTCCTCTCTAATGCGTAATCTCCCGTGTGTTTACAGATTTGTTCGTGTCTTCGGAAAGAGAAGGCATTGCTATATAAAACCCGGCAACCGAGTGCGGTATTTCAGGTTCATTGAACCTGGACGCAATTTTAGGATCGAGGGGAATTCTTACGTGGCATTCGAGGATTGGATGAATGGAAACCCGTGGCTCATGGCTTCCGTCAGATCGCCTGGTTAGCCGAGACGTGATCGAGTTTGAGTAATGGGCGAACAAGTCTTTTCGCGGATTCTTCCACTTATCGAATTTTTGGAAAAGAGAAATTGTGCTAAATTACGAATTAAGACATATATTGTAATAATTAATAAATCCTCCCAATTAAGACATGTCTAAAGTTAAACTTTGGCTTTGAAGAAAAACAAATCTTCTAATAATGTTTTGATTCACGGTGTTCAAATCATATGGGCAACCTATCGTTTTCTTTTATTGCCATATTAATTTTCATAGACTTTTCCTTTTCTACCCTCTGTTTAGCCTTACTTTTTTTTTTTTTTTTTTTTCTCACAGCCAATTTTAATATATAGTCTTTCTTTCAAAACTTGTGGTGCGAATGTGGTCCTCGACATAGTTTATTCTCCATTAAAAATTTTATGTTGCTATAGTTCACTGCTCCTCCACCACCACTATTGATTTTTGTGATCGTCGTTCAATGATGTGCCTCTTTTGTAGTTTTTCTTTTCTTCGCGAGTAGGAACATTCATTTGTGTGATTTTCTAGTAACCGAATAGCAATTTGCAGGTATACAAATGGATTTAAGCCATCAGTTGAGGAAACTAGTGAAAAGAGGAGCCTGGAATCCAGGTTAGAAAACGACGTGACGTTGAGATGGTCATTATATTAATTGAGATTAATAACCACTATTTATCTGTTTAATTAATGTTACATGAATATACAGCTGCATTCAACTCTTGGGAATCTCAAGGGGCATAATATAATATTTTATACATGCGCAGGCAGGCAGGGACCACAAAAGCCCAATTCGAATTATTCGCAGTCGACTGCATTGTGTAGTTTATTGTGGGTCGTCCGATCTACTTATTATTGTACAGTCAATACAATCAACTGCAATAGTAAGTAGATCAGATGACCTGTAATAAACTGGGATAATCCATTTTTCGAAAAAGCCACAAGCATCACTCAAAAAGCACGTTGCTTTCTAGTTAGTAAATTGCATGAATGAGATTAATTAGTGCGACGGATTTATCAAAAAAAATAGTAGGGACCACCAACAAGTCAGATCCAGATTACTTGCGGTCAATTGCAGGTCGTTCAATCTACTTATTATTACACAGTCAATACAGACAACTGTAAT
Organism: Bauhinia variegata; assembly: GCA_022379115.2. Lineage (NCBI taxonomy): Eukaryota > Viridiplantae > Streptophyta > Magnoliopsida > Fabales > Fabaceae > Bauhinia > Bauhinia variegata. The sequence continues at coordinate 2,339,475 of CM039438.1, read as the reverse complement.
AATAATATATCAAATGACTTTTAATAAATTATACACGCGTAATTCTTTTTCCGAAAAAGTCACAAGCACCACTCAGAAAGCACGTTGCTTTCTAGTTAGTAAATTGCATGAATGAGATTAATTAGTAGGACGGATTTACCAAAAAAAAAAGGCCCTGCTTGTCTACGCATGTCGACCACACCACCCATTGTAGCTCCTTGAGCTTTTTCTTTTAAGAAAAATCTTTTCCTATTCTATTTCTACGGGCAAGTTGGAAAAAGGTCAACATCAACTTTTCCGACAAAAATAAAATCTTAAATGGCTGACTGGCTGGGGCATAGTGGTTAGATTTACGTTTACAACTTGTATATTTCATTTGAATTTGCCTCCTAAGTGTCTTTTCTTCCTCAATATTGAACCGGGTGGCTGGCTGCATTTGTCGCATTATATATTCAAAAAGGATTATATATTCAAAAAGGATAGAGAATGAATAATCCAATCATTACTTTTCTTTGGGCCATGAAATCGAGATTGGTCTGAACCGGTTTAGCTTGTGTGGGTCGAACTACATGGGCCAACAATTATTATTTGTTGTTGGGCTTTGACTAAAAAGTTCTCAGGCCCACTACGCCGCACTTGAGAATAACACTGGAAAGCACAGCTTGTGGCGCTAAAATGCAGGATGATCCCAATATCTTCCCACTTCTAACAAGCATGCAAAAGAGTCACTATTTCAATTTAATATGCTGAAAAGAAAAAGAAAAAGAAATTGATTTTAATTTTTTTTCTGCGATTGAGTCAAGGTTAATAACATTTAACATTTTAAGCGATATAATAATAATTTACTCTATCAGAAAACGCTGTCGAGGATAAAAAGCATGAAGTAGTGTCTAGTTAGGTGGCTCATTATTGCAGGGCCACGTCCCGACATTTTGTACTCCCGTTACTGTCCTGGACTAACGGAAGGTAACCTCAAAGAAATGCTAAGTAGACAGCTCCCCTTACATAACCCTTTTTGCATTCACTGCATCGATAACCAATCATCAATTGCCAAATAGTCAACCTTGGTGACAGGCTGTTATCTTACACTGAATACACTCTTCTACATCCGTCGAGACTGTCCCCTTCTATCGCATACATTGTGCTCCTCGCGACTCTCACTGGTAAGCTCTCTCTCTCTATCCGTCTCTAGGCTTTCTATTTTCTCTGTATTTTTGCTCTCTATCTTCCAAGCGCACGCACTAGCATTCGCTGGTGAGACCTCCCGAGCTTCGTTAGAGTATCTTTTTGAGCTGAGACACATGTTTCTGCTATAAAATATTGTATTGATCGGCTTTATGCACGGTCCTCCTCGATTGTTGTGATTATTAATGTGAGATTTCTGTCCATGTTTTGTGGGCGATGAGTAAAATTTCATTTTACAACCACTGACGGTGTTCTGGTGTTAAGAAAGCTACAAACTCGGTATTCTATGAGTAGAATTTCATGTTTCTGCTATAAAAGTATTGCTTTTTACGCTTTTGTATTGATCGTTTTTATGCACAGTCCTCCTCGGCATTCCTTTTTTAGAGAACAAAAAAAAGAAACAATTTTTTTTTTTTTCTTGAATGACTATGTATTTTATGCTCAAACAAGGGATTACGTTTATTTATTAATCATTCCCTTTATTTGCTTTGGAATCCATAATGTTTGAGATAAAGCTACTGAGGAGAAACCTTGAAGTTTTTTTTGTAGATTATCTTCCTTACCTCCGTGTTCACATTAACCCTTCCAAACGAATTGCGAGAAACGAAGAAGTCGAGGCATTTCTTCCAGAAGTTTTTTTTTTTTGAGGGAATTGCCAATTTGTATTTCTTTTTGGTAGTTGAGAATATCACAAGATCCGGCTTTTCTGACCACCAATTTTTGTTTTTTCATGGTGTTAAATATCCTTCTCCCATGTAATACAGAGCAATCACTTCTACTTAGAATATGGCTGAGGCTACGCCAGTTGTCCCTAATTCAGAGTTGTTGGAATGGCCAAAGAAAGATAAGCGCCGTTTCCTCCATGCTGTCTACCGTGTTGGTGATCTCGATCGTACTATCAAGTAGGATTCTTTTGATATTGGTTATTGTTCAATAATATGTGTGTTTTAGAAGCTCAAAAATTCCCTCTCTACTTGTCACAGATTTTACACTGAATGTTTTGGAATGAAGCTTTTGAGGAAAAGAGATGTTCCAGAAGAGAAATACTCCAATGCTTTCCTTGGATTTGGTCCAGAAGAATCCCATTTTGTTGTAGAATTAACATACAGTATGTTGCTAAGTCAACCTTCTGCTTAAAGTCAATCTTCTGCTTAGTTGTTTAAATCTGTGATTGATTCAACTGCCCCTAAAATTATCTTGAAGTTCGCCATAATGAATTTCTATATTCTTCTAGCTGTTTAACATATGATATTGATGGCAGATTATGGGGTAACCTCATATGATATTGGAACTGGTTTTGGACATTTTGCAATTGCAACTCCAGATGTAAGCCGTAGCCTACACAAACAAATGCTTTAGCATCATTTTGTCTGTTTGCGGAAAATAACTGTATATCTCTTTAAATTTTAGGTTTATAAACTGGTTGAAAATATCCGGGCCAAGGGTGGAAACATCACCAGGGAGCCTGGTCCAGTTAAGGGTGGGACATCAGTCATTGCTTTTGTGAAGGATCCCGATGGTTATGTGTTTGAACTCATCCAAAGAGCTTCAACTCCTGAGCCATTGTGTCAAGTAATGCTCCGTGTTGGTGATTTGGAGCGCTCAATTAAGTTCTATGAAAAGGTAATAAACTACCAATCCATATCTATTATTTCTTCTCATGAGGAGCATGTATCTGTATCTTGTTATACTTTCAATTGAAATGTCCTTGGTGCTTATGTTATGCTTACAGTGACATATACTGCTGTATTTAGTACCACCTGTTTCCACATTCCATGAGTACAAGTTAAAAGTCCATCTGGTACTGGCTTCTAGTTAGATCTCTAGAATTCTTATCTGAGAATTATGTTTCCCTGTACACTTCTTTCTCTGGACGTCTTTTGTTTTGGGTAGAGGGAGTTGGGAAGCGTGGCCCCAGGGATGGGTTGGGTATGTACCTGTTCCATTTATGGGCTCCAAAATTACAAGACTAGCTAGTTTCAAATCTGTAGTTTACCAATATTTAGTTTTCTGAAATGCACAAAGTGACTAACTGAAAACTTACTTGTACCTTCTATTTTGTGTGGATTAGAGGACCTGGATAAGGACTTGGTTGGATTTTGCTTGTGTTGCAACAAATGGAACAACAGAGCTGCATTTGTTGTGCATGATTCAAATAGAATTCATTAATTCATCTAATTTTTTTTTTTTGTTTATAACCTGATGCTATGTTTATGTGCAATTATACCTGTGCAGGCTTTGGGTATGAGGGTTGTGAAGAAGGTTGATAGGCCTGACTACAAGGTGAGCTTTTCTCCAACTATCTTTGATTCCATGCAAGTTTCTTACTAGAAGGTATATCTTTCTTAAAGTATGCCTTGGAGTTTCCTGAATTACACTCATGTCATGCAGTACACCCTAGCTATGCTTGGGTACGCAGAGGAGCATGAGACAACTGTTTTGGAGTTGACTTATAACTACGGTGTGACTGAATACACCAAGGGAAATGCATATGCACAGGTTAGTTAATAGGTTTTACTACCTTTTCGAAACCTAGTTTAGCTTTTTGCACTTCTCTGTACACTCCTTTATACGTATGTGGAACCCATCACAGGTTGCTATTGGCACTGATGACGTATACAAGAGTGCCGAGGTAGTCAACGTAGTTACACAGGAGCTCGGAGGGAAAATTACTCGGCAAGCAGGGCCAATTCCTGGGATTAACACCAAAATCACCTCCTTCTTAGATCCAGATGGATGGAAAACCGTAAGTTATTTCCAACACCGAGTATGAATTTGACTTCCACTTCATTGTTTGATAAGAGCGGATTATTGTATATGCTTATCTGTGTATGCCAGTAGCCTAGTGATTGTGATTTGGCTACAGCCTTTCTATTATCATAACGTAAACTTTATGATTAAAAGCGGAGAGCTGGGTTGCTGAATATTCATAGCATGTTGCTTCTTTTTGTTGCCGTTGTCAGCGGTAAGCATGCAATGAGATCAATTTTGTTTGAATTTGTAGGTCTTGGTTGACAATCAAGATTTCCTGAAGGAACTGCAGTGATGGGCGATTGCTTTACAGCAGGGAACACTATGTCCTAGTCCTAGTGCTTTATTATTATAAATAAGTTCTCTGGTGCTTAAAATAGTTGTGTCACTGAGTCTACCCGTTTTTCTACTATCCTTGTACTTGTGATTACAATATGATGAATACCCGTTGAATATGAAGTTTATATGTCAAAGAAATGGATTGGTATGTGAATCCATTGATCACCAGCATATAATCCGACGCACGCTCCCTGCATTAAGAAACTCAGTCGTCGCAGTAGCCCAAGGTTGACAACAATTTGTGAATATAGCATGTCTTAGAGCCTCTGCTATTTGATAAACTAACTTGTTTCTTTCCTATGTCAGTTGCCTATTATCACAAAAAGAGGTCGAAACAAACTCTCTTGGCTTGGACATTGAACTATTTGCAATTCATTTTCGTATAAACATTTCCAAAGTCGAATTCAATGGTCTAGAATCAAAAGCCTTGTTCAACTACAGCAGTATCGGATTAGGTCCGTGTAGGTAAAATGTACAGCATCTTCAATCCTATTAAAGCCATTTTCACGTCTATAAAGCTGTATCCATGGGGTAACAACCAAGAACACGAAGAAATCTAGCAAATTCCTGAAATGGAAGAACACGAAAATGTGAGCATGTCACCAACAATTTGAGTCAACAATCAGAATTAAACCACCAAATAAACACAAGGGCCAACAGTGTACTTTCACAAAACTGTAGTGGGGGCTGACTTCTAATGATTATACGCAGACGTAGAAAAGGAATTACAACTGATTTAGAAAAAAGATTAAAATTTTGTGCCTTTGTAGAGCTAATTTGTCCAACTAGGAATTGGCGCCACTTTTTTAGCAAATCGGAGCAAGTATCAATATGCATGCATTCCTGTAATTGCAAATCTCTATTAAACACCACAATAGCTTAAAGCCTTAAACATTATCGATTTCTCCTCCACGTTACTAGTTAAACTTCGGGCAATAAAAATTGTAGACAAAGAATAATGACAGCAAAATTTACATGATGCATATGATGAAGAACCCCAATGGAAAAAAATGAAAATATTTTGTGTTCATGAGATATAATGGTCTGACCTGTAGATTTCCTAAAGCAGACTGTGCACGAGGTTCTGCCATTGAAGCTTCAAAGTCAATGTAAAAAAGGTAGTCAAAGTACCTGAAACCAGAAAAACTTTTTTACCAAAATCATGGAAAATTGATAATTCCATCCAAAATAAAGAATCACTTGATCATATTCATGAGGTAGACAATAATTGATAGACCAGTAACCCCACTAATGATTTTAGTTATCAATATTTTATGAATTCTGTAACATTCCCTCCAATTGCTAGTTTAACTGACATCTTGTCATTTAGTTCTAGTCTATCTTATCCTTCCTTTTATCTTCATAAAGGTTGACTGAATAAAGTATGTATCACCAGCCAATATTGCATAAAAATAATTTCCACGGTCAATTCTACAACTGAAGATCCAAATAGGGAGGAGATAATCCGCTACTCACTTGGCAGTCCCTTCATTTGAATCATCCACAACCCTCAGTGGGCGCTGTTGCTGTGGACGACTCTCTATCTGAAATGGCTCCAAAAAAAAAAACAAATAAAGATGGCGATGAATATTTTTTTTTTAATTTAAAATTGTAAAACTAATTTTCACGATGGCTCACCTTTGACAAATTAATGCCCCTTAGGGCAAAAACTGCCAAGGCTTTGAACAGTACACCAGGGCCTTGTTCTAGACTGAAAACTATGCTAGTCTGGGAGAAAAAGGCATGAATTCATCAGCTCATTCTTTGGAATTAATATATAAATAAATTATATAAATGTATGTATGTATGTATTATACCTTGTAGGGTCTGTCAAGTCCTGGTATTATAGGATCCCTTGCAAGGATTAGAAAACGAGTAATATTCTCCTCATCATCCTAAAAGATATGAATCATTCAGCTCAAATTTAATCTTACATAACTATTGGCTACTAAAATCCTTTTAGTAGATACTGAAAATCGAGAAAAAAATAAAAGCATATAATAATTAAACATTGACAAACAATGCATGTGTGTCAAAGCATGTCAGATTCCAAAGCATCTTCTAACAATGTACTTTCCATGTATGTCAAATCTCAAGCATATTTGCAGCCTGAGTCACACTTTGTGTTGGGATTTTTGGGATTTTTCTCAAACAAGCAACAACTTTCATATAACGACATTTCTAAATGCAAATATCTTAAAAGCAGAACTGATCCACACCAATGGCATATACAACGAACTTCCTACCAACATTTTAGTCTTCCATGACCCATATAAGCTTCCAAAGTGATACAAAGAGAGAAAATGGAAAACACTATGGGCAGTAAGAACATATTGTAATAAAATGGAAGGATAAGCTAAGATCAACATTTTACTCTTCCAAAGTGCACTCTCATGTTCATGCAATACAAAACATATTATAATAAAATAATAGCACAAACTAAGAACATATATCATTGCAGCTAAGTCTTAGACCTGGGAATGAAATATTACCTGGATTCGTTCTGCAAGAACATTGAGACCATATATGTCTGCAGCACGGGCACTTGCAATAGCCCCAGTGTCTCTTGCACCTTCTGTGACCACCAACTATCCCCAGCATCCTTTTGTCAGGACATACTAATAAACACTAGCTTTCATGGATCCAAGAAAACTTCAAACATACCTGAGCAGCACCAGCAGTATCAAGTGCACCAACTTTAACAACGCCCAAATCAGTAAGTGTTGTCTCACATTGAGCAAGCGCCTGCATGTAAGAATATCATTATAGTAATTAAAACTCTTGTTAAGTATTTCATTGTCTACGGTGAGATTATTTTCATGAAACAGTCAGCATTGCCAAAAGTATGAACTCTGGATGCAGCCAAGAAATAGAATGTTTAGTTAAACACGTATTTCTGTATATTCAACTGTTTATGAAGACCATTTATGATAACTTAATTGAGTTATGAAATGATCCAATGAATTGTAGTATGATGAAGTTGTTGGCTTCTTACGATGTGTTCCTGGGTACCCATTCGTTGTTCAATACTGGAAACATGATGTATCATCTTTGTTCTATTGTTAACAAAAGGAAAGTATGAGTATTAAAATAAATGGCCAACCTGAGGATGACTCATGACACGCTTAATTTCCTCCTTTCTTGCGCCAGGCAATCCTAAGAGGCAGTGGTCAATTCGCATCTGCACCTCCCCTACAATGTGGAGTCTATGGCGAAGAAGTAAATCATAATTACGATGGATGCTTCCACCAACAGAGTTCTCAATGGATAGGACAGCTTTATCCACCAACCACAATTCAACTGCCTGCAGAAAAAGAAAAGTGTGGTTATATCAAGGTAATACTAATTGGTAAGTTAGAAAAATAGACATAAAGAAAAAAGATTGAAACCTTGAATGCAGCTTCAAACTCCTCACATGGTACAGGTTCACATTTTGGATACGCTTTCAGAGCTGCATCCTCACAATATGCTCCTGGTGCTCCCTATGATAGGCAACTCACTTATTAGGAATACCATTAATGAAAAAGCCACTCAACCGGAACTTTTTACTGGCTATCTTTACCAAATTAGATGGCACTTCCGGCTAACCACAACGTGGACCCAAGTTCCACATTTCTTTGGTAATTAGATTCAATGGATTTTGTCAGCATACATAGCACGGCTCATTGCATTAATTCCATGGATTTTTCTTTAAAAAAAAAAATTAGCATCGTACCTGATAAGCAACCCGCACTTTTGACCCATCACTTGGAGCGGAAGAAAGATCAACTGCAGTTAATGGCTCTGCAATTAAAGAAGTTACATTCACATGCTAAGACATCAAGGAAGGGGGGGAAACAGGAAAGAAGATTAAAGAAATTGTTGCTAGCATGGACGATCTGAGTTGCATTAATTATTACACAATACACCTATTTTATTTGCCGACATGCACACATGTATATGCATCCATGGCTTGATAATTTGGAATATACTTAAGATAATTAAGGTATAATCCTAAAACCATAAATTTCTAGATCAAGTGTGACACAAGCTTCACAAGATCCATCATACCTCCGAACATACTTTACATGAACAAAACAATTAAGTTAGCTGAGTAACCTACAGTTCATTGACGCATAGGATTAACGAATACTCAAGTGAATGCATGTTGGAATGGCATTTACAAGGTCTAATGTTAAAAAGAAGTTAGGACCATATAATGAACACCAGTTCTCCAACCCAAGCTTCATCCCCACTATCATCCTGAGTCACCGTGAGTTGACTATCCATCTTGCATTCCCAAAACGACTCTAGGTGCCATGTAAATGGATAAATATGAAGTTAACATATGCAAATTACCTAAGCACATTTCATCGCTAATCTTTATCAATCATGCACGAGCACAAGTTAACTACATGTTACTATTCTTTCTCTTCTCACGTAGTTTGCGTCTCAACTATCTGATTAAAGGGGATGAGAGGTAAAAAGAGAAGAAAAATCAAATCAGAGAGGACATGACCGTGAATATATTTAACAAAGGAGGAAAATCCCTCAGCTGAGAGCATGCTGGAGAATAATAACTAGTTACAATCAGCCCTTGGAAAATCGCCACAAACAGAGACATAAGGCATTGTCATATTTCAAAAGAATAGGAGAAAAAATGCCTCAAACAATAACAGGGCAGCATATTTCGATCAGAAAAACTAGGAAGATAAAATTTACTTGGTGCCAATATCATATGCATAATCCTTTGACTTGTTGAGGCATGTCTAACCTATAACTACAAAATTCTATATAAAAAGAAAAGGCAAACAACGCAAAATTACTGCGCAAACGCAAATTGAAGAGATAATAATGGAGAAGAAAATTTTGATTCTGGCAAATGTGAGAATGATTATAGGTGTCAATAGAGGACCCATCAACTAATAAAAAAATTACTCTTCAAATGCCAATAGAAGGCAAGATTTTCATTATCAGAAACGTAAGAATCATCACTCACTCGGGAGAAGGTTCAAATCCTTGTGAAACCCCTTGGGGTCATTCTCATGAACCCCATCATTGGCCGCAGAAGCCTCCACCTCACGCACGGTTGGCTTTTCATCCTCAACCGGAGTTATAGCTTTCTGAGCTAAAACACCGAAGGAACAACATTCCCATTTGCAGCATTTATCAAGATCGTATCTCAAATTCTTAATCAGCCCATAATTCCCAGACAGGCCATTCGCAAAACCCAATTGAGGAGCTTTGGCACAGCCCGAGATGAAGACACCCTTGAGGGCCATCATGGAGAGACCCATTTCTATAGCGGCAAACCAAGTCTTCGAAGAAGTCAGATAAGCTGTTGACACCCCTATGAGTCCTCGTGGTTGTTGAAAGGTTTATAGGTAAGTTTTGGTGATTCCCCGTATGACATTGTCAAAGAAACGGAAGAACATGGCGGTGGAGTTTGGACCCCACCAAATACAGACCCCGTATATGTAACGCACGCCAAAGTGAAATGGAGCTTCCGAAATTAAGCAATCAGCCGAAAAAAAATTTTGCAAGAAAAAAAAGAGACCACCTCAGTGGAGAGAAATAATCAATCAGGTAGGTGAGCAGAATGGCGGCTAACTACACGGTGTGCTTAAATGAGTGGATTTGTACAGAGCTCTAGAGAGAAGGAGAGTGTCTTGGTTGTAGTGCGGTGGGCCAAAAATATTGCCATTTTGGTTCAGTAAGTACTAAGTAGAATGTCAGCAAATTTGGTTGAAGCAAAAAAAACTAACAACTTTCCTAGCTTGGAGTTTTGGACAATGTAAATGTATCATCCTTTGCCAAGAAATTCCGCAACGGTTTGCCCCATTAGTAAAGATCATAAGCATAAGCTATCTCATAAAATTACATGCTTAAATTTTTCTGTCCATATGAAAATTTTATTAATGAAATAATGCACATTTATAAACACTCTTTACTTGTTATGATTTTGATGAACCCTGTGATTTAACTCAATTTTTGATTCATTTCATAAAGTTGAGCATAATTAAACATTTTTTGAATTCCATCAGTGCTCATTTCCATGCTTGAGAATGATTTTTTTTTTTTCAACCATACCAGATGAGATTATAACTATTATTATGAAATAGGCAACTCGAGTTGTGAAGTTAGAATTCTGAAGCATATTACTAACAAGTCAAGGAACTATTGTGAAATGACAAGGACAAGTGCTTGAGAATATTGAATGCTAAATCAGTTTCTACTTGCTAGCATGAATGTTCTTATAGCTTTGAAGGGCATATATATTTGACTCAGTTTTCAGCTGCTGGTGCTACTGTTGCTGCACAAGTATCTGGTGTGGATTCATAAACCACCTACCAACTTCAACAACTAAACAGTTTGGTCCAAATAAAGCCAAACAAAAATTCATATTGAATTATATAACTATAGGTCAAAGAGATAAAATCATGATCAAATCTTAAGTATTATATTCATATATATATTCTAAAGGTTTGAATTGCTAACCTTAAAAATTACTCAAGCCCTTTACGCTAAATTATTAGAATATTAAATATTTTTGCATATATATATTGATAAGAATATATATATATATATATATATATATATATATATATATATATCTTTAGTATCAGTGGGTAAATTTTGTTTTTTTTTTTTTTTGGTGGTAGGTGAAAGATATATGAGAAATCCTTGTGGAGAAAATAAAAAAAGAAAATGATTATAATATTATTTAATAGGGGGACCTTAATTTCTTAGTCTTTGAAATCATCATAAAGCACGTAACTGGTGAGAAAGGAAGACACCTACGTATATATCTACCAATTTAAGTTGCATGTGCAGATGAGATGGCTCTTGTCATTATGACTTGCTTGATTTCTTTATTTTTGTTTAGGTTTGCTAAGGTCCACCTTGAAACTGAGCCAACAATATTATTTGAATGTTAGTTTCTTGCTTGACTGTTCATTTTGGTCTAACCTACTCCACTACAATGTCTGTTTGGTTAATTATAATCTTGATGGTGGTTTAGTTTAAGGTCTTGTATGGCAGTGGACGAGAAACTATAGAGAGACTTGCCCAACTTTTTATTGGGCTTTTGACAAGAAGGAACAACTCTATGGGCTTTGGATGACCTAATCGGCACCCCCATAATTTCTAATCACACACGTAAGCAATAAATGTTCATCCGTCCACAAACAACAAGAAGCAGCTTGTGTGAGATCCAACATATTTTATTATAGCAGTGATGGAAAAACACACGCACCAAAAACAAAAATACTAGGATCCATATAAAACCTTAAACTTTTAGCAAAATAAATTATAATTTAATAAGAAAAGATTGCATATGATCCAGAGAGCAGCAGCTTTGTCAGGCAATGGGTGCGTGCATGGATGAGATGAGAATGAAAGAGGCAACGACTCCGTTTCGTTTTTAGCTTTGGATTTGGATAGGGACTTGACCGGTCCTGTTTTTCCCCGACACCTTCCCATCTTCCTCGCTTCCCACTTAAATAAATAAATGTCATTTAATATATGTCCCCGTCCTCTCTATCCCTTACCAATCACGTGCCATATTTTCTTCTTCAATATCATTTCATTTGTATAAAATAAAAAATTAACATTTTAATTTCTCAATTTTCATTTTAGATTAGATGTGAATTTTCATTCTTTTAATTAAATTAAATCGTAATACGGTACGGTAGCATATGCCAACTGCCATTTAAATGCAGGACTGTTATTAAGGCACGCGCACGTTAGCAATTTTTTTTTTTTAAAAAAGAATTGATTCGATGACAAAAATAAGTAACCCCAAATAAAGTTAACTGACCAATGCTTGTTTATGCTTCCTCTCCCTGCGCTGCGCTGCAGTTATTGTGTTACAAAAAGTCGTGCCCATTCTATTCTAGTTTCCTCAACGGACCCAAGCACTGCTCTTCCATGACATAAACTGCTTCTGCATTTTCCATTCTCTCTCAAACTCATGACAACTGAGAAGATGGCCAAGTCCACGACACCAACGACGTCGTTCCCGGTTATCAAACCGGAGCATTACGCTCATAGTCCGGTCCACTACGCCGTCGCATTGGGGGATCACACCACCCTCTCTCGGAGACTCTCTACCCTCCCACGCCTCGCTGATCCTGATCAAGTTAAAACTGAGTCTGACTCCCTTGCACAAGAGCGAGTTGCTGACCAGATCTCCGCCGTCGTTGACCGTCGCGATGTTCCCTACAGGGAAACCCCTCTACACCTCGCCGTGCGTCTCAATGACGTTTTCGCCGCCCGTGCTCTCTCCTCCGCCGGCGCTGATGTGTCATTGCAGAATTCAGCCGGTTGGAATGCCTTGCAGGAAGCCTTGTGCCGCCGGAGCTCTGACATATCTATCATACTTCTCCGCCACCACCACCGAGCCGCTTGGGCTAAATGGCGGAGACGACTGCCGCGTGTGATTGCTGTGCTTCGTCGCATGAGAGATTTTTACATGGAAATCTCTTTCCATTTTGAGAGCTCCGTGATTCCATTTGTCGGAAAAATTGCTCCGTCTGACACTTACAAAATCTGGAAACGCGATGGTAATCTGCGCGCTGACACGTCCTTAGCCGGCTTCGACGGTTTGAAAATCCAGCGCGCCGATCAGAGCTTCCTCTTTCTTGGTGATGGCGATCAAGCTCACGATATCCCCTGCGGTTCCCTGCTCGTTCTCAATCGTGACGACCGCAAAATCTTCGATGCCTTTGAGCACGCTGGAAATTCGTTGAGCGACTCAGAAGTTAATGGATTACGCAATCAGACTAGCGTATATCGACCCGGAATGGACGTGACCAAGGCTGAGCTTGTTGGTAGAACAAATTGGAGAAGGCAAGAGAAAACCGAAACTGTGGGAGAGTGGAAAGCTAAAGTGTACGAAGTCAACAACGTAATTTTCAGTTTCCGGTCGCGGAAAGTCGCCGGGGGAGAATCTGATGTGGCAGGAAGTGAGCAAGTGCTTCCTCTGGAGCTAGATGAAGATGACGACGGTTTTCTCGTGGCGGAGATGCCAATGCCTATGCCTGACAAGAGAAGGCACAGTAGTTTCGTACGGGAGGATAGGGAGTGGGTCCCAATGGGGAGGAAAAGCGTGGACCTGCCGTCCATGGCGGCCCCGGCACCGCCGAGGAGGTCAGCAGCAGCAGCTGTAAGCATAGCGGCGCCACAGACGAAGGAGAAGGAGTACGTTAAGAGTTTACGACCGTCAGTGTGGCTGACGGAGCAGTTTCCGTTAAAGACGGAGGAGCTATTGCCGTTACTGGACATCTTGGCCAACAAGGTGAAGGCAGTGAGGAGACTGCGCGAGTTGCTCACAACCAAGTTCCCGCCGGGGACATTTCCGGTGAAGGTAAGGGCACTATGGGAAAATGTTCTACTTTTGGGTTTAAGATATTTTCTTTTACTTTCACTTTTTGCTTTTTTTTTTTTTTGGTTGGTTCTTTTGATGCTCAAGCAAACGTCGTTGAATTGAGCACCGTGACAAATGGACCGCAAAACACAATCTGACTAGTAGCGAAGCTTTGGTGGACCAACTCTGGTCGGTGATGTGACGTGGTCTACGCTGTTGAGTTCGATTCATCAACGGTCATCGCTTCGAGGTGCCTTGTTTCCGGGACAAAGTTCTGACCTTTATTCTGCCACGTAACTGGTTCTATAGACTTTGACTTACCAGCTTCCAGTAAAGTCATCAATCAATCAATGCATACCAATAAAGAAAGTTACCGAAGTCACTCCCTTAAGGGTGGAGTGATTGACTATGTTATTCAAAGCATGTACGAGGGACTGAATAAGAAGAGTTGGGAGGGCGCCCCATAAATAATTGATCAATTTCATATTGTTAGACTTTAACTGGAGTGCACAAAGTTAATCTATTTAATGATTGATGAATGTTGTTGTGTGGTTTGGATTGATTTTGATTGATTTGATCGGACGGTGTTTGTTTGCTTTTGGTGGGGCAGGTGGCTATACCGGTGGTCCCTACCGTGAGAGTGGTGATTACGTTCACCAAGTTCGTTGAGCTACAACCTGTGGAGCAATTCTTCACTCCATTCTCAAGTCCTAGACACTTGGTCAACGCAGTAAGAGACGAACAGCAGCAAAACTCTGATGCTTATTACTCTTCTTTCTTGTCATCATCATCGTCTTCTGTAGCATCTACATGGCTAAGACGAAACAATAGCCAATCTGCAAGTAAGCAGCAGCAACAACGTTGTTCTTCGGTGGCATTGGATTCAGACCCTTTTGCAATTCCTGCCGGATATACTTGGACCAGTGTATACGATAAATCAGACAAATTGAAAAAATCCAAGTCTATGAGGAAGTCCAAGTAAAGTTTACGATCTATTTTCCCCCAAATTGAGTAACACAATGTAGATATCCCATTGATTTTATTTTTATTTTTTAATTAACTGCGGGTTAAGAAAAATGGTGTTTATACGAGAGATTTGGCTGCAATAGATTGATAGAAACAGTGGATCTTTGCTCACAGTTTTGTTTTATTGAATTATAATTAATAGAAAAATGGTGTTCACACTTAGTAACTTACCTAGTGAACAAGGGTCCAAACACTCCCTGGGAATTTTTCTGTTCTAAAGCAAAGCTATATTCCAATAGCAAGTGAAAAGGCTAGTGCGCTTCCTATTATTGTGGAAAACAAGAAGATTCATGGGTGCATGAATTGACATGCGTGATCAATTCTCAATTATGCGTATGTAACTCATCATAATCTAAGGCAATGATATAGGAATGCGTTCAAGGGTCAAACTCAAAATGGGCAAAGGAACAAATGATACTAATTTTTTTCATGCACAAAATCTTATGCATTAAGCCTAATATAGCAAATAATGCATATCTCTCCCAAGTTTTGCCTTCAAAACTACTTTATCTCACCAACTTTTCTGTATCATCAAATTTTGTTCAACAAGTTCCAATCATAGCAGAAGCCCCTCTTTACTTTTTTCTTGAGATTTGTGAATAAACAAAGTCTTATTAGCAAGTAAAGTTTTAATAATAATAATATTAACATTGTTAAAGAATAACTGAAGAAGTAACCTTTGTTTTTTCTTCCCATCTCATTTGACTACAAATAGAGCCCAAAGAGTTTCTTTACTGCTGTCTGCATTTGAATGTTACTTTATCTTGGCACACAGATTCAGGCAACCCTATAACAAGAAACATTTCCCCATAATCTTTTTACCCTTTGGACAGGCTTTCCTTTATCTTTTTAAAGCTTCTTATTCTAACCTTAGACCAGATCTTTGATTCAAATCAGCCAAAGGGCTACCCTAGTAAAATCATCTGTTACAATAATATGACTATATAATTTATAGGGCTTATTTTACCTTTCTAGTTGAAAAGGCCTATCTTTTTACCTTCTATTGAGGTTCCAATTTGATAACTTGCATGGGTAGATATTCAATAATTGAGCACTAGAGAGGGCTTTATTATGACAACTAATTAACAGAGACAGACTGAAGGCAAATCCATGTTACCAGATAAGCCTCACAGCTACTTGGGCGTGCATCAAGGAAAGTAGCCTCTGCTGGTGGAAACATAATTGGAACAGTTTGAAGTGACACTAGATAAGCTATGGCCTGTTATGGACATTGTTTACAACCATGCCAAATTCACCAAAGGGTATAGCTTATGAGGGGACAGCTAACCCACAATGCAGGTAAAAGTATATACTTATCATGTGATGACAAGATTGGGGATTAAAAATTAAATAAGAATAATAAAAGAACATAGTTTGCTTAATCAGAGGGAAATACTCAAACCAGTGAGTGGGCAAGTCCTACTGTGGAATTAGGAAGAGTTTTATTATTCTGAGGGTGTTATAATTTAATATAAAGAGTGAAGAAATGATTTGGCTGATACAATTCTCAAATTCAAACATATTTTCTCCTTAAATACTTGAACTATAAGAAATTCATATATCTGTTTTTTCTACGTCAAAATATCAAAAGATAACCCAAGAAAAAAGACAAGAAAAGTAATGAAACAGGGTAAGAGAGACAGGACATCTAACGTGCTTCTCTATTTAGCTTCAACTTCATGCCACTGAGGTCCTGTCCCATTCAACCTTTCTCAAATCTACTGCATCCAACTCCGAGTTAGGCATCAAACTCAAAGGTACTCTTAAATTTTCAAAACGTATGCTTAGCCAAAATATTTGAAGATTGAAACTTTATTGTGTTTTACGAGATGGGTTTTGCAATTTAACTTATGATTCATCAGCACAAGCTTCATTTATATTTGAAAAGATTTCGTTTCCAAGTATTCACTTGTTGAGCTTGTGTCCTCGCATAGATATTTCAGCTTGAAATCTCATCTCATCTCATGCTGACGAATCTGACAAAGGTTTGTTATTGATATTCTTGTTTTGTTGTAGCCAAGTAAAGGCAGCAGCAAACATGGCGAGCGAAGCACCGAGTTGGGCTGATCAATGGGGTGCCGGCGGCATCGGTGCTATGGAAGATGATAGCACGAGATCCGTAAAAGACACGGGCAAAACCAAGAACTCTGAAGCCAAGGGTGGTTTCACCAAAGCAAAAGCAGTTATGGAGAAGATCAAAAGCGGTACCTCCAACTGGTTTAAGTGGATCAAAAATCAACGCAAGGCCAAAACCACGTCAAAGTAAAATGAAGGAGGATCATTCCGCTACTTCTTGTAAAAATGAAAATTGTTATCAGTAAATGATAAGTCCATCTACAGTTTTTGTGCTACCTACGATTTCCCAGTTCAATGGTACTTCTGGTTCTGAGCATGTTCCTCTGGCTCTCATCACTTTATTCTTTCTTTTGGTTGTTACCAAACTCACTTGATTGCCTTTGTTAGAAACAATCTTACAAAACTTATTTGGTTGAGTGGCATAAATCTTCGCTTCCACATGAAGAAACCTTAGGATTAGTGGGTCATCTCATCCTGTTTCACTTAGCATTCTGCGTGATTGACGAACTCTCTATAAGGTTTCATTGTTAAAAACAATACAAGTTGCGGGAAATGTTGGTGGATTTCATAAAGCCTATCTTTAAAACAGAACAAGTTTATTTCTTCTCCTCTTTCTTGGGAGATCAGAGTTTGAAAACAGAACAAGTATACTGAGAAAATAGAATCACTCTGCACCGGGGCTGCCGTGCATAGCAAAATTCTTGAGTTCAACTTATCAGTCAATTTATATTTGCTTCGTTTTTCAAACAGGAATTAGCATCGAGTGGCTTCTTTACATGCTGAAACTAAACAATATATAAAGCATCATTGAAAGAAGAAAAATTTCTAGCATTTTTGTATCCAGCAAGGAAGAATCTAACTGCAAAAGTTCATTAAAAATATAATTCATTCATTAAATTATCATAATTAAAGATAATCCGTTTGATCCAAGTGCACAATGACATTACTCAGCGGATACGTAGAGAATAAGAAATAAACAGGTCAGGCATTGACTTGTGACCGCATAAAATTTACACCTTGCAGATTCTATTTACATATGTTATCATAAATATTGATCAGATGGATCCAAAGGTGTTCTCTCCACTGTATGTCATGTAAAGAAAGCCATCATCATCTTTATGTTCCTCATAAATTGCAGACATCAAGGCAGCTGCAAGAACAGCAGACTAAGTTAATAATTAATAAACACTGTCAGAAGTGCGAAAAACAACATTCAGTACAAGTCATAAGCCGCCCAGTCACTCACCAGTTGGTGGTAGAGCGTTATTGATGAAAACAAATATAGCCTTCTCTGCACTGAGCTTAATCCTTTTACGAACAACATAAACAAACTGGCCAACAGTCAAATCAGCAGGAACAAGGTATCTACAGTCATCACACCCAAAACAGAACCAAGTGAGTATCCACTAGTGCGCATAACCGTCAACAAGCTTCATCAATCAAGATTCACATTTAATCGTTTATGGTTGAAAATACTAAAAAAAAAAAAAAGCATCAAAATTTTATTAAACTCCGTCTCCAGAGGTGGCTTCTCTATCAAGGTACAAAAATGAGAAAAAGGCCCTCATCATGGTAGTCGAAATTCTAACTTAAAAACTTCCACTAATTTGAAAAAGAACAAACTGGGGCGCACATAGGTGAAGTGCCTTGTCATATCAGTCTATCCAGATGAATTTAGGTTTGAATCAACCTTTTTCTTAAGGCTATACAGAACTTTGCACCTACACTTGGCCAAATAGGGCTACTATAATATCTTACAGGACTGAAGTAATTCAGAGGCATGCGACGTGCTATATACATATTCTACCACATACAGGTGACTAAGCTTTAATATTTGGAGCTAAGAGATTATACCTCTGGATGTACAGCCAATTGGATATGGAAAGCATATTTCATATATACACATATATTGCAGGCATAGGGCCTAAAAATAGAATGTGACAGCATAAACAAGCACCGTTAATGATACAGGTAAAAACCACTAGAATAAGGAGACCAAAGGAATAAAATCCAATGCAAAATCCATTTATGTTATCATGGCATCAAGACTATTCCAGCTTTGAGGACCAATGTTGCAACTCAAAAAATAAAAAAAAAAAAAAAATCTAATCACCATGCATTAGATTAATGAGCTCATATTACGGCTAAATTTACCGCTACTAACACATGCACAGAACGACGGACTATATAGTACAGGTACAGCCACCACTGGCATTGCCGCACTGCATGCTAAATGGGCATGAAATTATCAAACCACATATATTTCTAGTTTAACATTATACTTATTTAACTCCTTATATTTCTAGTTTAACATTATACTTATTTAACTCCTTGCTAGTTGCCACTGTGCAAGCCACCACAGTTATGAAACAGACCAGAACATCCAAAATTTTCACAGAGCTTCAAGTAACCTAAAACACACCCAAGAGTAGCATATATTTGTAAATCACAATATACCCTCTAGGCATAAAAGAAAAAATCTCAGGTTTGAAAACAAAATCAAAAGGTAAAGGGTAGCATAAAGAAACTAACTTCTTCTTATCAATGTCTGGAATGTCACTTCTTTCAGCTTTCTCCACAATCACCTGAAGAAAATTACCAAATTTCCACAAGAGGGCCTTGGGAAGATAAAAACAAGCATAAAAATTAGAGTAACTATAATCTTACCGGTATTCTATCAGGATACTTCTCTCTGATACGAGCAGCTTCAGCCTGTCTCCTTTCTGAGATGTAGAAGAACGAAGAGTTTATTACAAGGATGCCATGAAAACGGGAATGTAAATTTCTTTTGGCAATAAAATATATAGCCTAGAAGCTCCAATCAACTTCAGAAGTAGCAACCTTGAGTCCTTCTAAAGGTATAGGAAAAAAGTTAAAGATAATACACCCCATGAATTAAAAACCAATAATCAGATGAGAAAACATTGTGCGACTCAAAAGACCAATTTCAAATTTGATCAATCAAAAGGATTCCAACAAGAAGTTCCAAACTTCCTGTGATACTGATCTAGAAACAACTCCAGTCTGCCAAAGCTTCCATCAATAAAATATCAAGCCACCGACGACCCACGACTTTTAATACAAACAGTGATAGGGGGAAAGGGCTACGCATATCAGTTCCAAATTCCCACCAAGGTAATATAAAATATTAAACTTTTCGGCATTCAATCATAAATAACCCACAAACAGTACCAGAGACAAAAAATCCAGGACAAATAAAGGCGTGCTACAAACGTTTGGTGAATAAGACGTACCCAATGGATGCTCAAGCTTGAAGGAACTTTTCGCCATGATGAAATTCGCACTACGATTGCCCTCTGCAAATTTCAAACATCGAAACATTGAAAACCCGCATAACCCCGCTCACTCAGAAAACAGAACAAGGGTCATAAGAACAAGACAAAAAACTTAAAACTTGAAAGCATAGATGAAGAAACGAACAATAACGTGTATGATCACCAGAGAATTGGCATAACAAACACGAAACGAAGAGATCGACGATGAGGGTTTTACCGAATTTCGGAGATGGCTAACGAGCAGCTCGTCAATCAAATCAAAGAAAAAAGAGAGAATTGACCCTTTAATGGGAAAAAAATAGGGGTAATCGATTTCGTTTCGGAAAGCAACTTAATAGGGCTAGATACTGATCCCAACACGGAACGTTTAATTATATACTTTTCTGTAAATGGATTGGATCGCCTCTTTCGCAAGAAAACCTCGCTGTATCTTGCGTCATCAACTGGTTATAGGAACGCTGCCGTTTTAAGCTAAAGTTCTTACTCTCTTTTGTTTTTTCGGCCAGATCATCAAGTTGTTTGTGATAACTGATCAGTGATGAGAATGGACTGGTTTGTCGTCAGCCCATGGCATAAAACTCTTTCCAATTACGAGCTCTCATACCCAAATTTCAGAAGCCCAATAGACATTAAATACAGCGTATCATATTTTTATCACAAGTCAAACTCTTAGAATCAAATATTAAATAGGAAAAGATTAACACTCTAATTTGCATCAACCTGAAAAAATGATTACAATCCAATTCCATTTTTTTGGTTTTACACATGAATATAATTAGCCGTTCAAGTGATACGGATGAGTGGCTGGGAAAATACTAATGTTTTAATATATTTTAGTGGATACAAGTTATTTAAATTTTTATTTCATTATTATTATTATTAATTTTATTATGTTAAATTTAAAATTAAAATAAATAAGTTAAATAAAAATAAAGATGATGTGTGAAAGTGAATCCTAAAAAACATTAAAGATGTTGTAGTGCATTTACAATTGTACGTGCGTTGGTTTCTATTGCGGGGCCAATCCTGAATCCCGGATGCAGGTGGATGATAGTATAAAGTCGTAACTTATATAAAAGTGGGATATCATATTAGGAGGATCACAAGCACAAGGGCAATGCATAGTAGCCCCATGGGCAAATAAAATTCTGAATACTAGGCTTCTCTTCTCTTCACTTCACCTACTTGCTCTTCATTTCACACTACATAAAAACCTTCTTTGTCAAGCTCTGCCTCTCGCCCTTCCTTAGGACACAGACGCAGACACAATCAGAACATGGATCTCTGTTCTACTTCCATTTCCACACAAGCATGCCCATGCCCACGTTCTTGTGAGGAGCAACCTTCGAGCTTGAAGAAGAGGTGCCTTGCGGCGGCTAAGGAGCAGAGGTCCAGGTTCTATATACTAAAGAGGTGCATTATTATGTTACTCTGTTGGCAGAAGTACGAGCAATATTGAAACTGAAAACTCTCATGTTTCATTCGCCTCTTTAGCAGCTTCCTATGTAAAATTCACCAACACCAACTTTATCATAACTTAACACTATTCTATCAAATGTAATGAAACTTCCAGTTTCTTGACTTGTAGTTTCAATTAGGATATGCTGTTGGCTTCAATTCAATGATCAAGTTGGGAACTTTATTGCACCTCCCGACTCTGTCTCGAGAGTCCTTTAAAGGGTTTGAATCAACTTTTAACACTAGGAACATATTAAGGAAGAAGATGAGAAGCAAAAAATTTGATACAGTTCAAGTTGATGCTATCATGTGTTATTAGCTAGCTTTAAGGATGTCATGTAATGGAGAAGGAGGAGGGGGATTTATGAATTGCAGGGTATTTCACGTGAATGTGTAAAGTGTGGATTACCCAAGTGAACTTGTTTTCTAGTGTAAAGGAAGGTGAAAGAACAGACAACATTTCACACGAGGATAGGGACAGATCATGGCTATAAGTGCAGGTGCTTTTGGTAGGACTCGGGGTGTAAAGAATAACTGAATAAGGGTTTGGGTACTTTTCTGCATACTTTACTACTATCTTCGTATCCTACAAAGCTGTAAATTGAGCAATGACATTGAATTTGTGTTCAGGATTTTCAACTCCAGAATTTGATCTTTTCTCATATTTCCTAATGAGCTAAGAAGATAGAGTTTACAATTTACAACCTTGTTTGATTAATACAAGCTTTGTTTCAATTTCCTCTCTCTGTCTGCTTCTGGTTGTTCACCTAATTAGCCGTTCAAATGATCAAATCAAATATAAAGACCAAGTCAAAGTCAAATTAGTAGAGAGCAGCAAAATCTAAGCTGATCTGCAAATCTAGAGTGAATACTTTCAAAGGAATCTCTGCATGCATATACGTGTTTCCCTGTGTTGACATTAGAAATTCAAAATAGGGCATGTGAAATAATAATTGTATGGACTTGACATTTAGCCAACCACCTTATCAAAAATTAGCTGTCCTCTCGCTACAGTTGAAGTGCTTATTCCTTGTGGACTTTAATCAAGTTTCACACGTGGGGTTCTAAAACAAAATGATTGCTTCAATCTTTATGTTTTCTTGTTTCTACTGAATACTAATCAATCTTAGGGTTATATCATATCAACAAGCATTGAAAACCTTACTCATGCCTTTATCCATGAATGTTGCAGCTTACAAGGAACAAATATCAAGTATATTGTAATACATATAATCTAGAGTCTATTAGAAGTACTTAGACTGTTTGTTATATGTGTATATATATATATATATATATATATATATACAGACACAAGTATTGACATGAAAAGAAAAACTAAGACAAATATGAAAGTTTATCTAAAATATGCCTAAGATGGGTTAAAATAGCTCATTTAAAAAAAAAAAAAAAATTCCAAGTATACTTTTGAGGGCTTCTTATATTTGATTTGAAGGATTTTGTTGTTTTTTTAGAAAGAAGGATAAAGTAACTGCAAATATATACAAGTAATATACCTTGCCTCCCTTTTCCAAAATAAAGAAAAAAGAAAAGAAAGTAACAAAGAGATATTCTTGCTTGCATATAAGAATGGGACACTGAATCGTGTACAATTTCCTTTGAGCTTCCTTTTACGGGTTAATGCCTAAAGACTGTTTCTTTTTTAACTAACTCCACTTAGGCACATATCTGCCTTTGAATGTGGAAGAAAGTTGTGACCTCTTTCATATTGAATCCAAACTTTGCACATTATAGGCTTTATGGAGCCAAATTTGCTTCCAAATTAAGTTGGTT
The DNA here is from genome assembly GCA_022379115.2 of Bauhinia variegata. Lineage (NCBI taxonomy): Eukaryota > Viridiplantae > Streptophyta > Magnoliopsida > Fabales > Fabaceae > Bauhinia > Bauhinia variegata. The sequence continues at coordinate 2,316,228 of CM039438.1, read as the reverse complement.
TCAGTAGAAAGCCAATGAGCAAGACTCAATCAAAGCACTAAATATGCACCAACCCAAAAGACTTAACTTTCCAAAAAGCCTTTTGAATTTCAAACTATGTGGTTGGCAGCACACCAACTTACCCTCTCAGCTCATAAATATGAAACCAGGAAAGCTAAACTCAGTGTGTTGTGTTCAATCTTCACTCACTGCCCTTCTCTGCTCTTTTTCTTTAGATTGAAATTCAAATATGCTGTGCCCTTTTCTCTGTTTGTTTCCATGCTCAAAATTTAATGTGCTCAGCTCCTATTCGTTGCTGGGTCGTTGGCAAATTAAATGCCAGCATATTCATGGCTCTGCATCTCTGTCTCTGTCCCTCCCCATTAAATTTTAAGAATCTCACAGGACATCATAGTTACTCCAACGAAACATGCCACCTTCTTCACCACTCTTTGTTTCTCCTCTTGCATCAAATCTCATTCACGTAAAGTTCTAACCTTTAAAGCCTCCCTTGGTTCTTTATCCAAAGTGTTCGTTCCTCTACTCATGGTGCCACTTAGGGTAAGCTTCCTTGTCACATGAAATTGTTTCATAAATCAGATTAACATATGGTTGCAGCTTGCAGGTGTTAGAGATATAAGAACATGGGATATTGGTGCGGTTCAATCAGAAGGCAGTGCTTTATGACAGCAAAGCTCTGTTATTTGATTGAGCCGTGCCAATATCGCGTGTAATTCATCTTGGGCAATCGAGTTTCTTCTCTTTAGCAATCTGGAATGGTTGTTTTAATATATTATTATATCTTGGTAAGCACTTTTAAGTTCATGGGAAGCTTCAGAATCGGTATTTGATCAAAGGGGTTCCAATCGGGTCTTTTCTTTTGCAGTTTCATCAAGATATTCAACCTGCCATTTGTTGGTCTGTCAAGTCAGTGTTCGCTGTAAAATAGAATTTGGTATGGTGGGTAGCAAATTGTTTTCCCTTTTTTTTTTTTTTCTTAAAAAAAATTATTTAGCTGAATGTGAATGGTAGAGACAGTCAAAGTGGGAAACTAGATCTCCCTTTTACGTTAGGTTTGCTTCTATTTAAAGGTTTCTCCTTTTTCTGAACAAATGTGTGGCATATAGTAGGTGACAAGATCCGATCTTCCTCTTCTTCTCTTGGATAAAGTACTTTATCCTCATAAAGTGCAATCTGAATATATTAGTTTTAGGATCAATTATAATTTTAAAAACAAATTAATTAATTACAATATTTCTAATTTTCTCATAAAGTAACAAGGATAAAAATAATCACTTTTATGTCCATTATCTGAGTTTAGTAGCACAAGAGAATTGATATTATGTTAAATTTTTTGCCTATTAAAAAAAAAAAAAAGAGTGAGCTTTGTTTCCTATTTGGTAAAATTTTCTATTTATAAGCTATCCAATTTCCTTTCAATAACCATTTAATTTTAATTTTTTTTTTTTTACTTCCATCAGAAGAAATTTTATTTTTACCCTCCCCAGTAAAATTTCAAGATGGTTGGTCATTTAATATGCTAATAAAGTCATCTCCATCAATTTCGGAAAAACAAGAGGGAAGCGGAAATCTCTATCAACCAGATAGTCTTCTACAATGGTATCCTATGAAATGAGAAAGGAATATATATATATATATAGAGTTTTCTGTCTCCTTAAGTGACATAAACAGGTACAGACGCACTTCAGAAAAGCCAAGCCCCAGGTGGGTCTCACTTAGATTGCTTCCGGCATAAGAAGATTCCAACATCAACAGACAGAAGCAATCCCAGAAAGGTTGAGAAAAAGGTACCGAACACTGGGAAGAGGTTCAAAAATATAAGTAGATCCGTGATTTGCTGATTTCCTTACAACTTTGCATCCTGTGGGGTATGCCTGAATTTTGTAGTGCAGCTGTTCTTCAATCATGGAATCACACACCATGTGCTTTTGTATATTCCCCCACTCACACCCTCGTGGGAATAATCATCGATTGGTGCCTTCAATGTCTCCATAAAGTAATTGACAAAAGCTAATTTGTCCCACATTTCACATAATACGGCTTGATGAGGGAGAATGAGGGATGATAGTGTTAGGGAGAAAGAAGACAAGGACAACATCAAAAACATCAGATGAGATCAAGTCAGGACATATGAAATCATGTTATATTAAGTTTGAAGCAAAGGACAGAGAAAAATAACAAGTGAACACAAATGACAAGTAATTATTATGAAGCACATTAAGCATGGCAGAAAAGCAGAATATAAGCTCTTCAACCACTTAAAAAGAATGGGTTGTTGCTGTACGTTACAATAAAATGCAGAACGGCTCACAAGCAGAAATGCCTATCTCTTTTGATCTAACTATGTATAAGCTACCAAAAAACGCCATCCGTATTTACTCTTTCTCAGGTTTCTGAATAATACACTTGAACGTGGAAGATGTGTTGCATGTCTCTCAAAAGGTTGCACCCCACAATGCGCTTTCTTCCTCCCCACAACGCTGGTGAACTTCCTTCATTCTCTCCACGGACCGGCAAACTCCACTGCATCTCCAATCAAATGAAGCAACACAGATGTTACCAGCCTGAGCCTTCCATTCACAATCTGCAGGCAAAAATCAAAGTTCAACTCTATTAAGGCATGCAACCAGCATCAAGCTTTTTCCCACAATAAAAAGTCTTATATTTCATAATTTAGGTGAAGTAGATGGTTATTACAGGTACAACCTTCTACAGCAATACACTATTTTTATTTGATGGCGTCTTTCCAAGAATCACCAACGTCAAGCAAATATATTTTCATCAGTCTCTTCATCTAGTCATCGGTAAAAGAACATACCAGGGGGTGTACCACAACACAGTCTTCTATCATCAACATGTTCGACATCTAAACCAATAAACCAAGATCCCAATGAGACATCTTCATTAGCGTATTTATGCAGCACATCCCTGGAAAGATAAAATCAGATCACCATCAATTCATTTAAGAGCTCTAATGTCTGTTCCGTGGAATTAATCTAGATTTTCTTTTTCTATTCCAGCTGCTGAATAAGGGGGCTAATCACAAAAACTTTTTAACCCTTTTATCCTGACAATAAAAATGACAAGGGACTTACTGGTTTATTGATATATAAGTTGCCAGGTCTCTTGAAATGGCATATAGCTGTCCTGTGGCATGACGAAAGTACTTGTTTCCTACCTCACCAAACTTCCAGTATTCTGGTTCATGATATTTCACTCCCCTGTTCAATAAAAGGTTACAGTTGGAAGTGAATTTATAAGCATACTCAGGAAAAAAAATAGAGATACAGCTTTTCTTACTTCTGAGCCAGGACAGGACCAGACTTCATGCATCCAATGTAAACGAGAGGTTTCATACGGTGCCTAGCCAGAGTCAATCCAAGTGTCGCTGAGATACCGAACAGCAGATAAATGAATGCAATGAGGAAGGGGTGAAAGTTACCCTTGTCCAGTAATGATGGTTCCTTATGCAAATAAATATTCATGCTAAAGACTCAGGCAATTGCTGATTCCATACAGGCTATATTAGAGAACTTGCCATATTGGTTATCAAGTGTAAACATATTAGTTAAATAAAACATATTTCTACCACAATAATATTCAAAGTGTAAAATGAAAATCAATTATCTAACCCTAAACCCTAAGCACAATCTGGAAGTTCTATATATATACCTTTAGTGATTACTTTAGAAATAGATTCATTATATATTTATCATTTTAATAGGTTAGATAATTTATTTATGCTTTTATCTAGAAAGAACTACCATTTTACCCCTCTCACATCAAAGAATAATGGTCAATTTTCCCACACCCTAGTACGGCAAACAAATTAGTATTATCATGTGCAAACACTGCAAACAATTTTTTATGTACCTAAATTCACGTGAACATCATCATCAACTTTGACATAAAAATCTGCATCCCACAAGGCGACAGCAGTTGAAAAGTAAGCCTTTGTTTTTGCCGATAATTCCAGGTAACCCTCAACATGGTTCTGTTAAGCATTTCATATTTATTGAGAAAAAGAAGTCAGTTCATCATTAAGAAGATTTGGGATCATACGTTGTTCAAATGAAAAGGGGTAGGAAAGAAAGATCACCAGTCTCATGAAGTCATTATGAAGCGTCTCTTCTGCTTTAATAGCTCTATCAAGAATCCCACCAGACGTGGAACTGGTGACAGCAAGGCTAAGTAACTAAGTTAATTCCTGAACTTAAACTCCATACCACAAAAGGAATACACTAGAAAAAATATGAAGCTGACCTGTGACCTATAACAAAACGTATGATTATGCCCTTCTCTTCTTCCAACTTCTTTCTTTCCTCGGCTAAAAGTATTTCATTAGGAACCACAGATCAGATACATTAAGCACATGGAATGGAGCAAAAGAATTAATAGGGAATTCCCGAGAAAGAAGAAACTAAAGCATTCTAGAATATTATTAAAAGCACCTCGTGGCATCCAAGTGGCACGAACAGAGTCTCTCCTTTTCCTACTACTAAAAGCTGTATTGATGCCTATAACCATAAAATATCTTCTTTTTGGAGTCGATTCAACTGTTTCTGAGTTTCCTGCTACATGAGAACCATTCAATAAAAGTCACACGCTACTCTAGCACATTTTACTTTCGGCTCCAAGTATATGTAATCTTACCAAGTTTCCTGCATTTCAAGTACATCGATGAGTTTATGATTAAGGTTATTGAAACAACATATAAGTAAAGCTCAAACAAGCATTAGCTTATAGCTTACTTGATAACATTCTGTGTATTTGAAACTTCAACGTCACTGTAATTGGAGTTGGGCTTTAGAACCTTCAGAGAGAGAGAGAGAGAGGGGTATAAGCCGGAGGTTTCCAAATAAATACTGAAGATCCAAAGGAGACGTTTTCTTTATGACATCAGTGATTTTGCGACAGTATATATCTTATGAAGTAACTAGAAGAAGGGGAGGGAGTGCAATTCTTTAAGTCCTTCAAAGCTGCTCCATTTTACTTATTATGTCATCATTTCATGGGAATGTAACTGTAAGATTGTCACAAATTCCAGAGAGAATCCTCTGAGAGTCTATAATAATACACATCATGTGGGACAGGACTCATGACAGAACCATAGGCAAAAATGCAACTTAATTAGTAGTCGGACCAATATACTTACAAGATTTAGATTACAATCCTCAGAATTTAAATTTATCCGTTCAACCTCGTTAGATGTCCTTGAAACGTCTTTGTATTCAGGCATCGACCACATCCTGATACAAAATTTTATGGTTAGCACAGAAAATATATGCTAATAATTAGCTGCCATGACATCAAACGTACTCATAAAATATCTCTATGTTTCCTTCTGATAATAAAAGGATCTCGTAAACAATTAATATAGAAACCTAACTTTGTAAGTAAATATTTGATCTGAAATTTGCAGGATCAGTAACGATGAGAATGAACAAAACTGAAAATTTGATTATGAACGATCATGCCATATTCAAAAGCCTCCATTTAATTTAGCCCTAACCAATACTGTTAGTTTCTTAAAAAGCTTACATGATTTTCAGCAATGACAAAATTAGGTGGCGGGTCAGGGGATAGATACCACAAAACCTAAAGTATATCCCTTGCTTTCCTTCTCCTTTTAGTGCCACAGAAGAGAATGAGAAGGATAAAGTAGGAAGCAGAAGAACAACTTTATTAATAAAATGTCTAGATTTTCTAATCAATAATAGACAATAATTAGGAAAAAGTTTAAAGATTTACTAATTTAAGTCATTCATCTTTTCCTTTTAAACTTCCGCATTCCCCTCCCCATGTCCGGATGATAGAAGGATTAAGTCACGGACGATAAAGTATGGCCAATAAATACAGTGGACCAATAAAGAACATGTTGACAACACTACTGCTTATTTTATCAAAACTCTTGAATATCAATTTTGCATTAAAGACAAACGATAACAAAGGGTGGAATACAAACAGCAAAAGGTGAAAAGTGTTTTATCGGGTCTAATGCCTGTAATCAGTACCCGAAATTCAATAACCGCGGTAGAAAGCACGCGTGAAATTTTATGCAGAAGCAACGATTCATGATAATTCAGTCCAAAGCAATGACACCATATTAAACAAAGAAAAATAAAAAAGCATATATTACACTAATCCAAAGCAATTTTCTGCAAATAAACAATCTACTTCAACGTCAGAACAGCTAGCCAATTTTCTAGGGCATCCATGAAAACCAGATGCCAACTTGAATTAAAATGTTATTTCCTGTTCCTCCCAAAACCCAGCTGTTTTTCAGAACTCAGCCATAGGCGCATCCCCATTTGCTAGCTTTCGTGATACCAATCACCAAATTAATTAAAAATCGAAACTTGATGCTCAAATATTGAAACCCAGAAAGCACAAGTACCTGTTGGTGAAGAACATCCCAGCACAGAAGCTTCCTAAGCAAAGAAAAAGAGCCCATTTCTTTTGTATGACATTCCTAGTACCCAGATGTTCTACTGCTCCTCCCCTGCTCTTCATAGACATTTCCCTTCTCCCCTCTTGCTCACCTAACGGAAGAAGGAAGTAATTCACAGAAAGTACAATCAGAAAGTTGTAAAGGTAGGTAAAAGTCAACTTCAGGGCATCTAATCCACACAGCACCTCCCCTCGATTTGGCAAGAGGGGAACTTCGAAGTGGGATGGAAGACCTACGAGCTACCCTCTTAATATTCCCATATTACGGAATCGTCCTTTAATCGAACGGCTCTTCACCATAAAGGAAATCTATACCAGTTTTATCAATAAAAAAGATAACAGTACAGTGAGTTATTACAAACAATGTCTCATCACTGTTTCCAAATCCTGTTATTTTTACATTGCTTCCGTTGTATTTGACCTGAGTTTGCATTTTAGCCGAAAAATTTAGTTCAGTTAAATTTCACCAAAATGCCATTAACAGTGCCCTTTCTTTTATCACTTTGAACTTAGTACTATTAAAGCTCACAATATTGCACCAGAAAAGCAACGCTCTTAAAATACAAAAATAAAAAGACGGGCTTTTTTGTTATTTGGGTTAAAGTATTAGGTACATGTGAGTGATATTTGGCCTATTCATTGGTTAAAAGGTGACGGCTGATACTAAAATAATTCTTAGTAAAAATTTGTGCCATGTAGTTTCGTGAATAATGGGTTGAATCCAGTTCAGATGGATCCCGCTTGAGTCTTTTCATGTAAAAATTAAAACTGGTTCAGTTTGGGGCCAGAGTCTCCCAAAAGGAAACATATTACGGGTTTCAACTTTCAAGGAATTGGAACTGATTTTTAGCTTCTCAAATCAATAACGCTAAAACGCTAGTCGATTCGTTCTGTACATCAAATGCATAGGTATGTAACTTGCATTATCTGTTCTATCTTTTCTGCGGCTCCTCAGCCCTCACCCGCCAAATTTCAATTCAGTTTCTACAAAAGCACAAACAATTTTGCAAAGGAGAAAACTTTACATTCAGCTACAGTTTTTTTTTTTTTTATTTAGAAACCAGAAAAGAATAATAACCGGTTCACTTCAACGTTTTCCACAGGGTTCAATAACTTAAAGTTACTTGCTTTTTCATTTAGTATATATATTTTTTATTCATTTATCTACTTTCCCTTAATATTGTAGTCCATGGACGTTTTATGATAACTTTTTATGGAAAAGGTTTGTGCAATTAAATATTTTCACAAGCTATTTATCAACTCAACTTACGATAGGTAGTAACAAGTTGCAGAAAGAAAAGAAGTTCGAGATTACTATTTGTCACAGACCAGGTTTTTGAGAGAGGATTCACATGATAGAAAACAACAAGGATTAATTGGTGGAGGTGAAAAAAGAAATGAACTTTACAGTTCAATCCCCACTCACATACGTGAAATATGCCAATGTAAAACAAAACAAGATGATTAATAGAGAGGAAGCAAGAAAGAGAGACTTGAAGCGGGGATAATGAATTTTGTGGCTTATACGTAAACATGCTTATGGGGCAGCTATTTATGAGTCATGGCCAATCACATGGAAAATCTTGAGGCCAACGAAAAAGCAATATCGGGCCCAAACTTGAAAGGTAAAGTAGGTACTGATTACAAGAGTGGAGAATTTTCTAAACCTCCCAAATCCTTCTCAAAGTTAATCATTATGATCTGTGTTGGCAAAAGGGAGATATAGTGATGAACATTTTCTAGTTGTTGAGGGGAGGATCAAATATTCTCCATGAAAAGGAGGATCTTGTAGCAAGAATATCTTTCCAAGAAGTAATGCATTAGGATTCAGCATTTCCGATCTTCAACTTTATACCAGATTGGTTGTGGCCCATGATTCTACAAATAAAAGGATGTCAGATTCACTGAAAATCCCGAGTTGGATCCATGGCATAGAAGGCTTAAGTTTAGGTTCCAAAGCAATCATTACATGGAATATGAAAAATGGTTTTAACAATATATGAGTATTGAAAGGAAGCCATTTTATTATAGGGAAGGTAATAACCACTGTTCATGCACGAACGAAAACAAGATGTTGACAAGAAAACAAAAAAGAGAATGCACATAGCATTAATATACCAAATAGAAGCAGAGAGAGGAAGAGTTGAGGACTAATATTCAATTAACTCTTTCACGTAACAGCTGCATTCCATTCACCTCAAACATATATTCTACTAGAAAATCCAGACAAAATTTCAGAGGCTACAACTCCTCTTTTTTTTCACTATTCCCTGGAAATAAAAAACGGCAGCTCTGACTTCAAGTGAGGACTCAATCTCAGTTCCGGTGGCAGCAAAACACCATATCATATCCATACTAAAATATTGCTAATACCAGTAATCAAAATAAAAAGATTGTATGAGATCCAAGTCTCACGCTGAAGATGGTTTGCTTGAGCAAGGGGTGGTGGTGGGGATGCCAAAATATGCAGATGATAATGACTTGACCATGACAATGGTGAAGGCACTAACTACTCAATGAAGCCAGTTTTGGTCAAAACAGCATTCCTCACTTTGCTAAGATCTCTGCCTTTGAGTTTCCTCCCTCTCCCTTCACACACAGAGAACGATGAAATCTGGCTCCTTGCAAGCTTCTTAGCAATCCATTCATGCGGAGGAACCATATCATCTTCATCATCCTCACCCTCGGAACCAAAATTACCATGATAATGATCACATCCATAACCAAAAGCATCTCCATTGCTTTCACCATCCTTTGAACACTTCTTGGCATCTCTGCCATAAATCTTTGACCAGTCAGGAATTTCCAGAGGAGCTGAAGAGCATTGAATCACTTGTGCTTCATTGCTGGTTTGTGTATTAGCCCTTGGAATCGTTCTTGGAGCAACAGGTAAACGCCATGCAGAAGAACCAGATATTTCATTAGAGACCCTTATTTTTGTGCTTGACTCACCGTTCTCTTTCACGAAACCCCACACATCTTCTTCATCAAAATCTTCACTCGCCATTGATCGCCCACCAAAACCGCTGCTTTTGCTCAGAAAACTACCCCAATCTGCCATTGCTCTTTGTTCTGCAACACCTGCAAATTCAGAAGGGATGCCTTGTGAAAAAACAGAGGAAAAAAGAAGTCGATTGAGCAATGATGCAGTTTCTTCTTTCAGTATTTATAGATGAACATACATGACAGGAAAATTTTTCTCCTAAAAGAACATTGTAGCTAATGAGATAAAATGAACTTTTTTCTCTCCTCGGGAATCAAAAAGCAGAAAGGTGTAAGAGAATAATATCAGGAATCTACCTTGCTTTTGTTTCAATGCCCTTCAAATGAAAAAAACTTAGGGAACTCTTCAAAAATATTTCTCAAATGGGAACTCTGCAACCCCGAGAAAACAAACCAGGACAAAGGAAGAAGCTTTGAAAATCCTTTCCCTGAGCTTAATGCCTTCAAAGAAGATCACAGGTTTCAAGAGAACAGATTCACAGAATGGTACCTGGAAAAAAGACAAAAGATGACGGAAAAAGACAACAAAGCAGATGTATATGAGAAAGCTTGTTTTTATTGTTTTCGAGTTAGAAATAGAACCAAATATGGTAAACAAAACAGAAGAGAAAATGATGGGTCTAGGTGTGAATCTCAGTTGCTACTCTAATTACCTGAAAATTAATAATCACCATAAGGTGCTTAATGACAAAAGTCCAAAAGTTCAGAGAGAGAAGCCAGAACAAGGAAGTGGGTATAGCGACATTGAGCAAATCCAAAGATCAACAAGTCCCATCATAGCATTTCTATAAACAAGAGGTAAAAAGCGCTAGCTGCTGCAAAATTTCTCAGTTGCAGAGCATTGATCAAACTCTCATAAAAGCTCTGAAAGGCTGCATCTTGATTGGGAAGAGGTGGTGAAGAACGATTGGCCTGACTGTACCTCACTGAACCACAATCTTATCCTCAAGTTAATAATGCAACAACTCAGGCACAGCTCTAACTGCGGAACCAGAGAAAGAAGGAAACAAAAGCTCTGTCTTTGTGGGTGAAATGCAACTTTTCTCTCTCTTTCTTTCTGTCATTCTGTGAAAGTGGGAGCCAAGCAACCTTTTATTAATGCATAGGAGAGGGTGCTTACGAAGTAGAAGCCACCTGGTTGGGTACTACAGATTAACAGGACATTGAGATATGTAGCGGGTTTTAGCTGACGCATGAAGATGGGTTTTAACTGTGAACGAGCATTTTTCTATAGCTACTACTTGATTTCTTCTTCAATACTTCCTGGGTTTTGGGATTAATGCACAGTTGCTGGCTGCAAATAGAGAAAGAGAGTAGGGAAAAATGAAGCAGAGGAGAGATATTGAGGGCAGAGCAAATTTTGGGCAGGGAAGGCGATGGGTATGGAAGGTCATTCGCAGTTCCACACTTATATCAGCTGGCTCTGATATGATATATGTAAGGATAATCATAAGTATGGGGTCAACGCCTATGTGTTATGCAGTGCACTCTTTGCCATGCTGCCATAAATATGATCTTAATAGTGACTTATTGTCTTATTATATGCATGGTTTTGAATTTTAGTGTTCTTATTTAAGTTACACCAAATACATTTAAACTTCTCTTTTATTTAATTATTTAGATGTAATTTTAGTAAAATTCTAATAGTTTTAGATGTGTAGCATGATTATATGTGATTGTTGATATGAATTAAAAAAAAAATGAAAATAGTAGAGGACAAAAGTAAGTTTTCTTCTCAGAAAGATTAGTCTTATGTATGAGGTAAAAATAATCAAATCATTTAATGGTTTTGTCATATGTTGGCACATATTTATCTTTTGAAATTTGAGTTAGAGATATTGCTGTAAATAAAATTGATTAACATAACATTGCCTAAGTACAGAAAAATAAAAACATAGAAAACTTTTATTGGTAATTTTGGACTGTCTTGAAACAGCTTCCCCTCTCCTTCCTTTGGTTCTTTTACCTTTTGGTGCATGTTAATGTTATATTGAGTACAAGTGTGAACCACTTAGTACTAAGCAATCAATTATCAAAAGTTGTCTTGGAACATGGACAGCTAAATGGACTCAAAAGCCATAATTAATTTATCCTGCTATTCTTAAGTTAAACACAACTCAAAAGTAAGTTAGATATCATTTTAGATAATTTATAAAAAAAAAAAATACATATTTAATCTTTTGTCATCCTATAATTAATGTTCTGCATGCATTTTTAATTTCATTCAAACAATGCTCAAGACTTTTCTATCAAAACCCTCTTGTCTCTCTTTAATGTAGACAACAAGGGCCTGGTGATGATATTATATTATAAAGAAAAATTATGTGAATCAAAAAGTTGGCCATCAGAATTCAAAATTACTGATAATCAAGAAGAATTCAGAGTGAGCATTGCCTTTCTGAACTCTCATTGCAGTCTAGATAGCTCAGCAGTTCACTAGCCCCTTAGCCAGTCATACATTTATCTTCATTTCTACAAAGCGTTTGTTGCTTTGATGGCAACCAAAGATGAAGCAGCAACTTTTATGGTGAGAATTGAGTTAAATCCAAATTGGTGACATTTTACGAACTCTGAACCACTCTTAGTTGCCTCCTATGTGATTAGGGAAAGGTGCTAGAAGTGTAGCACAATCTTATACGACAGAAGCCTTTTACAAGTGGTAGGTATGGTTATGGCCAAAACAGAGAAAAAATAAGTTGCATATTTCCAAAGTGGTTAAAAATAAAAATTCCCTGTTGGTGCGACAAAGGATAAGTCCAATAACTCAAGAGGACGACTATAGATAACTGAGGTTACAGTCATTCCCATTTTTCCAAACTACAACGACAGAGATCCATTCATTAAGAAATTCCAGCTGTTACAAACTCAGAAGATAGAACTGATCTAATCACACTAACTACTGTTAACATTGCAGGGGTATGCAATGCACACTGAGAAAACACACTCTTGATTGCATTATAAAGGAGAAGTGGCTTGGTTTCGAATCCTGCTTGAACGCCTAACTGGAGTAACTGTGTTTTCATCTCCATGTCGCTGAAAAGCAAAAGAAACGCATAAGCAACATTCTACAAGTAATGGCTAACGATATAACAATGGGAACCAGAGCACTTACATGCTTGTTAGGAACCTTCTCATACGTAGTAAAACTTCCATACGAAGTTGGTGATGAACAGAGGGAATAGTCTGAAGAGGCAAGAGACTCTCTCCTGTTCCTCTTAGTGGACTTCTTCTCAATGCTTTGAGCTTCATTCAACTCCCTTGCTTCTTTTCTGACATAGGAAGTTGGTGAATCCATGGAATAGTCTGAAGAGGCAAGAGATTCTGTCCTGTTATTCTTAGTGGTCTTCATCTCAGTGCTTTGAGCTTCATCCAACTCCCTTATTTCTCTTCGGACATAAGATGAGCTCTTCTGAAAGCTGCTCATTTCGGAAGGGCAAGACTCTCCAAGCACATCCATTTCTGTTGGCCCATTTCTGAGAGATGGCTTATCTAGAGAAATCTGTTCTTTGGGAACTGACATATGCAATGTCTGAGAAAGCTGAGGTTGCTCCACGGGGCTAGCAACCTTTGCGCTTCTGCCGTTATCCTTCCTTGAGTAGTTAAAAGTTGCAGCTGCAATTAACAATAAAAAGAGCAGCACGTAAATTAGCATGTGCTGAGGAAGATCAACTGCTACTAATCTTGGTAGGTTCTCTCTAAATGCAGCATCTACGCTTATAGAATCTTCCTCTGCTTCGGTCAGCTGCATGTCCCCAGTTCCATCGTCATACAATTCAAGATGACTTCCAGCTACCTCTGAGTCTAACCCTGGTTGATCCTTGAGCTCTACATTCATGACATTTTCAGTATTGATATCAGCATCAATTTCTAGTGCCTGATTACTAGCTTCAAACACTTCAGTATGAAGCTCAGAAATCTCTGAAGCTGTCTGATGAGTGAGGTCCACATTACTTTTAAAGTGATTGAATTCTCTCACACCAGCTTCTTGTAGAGCCTGCCTTGATTCTGAAGGTTCCATTGCAGGGGCATGTTCGCTCTCAAGCACTTCCTCAGCTTCGGAAGCATCTGAAATAGTTTCAACTGCGGCAGTTACTTCCGTATCTTGCAGAAAATGTTCTTCGTAAGTTGAATAATACGTGGCCGAAATATCTCCGATATCCTCTTCAATCTCAACCTCTGTGTCAGCACCACTCTCTTCATCGTTCAGTAATGGTGAGTCCAATTGTGGAAGGTCCCTACTCCCTTCTCCATGTGACTAAAACTTGGGTACTGATCAACAGAAACATCCTCGTCCAGAGCACTCAAGTTACAGTAATGCAAGTGGGCCAAATTGTGCGCTCCTCCAAAATTTGAAATCAACTCGGAAATAGAAGATACCAAGTTACTAAACCAGATATGAACATTTTGGGCTAACCCATCATAATTTTCTTTGGCAAACTCTGAAAAACTATCAAAATTTTCCTGTGCAAACTCGGAAAAACCATCAAATTTTGCTTTTGCAAACTCAAAAAAATCATAGGATTCATGAAACTTAGAGAAAATGCTTAGTTCTTCAAACATACTAGGATCTATGACTGGAGAATTTGTGACTGAGATTGATATACAAGCAACTGAGAGGAGAAAAAGCAGAGCAATAGCCTTGAACCTCATAAAGAAGCGTGACTTTGGCATCTTTTCTGCTTCAATTGTATCTTTTGACATGTGTTTCTCAGTAGGACTCGGTTCAGAAATTTGAACCTCATCTTTAACAATTTCATCCGAATAAACATCCTCGGATTCCTTCTCTGAGGCTTCAGAGTGGGTCTCTTCTGCAATATCTGTATCTGAGAAGCTTCCAGAAATAAAACTTCCCTCAAGTGTGACACAATCTCTATCCTCGTGAAGTCGTGGTTTTGGTCTGTAATGAAGAAATTGAGGCCTCGGGGAAAGGTAATTCGTTTTAGGATCATAAGGAGGCATCAAAGGATCTGCATCAAGCGGAGCTAAGATGGTAGAAGTAGATGAAAATGGAGGAGGTGTGGGACTAAGCTTAAAACAAGGGTCAAGGTTAACACAATCAGGCTCCTGGGTAGCAGTTTCAAATGGTATTTCTGCTTCATTCTTTGGAGTCAAAGGTACCTGGACATCAAAAACACCTTCAACTTTCAAATCTTCATAAATCAACGAAGCTATATGTTTTTCCTCCTTGGTTTCCTCCTCGGGAAACCTACCCGATGAAGCTTCAAGATTTTTCTCTTCAAGAACAACTCCTGGTTTCAGATCACTATCTTGAGTATCTTCCAACGGTACTGCAAAGGTAACCTTGCGAACCTCTTCATCCTCTCTCTTTTCCAGACCGGTTCCTGCTTTCAAATTGCTACCTTCCAAGGGTTCTGCGATTTTCACCTTAAGAATGGGGCATTTTCCATCAGTGGAGGAAATGGAAGTTCGAGCAGCCTCATTCCTCTCAACAAGGACTTTCTTTCTTGGAGATACGGTGATCTTGGAAGAAGCAGAGATAGTCGGAGACATAAAATTCTTTGTGCCCTTCGAAGCAGAAGCTGGAGATCGAACTTTTGCCGCCTTCAAATTCTGCCCTTTCCCGTTTTCTTTGTCATCGAGGTCGCGCAAAGATCCTATGCTTTCTCTGCCCTCAACAGAATGTCTTCCCGGGAAATCTGCAAAACATAAAAGCCAAATTTTTGCGTCATGCTGTGAAAAACCCAGATACTAATTTCCATTACATAATTACCAAAACGAAGACCGAAGATGACAACAATCGGTTAATTTCCTTATTATATCCCCAAAATTCTCATGCTTTCTCAGCAACCAAACAATTGTTACTATCTCTATTTATCAAGTAATGTAAACGGAAAATAAAAGGATGAGAAGGTAATGATACCTGAAGGACTATTGGCCGGAGTGTTTGGATTGAAACTTCTAGGTTTAGCGATGATTGAAGGTTTTGGGAATGGGTTTCCACTAAAACTCCTCCTCCTAGGGTCATTAGTTTCTGAGTTTCTAGCGTTAGGGTTTGGTCTGCTTGGTGAACTAAAAGAAGAGTTGTTTGAAAGCATAGCCATGATTCATGAAGTGAATGAATACTGGGTTCGTGGAATTAGCTTTCAGAATGGGAGGGATAAAGAATGAAGACGAATGAACCTGAGAAGATCCAAGCAGAGGCTATTCAAGGTTGGTGGTAACGGCTATATTTTGAAACAGAGTGAACGATTTTCGGGGTTTTGACCGTTGGAATGGAGAATAGCGGGCGAATTAGGGGTAGGATGACCGCCGTTGGATTATTTGAAAGTAAAGGTGTAGATTGGGAGAAAAATATGATGTGACCGCTGGAAAGACTATATTCATTTTTCCACGTGCAAAAAATGTTATAACCTTAGATTTGTGCATTTAATTATCAATGAGGATAATCATTCTTTTTCTCCCTTGACCTTTTTTAGCCTCTCTCAAGTTAATCCTTTTTTCCTACGAATGGCTCCTTAATTTTTTTTTTAATTCAAAAAATTACTAAATTATCGTTTTATCAACTTTTAAAATCCCCTCTCCCAAAAAAAAACAACTACTTTTTGATTAGGTTAGTAACTATTTTTTTGTTCATATTTGTTCAAGATGCTAGTGGTATACAGATTTGCATACTGAGTAAAGCTCTTCTCTTTTGTATAATAGTATCTGCTTTTACTAGAGTTTCAAATAAATACAAGAATTCCAATCATTTCTTCATTCCTATACTATCTGCAGCAGAAATTGGCATTGGTCGATTCCAATAGACATTCAAAAGTTCTTCTTTCCTGTTAATTTTCTAATGTCTCAGGCACAAAAGGAGCTTTGCACATCCATCTATTCTGAATTGCTATTTTTTATTCAAACCCACTTGTCTTGCATTGCTATTATTTCACTAGTTCAGCTATTCAAAGACATGATCCAACAAAGATCACTAGTCTCTTAGCACAAACCATATAATAAACAAAAACTATGTTAAGATGACCTTTTATTGCGTTGCTAACAAAATAACGAACCATTTGAAACCTCTGCGATATCATCTTGCAGTAATATTTCAAAGGGCTGGTCGCTATGTTTAACCAAGTAATGTTATTCCCACCAAATCTGTACAAAGAAGGAGATGAGACTTAGGTTGCTTCCCACTCTCCATCTGTTGAATTTATCATTCTGACTTGAGTGCTGAATGGTAAAGCTCCAGATAGTCAAGAGCAGGCTTGTTCCAAGACCAGTCTTGCTCCATCACCGTCTTGCATAATGTGTTGAACCGATCACGGCCATCATACCATGCTGATATTGCCCTGCAAAAGTCCATTTCCAAATCAGTATACACTAGATGTCCACGTGTGTGTTCAAGTAGGATTGCTAAAGTGAGTGAGCAAACCAGCAAGCAAGATCAATATATTGTTTGAAGATGTCAGATAGTGTAAGATGTCACATAATTATGCCTTCTGTTAAGTAAATCAGGAGTTTTGATGTTGGCAAATTGGGTTCGTGTTTAGACAAATCTTCCAGGTTATCAAATGATATATTGCTCACCTATTGAGAGCATAATCAACACCTCCAGGATCAGCTCCATCAAAATTAAATCCATTTGGTTCAAGGCCTTGCGCCTGTGCTCTTTCCCTATCATTATCCACGTCAAAGACAGTATCGAACAGTCCTGCAAAAATTGCATTGAAATGAAAGAAGTAGAGTCAGATACATTTCCCAGGTAAAAAGTATATAGTTGTCATATAGAATATATCACAATCTAAGATTATTGAAAAGACAATGAAAATATTTCAGATTTATCCACAGGGAAATGGTTGATGAATTATCAGGAGCCAGGACAGGCCAAGAATCAGGTAGTAGAATGTCGAAAGCACGATGACCATTTAGGATATTGTTTGTTGACAAAAAGATAGGGCATGTACATATACCTCCAGTTTTTCGAACGACAGGTATTGAACCATATCTCATTGCTGTGAGTTGCGTCAGTCCACACGGCTCAAAGATTGATGGAACAAGAATGAAATCTGCAGCAGCATATATCTAGATAGCAATTTAAAAAATTCAGCCAAGTCCTGTTATGCTTCAAATATTGGAGGTGAAAAATTACATGCAACTTTTTTCTGTGATGTTTTACCAGGTGTGAAAGAGGCTCGTCATATGTAAGACAAAGTCTAGCACAGTCATTATGAGAAGAATGCAACTGATTGGCCAAATTCACGAAATCATTTTGGATACGAGGATCTGGAGCTGAACCAAGTAATACAACCTGCGAGACATCTTTCCATAATTATAACATTTAAAAGTATTTGTTAAAACATTTATAAATCAGAAAGAAGCACTGCTGATGCACGTCAGTTTCAAAGAGAAATGAAGTAAGACCTGTCCACCACGATCGAGGGTGCGCCAGATTGCGTGCTTGATGAGATGGATTCCTTTCTGATGAGTCAATCGTGTAATAATTCCTACTAAAGGAAGATCAGCTTTCCTAAGGTTAAGTCTTTGTTGCAAGGTTTCCTTGGCTGCTCTTTTGCCTTCAACAACATTCTCTGATGTGTATGATACCTGGAAAAGTGATGTACTAGCACTAACCACAATTGAAGCAGTTGAACTTGAAAAGCCCCATTTATGGGATAAATAAAAAACAAATTTAGAATAACTATGGATTGGGTGGAATGGATAATCGTTTATCCCCAGTATTCACAAAGTAAAGAGGAGAGATCAAGCAAGTATCCTCACCCTAAACCCATCGCAAGTGGGGTATGGGTAAAAATCTAATACAAATGAGCAGTATATAGGTCATCACAGTTTCTTATTATCCCCAGCTGTCACAATCTTGGGACTTGAGTTCTCAAGTTTCTTCCAGTCTACGCGAGTTATAAGAGAAGACAAAAAAGACGTGTATATGTCTACTTACAGGAATGAATTTATCAGTATATGGGTCCCATATATCTGGGTCGATTCCATTTAGTATACCATGGAACTTGTGATGATGAGGAGCAACAAGAGGATTGCCTGCAACTTCCCTGGAATAAGTGGGGGAAACCTGCCCAAAGAAACATGTATGACTGAGAAACATATCAGTAGTAGAAACAGCAAAATTATGAAAAGATGTCACAACTGGCTTCGTCTTCCTTCCAATATCACTAATTCTGTGTAACCTCCAAAATTTATTTTAAAAAAATGACCAAGGTAATAAATCAAATACTGCAGTCTGCATGAAAGTCAAAAGACAATACGATATAGGGTATAATGTACTCACAGTTGTAGCCTTGTCAGCATATGCCATAGCTTTTCCAATGAAGTGGGCTCCAAATTCAAGGTTATGAATTGTGAAGACAACTCTTGCTTTACTAAGACCATAGTGCATATAATGATCTTTAAATAACCATGCAACTGGTGCACTTGACCAATCATGGCAGTGGATAATATCCTGTCCGTTTTCACCAATTACAAACAGTTATAATTTACGTTGTTTAATATCAGACAGATATTGAGTTAGGCATGTAAATACACTTGGCAGGCATACTACGGTCAAAAGATAAATCTTACAGGATGAAATCCATTTTGGTGCAGAAACTCAAGGGCAGCATGGCAGAAGAAACCAAATCTGTCTGCATCATTCCCACGACCATATACACAACCAACTGAAAAGAATCTGCAGGAAAGAATTAAATCTTGTAAAGCATGCTTCAAATTATAATGCAGTTGAAGCTCCTTAAGTCATCTTATGACAAATATAATGAAGAGGACAAATGTTGTGAAGAGATACAGTTTGACATAAAGATTCCAGATAATTATCAATAAAGATAGCCATGCGTAAAAGCCGTGAACTACAAAAGGAAAAAGAAAAAAAGGAAGGATGTAAAATCAAAAACACGATACCCATTTAGAGGCTCCAAGAAGTAGACAGAGAGGCCTTCCACCTTTCCATGCCATACTTTTATTTCAGTCCCACCCCAAAAATAGTTCTTGTGATATTGGAAGTCCTTTACCTGCATCAAAGAAGACGAATAATAACCAGTCAAGACAGGAATACCCACCTACAACCACTCCAAACAATATTTACAACCTCATGTTCTATTCAGTAGGCCAAACCAGAAAACCCGCATATGGAGGAACATATTCTAAGCATCCAATATAGAGTGTACAATGCAAAATAAGGAAGGAAGTAACAGCAATAAAGCTTACATTGCTAAGGTCCAAACAGTCATATTTTGGAAAAATGATGTCCACATTGTGACTCAAATCCTGAACAGCCCTGGATAGACTAGTAACAACATCACCAAGGCCTCCAACCTACAAAAGATATAGACGATTAAAATTGTGACAAAAACATTCAGTACATACTCTCTACGTAATATAATAGCAACCTTTCTGTGATAATGAAAATTGCAATTATAATAGATAAATGCAAAATCATCCTTCAGAAGCAGCATAGTCGTGATAAAACAAGATTGGATTGTTCATATTTAGTATTTAACTCATCAACAATGTAGGAGTCTGTCTCTCTGAAATTCTGGAGTCAAAAGAATTTTTTGTCTTTCCATCCACAAAGCAATAATCACATGCAGTCAATCAAAACAATTTCACAGATGATCTATCAATAATTTTTGCCAGAAACGTCCCAAAGTTAATTTTTTTAACAAAAAGGAAAAAAAAAAAGATATTTCACCCTCAGATTTCAAATTCCATTTTGTCATAGCAACTGATGTTATTCAATTTCTTTAACGGAAGACCAACGAGTACCACAACTTTAAAAGTAGTATTTACAATTACGTATCTGTCAGATAATTTCTTCAATGTAGTTGCCAAAAAAATGTTCGTCGCAAGCTAAATAAAAAAGAATAAAGTCTACAGAGAGCTGTAAAAGTGGTTCAGACAACAATAATACAATCATGCAGCTATCTAACTTACCTTGGCTATTGGGGCCATCTCAACAGCAACATGAACAATATGCATAGGTGGCTCTTTTATAATACTTCCAGAAATAGGTATGTGATAATCCATTCCATATTTGTTGTCAAAAACTCCGCCATCTTCCCATTCAGAGAATACGAAGTCCATCATGTATGCATCCAGTGGAACCTTAACTGCAGCAGTCAAAATTGTACAAGTTCTTCAGGAACAAATGTATGAAATAGTATAAAGGTACAACATATAAGACAATAACATCAATCACACAATTTATATATTTCTGAGGTTCTTGACCATATATCACAATTAGCAACCTTCATGGAATTCAATAAGAAAATAATTAAAACAATTTTTTTAAGGAAAAAATATTAAAATATTTGATATTGCTAATTGCCGAATTACTAGGTTTTATTCATCTATGGAATTAAGAAAGAGACTCACCAGAGGTTTTGACATGAGTACCATTCTCTGCAGGAATCATTCTCTGAGGTGGCAATGGACCATTACGGTGGGTCCAACGATTAAATGAACATCTAAACCAAACCTCTGGTTTTCCATTAAGGTTTGTGTTGGAAGGGTTATAAAATACTGTCACTGTGCTTCCTGCTTGAACATCAAGCGGCTCAGTGTATACAACATGTTTTTGAGAAAGCAAAAATCTTTTCAAAGTTTTTTCCTTTGTGTCAGCTTTTATACGTAACGTTCTTTCAGCCTGCAACAACAATAGTGGCTTAAATGGCCATATAAAATTCTGTTTCATGCCCATAATAAATAATGCATGCAACTTTTATTTAAGGTAAACAAAGTTAGGAGCCAATATAGGTGGCATTCTCAACAAAAGAACCAATGTCAAAAAAGTGAAATCTAATTCTGCAGTGCATGTTTGGATGCACAGAAGAGTCAATTTTGTAGATTCCCGCGGTAAATATCAATTCTGCAGAATTAATTATGCAGTATATCCTAAATATGTGAAAAACAACAATTAAAAGCCTACTCTAGCCTTATCATTTCAAATGGAATTTTATACAGAAAGGTCCATGAATAGAAACAGGAGACTGAAAACCTTTAACTTATGGCGGTCTAGTATGTAAAGTAGAGCCTCAACATTACTAATGGAAGTGATCTCAGATATAAACTAACCTTGGCACGTATGGCTTCCTCTCTCAACCTCCTCTCTTCTTGAAGTTTTGTATATATAAGCTTCTCTTCTTCAACCCAGTATAGCTGATCAGTTATACATTTCGAGACAATAGCATGGAAGTCTTCACTATGGTTGTTGTCATACACAATTGCATGCTGAGGTGGACCATCAGCAAAGACCCAATCCAGGACAAGGGCTCTGTCAGGTACGACAACTGCATAAAATAAAATTGATCAAATATGTAGTTTACTTTCAAACTAATGCCAAAGAAAAGATCTTATTTCATGCCTAAACCACATTATTAACATGTCAATATTCCAACAAAAACTTTTAATGCTCTGCAAACAGAAATATTTCTTTCTTTCTGAAAAAAAGGTAAGCCAATATAACATCCAAATCAAATTCTGGATAACAGGATTTTCTTCACTGCCTAAAGTTTCACGCCAAAATAAATGTCAACTGCCCTAACATCTGCAACTTCTTTCTTTTGTTTAAGTGAAACGGACTACGCACTCATCTACAATGAAATACTATTCATCTATTACTACTTAATCATATATCATGATAGGTAGCTTTCACATTGTTTACACCTTCTGAAGAGCAAGCATGCAAGCATTGTAGAATAAGGAAAAGCCAACCTCCATAACCTTGCATATCATGTCATAATACATTTTTATTTATTCATTCAATATATTTTATGTCAGCAAATGAACAACTGCAACCTAATGAATTAATATGAAACATAAGGAACAGAAGATCTAAATGAGCATACCAGCGGCATGCCACCAATCACCATCTTTTGAATCGGATTTGATAAGCCTATGAAAAAATGATAACCCGTCCTTCCAATGATCGTGGCCCCCATGAATCCACACTTCATTAGCATTTGCAAGAGGACCTGAGCTTTTGTTATAATATAACCTGACCAATTCCTTGCCTTTAAATTCACTAGGTTCCATATACCAAACATTGTCAATGCATTTTAAAGCTTTTTTCGTAAATTGCTGCAACATTTCTCTCCTCCTTTCAGTCTCCACCCTTGCCTGTGCACTGTCTGCTTCTTTTGCAGCTTTTTCTGCTTCCATTCGTCTCTGCTCTTCCGCATGTCTTTCCCTTTCAGCTTGCTCCTTAGCTAGTTTTTCTAATTCTTTGCGTTTCTCCTCAAGTAAGAAATCTTCAAATGCAAGTGCATCCATTCCACCATCAACAGGTATAGAAAAATCCTTTTTGTCATTATTGTCATAGACAGTTTTCCCATTGAAGAATACAAAGTCTACTTTATAAGCCTCTCTTGGAACACGTACCTGGCAAGACCACCAATCACCTTTGAGATGCGTTTTATTCAGCCTTATGGTAAAAGATTTCCAACTCCAATCATTAAATGCCCCCATGATCAGGATGTCTGGCTCATTATTTAGAGTTGAAAGACTCCTATTAAGGAACACTTCTATATCTTGATCAGGTTTAGCCACAGGGGGGTATACAAACATCTTGTTCCCTACCAAAAGACTTTCATCTGCAATTCTTTCTATTTCCTGTCTGCATAAATATGCTTCCCTTTCAATCTTCTCTATTTCCTGTTTGCGTAAATTTTCTTCCCTTTCAATCCTCTCTGCTTCGTGTTTGCGTAAATTTGCCTCCATCTCTAACTTTATCAATTGAGAAGCTTCCTCAGTTATTGTTACATTAGCGTCAATATTTGCTTCTCTAACAGTTTCATCAATTTCAGTATAGTCTAATGGCTTCCCCTCTGAATCTTGAATATGACCAGTATCACTCATGTAAGAAGTTTCTTTCTTCTGTAATTTTAGAATATCATCATCAATAGTAGAAATGTTTCCATTTGCCCCACCTTGGTTGCTACCAGGAACATCCAATGTCTCATGCGACAATGACAATTCACTGGCTTCCCCAATAGTTTCATTAGTGATTTCTACCTCAAATTTCTCCTCTTGAGAAAACCCATCTTCCCCTCCTTCATCAGGATCAACCTTCAAATCAATTTTTTCAAAATTATCCCCTGAAAGGTCACTAGTAGTTGGAGTAAAGGAATCCCCTTTAACACCAATCTTGTTTTTCTTTGTCTTCAGGTTGCCTCTTTCAATAGGTGGTTTTGGCATGAAACCCTTTGGAGCTGGGACCATAGGCCTCCCAGCTGACATCTTTCGCTGTCTCCTCCGTGAAAAATCTACCAAAAAGGACAAAAGGTAAGTTTTATAATGTTGAAGGAGGAGGCGGAGGAAGAGAGGGAGGGGGGGGGGGGGGGGGGGGGGAAGCATAACCAATCAGAGCAAGGATAGCTAACCAGCATTGATGCAATAAAAACTCCAACCTGCCTTGCACTCTTTGCGCCATGGTGAAGACTGGAACAAAAAGAAGAGATTATAACACGGCTTTAGTTCACAAGGCTTAAATGTTAAAGAGAGGAAACCGTATAACTCAGTATTGTTCAAAAAGAAAAAAACTAAATTGAAGTTAAAAACATGGGGAACTGAACTGTCTGTTAACACCCAATAAGTAATAAAATGAACTTAATGTTTGAAGTCTACTACTTGCATAAAACTTAGACTAGAATGCAAACAAAGGATGTAGATAAAACAAAGCCCACCAGTTAACTTTACGTGATTATCAGTAGGACACTAAAAGCGTCGAAATTTATCTCTCTTCAGAGTTAGAAAGTTCAACGTTATTACTCCTATTAAATTGTAACGTGATTATGATCAGAATCAATTTACCAAAATTCAAGTAACCCGATAAAACGGAGAAGAGAAAGACATGGCTGAAAATGTTCAAAGCACACGTAAATGTTGCGATTGATAAGCGAAATCATTACTTGTCGGGAATTTGTAGCAACTCCATTTGGGAAAAACCCAGTTAAAGGCTTGAGCTTGAAAGAACCTCTATCGCCGAATACAGTTTTACAGTTGAGTGGCCTCTGCACATGCAAAGAAACTTCCATGGATGCTTTCAATGTTTGTCCTCCAATATTCCTTCTTCTAAGCTATGAAAATGTCGAGCTAAAAGACATTACACTGATTGATCAGCGATGAATCTCTCTCTGAAATTGTGCACAAAAAATAAATAATGCTTTTTTTTAAAAAAAAATAAGAAAATGAAACGTAGGCTATGCGCCAAACGCTGCTTCTCCTGTTACGGCGGAGAAGAGCTCTGGCATCTCAGCCATACGTGTGTATTTTAGTGTGTATCAGCGATACACTGTACTAAATTTTGCATGAAACATCGTGCGTTCATCTGAAGAGAAATATGACATGATGCGATCATATGGTGGATATAACTTCTTTTTACTGATTACAGTGGGATTACATTCAGGTTAGAATATTCCTGATACCATCCGAATTTTAAGATTTTTAGTTGCAGGCGTTTTGAAAGGTTTGTAGGCGTAACGGCGAGAATCAAGTGGGATTTTGCCACATCAAATAGAAACATGCCATGTCATTCAAATCTTTTCGACAATTTCTGTTTGCTGTTAATTTGATGATCTGTCGCGGTCACGAGTTTAAGAATCATCGGCTCGATTCCGTTGGGTGGAACGGGTATAAGTGAAAATGAAAAAAAGAAGGGAAAAGTTTATTTCATTGTTTGGTATTGCATGGCCAAAAAAAGTTTAATTTTTAATATTTTAAATTTAACAGTTTTTAAAATTTTCTGTAAAATTATAGAATTAACTGAATAATTAAAGTTTTATTTTTTTTTTTTTTTACAATTTTACTCTTATAATTTTCTTTTTTCAAATTTGTTAAAAGAGTATGTTGCTACGTGTAGCCCACCAGAGGCAAATGCAAGGGATGGCACAGGTACGTCGAATCGTCCTCGAACCCGCCTCTTCAGACCGTTGCTTCCCGCCACAAACCTCCCCCTTTAAAAATCCGACCTTTCCGCCCATCTCTTCTCTCACACATTCCCCATCGTTTATCGACATCTCTCTCCGTCCGCGGGAAGCCATGAAAGGAAGCTTCACTCAGAGCAATGGAGGATTCCACAGGTATCTGAAACCAGGAGCTCTGGCTCAACTCAGAGACTCCAAAATTAATGCCAGATCTCGCAGATGCAATTCACTCACCCAGAAATCTCTTTGCAAACTCTCCTCACTCGTTCTCACTGAAGCATCCATTTCTTCGTCCTCCCCCACTGAAGAAAGCAACCCACTAAACCAATTTGATGGAGTTCCTACTTTCGCTTTGAGGATTAATCGCCCTCGATGTTTGCAAAGAAAGAAGCTCTTCGCCGTTACTCCAGTTTTTGCAGAGAACGATCGCTCG
Source organism: Bauhinia variegata (assembly GCA_022379115.2). Classification (NCBI taxonomy): domain Eukaryota; kingdom Viridiplantae; phylum Streptophyta; class Magnoliopsida; order Fabales; family Fabaceae; genus Bauhinia; species Bauhinia variegata. Next base: position 2,290,452 of record CM039438.1, on the reverse strand, counting down.
TAGCCCCCATCGCGTTCTACTTCCACCCAATGTAACCATAATTGTCCATATTTTTAATTTTTCTTATCAACTACAATAAACAGTGGAACAATTTTTTTTTTTTTAAAACCAATTTTCTTCCTCATTTTCTTATATTATTCTTTCAGATGTGTAATTTCTCCTTCCCATCATCATAAAAGATCAATGTCAATCTGATTATCCATATCTATAAATACAAATGATCAAGTATTTGTTTTGGAATATGCCACTGTTATTATTTATCTGACCTTTATTATTTTGGAAGAGAAACAAAATAGATCAAATTGTTTAATGAAAGAGTTCAGACCATACAGGGTTACAATTGGATTGGATCTTTTTGTTTGAAATTTGTTCCAAGGTGTAAAATTTTTTCTAATATTACAGGGCATGCATCTGTTTGGATCTCAAGTGCTAGATTAGAGGGTTAATTTATGGGGTTAGGAAGAAAAAAAATTGGTATGTATATTTTGGCTTATTCATTGCAAGTATAACTAGATATATTATGGGATTGGGAACAAATAGTAACAGTCAGCAATAAGACACAAAATATGAATTTCATCTGGTGCATTTATTTTGTTAGAAAAATATTCCTCAGTTTCTGTTGCTTTTTTTTTTCCTGCATATTACTCTAAATTTGTTGTGCACTGGAATCGTCTTCAATGGTTCTTATGATTTGCAGCATGCTTTGATGACCTAGCCAGCAAAAGCTAATGATGGGTATGCTATTCTAGGTCTCTTATTTCTTATTCTACATGCAGCTTACCATATTCTTAATTGTTCTGGTTTAACTTTCATAATGATATTGGTAAAAGCCCATGGCCATTAGAAAAAACTTTCTACACTTTTAGAGGTAACTGAATGTCTTCTCTTGTGTTTCCCACCGCCTATTTCTAGTGTCTGATTATCAGGAACCATAATAGACTAATAGTTCTGTTTCAAGATTGCTCAGTTTATAGTTGAATGAAATTTCGGAATAGGCAGTTAATTTGTCCCCACCATGCACGTTACATCCAATTAAGCATGATTAAATAGATACCTTGAGGGTCATAAAGTCTTACACATTCAATAAGAATGACTGATTCAGAATAAATATGGTTAATTTTCAATAGATCTTTGGGTATGGGATTAGTCCCTTTTAGGATGAAGAGTAGTAACTGACAACTATGACTCCCACAAGGTAGAAGTTAGTTTCCATTAGTAGCATTGAAATTGAATCTATATGAAGATTGAGGAGCATGGGATTCTTGGAAAATAGCCCCACACTATTATTCTACCTTCTGTTGGCTCTGCCATCAAATAACACAACGATGGTCTATAAATAGGAGGTCTCGTTTTCATTAAAATGGAGAGTGAGTAATAAATAAAGCAGCAAACTATCCTACAGATTCTGATGAAAGCACTTCAAGTCAGGTAGCACCAGATGAATAGAAAGCTTGATTAAAAAAAAAAACAGAAAACGATCATTGATTTGAAGTCGACCAGATATGAATTTTTCACCAGGTAAGATATATTTTTCATCTGACAGATTGGCACTAGCTTAGATCTATGGGATGAATCATCCAAATTAGCTCCATTTTATAACAAGTATCAAACAGAATCATCACAATTCACTAGGATAAAGCAAGGACATATTTGGAGTATAGAACAAATCAACAGAGGAGGCCTCTGTGAATCTTCAAATAACACTGTTATTACATATGTAGCAGATGAAAAAAAAATAAAAATAAATGACTTATAAAAAAAAAAAAAGTTTGAAAGCTCTTTTGTTTCAGATTACATAGCTTTTCTCCATGTGCACAAGGTTGCACATGGTTTGCGCAGTCGAGAAAGACAACGAAAAAGGTGTAGAATTTGCACAAGTGTTCTTAAAACAAGTATATTTGGATGCAAAGGGAAATACCCATGAAAATACCTAAGGAGAAATATGAGAGAAGAATCATAATTCACTAAACTAGGGCATTGGCACCGGCAACAATTTCAAGAATTTCTCCAGTGATTTTAGCTTGACGTTGCCTGTTGTAGACGGTTGACAAGGTTTTCTTCAATTCCACTGCATTATCACTTGCACTGCTCATGGCACTCATTCTAGCAGCCAGCTCACTGGCCAGTGACTCCTGCAATGCCCTCAAGATTTGGCTATTGAGATAGAGAGGCAGCAAGGCATCAAGGATCTGAACTGGGTCCTGCTCAAATTGCAAAATAGGAGAGAAATCTGCTGTCTCAGTCCTCACACTATCTCTTTCCACAGTTAGCTTCCCTTCCTTGGTTGTTAACCTGAAGAACTCATCCTCGGCTGCATCAACACAATTACCATTCACATCACAGATCTCTCCTTTCGGGGAAAGTGGAAGCAAGGTATGAATTACTTGATCTGACTTGACTAATGACACGAATTTGGTGTATAAAAGCTCCACTTTATCAACCTCTTCACTGACAAAGAGTGAGAAAACATCATCAGCAATTGTTTGAGCTTCTTTTGCAGTGGGAAGTGAACCGCCTTCCAGAAACCTATCAACCGGAATGTAAGGCCGGCGAAGGAAATATGTATTACCCTTTTTACCAACACTGATAACAGTATAATCAAGACCAAGATCCTTCAACTCGGCAATTCTCGCCTCAGCTTTCTTTATGATGTTATTATTAAAAGCACCACATAAACCTCGATCTCCTGTGCAAACAACCAGGGCAACCTTCTTCACAGGCCTAGCCTTGGTCAGAGGAACATCAATATCTTCAGTTGAAAGCTGCTCATTGATGTTGTAAAGCACTTCAACAAGGGTCTCTGAGAAAGGTCTGCCATTAACAACAGCTTCTTGTGCTCTTCTGACTTTTGCAGCAGCCACAAGCTTCATAGCCTCTGTAATTTTCTGGGTATTCTTCACAGAATCAATACGGTCTCTGAGCTCACGGAGACCACACTGAATTTGGGTTGCTGAGGATCTTGATAGGCTGAAAGAGGATGAATTTTGGGAAGGAAGCTGAAAAGGGTTGAGGACAGAGCGAAAGGAAAGTGAAGATCCATCAGAAAGAGAAGGTTTTGAGGACACCCACATTGTCAGGTTCGAGCAAGACATTGTTGTGATCTAGTTTTCCGGCTCTAGGTAACTAGATTATGGTATGGCAAAGAAGAAGGTGAGCAGCCGAGAAAGAGGTTCTGCTATGTCTATGGTGTCTTTGTTTTATCAAGTCTTATCCTCAAGTGTTGTTCTAGCGTGGATGGAAGTAACACGAGGGAATGAGTGGAGGGAAAGCGAGGCAGTGGATGAGGTTTTGGGATAACGATTTTGACCGTTGGAGATTGCTGGTTGATGAAATTTGATTCATTTTTCATCACTAATTCTTGTGGGTCCTATCCGATGTGGCGTGACCTCAATGGAGGGGTTGCCTGAGCTTCCCATGGGCAATTGCTGGAAAGAGGAAAGGTATATGCGGCTCTTCGATCAGTAATTCTCTCTCAAGTGGGCTAGACTCACCCCCTGACACCAATAAAAATTTTAACTTTACTTGTTTAGAGTTATGCAGAACCAGAGTTAATTCCTTGTTCATTTGGTAATTAATGTCGTAAACTTGTAAATGCAACTCTGAGAAATTACCATTTAGCTTTGTTAACTATAGGTTCGCATTTATTCCTTGTTTGGACAATCTGATTTTTCTCTCCCAAAAGCAGTAGTTCATAAGTTTGCGTGAGATGACAGTAACTGGTTCATCTAGTAGTCTCTGTAATCACCAAATCAAGTAGAGCATTGACAAATTGAATGAATAACTCGCCCCATTTTGATATACGATGTAAGGTCATCGAGCTTTTAACATCGATTTCTTATCAGCTCAGCACGGTGAGTAAATCCTTTTTCCTTTGCATTGCAGTCAAGAGTCTAAACGTTAGCAATATGGTTTCAGAAACAAATCTATAACTAATCAATTACACCATGAAGTGACAATGGGCAATATGAAACAAACTCTATACAACTTCCTCAGTGAAGATGGGCAAGTCAAAATTTACCCATGACATATTTACAGAGCGTAACCCCCTCGTACCCTCGTCGCAATTCTTGAGGAGTTCTGAGAAACTATCAAGGAAAACCAATGTTCTTTGCCTGGAGCACTTGAGCTTTCGTAAACTACTATCCATGCCCAATTGCAATATTGGTAGATGCCTAAAATACCACTATGGGCATATTAAACAATTTCGATTCAGACGGTACATCAATCAACCATCCTTACAATTAACATCATTGCTGGAACTCTCAAGAGTCAAACCAATATTTAAACTTGCATTCATTTTGCCTGGGCACTTCCTGGATTTTCTTGGGGTGGCAGACACTAGAGGACCCAGGCTTAGCTGTTCTACCGTGTCCACAGCGTATCCATCCTCTGTGACTACTTTGCAGATGGATTTTGTCTTCTTGAAGCATCGACTAGGGCGAGACAATGCAAAGTTTCCAGAATCTGGAGCTTCACCAGTTGTATGCCTTTCATGTTTGGTATTTGAAAGCACAGGATTGCTGACCCTACATGAATCTAAACTTAACCATGAAGGACAACTTTCGTCGACCTTCCTTTCACCAGTTGAAGTCATTTTTAGCATCTTTGAACCGTTTATAAATAGAGCTTTATCAACTTGAGAATCAGAATTGACCCCTGGTTCACTTAAACTTTCCTTAGCAGCTGTATTCTTTACAACATTTTCTACTGCAGAAGTTCGGACCTCCTACAAAGAGTCAAAAACGAAAATGATTATAATTAAAAAAATATAAGTTAAATTATCGTCCTAACCATCAGTTTCCGTTAAAACTTTCATTTTCTTTAAATTTAACAAAAGATTAAATTATTCTTTTAGTCCTTAGAGTTTTTAAAAGTTAAATTTTAATCTTTATACTTTCCAAAACCTATAAAATTCATTCTTGCCATCATTGTTTTCAAAACCTGTTTTATAAGTTTTGAAAAGCAGAGGGACTAAAACTTATCTTTTAAAAACTACAAGGATTAAAAGAATAATTTAACCTTTCATTAAATTTAAAGAAAACGGAAGTTTTAACAAAAATTCACGGTGAGAATGAAAATTTAATTTTTTGAAAACTATAAAAACTGTTTATAAGTTTTGAAAGTATAAGGACTAAAAGAATAATTTAACTAAAAGTATATAGTGAACATAACTAGCTCAAAATATGAATCAGCTTCTTTAACAAGGAGATGTTTACCTTAAACCTGATAGAGGACCACATTTAAGGAAAAAATCGTAATCAAATTATTTATTTGTAGTTAAACACAAATACTAGTAAAAAATTCATTTATTTTTCTTTCTTTTTAATCCTTCAACGAAGTAGAAAAAGGCCAAGGCAATAGAAGACTTAGGTTGTTGTTTCTCCATACTGATTAGTATGCGTGAGAAGAAATGAGATTCACAAGTCACAATTAACTGAAAAGAAGTGAATCACCTTATCTTGCACCTCAACATTTTCATCACAGCCAGAACCATCCTCTCCTTCAGAATCAGCCATCTCCTCACACTCAAACTCTACATGCTCTTCAATATCTTCTTCAGAATCACTCAACTCTTCTTGTTCCATTACAATCTCAGGATGAGACTCATCACCAACATCATCCACCTCAGAGCTGCGGATGTTATCATCAGCAACAACCAATGGATGGACAGATGAACCTAGATTGCTAGTAATAACTGAAGGATTCTTTTCACCCTGCTGACCAATTGGAGCACTACTCTCTTGGGATTCCGCTGCTGTTCCACAAAATGCTACAGTCTTTGTTAATCCCATTGAATGTTGTGTCTTTAATTCTTTACTTTTCACAATTTTTTCCTTTCCAGATGCTGAATTTAGGTGAATTTCCAAGTCAGGTTCATTTGATTTCTCATTAAGGTTAGAGGACCTATTTGTCAAACCTGGCATGCCCCCACTACTATTATCCTGACACGTCGTCTGCATAGCATCAGAAGTGCTTTGAAATTGCATGTCGTTGTATTTCTGCAGAAGTGGATGGAAATCAATGCCACCTGACATCGAAGTGGAAGCTTTAGACTTAAAGGACCTGCTAGAGCAACCAAAATGATTTTGTTGGTGAGGATTATGTAAGAGACTTAGATTTATTTGTGGTTCAGACCCTGGAAAAAAACTGAAGGAACTAGGAATGCCAGAACTAAATTTCAATGGATAATAAGGCACATTTCCATTTTCAGGTGTCTTGAACAATAAAGGATGCATCTGGAGATCAGTACTGGTGCCTTTTTCTGCCACGGCAGATCTGCCCCTAACAGTACCAGGTCTTTCTAGTTGAGAACCACTGACACTGTCTTTCGGAGTAGTCCTTGTACCTTTAACTGGATGAACGGTGCCTAATTTCTCAGAATTGGGAATTTGAGGAGTAGAATTATCATTTTTACCAGTAGCATTCCCACCTCCAACAGGGTAAATCTTAGATGTCCCAGACTGGTAACCTTTGAAGGCTGCCTGAGAAACTACACGAACAGATGGAGGGAGATTTACAGGTGGCAGGTCTGGCGCTAATCTCACCAAGTGAGTGCTACTTACTCTACGAGATCGATACGGCCGATAATAGTATTTGGAGCATGATGTGGACGTGTCCAAAACTGGGTTCTTAGGCTGGATGGCAGCTGGAGCACAATGTATATCATTCCTTAAGTTAGATGAACCATGAGGAAATTGGGAAAGCTTGGATAAAGATTGAAATGCAGACTTGTAACCCATCTGAGAATGGGCATGTCCACAATCTCCATAATCATGTTGTTGACCTCTATAATGAGCATCCTCATGTGATATCACATCACTGACAAGATTTTCTTCTCCGGAATTAGTGGGGAAATGTCCAGAACATGCGAGAGTATATGTATCAGGCCTCCAATCAGCCAGAAAAGCCTGGTGGACATAAGCAACACCTGGATTATCTATGCAGTTCTCTGCACCACTGATCTCCCCACCAGCATTTTCAGCCTGGCACTCCTGCAGTTAAAAAAAAAAACTACAAAAATAAATCCAATATATGTAAAACAATATCCTCAATCACCCATCAAAAAGCTCATATATGCTAAATGAATGCACAATCACCCACTGAAAAGCCCAGATAAACTAAACCAGTTCTCCCAAACCAAGCCACAAGCCTCACCATTGATTATACAACAACAAGCCTTATCTTATTAGGTGAAGTCAGCTACATAAATTGCATGACACCATTGTGCTCTATCATAAACCAGATTTTCCGAAATATTATTAAACCTCACCATTGATTATATTTTGATGAATTCCAATGCAGAGGAGGTCATTTTGCAAAGGTCAAGCACGTATGACAGAAAAAGGTTGTTACATATTTATATACTAAGGAATCAAGTCAGACTTCAATATAATATATTGGTACATTTACTAGTACCATGGCAATTTTTAACTTGATTTATTTTCCTTGCAATAAATCCTATATGCTTTAACCCCAAAGCAGAACCTAGACAATAACGTTAAATTTAGGAAAATCTATATATATGAACCAAGTCAGCATATAGGAATTCTAAACTGATCTTCTCTAGTATGTATTACTCGTGTAAAGACATTCAAACCATCACCTAATGCTACATTTCAGACAACCATAATGGCATTTCATGTTATACATGAGCAAGACCAGAGACGAAATAAAATGTATAAACAGGCTTCACAGCTTCATACAGTAACAAACCTCTTTATCAGAAATATCTTGCCAGTTTTCTAAAGCTGCAGCTTTCAGCCTTCTTCTTTTAGACTCATACAACCTTCGCCTCTCCTTTTTTGATGCATCTTGCTTATATGACTTCTGCGTCCCAATAGCAACACGCCACTGGCGTGGAAGCAAGGACGGATCTCTATGTGGAACCATATACTTCCATACCGATGTCCAATCAAATTTATAAACCTTAAGTCCCTGCATGTTTTAGGTCATGCATTGGCAAGTCATAATACCATCAGTCATATAAGACAGTTCAAGAAATTTCAAATCTTAAGATGTTGAATAAATTACCTCCTGGATGCATGCTATCTCCTCCGCAGTCAGGGGGGAAGTTTTCATTCTCCGAACTGCCTACATAAAGAAGTAGAACAATAATCAAGGCTCATATGAATTACATAACTGAGCAGACTCTGGCTCCCTATAATCCTGAATATTACACAAACCCAGTCTACTAAGATATGCATAGAACAATATACAGTCTGGCTAGGGCACAATGCTAGAACTTTCAGCCAGTGGTCCTAGTGTTTATCTCAATCATAAGATAATACAAGTTTACCGGCACCTTGTAGATTTGGTTTCTTTAAGTGGTTTCCTTTGTCAGATATCCAAAGGGATTGAAGAGCCCTTTTAAACTAATGTCTCCCTTCCACTATTCTTTTTTAAAATAAAAAAAAAATATTAATTATTGTTATGGTAGTGCTAGGAGAATAAGATATCATTGAATATAAAAATCTTATTTCCACTATTTTAATGAATTCTTCTTTTATTAAAATTACTTTAAAAAAACATAGAATCGGTAGTATATTTAAGACATCTGAACACCATTCTCAAGACAGGAATATCCAATAATCTGACGAAGAGTTAAGCAACATACCTAATCAGATAACTGTAAACATAAAAGACCACGATGAAGAATTATGAAGCATCAGTATGAGCATCATTACTTTCAATTTGTAAGTATAAATATACTCACAAAGAGAAAGACAAGAATAAAAGAAAATGTTCTTATATCATTACAATTTCTAAAAAATGTTCTGCATACTATTTCACACAAATAAGTTAGTTCCTCAATATAACTTCATTTTATCATATAGGCTTGAGCATATAAACTTACCTTTATTGGATTCTCTGGTGCTTTTGAAGAGCAACGATTTTTCTGCCTCACAAAAATCTGTAACCAAAGCACCCCATACCATATAAAAAGTTACAACAGACTTTCCACCATAGTACAATAGACAGTTGAACAACATTTTCCAACTGATTGAACATTACATTTAAATTAAGAAAACTCAGCAGGAACTATATAGAACGGCGAGGGTGTCTCCACTCTTCCATGAGCGAGCATAATAGTAATGCATATAGCATAAAGGAGTATCAACATGCCATTCAGTAAACAATTACCAACAAAATATGTTTTTAGAAACATGGTCTGTAATGTTATTCACCTGATGCTTAGACTTGCAAGGAAGGAAACGTTGTTGAATAGCTTTCCAATCTGTATTGTATTCCATTAATCCTAAGGCTAATAATCTGCAATATAATCCAAAATGAAGACAATGTGAACTAACACAAAATATATAAGTCAAATTAAAAAGAAAAAAAAAAATCCCATCTGTAGAAATTAGTTATGCAAGAAAAGGTTACCTAGAAGCCAAAAATGAAGCAGAGAAAGAGAGAAAATTATAACACTTAACTGGCTTGAACCTCATTTAGACCAAAATAGACCACCACACATTCTGAGGCTGAATAATACACTCAAAACTTATTTAAGATAACTGAACATTACAAGGTTTTATTCTTGCATACATGTGCTTAAATGTAGGAATGATAAATAGCAAATAAAGAAATAGAAAAGCATCAAATTCATAAAATATATTATCACCTTTATCCAAGAAAAGTTAGAAGACTGCTGAAACAAGTATACCATCCATACTAAAAATATACAAGAATAGCGTATGAACACTTAACTTCCAAGAATGAGTTCTTGCACCCTACACAGAAAGAATCCCCATTTCAACCAATAAATGCATATTTTCAAATTATTTCAAGTCCTTGAATCCAGTCCTAGCTTCCACATTATGAATCCACCAACTTAATTTTTCCACAGTAAAAGCAAAAGAAAACATTTCCTAGTAAAGCATTACCTCCAACTCCTAAACATCACAAGTTCACAACCAATTAATTGTTCTTTTAATTTCTTATTTCTAAATGCTATTCATAAAACAACAACTAAAACATAACTACAACTTTAACAAGAAGGTTCTTAAATTATTAGAACATGTATAAAACGAAAGCACTCATCCTTTTGTTGGAGAGAATTTGGCCATAATTCATGAGCCATAAAATCTTTCTAGCATCATGACTAACTCAGCACACGCCAATCCAATAGTGATAACCCATCAATTTGATGAACCAAGATATCATTGACATATTAAATTACATCTAAACGTAAAAAATAAATATGGATACATGTTGACAATAGCAAGTAACCAGAATAAAGATAAAACAATATTGCAGTAAAAAGCATTTAATGCAGTTGGTTAGAAGCTAGAGAAGAAGGCATGTGACTCACACATCCTCTGAATCAGTAAAAAGCACCCTATTTACAACTGCTGGAGAAGGTGGCTTGTGTGGGAATAATGCTGGATTGAACAAGGGAAAAAATCTCTGAGTTAATTTTGCAATCTCCTTTAGTACTAAAGCAATTGATTGCTTCTTGGTACTTTCAACAAGCATGGCAGCTAATGTTTTCTTAGGTGGTTGTTGACCAGGTGAGGTTGGACCTGTATTAGCAGCTGTAGAGACTGGTGCACTTGAAACTTCACTACTAGCTTCAGGTAATGGTGGAAAATAAGGAAAGAGAGGTTCCTTTTCAACACGAATATCAGAACCAGATTCCAAGTAACGCTTTCGACTTGCTTGGACAGCTGAAAAGGAAATTTAAACAAATCCCTAAGTATGTAAAGGTTATTCCTCTGAATACGTATATAATGGAAAAGCATGAAGAATGCTTTAGTCCTTAAATATGACTTACCAGAATGAACGTCATCCACATATCTTCCAACTAAATTAAGTGGAGAAACATCCAGAACAGATATTACAGGGCCTCTCACAAAAGGAACCCACCAAGAAGCCTCATTATCTTGGAAAGTTTGCCTGTTCAAATTATGCTCACATCTTCCTTCAGAAGGGTTCTGATTGGATTGAGGAAGACACATTCTTCGTTCATAATATGTAGAAGCAGATTCTATGTTGCACTGGGGTGGGGCAAATTTTGCATCGGACACAGACGAGCAAATATATGATGGAGAAAAGCAAGTGCTGGGGTATGGTACACTTTTCAGAGCCAATACATCATCCCGTTTGTGAAGCAACTCAAAAAGCAAACTTTGAATCTGAGAAGCAATTTGTTGCCGTGAAGGATCAAGGACCAATAGAGAAAATACCTGAATGAGAAGTTGCACATGCTCATGGATCAAACTGTACAACTGGCCAATCTGTTGGGGGGTAAATCCATTTACTAGACCCATTCCAGAGGTGGAAGATCGAAAGCTCAAAGTCGCTTCAGGCAATAAACTTTTTCCTGGTGCAAGCAGTCCGTTATGCAAACTTGGCAAAAGGGGACGCAGTGGCCTCTTGACTTGTCCTGAAATCTTTTTCTCACATTGGGAAGAGGCCGTCTGGCGTTTATTTTGTCTGGTCTCTGGTCGTCGCCCAGCCCCATCTAACTCCTTCCGGGTTTTCACTGCTGCATTTTCATCAATGTCACTTTCCAGTAGCTCTTCAAGTTCTATCTCAAAATCTGCATCATTATCCTCATCTTCATCATCAATATTCTCATTTTCATGCGTAGACAGACCAACACCATCACCACCTTGTAAGACAGCAGCAAGAAATTTCCTATACTCTTCTTCGTCATCAACATTCTGAAGATCATCATCATCATCAGTCTCTTGAAGAAAGGTCTCAAGTTCATCAAGAGTAAAACTTGCAAGTGAATAGCGAGCCCTGGTGCGCATACAGATAGCATCATCATTATCTATTTCTATAACCGGACTCCGGGATTTTGTTGCATTACTTAGTTGTCCTATCCTAACTTCAGTGCCTTCAGTCTCGAGGCTTAAGTCAGTGTCCTTCTCTTGATTAGTTTCAATATCAAATTGAGAGATCAAAGCTGATTTTCTCTTTATAGAGGTACACGTATCATTCTTTTTCAATTCCTTTTCACATGTTCCGTCAGCAGAAAATGTTGACTGCACAATACTTTCCTGCTCAGAATCTCCAACAGCACAAATCTGCTCCTTACTAGTTAACTTTGATAACCCACTATTGACAGCATCAGTATCCAAACCATCAACTTCAGAACTCAAACTTGAGGATGCTTCTTGTGATGGAGTTTCCTTCAGAAAGGGATTGAAATCTGCATCTTCATCTTCTTCCTCCTCCTCCTCTTCTTCCCTATCCTCCCCCAATTTCCTTTCATGAGATTCAGTAGACAATAACGCATTTTGATTCTTGACAAAGTCAACTTTTGTTGACTGTGCATTTGAACATGAAGACATTTTAAACGAACGATATATGAGTACGGTTTATTCTTGAGAGCCTTCTAGACATTCAGTTTCGGGAGTTCAAACTAGAGGACTAAGTGTAACAAGATGGAACTTGAATTCACCAATAATCCTGAAGGAAAGAAGAAATCAGGAATAAACTTATTTTATGAAGAACAAACCACGCAAGTATTATGTGGTAAATAATTCATCATCCAGAGCCCAGTCGCATATACAATGAAGGTTATAACAATGTGATTTCCAACAGCATGCCAGCACTACTGCAATAAGTGATTTATATAAATTTAAAAGACATTAACACAATAAGTGATTTATATCCCCTCGCATTTTTCTCTATTCTCACTGATTAAAAAAAAAAAAAAACAAAACAAAACAAGCAAACTTGAAGACTGGTTTCAACACTGGATGATTTTTTTAAGGAGACCAAAAAAAGTGAAATTTGGCAAGTAGCGTTGTGATTCACTAAATTGACCACATTGCTTCAAGCCACGAACCCTAAAAATAGATATCAATTTAGCAGCTGAATTATAGAACCTCAAAAAGAAGCCCGACAGTGAACGTGAATATTGAAGCAAAAGAGCAAAAATTGATAAGTTAAGGACGCACGTGTGACAGCGAAGAACTCAGGAGCTATAGTAACGAGCGGTGAATTTCTGCAGCAAATGCATATGCCGATGATGAGCAAGAGGAAGAACCCATGAAAGCAAAACCTCGTCGTTTTGTCCGTAGTTAGCGCTTCGTAGCGGCAGTCTATTATAACCCGGCGGCGTTTCGCGCGAGCCCAATGAAGGACGTCACGACCTCTTCTCTTTAGCTTCCTGCTTTTTCCTTTTGCACACCCCAAATTTCTATTTACACATCCGCCTTTCTTATGAAATTACCAAAATACCCTCTCAGAAAAATTAATTGGTTTAAATATTCCTTTACTTTATCGGGCTACACACCATGGTTGAGTTAATTAAAAAATTTAAATAAAAATAAAATTTTTTAAAAAAATATATATATATATATATATATATATATATATATAAACTTAAACTCAATCAATATATTTAAAAAATCATAACTATTTATTACTAAAAGTAATATCTATTTGTATTTATAAATATTTATTTATTAATAAAAAATATTTTATAAATATTTATATAATTCAAGGATAAATTTTTAATAAAATTTAAACTACAAAAATTATCTTAAATTTTATGTAAAATTATGATAACTAATAATATTGAGTTAATAAATAAAACTGAATAACAATAATTAATTTATATTCCTTTATGAATTATAGTGATAAATTTATAATATTTTAAATTATAAAAACTTTTTAAAATTTTGAAAAATCCTGTAAATACTAGAAGTATAATTATACCAAATTAATTTTGCACACTCCCGCACGTTTTCCTTACAACCCACTCTTGCTCACATTTTCCTTGCTCCAAACACTCCGCCATCTTCTTCTGTATAGTGTTGACCCGTGACCTTCTCAGTCTCTAAGTGGTTTTTTCAGCCACACACGCATAGGTTCGTGATATTTTTGTGTCGTGTTGCAATATATATATTTGACAGCCTACAGAACAGGCAGTTTTAAAAATATTTGTTTTGAAGTTCAATTGCAAGATAAATTTATTTTTTATATATGTAGTAATTAATAGTTTTTTTTTTTTTTTTAATCATAAATACTTATTTTAGTTTTTTACACTTCAAACTCTCATTAATTTGATCCCTCACATTTTTAAGTTTATCAATTTGGTTCCTTACACTTAAAATTTTAATCAATTTAGTCCTTTAACTTGTAAAATTTATCAATTTAATCCCTTATACTTCAAAAATATTGATAAATTTAAAAGATATAATTGATAAAAAATTTAAAGTGTGAATGACTAAATTGATAAATTTAAAATTTGAGAGACGAAATTAATTAAGATTTCAAATGTAAGAGACGAAATTGATTAGAATTTTAAATATAAGAGACTAAATTGATAAGAGTTTAAGTGTGATGGACAAAATAGATATTAAGTTAGAGAGTCGAAGGAGTATAATAATTGCAGACTGAGGGTGAAAATGTAGTTTGTGAGGAAGGAAATGTCAATGATCAGACTAGCAAGGCGTGATTCACGCCGTCTCGCATCTGCATAGCAGATGAAAAACCAGTTGAGCAGTTGGATGCATGGTGTTGTGTCGCAAGCCTTGCGGCACTTACTACGATGCGGCCCACATTTATGACAAATTGTCTGAATGATTATAGACGTGGACAGCAAGTTAGTAAAAGCCAAAACCAAAACCAACCACCAATTAAACATGACGAATTAAAGCTAATCTCCAACATTTTCTCTACCACCTAAAGATATATTTATCCTTTCTTATCTTCATATGCAACCACCCAAAACTCGATCAGCCAGTTGGATTCTGCTGCAAGCAATCTGCAGAATTGACTCCGTAGAGCTGAAAAATGAGCGACTCAGATAAAAGTAGCAGCAATCACAGTGGGCATGATTCCCGAGGTATATAGCCATAGTCGATCCGAGATCCTTCCTCTAGTCTCCCTTCCATTAACTTTCTCCATTGTTATCGTGCAGGACGTGATGATGAACTGGAATTCTCTGAGGACGAGGAGGCACTTATTGCTAGGATGTTTAGCTTGGTTGGACCAAGGTATATATATTTGTTCATGTGTTTAAAGTTTACTTTAACCTTAAAAAGAGAAAAGACAATTCGTTTACCATTTGTGATGTGGTCGTAGGTGGTCTCTGATTGCTGGGAGAATCCCAGGAAGGACAGCACAAGAGATTGAAAAGTACTGGACATGCATACGAAACACAATAACCAATAAAGAAGCTTGATGTTGAGGTAGGAATGAATCAAGCTACTTACTCTCAAGTTTCCTTCTGCAGAACTACATTAGCTGGTGTAATGCAGAATCAATGCTTTGACCTTAATTACACTCTCTGGTCTCAATAATGCAGAACTGCTCAGTGCTTATTAATTATTGCTTGTCTAATCTATTAGATTTTAAAACTATTAATAAGTTTAGAAATTTTGTCGATTTCCCTCGAATTATGATTACTTGTTAAAGAGTACTGTCGTATGGATCCCCATCTTCTATTCTACTTCCACCTTGTCTTTGCATGTTTTTCTATTCTTTCCAAAAAACTATTTTGTTTATATATGATTATTAGTTTAAAATGAAACATATAATAATTATGTATCAAGTAAAATAACTAGATCTCTATAAACGACAATATAAGAATATTTTAATCATGTTAGATGAGATAATACACAGTACTTGCTTAAAAAGTAGATACTCTGTTGTGAGCTTGAACTGTTGAGATTGCATAAACCAATCAGTGATCATGTTGGTTCAAGGTTCAACTTTTGATCGATGGTGATGTGTCATTTCGTCATGGTCTTGTTCTCATTTTTGGGCTCAGGCCCAGTTGTTATACCCAAGAGAATAGTCTGGTTATTTTGGACCGACTTTTGGATGTTGTTTGGGTCAGGATCCATATAGAGCATTTGCTACGGAGATTCCGAAAAGCCTATGAACCCGACTCCGAGTCTGACCAAGTTGGGTGCTCTAAACTGAAGAGCAAGTGAATGTGGTCCGTACGTGAAGAGGGGGGAAGTTTGTTAATTTGATAGAAAAGATTGAAGGGTGCTAATGATGCAATCATGTGCAATAAAAAGGAAACGAAATCATTTTTGTAAATCTTCCTTTATCTAAGAAAGTTCCAAAAACTTATTGGATCAAGTTCCAACCTTATATAGATTCCAACGATGTAGTAGTAATTAATATAGCAAGAACAAACAACAAAAACAGTTTGCAGAGATTAATCGAAGGGTTACGTGTATGTTGCCCTGGACTCCACCTTTTCTTATATGCTGATGAATCGGGCCCATGAATGTGGGACTGTCGGTGGCCACAGTGGCTTAGATGGCTCGCTTGGTCCACCCTCTCGGCTCAAAGCCTGGTTTCAACTTTCACTCCCCTTACCCTCTCGGCTTAGATAGATAGATTACGGTATCCTCTTTTTTAATGTTTATATAATAATCAGCAATAATGGCATTTTACAGCACTAGCAACTAGCAAGCAACATCATTAACAATATTTTTCGCCACGCTCAAAAGAGGAAGTACTACTACCCCACTTGGAAAGTGGAACAATCATCTCTTTACATTCACCAATGAAATTGTATGTGAATTTCAATTCTACGATGATAATATCTAACATATTTATTAAGTCATATGCATGTGCATACACATATCTTGTGTCTTACGATTTTGGTTAACTATTTAATGGTAAACTGATGTAAATTTATAAGATATTGATACCCCAAATGTTAAAAAAAAAAAAAAATCATGTTATAAATTTATAACATCCTATTTGGAATTGCTTGTTTTGCTTTAACTTTTTGCGTATAGGGCCAGTTTCAGAGTATCTAGACGTGTTTCATGCAAGTAGAAACTGCAGTGTTGTTTTTGGGTAACCTTCGCAGGTATAAAGCAAGAATTTACCCAATAGAATTAGAAACTAGAATGGCCATCTAATCGTCAACTTTATGTGGGTTCTGATTTAGTGTATCGTCCACACGGCATCATCTAAGTACGTCCTTCGTGGAACCATGTCATGATTTCTGATCTTTGAACCACAAAATTTAATGAGACAAAGTTCTGGTGGGCAGTAACTGCTATGTGTCTCAGAAATAGGATGAAAAGCAGAATGCGTCATTATCACAGTCAAAGTTTCACTTCAATAGAGGAAAAGAAAATCCATTTTTTTTTTAAGCACTCTGTAAAATTTAATAGGACACTTACCTTGGTTGATTCTTTGTTATTTAAGAGGCAGTGCATAGAGCAGAGAAAGCAGGTCACTGATTTCTACTAGTGGGAGAAAGAGACATGGGTGCTAAAGCTCTCTTCTTTTTTGCTTTGTTATCGTTTTCTGCAGTGTCTCTGAGACCTGCTGTTGCCGACAATGGGGAAGATCCTGGTCTTGTTATGAACTTTTACAGGGAAACATGCCCCCAGGCTGAAGACGTTATCAGAGAACAAGTCAAGCTTCTTTACAAGCGCCACAAGAACACTGCATTCTCATGGCTCAGGAACATTTTCCATGACTGCGCTGTTCAGGTACCAATTTTTGGTTAATTCTCTCTTTTCTTTTGTTCTTGCCCTTTCTTTTTAAAGCTTGAATGGTTTTCTTGGTAGAGTTGTGATGCCTCACTGCTTCTGGACTCCACAAGAAGGACTCTGTCTGAGAAAGAGACTGACAGAAGCTTTGGGTTGAGGAACTTCAGGTACATTGAGACCATCAAGGAAGCTGTGGAGAGGGAGTGCCCAGGAGTTGTTTCCTGTGCTGATATCCTTGTTCTCTCTGCCAGAGATGGCATTGTTTCGGTAATTCTCTTCTCCTCTTCCTCCTTGTTCTCTCATTGTGTTCTCACTCTAGGAAGTGATTTAGTCTAATCCGTGCAAATCTGTCTTATCAATTTGCTTTGTTCTTATTCTGAGCAGAATTTGCTTCAGATTTGTTCTAATTCTTAGTGTTATACCGCAAGTTCTCAACTTTATTCTTTTATGTTGGAGTAAATATCTCATACTGAAATTACTTTGATACAGCTAGGAGGCCCATACATCCCTCTTAAAACTGGAAGAAGAGATGGCAGAAAGAGCAGAGCAGATGTGGTTGAGCAGTTCCTCCCAGACCACAATGAGAGCATCTCTGTTGTTCTTGACAGGTTTGCTGCCATGGGTGTTGACACCCCTGGAGTGGTGGCACTGCTTGGTATGCACTATACACCTTCCCCCAGCATATCATACCCATATATGCAATTAAAAATGACTTGCATTCACATACACATACACATGTAATTGGTTATCTTGTGTTTTATAGGAGCACACAGCGTTGGTAGAACCCACTGTGTGAAGTTGGTGCACCGTTTGTACCCAGAGGTTGATCCAGCGCTGAACCCCGACCATGTTCCACACATGCTCAAGAAGTGTCCTGACTCCATCCCTGACCCCAAGGCTGTGCAGTATGTGAGGAACGACCGTGGCACCCCTATGGTTCTGGACAACAATTATTACAGGAACATTTTGGACAACAAGGGCTTGTTGATTGTGGATCACCAATTAGCCAATGAAAAGAGGACTAAGCCTTATGTGAAGAAAATGGCTAAGAGCCAGGACTATTTCTTCAAGGAGTTCTCCAGAGCCATCACCATCCTTTCTGAGAACAACCCTCTCACTGGCACAAAGGGTGAGATCAGAAAGCAGTGCAATGTTGCCAACAAGCACCATGGCCACGACGAGGAGCCTTGAATTTTCTTCCTCTTGTGTGCGAGGGAGAAAGCTGTAAAAAATTATGCAGAATAATAATTGAAGTTGTTTCTTTAGACGGGTTGGTTGGTTTAGATGAGCCATAGCCACTGCTAGCTCAGTGTTTTGGAGCTTCTTGTGCTCATGGGCATTTAGATGCTCCAATTCTGCTCTGGCTTTTTGTTTTCCATGCAGCAAAAGTGGGCGCGTTGAGGGTTGTGAAAGTGATGTTTGCATGACGTGAGCACGGATGTCCATGATATTCGTCTATGTAATTTAAAGCTTTTATCTCTTACGTACATCACGGATGTTACCCAGAAACCTTGTCTGTCATTTAATGCGATAAACCAAATCAACGTCGAGGAAAAGGACGAGACGTAAAAACAAAAGAAAAATGGATAAAACAAGATTCTTTATCTAAGCAAACTAATGTGGGGACTAAAATTATGGGTGGTGGCGTAAGAGGCGCATTCAAGAAGCGGGCCCAGGTAACGTGGTGTATTGAACAAGCTTGTCTTTGTCTCTCCCAATGTCCACTGTCAAACAGGGACAGAAGCTAAGCAATTCATTCGGAAACACTCCGTGGTTAAAACTGGAGATTTTCTAAGATTATCACAAAATGAAAAGGCCTTCATGTAACTATGTACGAGTGACAGGCTGCATGGAAAACTCCTCATCAATCTCTTCTATATGAAATGTTTACATTCCAAGTAAATTTTTTTTATGTTGTGCAGTGTATTAGTATCAACAAGGAATCTATCATATGCACAAAACATTCAACTTTAACTCGCAGTTTCATAAAGATTTAAGGAGATCAACTCCCACCTTAGCACTCGTTCGTCAGCCACATTAAAAACAAAAACCCTCCGTAAGATAACATAGTTGAAATTTTAAAATAAAAATTTAAGGGTAGGGGATGACATTTGGAGAATATGGCAGCGGAAAACTACCTCTGCACAAAGCGACACTTGGAGGAATCTATTTTCTTCCCTGCAACCTTCTCAAGTCTGGGAAAGAAATCAACCGGAGGGGCCACCACGTTATGTATCCCTGGAAACAGTGCTTCTTGCCAGCATGTTAACTTAATCTGGATCCCATGATGGTTCACCTCAGCTATAAAATCTAGACACCAGTTAGATCATTGGATGTTGCATTCCACTTCTCATCATTGCACAGAATTCCTCATAGTCTATTCTTCCATCCTGTTAGTTTAGGAATCAAGAGTTACAATGATGATATTCTCTGTATTTTGCTAGTTGAACCATAACAAACTTACATTATCCGTATCCACTTCAGAAATAATTTCTTTAATGGTGGTTGCATCGCCCATCCCATGCTGTCTCATAGCCATCTCCAGTTCATCTCTGGTAATATGCCTGTCCATGAATTAAACAAGAAAAAATTTCTCAGATTAAGTCATCCCCAGCTATAAAATTTAAAACTTAATTTCTGAACTTTTCATTGACTTTTGCCTTGTTGCCCATTTCATTGATTTGATAAACTTTTTATCTCCATTAATTTATCAGCTGAATTTATAAATTTGGCATAGATGCTGAAGAAGATATCAATCACGAATAATTTTAAATGATATGGATTAGGAATAAATGTTATTCTCTAATTATTCAAAAACAAATGGCTAGAAACAAGTTGCAATAAGGCTAAGCACTAAATTACCAATCTCTACATACCCACTGTTATCCTTATCAAAGTACTGAAATGCTTTATACAGGTGCTCATCTTTTTCAAGTCGATATCTATGCATTGTGGCTGAGATGAATTCAATATAGTCAATTGATCCATTTCCATCAACATCAGCCTGAGAAATATTATACACAAGAGAGCAAGAATGGCAGTCGTGTGTTAGAAGTATGCGTGTATGTCCAACTCATTAAGCTCTTGAAAAGCATGCAAGTACTTACAGCTTCCATAAGTTGCTTGACTTCGGCCTCAGACAGTCGTGATCCAATTCGAGCCAAGCCTGTCTTCAGCTCTTCATAGGTAATGGTGCCACTATTGTCGGTGTCCATGTTTGTGAACATTGTTTTGAGACCTTTAATCTCTTCTTCGGATAGGTTTTCAGCTATAACCTACATACAGAAAAGAAATGCAACTCATAAGTGGAAGAGTTTCACATATTCATGTAGATAATGGAAAAGAGATATACTGCAGCCAGCCATGCTTCAATAAACCCGACTGATCTAAATGTGCTCATATGTGCATGTGCTCACCTAAAAACAAAATCTTGCTCTGCAAAACTCAGTTATATCTATAGTTACAAACTTACAATCCAAAGTGGGTAGTCGTGAGCAAAGGTTGAAAACAAAAATTCAAAGAAACTATTTCAAAGACCAGACATAACCCCCCTTGGTATCTAATCAGCTTGATACAATACCTTCAATGCAAGCTTCTTGAGCTTATTCATTGCCCTGAATTGCTTCATTCTAGACAGGACTGCACTATCAATTGGCTTATCTGATGCCTCTCCACCTTCTCTGATCCATGGGTGTTCTAACCAAATGAAACATCAAATTTAGTCAGGCTAAAGATGTGAGATAAAAAAGTTGGACAAACCAGAAGCAGTGCAAATGAAATCTGACAAATTTATCTAGTAGATTGTGAGTAAAATTCAGCAACAGTATGTTCTATTTTAATATTATTTACCCTTAGTCTTCCATTTTTTACTCAACAAAATAAGTCAAATTCTTAGATTTCACCCATGGAAATAATGGATTGCCCATATATCGCAATAAAAGAAGGAAGAAGGACAATTGAACCATTAACCAAAACTAAGATAACAAAACATTAAATTTAATGAAAAAAGCATTACTGTGATAAAAAGAAACCTATGCCAAAATAGAATACAGGAGTTCAATACCCAGAACTTGAGCAGAAGTAATTCTCTTCTTGGGGTCCTGTGTCAACAGCTTCCTGACTAGATCTTTTGCACCATCTGATATTGATGGCCATGGTTTACTTTCAAAGTCAATTTTACCTTCTAGAATGGCGTCAAATATTCCCTTTTCAGTTTCTGTAATAGAATATAACAACATATCCTTTATTCATGGTACATTAAAGTATCAAGTGTTAAATAAGAAACTCAAAATAAACTGTAAACATTCAAAAGTTTGAAATTACAACTTGGTCATACCAGCCCAAAAAGGAGGTACACCACTCAGAAGAATATACAACATGATGCCCGCACTCCAAATATCAATTTCCTTCCCATAACTACGGCGCAATACCTCAGGAGCAACATAATAAGCACTGCCTACCATATCACGGTAAACCTTCCCTGAAATGATACTTCAGAAATTACTATTAACAGTAGAGATAACCGCCAAATCATTACATAATTCCGACAGAAGAAGCACAACAGTCTACAAAAAATTCAAGAGAAGTTGAAATGAAAATGGACAAATTGATATTAGTAGGAATAAGCAGAATTCTTGCAGAAATACATGCAAATACTACCTATTGAAAGGTATTAGAAACCAATGTATACCCAATCTAGAATCTGCTCGAGAGCAAAGGAAATGTACTTAGGAAATGAAATTATCAGTTACAATGAAATGTTTGGCTACCTAAACTGAAACTCCAAGAGTTAGAGGTAAATAATTATTTTTTGTTCTAAATTCAAGGATGGTTGAAGGGACTTATCAACGGTAAAATACAGATAAAAACTAGCACTCCATATTCTATAGTGTAAAACTGGCGGGTAGTATTCATACTCTGACAGATATTTTTGATAAATTTTGGCGATTGGATATAAGTCAAACAACCTGGCCCATCAAGGTCCTTATAATTCAACTTAATGTGATGTTTTGATGAGCATATAGACAACAATGACAATGAAGTTTGAAATGAGTAGTCAACTAGCAATATTGCATAATCAGGAAACCATAATCACCTTGTACTGAATCTAGTGATGCAGATCCAGGAATATATCAGGCATAATTTGGAGCAGCAAAATCATCTCAATTTTCTTAATGCTTTTACTACAAAGATAATAACCAGCATAGTACTACCACTCTCCATGGCAATTCACCGGACCGCTATTCCACCAAAAATAATGGCCAAAATCCCTTCATTTGCAAATTAACATATAAAATATTAAAAAAAAAAAAAAAGAACAACCAACTTTCCTGCATGATTAATTCCTCACTCCATATTTGATGTCTTTGATAAGGAATTTTTATGATCAAGAATCAGAGAAACAAGAACCATATGACTGAAAATTAGCGGGGCTTAACTTAACCACATTGTTAAAACTAATAAACAAATTCTCACCCTCCTCAATAAAGACAGAGAGTCCAAAATCAGTTGCCTTGAGCGTTGCTCCTTCATCCTTGCTAGAGAGCAAGAAATTCTCAGGCTTTAGATCACGATGCATTACTCCCATAAAATGACAAATGTGCACAACATTAACAATTGCTCTGCAAATTGCAGCAGCGGCTCTCTCTGAATATTGACCCTCAGCAATAATCCGATCAAAAAGCTCCCCACCAGCGCAGAGTTCCATTATAAGGTGCACGGAATACCTATCCTCGTAAGCACCCTTGAATTCTACAATGTTTGGCTGCCCAGACATATGCTGCATAATCTGAATCTCCCTCTTCATATCATCTCTGTCAGATTTGGACACGAGCTTCCTCTTCAATATGGATTTACAAGCATAACTTCGACCAGTGGAATTCTCAGTACACAAATAGGTAATCCCAAACTGGCCCCTACCCAATTCTTTGCCCAAAGTGTAGTACTTTTTGACATCATCAAGGGGTTTACCCAGAATAGTAGCCTCTGGCCTCTGGACAGGTCTGGCATTTTGGGAAGAAGGTTTCGGTTGGCTGAAAATTGGCGGCTGTGACTGTGGCCGAGGCTTGGGTGCTGATGTTTCGTTCTGCGTAGTAGGAGGACGAACAGTGTTATAACTTTGATGGGTTGTAACTCTACCCGTGTTTGATCCATAGCCACTAAATTCTTGCCTTGATTTTTTCTCTTTGCTACTACGACAACCCATTTTTCTACTGATCAGAATTCAAAAAAGTGATTTTTCAGAGAACCCGAGTGGCTCGTAATTTTCAGAAGGAAGCTAGGAAAATTTCAGTGCAGATAGATTTACAGAGAAATGGGGAAGAGAAAATTGATAATTCCAGATCAAGGAGCTGCCCAATACAGTGGTGGTAAATACTAAATATGTGGACCGAAGAATACAGACAATGGGTTGAAATAATTAGAAAATAATCACGGACTCGTTTGACTAAACAAAGCGCGAATGTATTATTATGATGCATTATGCATTATGCATATGCCAACAAAAAGAATTGAGAAAAAATAATAATACAACTAGAACATTTGCGTTTCTTCCCTGTCTTTTTTTTTTTGTTTGGACCACTTCCAGATATTGACGGGCTAATTTCAAAACAAGTATTTTTTTTTTCTTCTAAATAAATGTTGTAAAACTTTTTATGCTTTTTTTTTTCATAGAAATACTTTAAAAGTAATAAAAAAAATTCATAAAATTTCCCCCCGTAATTAGACATTATATTATATCAACCCTAGCTTATCCTTTCATCCAATTTATCTTATTTCTTAGAGTTTTAAAAAAAAAGTAGCATTAAATATTTATTACTTAAAGAAAAGAAAAGGTTTTTTTTATTAAATCCGGACATGGCCCCCTCAAGTCCACCCACAATGGTGCTTTTCTGGCTCGCACGAGGCGAAATCAGAATTCTTTTGTGCATCCATTACCCTAGTCTACTCCAGTGACAATAACGTGCGTACCTTACGGTCAAAATCAAAATTTTGAAATGGAAGAACAATAGATGAATGGGTCCAATCAGATTTAATTCCGTCGCTACTTCTAGAAATAATATTCTATTTTTAAAAATTAAAAAGTTTTAAGATTTAATATCACATTATATAGTGCCCCGACATTTTGATAATATTATCTAAGTTGAAAAGTATGTTCTGGGAAACATAATTATATTTACTTCATTTTTCAAACGTAAATTAATTATCTATAATGGATTTGGTCTCTAACCCAGTTTACAATTGGATAGAAACATTACAAAAATAATTAAAAAATATATATATCCAAACAACCAACCAAAAAAAGTGTTTGGTAAAAGGGAAATAAATGACTAAGGTTTTAGTGGATTTGATTTTCTCATATCCCAATCATGGTTGATGGTGTGGGTTTTATAAGTTTCTTCTTGTTTTCAAGTTGCGTGAGCATCTTTTGTAGCTTTAGCAGTAGAAATAGCAGCCCATGGATCTCTCACATTTCCATTTTTTTATGATGAAAAATTGGTATAAGCATGGAAGCAAAACATTATAATCAAAATCTTCGACTAATCTACACCACAAGCTATTCATCCATTTTCAAGAGGGTCAACATCATCCATATGATTTTATTTTTTTTTATCTTCCTCTACTTTTACAGTTCACGGCACACTGAATTTTGGACCTTCTTGCTTAAAGTCAAGGGAAATTCTCTTGGCACAACCCATAATTTCTAGTCACACACCAGAAAATGTAGGGTGTGCCAAAAGAATTCTCGTGATATCGATGATCCATAGTTATTCATCATAGGTTGGGCCTCTGGGTAGGAGACAAAAAATGGGCTGACTTTAAACGGCGCCTCTAGCCTGACATCATTTGTCCCAAAGAAGTAAACAAGAACCAAGACATGTTCTCGATGATTCCTCTTACATTGGAAATTCTGATTACAATCTTTAATTGTATAATAATTATTTGTGTGTTGATAGTAGGTCCCACCTACATTCTTATCTAAATAAATAGTATGACCTATAAATGTGATAGAGATGTTGTTGATTATAAAGTGTGGCCAAAAGTCATATCTACCAAAGTCTCTCTTTAATTTGGTTATGGCACTAAAAGAGTACAAAACCAATGGTCCCAAAGCCATATCAATTGTGAACCCAACGCAAATCACTTGCACTTGCTTCCCTTTCGTCAGAAAAAAAGATGCAAGTGCAACCATTAGCCGTCCAACTCCAACACCCTAAATCAAAATGCTCACTGCCTTGTTTGGACTCTTGTGCCAATCCCATCACTTTTCCATGAAAACCAATTTCGTGTCCTCCTTTCATTGGATGGACCCATTGCCCACCAATTTTTTGTTAATAAATTTCGTGAAGCTTTGTCAGATCCACAATATCTTAGTTTATAATTCATCACAAGGATCATTTATCATCTGCAAAATTTTCAATCCAAAACATATTGCGTAATTATACCCATAAGTTATGTTTGGTGACCGATTCAAAGGGGTTAGAGGCTCCGGTCCATATTTTAATAAATCATAAAAAAAAATAAAATAACGTTTGATGGTCACTCACTTTTATAGCTTAGTCTTTTTTATTGAACTATTATGAATTTTGTCATTGAAATGAAAGATTTTTTTTTTTCAATAAAAAAGTTTAGAATAATAAGACACTAATCTATTTTAAGGGCCATGATATGATATGCAACAAAACTAAATGAAGATTTATAATAATACTTATATATTGTTTACTAAAGAATGGTTACTTATAATTAAGGGATTTAGATTTAATTCTTACAAATAAATAATTTAATCAACACCATATACATCATTAGATATATTTTTTAATGCCTATAAATTTATGATTAGTCAAATTTTATAAGATGAGATTTAACTTTGTTTAAATGTTTAAGTATTATTTGAAGTACATAAGTGGTTGAGGTAAATTTTTGCTGCCAATGCAACAATAATGTTTGAAACATTGTCTTAATATTCTTACAAAATTAAAATTTAAGTATAATGATTGGCGCAATTATTTATAACTATATTCAAATATCATTTTCCTCCCACAGCGAGTCCGTCACATCACAAACAGAAATGGTTAGATTTTCCAGTGGTTCTTTGGCATCTTTAACTTGAACGATCAAACTTAAATTGTTTGTTTTCCTTTTTCCTTGAAAAGAAAAATAAACGCTGTTAATTAATCAGATTGACATTTTATTTCATTTGGACCTTATTTTAGAAGAATTTATTTGATTCTTATTATTTGCATGGGAACCAACCAACAAAAGTGGCTTCGTTAGATTAATAATAGTTTTAAGTTTTCTTTGAATATTTACAAAATTATTAAATTGCTTTTATGTTTGTTGTGGGTTTTTGTGGCAAACCATGTATTCTCCTTTTGGAATATGGATGACTCTGACTGAACACTACACTATTTCACTCCTTACAATTGCTTCGTCACTATCTCGCCTCCCTTACGAAAAAAAATCATATCTCCTAAACAAACAAAAACTGGAATGCACTTATCCAAGACTTGGATTAGAGAGTGGCCAGAAATCTCCACAAGAAGATTAATTTCAATTTATGTTCAGGCTCAAACGCCACTGAGTTGACTCTTCTCAGCCGAGTCACTCAACCGAATCATTGCCCACAAAACCCACACACCCAAAAACCCGAGGCAAAAAATACAAAAGAAAAATCCCAAAAATAAAACCTAAGAGGCTATTTTTCCAACCAATTCATAATCAACCACCCTGATTAACAAGGAACAACAATAACCATTCCAAGCCGGTCTGGACCGCATACTCACCCATCGAACCCGGTCTGACTCCATACTGCATCACGAACCCGACTCAAATCCCTGCCCTTCAACGTTCGTCCCACCCCCTCAAAAACCGAGTTTGCCGCCATCTTCCTGCTCCGCGCGTACTCACGCGCTAAATACTCGTGAGGCGGGACCATTTCTGATTCGTCGTCGTCAAAGCCGTCGTCCATGTCATGCATGGACTCGACTGAGTCGACTCGGAGTATCTTGCTCCAGTCGGGCACGTTTACCGGTGCCGACGTGGCCATCGCCACGCTGTCATGCCCACGATACTGGTGTAGAATCCTCGACGAGGTCGTAGCATTGCCTGGATCTTCAAACGCCAAAGACAGACCCCCGACGTGGCTGGACTCCCGCGGAATTCTCCTCCGGGTTCTAACCGAGCCGCTCCCGTTGATCTCCACCGTGGATGAGCGTGTTGGCCACTCGCCGTAAGAAGCATTCACTGCATGGTCACCCCTGTCTCCGGCATCATCCATTGCCGACCACACATCCTCTTCCCCAAGCTCTGATGCGTCAGAAGATGGGGATCCGTGGCTGTGACCGTAGCTGTAGGTTCCAAGATACCTCTCACTCCTGCTCGTCGTCAATTTCCGACCCTTCGCCATACAGCGTCGCCGGAATCCAACGACAGTTTCTGGTTTCGCCGGTGACCCACGTAAGAATTCAAGTCTACGAGGGCACCCACTATAATATCACTACGAGTCCATTGCCTAGGGAGGTTTGGACATAAGCTTGCCGAAGGGCCGTAGATGTGTATATATAGCATTTTCTTTGGCGTGGTCCATCACTTCAATTTCATTTGAATTTAAGGTTCATTTTGTCTGCATTTCGTGGAATATATGGTGAAGCCTCGGTGGTTATTACTCCGAAAAACAACTAATAACTGATTTAACAATAAAATTGAGAAAACAGACAAAACAAACACAGGTTCGTTCTCGTCAGTATCACGCTACCGTTACAGCGCGTGTAACACTCGCCATGACGTGTGCTTCTCTATTGAAGTTTCCATTTTTGGACTTTCATTTCAACAATTATTATTTTAAAGCCTTTTACTTGGTTTGGTCTTGAGATTCAATTATCGATATTTCACTATAGCATGACCTTTCTTAAATATCCCTTCAACTATTAGTAATGACCACTGAATTGAATAAAGGATTGGATCCTTTTTGTTCTTCCAAATTTTATGTGATAGAATTTTTATTTTCTGTTTCTTTTTTAAAAAAATTGTAAAATAACAAAACAATTAAATTAAATTCTAAGAATCTTCTCAAAACTCAAATAATATTTATGTACTACTAATTAACAAAATTTTCACGTTCACAATCAACAGAACTTATCTTTGAGTGATACAACATGATTAGTAGTATTAGAATATTTTATTTTATCCTTTTAATCTAAGCAGATAAAGGAATCTTTGAAATTAACATGCATGTCCACGTCAGTTTTTCTAAGGACCATGCCTATGTGTATCTTGTTTGACTACGTCAGATGCATCCAATCAAGGGCCCACACTCCACGTGGGTACCGGCCTCCTTATGCATCCTCTAACCACCCACCACGTGTACGATTCCTGTACAACCGGGCTCCACTGTCGATGTCTCTATCCTCGCCACGTGACCACAATGACAGGTTGCGATTTTCTTGAAAAAGTTTGAGATGTGGGAAACCACATCATGATAATGACACTGAATTAGTAGTAATTACCACTGCATAATTGATGGTTTGGGTTAATTAAAACCACTTAAGTTACGTAATGAAACAGATTATTAGAAAAAAAGAAAAGCGAAGGCTCCGAGATAGGAAAGCAGGCACATTGAACGGTCCAGAGTAAGGTGGGACCCACATAGGAGACTATCTTCTTCTTCTTTTTTAAAAAAAAAAAATGTTTTCTGTGGTGATAACCAAAAACTAAAGAACCTTATCTTGGCGTATATAAAATCAAAAGATATCACGATCAATAGGCCCATGACCTAGGGCCCAGGCCCAGTACAAATCAGAAAGCTTTACCCAATTAATTTTGTGGTTTTTGTTTTGGGAGTTCTTTTCACTGACCATGTTGATGGGTGATGGTACTGTAACTGCCATTTTTGACTGTACTATTGAGCTTCTTACAGAGCTCCTTTTATTTGGGCCTCAGATTGTATTGTGGAGAGGGCAGTAAGTGGGCCACAAATTTCACCAATACCAGACATCATGGCCCCGCTTGGGATGGTTGGATTTAGCAAAAGTGGGCCCATAAGTACAATCAAGCATCCTATGTTTGTGATTTGATCCCATTTTGGTGATTGCTTTATGAAGTTAAAAAAGATTATTATCGCAATTGTACCTAGTACTTACAAAGAACACTGTTTATAATGGGATTTTTGGGTAATTTTATACTGGGAAGTGGTAGCAAAATTAGCTTGTGGCGGCTCATAAAGGATGGCCCACTGTGATAAAATAATCCCACATCTTAGGAAACACCCTTGTAGTTTAGCAAATTTGCAAGGCAGGACAATGTATGCACTGTTTTATACAAAGACAACCCAGAAACAGCCACCATCACTATTTGGTTGCATCGGTGTTGGAGATACTTGCAGAGGATTCATTCATGCCACCTAAATCCAAGTTTTGTGCAATGATTTTTTATTTTTTATTTTACTTCAGACTGCTCTGCAATATATCAGAATTTTAACCTAAGTGATTTTGCACACTTGAGATTGTAAGAGAAATCTAAATGAATGGATTTAATTTGCAGAATCAGAATCAGAATCTTTTCTTACGTTTTTATATTAAGCACCAGCAGCAGCCACAGACTCAAGAATATATATAAATATGGGAAATAAAAAAGAGGAACAGAAACATAAAAGTGTTATGCATGTGATATCATGGTTTCCATATGGGTTGGATATATTTGTCTGTGACAGATTTCTGTACTGAACTTGTTTTTGATGGCTATATTTTATGGGTGAATTGGATCCAGTGGATCACCAGCTTGAGTAATCATCGTACTAAGAGGGGGATTCTGAGGGATTATTTTATCAGAAATGGAAGAGAAACCTCAGAAAGCGACTAACAATGGGGTGTCTATTCTATCTGCACAAGTACTACTATAGCAGAAAAAAAGGCACTAGCTTCTTCAGGGCCTTGTCTGGCAGTGGGCTGTGGGCATGGGCATCCCAGTAAACCAAACCACTATTTCTTTCTCTGCTTTTACTTTCGTTTGTTTGCTAAACAGAAATCAAAATAACTTTTTAGCTCATGGGATTGTTTCCCATAATCCATTTGAAGCCCTTCTGAGAATCTGATTGGCTCTCTTATCTCTATCTCTCTGATTCTTAGATTCCAGATTCTGATAAGGTGAATTTGGTTGACATTAATGCAAGATACCAGAGGCTTCTTCAAAAAATTCGTTATCAAAATTTATAGGAAAAAAAAAGAAAATCTCGTATACTATATTTCCATTCGAACATTGGCTCTAATGAGTCCCTATCAATGGAGTCCACCACAACAAATTTATGCTAATTTCTCTGCAGAAAATGTGGTGGTAGCAGTGCCAATTATGCAGGTGGTACTGTCATCTCTGTATTAGAGTTAACTGGTTGAACATCATCAATCACTTTCATATATATATATATATATATATATATATATATATATATATTTCCCTCTTTTGACTTGTTATTTTCAGCTGGGGAAGTTGGGACACTCATGCCATAATGTTACGTGCCCCTCTCATACCTTAAACAGTTGGATCATTTATATTATCAACTCCAACAATATCACACAATTTTTCAATGGAAAATCAAAGCTAGCTAGCTATATCAGAATTCTTCATTTTCCTTACAATTCTTTTTTTTTTTTTAAATATTTTTTCTTATTTATATGTAACGTATATTTCAAGCCAACATTTTTAATTTCCTGGAAGTTGAACCAGTTAATTGTTATTAGTTAGATGGGCACATCAAAGAACGATAGCTACAGGCACCACCATTCTGCTTAATTGTTTAAGTCAGATCAAAATTATTAATTACAACCCCAAATCATTTCCTTTTGTTTAACAATTCTAGAGAGATTCCTTTTCTATATTAACTATATTTACTCTTTAACATTAATAATTTCCCCCTCAAATTATAATAAATAATTCACAGGGAATCTTTCCCTTCACAAGTTTAAAGGGGTGCAATTATTATTATTATTATTTACACATCTCAATCAACCTCCCAGCCCATAATACCATGCATGCAATGCTCCATTCCCTGTTTAGTATTTTAATCAATATATAGCTGCAAGTTTCCATGTCTCTTTCCTGAATAGCAGCTATCCTAATCAGCTAGACTTGTAGCATTCCATAATTCCATTACTTGTTTAAGATAATACACAAAAAACCAAAAAAAAAAAAAAAAACACAGCTAGTTGAGAATTGTCTTTAAATGAAACGTGTTCTTATCATAATTATAATGCACATGCAAGCGTGTGTAAGGCACAGGGCCAAGGTTGCCCACCGACCCTGCATAGCACGACAACATTTCACCTATTACATTTATATATTTGAGAGACCAAGGATTGCAACCAGCTGGTCTGGAGGAGGGTGAAAGGCACTTGTAAAGATGCTTACCAGGTAGCTAAACCCTACTCGAAGGAGTAGTTTTATACAATAACATAATTTTAGAAACTATATATTTAACTTAAAATTTTTTTTTTTATATACTTAAGTTAATATTAAAAAATTTATGTATTATACTCACTTTTTAAGTAATATATTTATATTCTAGCAAAACGTTGTATTTACAAAGCTTGTACATTAATTTAATTTAATGTATGGTTTCTCTTATTCTTGAAAAGGGGCGCATTAGCATTAGCTAGTTTGGTTAGTACGACGTCCTTTTCATACAGCAACTCATGTAGGTGTGTCAGATGAAAGTTACTAATTTCTGTTGCTGTGACAGTTAACAGAAAGCAGAATAGATCATAAAGATAGATGAGCTTGGTGTTGGTGAAATGCAAGTGGCTGGTGGCTGGCTAGCAACCACTTGCGCCAAGAGCCGTGTGTGGTTGATCTGCTGCTCGTGTCTCAAGTGCGTTTTCTGGATCAAGTGGGGTTATGCATGGTGCGGTGCAATCATGAACTGAAGCATTATTGCTTTTGTTTCGTCCAAAAAGAATGAGAGTGAAATCAAATAATGAATAATTGATTTGCTTCTCTTAAGTATCGCTGCATGCGTACTAGCTTAATTTTGTTGCCTTCTTCCTTCTGTCTTTTACCTTCTTTCTGTTTGTATTTAGGTTTAGATATGACATTGAATCCAAATTGTCAGGTCTAACTCTACATGCAACCTCCCCTCCATCAGTTTTTCTTCAGAAATGTGATCATATTCAATATACCGATTAAATTGATTCAATTCATGTTATTTGTTTTGATGGGAGGAGTCCATTGAGTCGAAATCAAGAAAGTTATGCTTATACCCCAAATTGAGAAAACACAACCCTTGACAAAACAAATTAACATAAAGATGGCTAGGGATCTCAATTTGCTAATTTGATGGGATCAGTTTGCTAAATTAATCTTAAATATAAGATATTCATGTGGGATTATTACTCGATTCACGAACAGCTGTCGCCCATTTGGTTGTTTGGCTCTTACTATGATTATTCCTAGGTACCCATGATTGATAATCTTGTCTGTTAGCCACACATAAAAACGGGGTGTTTGGTCCATTATTTGTCGTCTTCGCCATTCTACTACGGTTATTGCCGCTCTTCCGGCTACATTTTTATCCTTGTTTTTCTCTCAAATTTCAATTTGTGTTCGGGCAAATTGTCGTTGCCCCTCAAAGACGAACCAATAAAGCTGAACCATTGGGCTGCAGTTTGGTCTAGCCCAAGTTTTAAATGGGCCAGTAACAAGATGGCCTTAGCCCAGTCCTATAGGCCCATAGTTAGTGTTCAGGGAAGATTCTATTTCTCCTTTTTCTCCACGGATGGATGGATGAAGAAAAAGAGAAAGAATGACTCCCGCAGGACTTCGAATATGGGAAGAATCTTCATTTAGTGTGATGCAAATCTTGGCAACAATGTTCTATAATTCCCTATCTTGTCTCTCGTCAAAAGTGAGTCAAAACCACTTCATAAGGTTCCCATCCCTATAATTCCCTTTTTTCTTTTCTTTCTTCCCCTTCAAACAAGATGAATAGAAAGTTCCAAGGGTCAATAATCAATAATGTCATAGACTCGTGACACGCGTCAATATCTATGTTAAAGAGATTGGAAATGCTACGATGATTCCCTCTGTTTCCAATGAACTAGGAATAGGATGGTGCAATCATCACAAAATGAGTGGCAACAAGTCTCCATTTATTTTCTCATTGAGTCTCATAAAAAATCCTTTCTTTGCCCCATTCCCATTCCCATTGTAGCTTGTTATATTTAGAACAATGCAAAGAAGACATGATTTCATGGTAAAATTGTGAATCAGAAAACAGAGGAAAAGCAAGGACATCAATGCGATTAATTCCATTTTCTCGTACCTAATTATACAATACCAAACAACGATTTAAGTCTTCCTCCGCTTAAGTAGTTGTTGCAACTGTGACTTCTGGGTTCTCACTCTTGCTTCCAGAGGGATGGCCTTCGATTTAGTTTTTGGTATGCCTCGTGGCCATTCTATGCATCCCAACATCCCACGAGTTACGTGTGGATTCTTGGCATCTCTCGAGTTTCTTTGTCCCGCTGATTCCCGGTGTCTGGAGCCACTTTCCCCTTTGCCTTTACATGGAGAAGGAGAAGCAATCCCAATCCCAAGATTAATTGAGTTCCTTGGAAGTCTCTGCTTACACTCATTTAACAAAATATTCTTATTTTGATCCTCAGCAAGAGTAGCTGTTTCCTCGGTAATATTATTTGCTTCAAAATCCAGATTATATTCCGCAGGAGCACTTAATTGAAGCAATCCAAAGTTGTTGCTCGAGCCATCTTCATTATAACTTTGAACGTGAATTGTAGGCGAGGGACCAGTTGGAGAACAAGGAAGAAAGCATGGTTTAATCACTCTCTCATTAGCTTCGTGTTTTCTGAGCTCCTCGTGAATAGGAAAAACATCATCTGACTTTGAGAAATCACTAGAATGTTCCATTACATGTTGAATATTGACTGATTTAGCTGCCTGCTTGATCAACTCAGCTTCCATTATGTCCCTGATATAAAGTTCAGCACCTCTTGATCTCGGGAAATTTTGCAGATAAGCAATCAGCTGAATTATCTCATTATATTTGTCTTCAAATGAATTTTTGGCATCTTGTAACTTCATTTGGACTCGTTCTTCGCGCCACAGATCAGCCATTTGCAGCATGCTCCTCTCTTTTTCCAATTCCTCACTAATTTTCATGGACTCCCACTCTAATTCCTCAAGTTTAGCCTTGTCTTCTCCTACTCGCTTGGCTAATTCGTTGCATGTTTCCTCCATGATTTCTCTGCTTCTTTTCTCTTCCTCATAGTTTTTCACAATCTGCTTGGAAGATAGGTGGGATTCGGCTAGCTCCTGTGCCAATTTGGAATTCAACAATTCCATCCTCTCTCTACTCCTCCTTTCCCTTGCCAGTTTATCGTTTAAGTCATCAATCATTGCTTGAATCTTCTCGCTTTCTCTAAGCTTCCAAACCACGCTTTCCTCTTTAAGTTTTCGCTGGAATTGCTCAACTTTTTTCTTAGAGGATTTCCGAGCAGCTTTAAGCTTATTGATGCGACCATTAGCCCGGAGGAGTTCTGTTAGCAGAGTGGAGACAACAGAGCTACTTATTAAGGTTTTGTTTTCAGGAAGTTCCTGAGTGGACTTATTGGATGCTTTAGAAATAGCAGGGTCCCATTTTGTCGCCTCTTCCTTTAGACATCTGAGACATGGCGTAGAAGATTCAAGCTGAGACAAAATCCACAGAGAAACATAGATTAGAAAAGTTCAAGGATCACTAAAACGCAAGATTGTTAGCGGCTGGCATGACCATATTCATATCCAGCATTGTAGAAACACAATCTTTATATTGTCATTAGATGGCCGAAGTAGTTTTTAATCTGCAGACATTCTAGTTCATACTTCAGTATCGGTTTGATCATGAGAACTTGGTCTCCCAAAAATATCTTTTTTTTCATCTAACCGTCACAGAAATTCCATTCAAAGTTAACAGGCAAACCTTCGCCATCTTTTTTTTTCTCAGCAGCCAAACATTCCAACAGTTAAAATATTCTCAAATTCAAATTAAAAGAAAAACGACTTGAAGAATAGAATTGCACATGCCTCTGACTTTGACGATTGAACTGACCCGTATCTGAAAGCTGCACCGCCATCCCCCGAAACCTCCATAACCCGCAACTGCCATAGTCTGGCGGCGAGCTTCCGAGCCGAATGCTCAATTTTTTCAAAGCCTTGTAGGCAATTCACCGGAGAACTATTACCGGCGTCGGTAAAGTGTTTCTTATGAAGCTTCCGCTGGAAGAAAGGACTCACGGGAATCCCGTGCTTGCGGCGCACGACGACGGGTACGCTTGGACTCATTGGTGTTTTCCGGAGACACCTCACCGCCGGAGAGTGAGCCCCATCAGAGGAGTTCACTGGGTTCCGGTATACGTCTTTACCATGAACAGAGCTACAAAGCGAAAAGAGCAGAAGAGTTGGAATTCGTAATGTCTTTGTCTGGTGACCAGTGACAATTTCTATTTATTTGCATGCATTTTTTATTTTATTTAATTTTCTGAAAATTTCATTTCTTTATTTATTTTTCATTGTTTAAACTTTAAATGATCTCTTTTGCACCCTGCTCTTATGTTTCAAATGTACCAAAATAAACATGCATGTATATTTCTAACTACTACGTAAACCTGGCTCGTGATTGAACAACTTTTGTTGGCCTCTTGGTTGCTAACCTTGTGTATACACTCTATAATTAAAGGACTAATTAAATTGCATGCTTTGGTTGGTCCGTTAAATCAAATTAATCATTAACGTGTTAAAACTATGTTATATATTCATGGACCCCAACCAATTTAAGATATGAAACTGATTGATTTGATCCAGCTAATTAAGACTTTAATAGTTGCTTGATTTGGCAAAACGACAATTAATGCCGAAGTTGAAGACCATCGGTAGCATCGTACATCAAGAAAAAAAAGTGGCACACCCAATTCTCACTCCAATTGATTAGAATTTGACTCACTCTTTTTATTGCCATATTTTTGTTTTATTTGATATGCGGGATGATGGGAAAGGAGACCCAAAAATTGATTAGTTAATAATTAATAAAATATGAAAACTGTTGTTATTTGTATAAAAATCTTACAGTATAAATTTAATTTCTGAATTTTTATTTGATATCATTGCAAGAATTAGTGTTACATAATTTAAGCATTGACTTTACATAACCATTTTTTAATGCATACTTATGTTTACATTTTTTTATGTGACAATGTATGTTGACAGTTCATTTTAGAAAACTGCAGCATTGATAACCGCTAAAATTGAATCTTGCAGAATTAATCTCATCAACTTTCAAAGCCACCTATATTTTTCTATTGTCAAATATATATATATATATAGAATTAAATCTTGACTTTTTAATTAAGAAATTACTACATTAATCTTTATAAAATAAGCTCAAATAGATATTTCTAAAAATGTGAGTTTATATAGAATTCATAAGTAATTAGCACTTTAGCAGATATATAGGGTAATTAAGGCTAATCCCTCTAGAAGAAGAAGGAATGAATCGTAGAAAATCTGTTTGGTATGCTGGAAAGGAAAGAAAAGAGTAAGGGAGAAAATGAGTAAGAGGAATGGAAAGAAAAATAATAGTTTTGAGTCTATTTGGTATGTAATAAAAAAGAAAAGATTTTATTTTCTTTATAATGTTTAGTTTGCATAAAAAATTAAAAGAATAAAATATATATTTTGATATAAGTATAAATTTAGCATTTTCTTAAAATTTATATATATAAAAAAGTATTTTTATTTTTTAATTTAATTATCATAAATTTCATGATTGATAATAAAAAAATAAAATAAAATTTTTATAATGTAATTTTAATTTTATAACCTGATATATAAATTTTAATGTAATTTTAATTTTAATTTTATAAAATAATTTTATAATTTTTATAATATAAATTTATAATTATAATTTTTAATCTTATAATATAATATAATTTTAATTTTATAATATAAAAAATAAAATTTATATATAAAATTATATAATTTAAATTTTTTATAAATAAAAATTTATTTATTTATTTTTTAATTTAAAACGAAAGTTGTGATGAAAAGTAATATTTTTAAAAAATAAATTTTCTTTTACTTAAAATTATCTAACAATATAAAAAAAATAAAAAAATAGAGCGAATTCCTCTCCCTAGTTTTCCTTTCCCGCGTACCGGCCCTGAGCCCGTTTGGTAGGAGTTTAAGATTTAAAGGCCATTTTTAAGGAGGTGAAAAGTAAGACTTTTACTTTTTGTTGGATGAGAACGAAGACTGCGGGAAGGATGTTGACGTAAACCACGTGAAAGTAAACGAAAAAGCCTAAGAAGAATGACAAACCAGATTCTGTGGTGTGTGTATATATATATATATATATATATATATATATATATATATATATATATATATCTAGCTACAGCTACAACGAGATAAGAATAAAAAGAATTTGGATAATTTAGTTGACTTAATTGGTTTATATTTATTCATAACTTAACAGTACTCGCTAGCTATTTGGATTAATTCTTGAGTATTTCTACCACGCGAAGTAATTATAATTTTATTTTTAGAGAATTTTTTATTATTTTTCACACTATCATATTATTATTATAAATAAAAAATATATTGATAAAATTTATTTTATTTAATTTAAAATTTGAAGATTTTTTTTAAAAAAATATTTTTCTTTTATTTTCATTTGTTACGAACAGTCCCTTTCGATCATTTGAGTAAGAATTAATGAAATTAGACTTCCATGCAAATCTAATTTATTATGTGTCCATTGTTTACAAAATGTTATAAATTCGACTACTCTTTGTTATTATATTTAATAAAAAAAATATTTAATCATACTCATAAATAAATTTATTGATGATAAAGTTGATTATTTAATAAAATCAGGAATTTATTTAGTCAATAATAATTAAAATTTAAAACCATTTAATAAAATATTTTGAGTGAACCATAACTTTTAATAAAAAGAATTTCCCATACAGTTACACCGACACCTTAATTAGCAGGCCAATTCAGTGTATGAATTGGGAGAGAAGGAAAATATGAAACAAGCAAATGAAGACAAGTTAGTTGTTTCCTACAGCTAAGGGGTTATATGTTCCTTCCAGAATAGTAGGCTCACATCGGTGATATAAAATATGAAACCGTCTTAGCCATTAGGTATATATATATATATATATATATATATATATAAAGTTTGTTCTTTTCCTTTTATCTTTTTTGCTGCCAAGATATAAAATTATTATCACATGCAATTAATATTCATAGTTAAGAATGACATGCTTTTTAATTATCAACTTTATGAAAATACTTTTCACACATACACGTTCTGGCAATTTGATGCGTCCAACTACATTACAGCCCCGTCGGAGGGGAGGGACAAGCATGAAGTACCTAGGCTACACAGTACGCACGTGAGCTACCAAATAATCAATGATTTAATTCTGTTATTAACAAAATAAATTAATTATTGTCTTATAATTACAAAAATGACATCTTAGTTATTAATATAAATAGCCCCTACCATTGATGAAGGGGTACGCACTATTGATCTCATTATTTTACTCTTCTGCAAACAATTATCGACTTAAGCGTCGAAACCTTCCCATCCGACCTTATCTCTGCCTTCTTCCTTGTTGGATTTTCACTATTCTTAGTTGGGAACTACATCAACCTAATCTGGACTATCTCCTCCCAACAAATTCCATGCATAATAATCTCAATATATATTTTCACGTGCATGAATCGACAAAGTTTGAATTTTAATCCTCATGCCCATACCTAAACTTTTCCATCATTGTCAATGATCTTACGTTAACAAGATCGCCGCATGTTTAGAAATGTGACCATCCGCAAATCATTCGTTGAATCACTTATGACATAAAGTTTTAAGTGTAAAGCCGACACGTAAGCATTTGGCGATTAGTATGAAGTATAGTGTGCAATGACGCTTAGCCCACGGCTGAAGACTAAGAATGTGTGTGTACTGTGGTTAAATTAATATGATTAAGTTAGTCCAAGATTCCAGTTTTCTTAAGGTCACGTCCGGAGACCTCATCTGTTCCCATTTCCGTCGGGACAAATATTTTAGCGTTGGTCTTACACGGCATGCAAACCGTGATACTTGGTCAACAAAGCCACCACCCCTTCCACCTCAGCTGAAGTGGCCAACATACAAGAATTAGACCAGATCTGGCTGCCACATACTATAATATAGTTAATAGTTGATTGTAATTCCCTTCTAAAAACGGTCAAGCCCACCTCTCTCACTTCTTATCTTAGCTCTCATCCTACCTATAAATATAATCTCATTCATTTCCCCTTTAACACACAAATTCAAGCATAAACACAATACACAAACAGAGATCTTCGTCATTGTCCTTTTGCGATGGGAAACTGCTGCGGCCAACCCAAGACGGCGTCGTCAACGGAATGGGGTGGCGAGGATTGGGGTTCTTTGACGTCCAAGCACAAGAAGACGAGTTCAAGCAAGGTGTTCGATGAAAGTCTCCAGTTGAATGCACGGGTAGCTGAGAGGGAAAGGGCTCTGGGTGCGTTGAGGGCTTCTGCCGATGAGAACGGGAAGGTGAAGATTAGAATTTCAAAGAAGGAGTTGGAGGATTTATTGGCAGGGAAGACAGAGAAGCAGCAGCAGAAGCAGAAACAGAAAGAGCAATTCCTCTCTGCTGAACAAGCGCTCCTTCGCTTATTAAACACGAGCAATCGCATTCATCATAGGCCATGGAGGCCTGTGCTGCAGAGCATTCCTGAGGTTGAATAACCAAGGTTTATTGTTCTTGATTCTGTGTACAAAAACCAAACCAAAGACCAATCAATTATTTTTCTTAAATTTCATTTCCAGATTTTGTCCATGCCTGTAATTTCGTGTAATTAGAGGATCAGAATCTGTGTTTTTTGATTGTGTATTTTATGTAAATGAAGGCTTCATGGATATCAAATTTTAGCATCTGGCTGCGCATACCATTTCAGCAGAGAAAGAAAGCAAATCAATCTCGTGTATTATATATATGTGTCCCATTTCTGATCATATGATCGTATCGATATTGATGATTGAGTGATTAATCAACTATTAACGGGGGAGTGAACTAAATTAGACGACTTAATATAGGCATGGCATTTTATTTTAGCAGAATATTTATTTTTTATGTAAAAAAAATGAAAAAAAAAAGAAAGAAAGAGAAAGAGGTTAGGGATAGCCATGACTGCCTGTTATAATTATCCGATCTACCAACTGCCACATGATCCTGTTAGCGCCAAAACGAAAAAATGAAACTGTCCTACCGTTAAACGTTCTTGACCCCACACGATTAAGCACGTGTGTAGGTGGCTGTTGAGTGTTGAGGCGTGTTACGCGTGCGAAAGAACTTGGTGCACAGCACTATGGCAAAGGGCATTCGATGGCGTTAATGCGGTAGCGCAGCTTCTATCTGAGTTTATTTCTCATGGTGGGGTCTACTTCTCTCTCTCACACTCAGAGGGTACAGCTATTACTGAGGCTGCTATAGTCCCCACTCGCTTTGAACCTCATTCATGGCTTCTCTGTGCTCTGTCTCTTCCTTTTTCTCTTCTCACACGCTCATTACTTGTTACCCTTTTTCCAATTCCAATGCTGAATATACTTTTCTGTAACTACTTTCAGATTTCTCCTCTTCACTTGGCTTGTTGTACTCAGTCTTTGCACCACTTCATTATCGTGTTCAAAGGCTTCACTTTCAGGGTCTACTAGAGGAAAGGGCATGAAAGCAGAACCGTCGCTTAAGCCCAACATGAATTACTTCATCCTTGTACTAGTGTTTCTGCTCGCCATCTGTAAGTGCTAAACTTTTGATTGCTGATTCCTTTGATGGGTTCTGTTTAAATTTATTTCGCTGTTTAAGATTTTTGTTTTGTTGGTCCACGATTGTATTGATGTATTTTTTTGGAAATTTAAGTAAGTG
Source organism: Bauhinia variegata (assembly GCA_022379115.2). NCBI lineage: Eukaryota > Viridiplantae > Streptophyta > Magnoliopsida > Fabales > Fabaceae > Bauhinia > Bauhinia variegata. The sequence goes on along the minus strand of CM039438.1, from coordinate 2,249,033 downwards.
TTATGAGTTTAAAGCGGTATTTATTTTGGGATAGGATAGTTTAGTGAACTATCCTTATTTCAGCATGGGTATCAGTTTTTAGACTTTAGAGCTCCTTGATGCTTGATAAAATTTCATCTATATCTATATGCAATATTTATTTAAACTACACTGACTTACATTATTGGAACCAAAGTTTTACTTATTATATGGATTTAGCCTTTTCACTTCTAATTTCTAATGTTCAACATGATGAGGTGGGATTATTCCAGTATCAGTCATAGTTAGGGTTTGGATTTGCTTTTATTACTACTGTAGAGCGAACTTATGGACATATCAAGCCAGAGATCTTGAGTTTTGGTTGCATCTTAGCTTTTATTTTGCTGGCTAACGATATAATTAAGTTTACGCAATTACATTAACTGGGTAGGTGGGACTGGAAATCATATAAATTGGGAATAAAGTTGCCTTTTGGAGAAGGTATTTGGTTGAGCAACATTCTGGTTAGGTGAACTTAAGTAAGTCGTACTTTCATTATTGGAATTATCAGCTTCTACAAACGCCAGTTTAAACAAATTAATTAATGGTATAGTTGGGTCCATATTTTTGATGACTCGGCCTCACATTACCTCATTCTCATCCCAACTGCATTCTCCCAAAACATTGCTATTAATTTAAATATGGTATCTATTTTTGTGGTGGTTGTTAGCTAATGTTTGCATTTGAGCGGTGAATTTAGTTCTATCAGTCAATGTCATTTGTTCTCAGATCTATGTTTGGATAGTCTTTTCTACTCTTTGGTCTATCGTATATTTACCATTTATATTGAATCTTTTATCTCCTACCATTCAAATAAGTGAGTTCAAGATATGTTTCCATGCTCAAGTACTGTATTGTCTACGGTACCTTATGTAAGTATCATGTGCTTATAATTTATAGTCTTTGACTATAAGCTATTTCCCAAAATACTCTAGACTGCAATCTCAAGAACCATGGCTGCTATTATTTGGGACAGTGTCAGAACATAATCAAGATGTGTTTGGTTTTCTGATTGAAACAATTATAATTTAAATTTTTACATATATTGTTTCTTGCGTTTTCCTACTGGCCCAGATAAGAAAGAAGGCAATAATAGAGAGAAAGATAGGAACAAGGATTCTTTCTTATTTATATCTTTGATGTAGGTTCTCATGAAACCTGTAGCAGTGGAATTGATCATCTTCGAGGTCCTGAACAAATGGATAAACAGGTGGATTCCATCTTTCCGAAACTGTCGCCTATTGGTTCTCCGCAGCCCTTTCTTCCTCTTCTTGCACCTTCGCCTTTGACTCCATTCACCAATACCTCAACCCCGAAGTTATCAGGTTCTTTTCTAAATTATTATTTTTAATTTTCTAAGCCTTGGATTTAGATGTCTGTTGCATCTTGTGTTTGATGGTTTCATTCTCTTTCTGTTTCTCTCTCTGTGTCTGTCTTTATATGCGTCCTTATATGTTGCAGGGCTCTGCACTTTAAACTTCACTGCTGCTGAAAATTTAATAAGTACGACAGCAACTGATTGCTGGGCAGTTTTTGCATCAGTTTTGGCCAATGTAATTTGTTGTCCCCAGTTGGAAGCTGCTTTTACAATTCTTATCGGCCAATCCAGCAAATATACGGGCAAACTTGCATTAAATGGGACCCTTTCTAAACTTTGTCTTTCAGACATGGAGCAGATTTTGATGGGTCAGGGTGCTAGTGATAATCTGAAGCAGATTTGTTCAATTCATTCATCAAATCTCACCGAGGCCTCTTGTCCAGTCAAAGATGTCAACGAGTTTCATAACTTGATGGATACTTCTAAGCTCCTTACTGCCTGTGACAAAATTGATCCTGTTAAAGAATGCTGTGACCAAATTTGTCAGAATGCCATAACAGAAGCAGCTACAAGAATTGCATCAAAAGGTTCTGATATTTTGCTCTTAAATGGGCCTCATATCCTACCTGAGCACTCATCTAGGGTCAATGATTGTAGACGCATTGTCCTGCGATGGCTTGCTAGTGAGCTTGATCCTTCTCAAGCTAACAAAGTTCTAAGAGGGCTATCTAATTGCAACGTCAACAAAGGTAAGGTAGAGTAAAATTCTATTTTATGCCTTCACACAAAATATCAAATGCATTAGGAATTGAGGGTTTGCTTTAGATATAGCCCTCGGAAACTTTTCTAGGTGGGCTTCCTGAACGTTTGGCATAAATTTTTTTGAGAAAGTTGTTACAACAAAAAAAGTAGTTTTGGGTCATGTCTAAGTGATTGTTTAGTTGTTCTCTCGGGTCTTTTTTTTTTTTTTGTCTCTCTTTCCTTGGCTGTGGATGAAAAGGATACGCTTACCAATTGTGGCTATGGTCGTCATACTATAATGCTGGTAGATCCTAGTGGCCTCGTACTCTTATTTAGTGTCTCCATAGGTCTATGCTATATGTTATTGTGGATTTTTTCTAGTGATGCCATTCATTCGACACCCTTGTTCATACGTATTGTTTCACTTTGATTTATTCTTCCGACTTGTGTCTCAGAGTGCCCACTGGAGTTTCCTGATACAAGACATGTTGCAAAAGATTGTGGGAGTGGGATAAGTAATAAGACAGCCTGCTGCGGTGCCATGGAAAGTTATGTGTCTCACTTGCAAAAGCAGAGATTCATCACGAACTTGCAAGCTTTGGATTGTACGAAGACTTTGGCAATAAAACTTAAAAGAGTAAATATTACTGAGGATGTGTATAGTCTCTGTCACATAACCCTTAAGGATTTCTCCCTCCAAGGTTAGTTTTATTTCTCTACTCATGTTGATTCTTGATTTCAAATTTGATAATATTTTAGATCTGATTTTAATGCATTATTCTTGTTCCATACTGCCAATTCAACATGATGTGGAAATATGACGATTGGGATGCTTCAGTTGGAAACCAAGGTAACTTCTGCAATTTATTCTTGTTCCATACTGCCAATCCAAGAGGAGAAGGGGGGGGGGGGGGGGGTGGGCGCATGCCCTAAAAGGGACTGAAATACTCTATATTCTGCTTTTGCATTCAACTTTCTGCTCAGATGTGACTTGCTTTGTTGTTTCCCCCACACAGAAGCTGGGTGTTTGCTACCTAGTTTACCTTCAGATGCAACGTTTGACAAGGCTACTGGGATTAGCTTCCTTTGCGATTTAAATGACAATATTCCAGCTCCCTGGCCCTCGACGTCTCAAGTGGCAGCTTCATCATGCAATAAATGTATGTATAGCCTTTTGAAAGTAAACCTGATTTTGTGCGGTAAAGATCTTTTATTCCTTTAACAAGAAATGTCAGTATATTATTAGAGAAGCTTTATGTTGTTCACAATTTTTAAATTTAATTTATTTTAATAAATTTATATTTTTGTGTCAAGTCGTAATAAATTGGCTTTATCCAAAACTGCAGCCGTCAACATCCCTGCTCTTCCTGCGGCAGCGTCTGGTCAAAGTTGTAAGAGCATCTCGTCAATTTTGTGCTTTTAATTGACTATCTAGTAGTGATGTTCTTAAATATAGTTCATCCTAATACGTGGCCTTAAGTGTCCTACGAAGAAAGCATAAACTAAATTGGGATTTTGTCTGGTTTGATTACTGAAATTGAAGACCAGTTCTTGTATAGCTTAATGACAAAGACAGATAATGCCTATCTCTCTTAATTTGTTCGTAGTTCCTCTTTACCTGTTTGATTATCTGTTTTCATGTTCTGCAGGCCTCCATGATGTTAATGTGGTGTTATTTCTGCTTGTTGCTCTCTCTCTCGTCCTTCTGATACTCACTTAAGGGTTGGGGTTCCTTGCAAATTGCAGCCTCCTCCTAGAGCAGGGATTTAAGGATGTGTTATGCCAAAGGTTAATCATCATCCAACCCTGAACCTTTATGGTAGTAGAAATTAGTTTACAAGGGAGATAATCTTAATTGAAGGTGACAATCAATCTTATTCTCATCTTATTGATCTATAATTCTTGTTTGCTTGTATAATAAAATTTTGTACAGAAAACTTAGGGAAGCATAGGCAATACTGTAACTTATTGAGATTGACATGTAAACTTGGATCGCTGTTGAAGAAGCTTTTAGTGATTATTTGTGTAAGGCATTTGATTCACTGTATCTTTTTCAAGTGGCAAACTTGTTCTTTAATACATTTTCTTAATTGCTTGAAAGGGAAACTGGGAAAGAGATAGATAATTTACCTTGCCCTCTGCTCATCAATAACTAATATCAGACATCCATCAATTCACACAGCATTTGTCATTCGGTTCTATTTCAATACCATGGTCATAACCGGAAATACGATAAAGCAACCCACCTGACTAAAATCTTTATTAAGAAAGGAAAAGAAAAATTATTCAGAATTATAGTAGCAAACTTCACATTGCTGCAATTGCTTTTCATTTAGGATGCTTGGATGTTCCAACCAGAAGGATGATTCTATGACAACCTTCCTATAACTCCCAATAGAATCCCCACTGTCAATCTCCTCGCCCAGCCCTTCAAAAGAACACTCTGCTCATTCCAAAATCTTCTAGCGGCTATGTTCTTGGAACGCACTGTAATTATCTTTCTCCTGGACCTTTTTATGGGATCTTATACCAATGTCTTACAGTCGACATTAAACTCATCAAATAGAACATCATTTTTGTCGTGTTTCTTCAGAAAATCTTGTGCTTCCTTTTCTGTCATTTCTTGTTTGACAAGTCGCCAAAAGAACTGATCATATTGATTATTGACATGGCAAATATTTATGTCGCCACAGAAGATATGCTGGAAGGACTTGTATGGATGCACAGCTTAACCTGTCCATGGAAGGAAGGAAGATATTGCAATTCTTTTAGTGGGAAGAACTCCCTCCATTTCCTAACATGCAGATGTGAAGAAAGATGTAATGATGGACAAAACTTTGCTAGCACGCCTTTCATAGAACTCGAACGTTTTCTTAAAAACAAAACTGAATTCATCACTGAACCCGAATGCGAGAACTAGATCAGCATACTCTTCTAACACCGCAACAGCACAAGAGTTCATCATTTTCATCTACGGGTTTCTCAACTTCAAACGTACTCATATTTGCCGTTTGCCATTGAAGGCACAAAAATATATGACGCTCTTCCTTCAATTTCTTCTCACCAGAGTAATTACCAAATGTAGTTGTCACTCAGAGTCAGAGACTAATCTCTCCCAAACTCTACGCTTTACTCGCGCTGATTCTGCCTTCATTAGCCTAATTAATTTGGTCTGGGATGAAAACGAGTCGTTTTAGCCACTTCCAATCAAAACATGTGTTTAGTTCTCATTTTTTTTTGGTCAAAGATAAACTGGGAAGTGGAACCCATGAAATTCAATCTGGAAGGGAGGGGATGGGATCAAACGTGGGTGCTGAGCTTCAACGCTCCACTTGGCGTGTTTCATTCTAACCAAGAACACGAGGTTTTATATAAACTTATTCACAGCCATGTGGCCTTACTAGAACCTGCGTAAGTATTTGAAACAACTAGAGAAGCCGGTTGAATCAAGCCATGAGTCAGATAGAAGGAGAGCGAGAAGGTGAAGCTGTTTTGATGCTGCTGCAGGCATCCTCGTGCTGGAAAATCTTCATAGTAGAAAGTTTCCCTGTCGCTGCACAATATTAACCTTCCACATTCTCAATACTACCAGCTTAGCTGCATTGCATCACAAGGTGACAATTATCAAACAGCAATAGTTTGTCCTCACCGTCACTTTCTAAAACGATATTTTATGCATTTTAAAAGCACCTTTGTCCGCCCAGATGGAATAGCACTTTCATTGTTAACGTTATCTAATCCTAGAAATAAATACTAGCACGTTGGGACGTGGAAAATATTTTGAGAGATTTAAAAAGACAACAAATAAGCATGGAAATTGATTTTTATTCTGTTTTTATGTTTTCATATCCGAGGAAAGAAATAGAAAGCATTAAGCCAAACTAGAGTAAATCTTGTTGAAATGTACCAGTGCAGGATATCCGCATTCAAACATTAATTGAATTTGAGGTAGTGTCTATATCAACTAGCTGTACCTAGCGCAGCAATAAAGTTTTATTTTATGAGCTTGAGCCACCAACATTAATTGGTTACAGTTGTTGGTCCCTGTTCATGATTCATATGGCTCAAATGTGAGGTGGGAAGAAATAGAAGAAAGTTAGACATAGATCCTCTTGAAAGAAACGTTAGCAGCTTTATAGTCGTTGGATCAACTTTTATCTGTTAGATCTTTGGTATGCAATAATATTTTTTTTAAAATTTTATTTAATATCTCAAATTTTATCTTATAAACTTAAAAAGTAAAATTAATTTTATTTATAGTATAATTTTATTATTTTTAAACTAATTCCAAATTCATTTTGGAAATAACTTTATAAAACAAAATTTAATATGATAAATAAAATAAATTCTTTTATAAATCGATGTTTTTAAAGTGTATATATATATATATATATATATATATATATATATATATATATTTTTTTTTTCTCTTAATTTTATTTTTCTTAATTTTTTTTTGTTTATAATTTTTTCGTACGTAAAGGCAGATTGCATGCATATATAGGGTTATCAAAGAGAGGCCGTAGTTTCAGGCACAAACAAGAAAGGCTTGTATTCTTGTCTTGGGTCTAAAATTAACGAGTAACATAGCCACAGGATATGGCCTCAGCTGATAACAATGTTCAAGAACCATTTTTAGGGGCCAAAGTTGCACGATCAGTTTCCTCAGAACCAGTAAGTTCTGCACTTGAAGAAGTGTTGACCAATACTGAGCTCTCCTATTGGCAACGTCTAAAATCAGCTACGTGGATTGAAATCAAGGTTCTGTATCGCCTTGCAGCGCCTGCAGTTGGGGTTTACTTGCTCAACAGTCTCACCTCCTTGTCCACACTAATCTTCTGCGGCCACCTTGGCAACCTCGAGTATGCTGGAGCAAATCTCGGCAACAATGGCATCCAAATTTTCGCTTATGGACTCATGGTATGTAACTTCTCTTTATATCTCACTCTCTCTTTCTCTTTTTCCACACAGACACAAAATCAAACGCATACTGATCATTTTCTCATGTGGATTTAGCTTGGAATGGGGAGTGCCGTGGAGACTCTATGTGGGCAAGCTTATGGTGCACACATGTATGAAATGTTGGGCATATACATGCAAAGATCAACGATTCTTCTCATAGCAACTGGGATTCCTCTTGCAGTCATTTACATATTCTCAAAGCAAATACTTTTACTACTGGGTGAATCTTCCAGTATTGCTTCTGCGGCTGCTGTATTTGTCTATGGTCTCATCCCTCAAATCTTTGCCTACGCAGTTAATTTCCCAATACAAAAGTTCCTCCAAGCACAGAGCATAATTTACCCAAGTGCCTATATAGCAGCATGTACGCTTGTTGTGCACCTATTTCTCACTTGGATTGTTGTATTCAAGTTGGATTGGGGGTTACTTGGTGCTTCACTTGTGATGAGCTTCTCATGGTGGGTAATAGTGGTGGCACAGTTCACTTACATTTTGGTAAGTGAAAAATGTAAGCAAACATGGAGAGGTTTTACTTGGCGAGCCTTCACTGGACTTTGGAAATTCTTGAAACTATCTGTAGCATCAGGTGTGATGCTGTCCCTAGAGTGTTGGTATTTTAATATACTTGTTCTGATTTCTGGTCTGCTCCAAAATGCTGAGATTGCCCTGGACGCTCTGTCAGTTTGGTATGGTTTTCTTCTCTTTTCTATGCGCTTATGAATAGTAATTCCAACTTCCAATTGTAACATTAACACTTCTATAGTGATTAATTGATCACTAAGAAGCCAAGGAAGATGCCAGACTAGCTACTGGAATACAGGATGTGCCTGCAATAACTAACAATCAATTATTTTGTCTTTGAATGGCTGGCAGCATCAACAAAGCTAATGCACCTACCATTCTGTCTAATGACTTTCGAACTCCTTTTAAGTTGATTTGTGGGCTAATGAATGACCGCAAAGTAGTAGTATACAAGAGTCCAAAGCTATTTGAATTATCGAAACTCTTTGCATAAATGAAATTAATTTGAGCCCGTTAGATAGTAGTACAAGTCAAACTTCCCATCTTGTCACATAAGACAACATAGCATATGAAAGTTAAAATTAAGGCTTCCTGTTTAAGGTCTGATGGAATTGATAATTAATACTTGTCTTTCTTTAATGCAGCATGACTATAAATGGTTGGGTGTACATGATATCAGTGGGTTTCAATGCAGCTGCAAGGTTTGTTAATTACTATCATTTATACTTGAAAATTTATTTTTAGATGATATTACCGTATGCAAATTCTTGATCAAATGTTGACAATCAATTTATTTAACTGTGACATAGTGTGAGGGTGAGCAATGAGCTTGGTGCTGGACATCCAAAATCTGCAGCATTTTCGGTCGTCGTAGTCACTCTCAGCTCTCTCCTCATATCTTTACTCTTCGCCATTGCTGTGCTTGTGTTGCGCCATGTCATAAGCTATATTTTTACAAATGGTAGTACAGTATCGGATGCTGTCTCAGAACTTACACCTTTTTTAGCAATATCTATCATACTTAATGGAGTTCAACCAGTTTTATCCGGTAAGATTTAAATGTAGTTGGGACAAGAATGTATGTGCCCATCTTATCAAGGAAAAGGAGAAATCATTCAAAACAAATCTTCTAATGTTTTTTTTTCCCTTCTGTATAGGAGTGGCTGTTGGATGTGGCTGGCAAGCTTTTGTTGCATATGTAAATGTTGGATGTTACTACTTCGTAGGTATCCCTTTGGGTGCAGTTCTTGGGTTCAAATTTGATCTTGGAGCCAAGGTAATGTAAATGTAAATGTAAATATAAATGTTTAGTTCATTTTTTTAACTATCTGATCATCTTCATGTTTCAGCATAACCTACTACTGCTTTTGTGTATTGTAGGGAATATGGAGCGGAATGATTGGAGGCACTTTTATGCAAACTCTCATCCTTTTATGGACCACATTCCGTACAGACTGGAACAAAGAGGTAACTTTGCATGAGGGTTTTCTAGTCTGAAAATGATGCTGAGCTGGGCAATTGAACAACCTTTCTTGTTTTCTAGACTGGAACAATTGCTAGTTAGTCCCATCCAGGCTCTAGCAGTGCATTTATTTACTTTTGTACTGAATAATAATATCTTGCTTGACAATGTGACCGTAGTCGGTAGAGCACTGACAGTGAACTTGAAAATTTTCACAGGTTGAAAAAGCACAGATTCGTTTGGCTGCGTGGGATACCCAGAAGCCAAGTGAAGCAATTTCAGTGCATGAGAGTTCAATATCATAACATGCTCAACCTCAAGCATAGTTCAATATCCCCATATGGGATGTCATTCTCAAGCTCTTGTCCTGTTTGTGTTGTTCTGTTTTCCGTACCTTTTTGTTTTTGTTTTTTTGTTTGTAGTAATAATTTCCGAGCTGGTGTTCTTTCATTTCACATGAAAAAGGGAGGAAATTGATTGAGGCAATGTGCACAAACGTACTAGAAGAGAAATTTCTGTTGCAATGCCAGCTTCTGCACTTGGAACTAAACTGTAGAATTTATCATGAGTTGATTTCCTTAATTGTTTGTTTTAAATAAGAGACAGAAATTGTTTATGTTTGCTAGGACAAGTTATATATATATTTGTACCCTTCCCCATTCTCAGCTGCGCCTCGTTTTAGTATAAACCACTGGTGTTCTATTTCATTAAATGAGCTTCTCTATGTTTGGAAATAAAAAAGGGCATAAAATAATCACTTTGTTCCAAGATTGATTTCATAGAAATAAAAATGAGATGTGAAATTTTTTATTCTATATTCCTTCAAATAACACTTATAATTTTTTACAACCAATCTTTTTAATTTCACTTTATTTTATTTTTATTGATATATTATGCCTTTTTAAACTAATTAAAATTCCAATTTCACATTAACATTAATTCTATGTATCAAATAAACAAGTCGTTTCATTTTATAAACTTTAATTTAATAAGTTTTATTCCATGCACCAAAGAGTGATTATTCACAACAACTTGTATTATTCTACTTACATATATACTCTTTTCATTTAAAATTATAAGGAGATATTTGTAAAATTTTATGTTAAAAAATATAAAATAATTTCTTAATTTTAGATAATAATTAATAATATTTATTTTTTAATAAAAAATTTTACTTAAAATTTAAAATTTTGTTTTGATAATTTTTCATATATTTAATTTGAGAGATAATATTAAATAAAAAATAATTTTTTTAACTATCTAATTGTATTTTTTAAAAAGTGTAAAGTAAGAAATATTCTTTAATTTGGATGTAATATATATTTGCAATAGTTTTCATTTAATTACAATGAATTCTAACCTGTGAGTCAAGGGATTGAGTTGACTAGCTGGTTAGGTTATAGCAATATCAATCATCTAGAGTCATTGATATTTACAGACGTATGGTTGAAAAATGGGAAGACAAAGTCAGAAGCGCATTGATGAATGTTTAATTTTCTTTTGATTTGACTTATGGATGGCAAAAAGTGAAGAACTGTTGGAGATTTTTTATCCTGTTCGCTCCTCAAAATTTTTTAAATGTTAAATTATTAAAAATATTTTTATATATAAAATAAAATAAAATAAAAACTAAAAATAATTGAGTAATTTAATTTATAAATAATTTATTTTTATATAAAATAAAAGAATATATTTATAAATTTTAAAATAATTAATTTAAATTATAATTTTAAACACTTATGCATATTTAATATATCAAATATTTAAAATCTAATACATTTTTATTTATAAAAAATTCCTGTGAAATCCCCGCAGTTTCCTGATCCGACAGGAATGAGGAGGGGGGGGAGAACTACACTCCGGCGGCCGCCGCATTGCCATTCCTAATCTGGCTCAGTGAATAGATATAATTTACTCACTGCCTGACTTGACTTAATTGGTGGGTTCCACCACATGGGTTGTTGAAACGAAGTAACTATGGTAACTCGTGTTGAACAACAACAATATTGGCTTGGAGATGGGGTGCCAACGGTGGGTTTGGTTTCTATTTCAACCTCCACATATACAGCCAAAGGGCCAGGAAGCTAGGAACCACTAGCTTATACGATAAACCATATCACATGAACCCAACCCATGAGCTCAACGTGGAAACAGGAGAATCATGGCATTCTTGGGCTTTTGCTTTCAATGCCATCTTATAAGGGTCAAAAGCCCTTGTCTTGATTTTTCTTTGGAAGCCCAAATCTCCCGATGTACGATGACATTGCTTCACTCTGTCCCAGAAAACAGAGAATCCTTGTCTGAACATGATCGGTAATTTATTGTAGTCGATAGCCAGTTCTTCAACTATCTTTTGTAGCTGAGCACCCTTTAAAGCTATTCTGGGCTTCTAGTTTGCTTTTTCCAGATGCAACAAGCTTCCAGAAACAAGTATTACATTGATTATTGATATGGCAATCCACTTGTCTCCATGAAAGATAGTCTCGCAGAATATTCCTAGATGGATAGCAAACTGCTCGTGCATCAAAAGGAGGGTAAATTAACTCTTTCTTGGGAAGAAATCTTTCCATCTTATCATGCATGTGGATGTGAAAAACGATACTATAGCAGAAATGATTTTACTTGCTCTCCTTTGATAAGGACCAGAACTTGTGTTAAGAAGAAAGCTGTATTCATCACAAACCCAATAGGAGAAGACTATATCCTGCCGAAACTCTTCTGACACTGCCATTGCCAATCTCCTCCACAAATTCACCCAGCTCCTTCAAAAGAACACTCTGCTCATTCCAAAATCTTCCAGCGGCTATATTCTCAGAATTATAGTAGCAAACTTCATATTGCTGCAATTGCTTTTCATTTAGGATGCTTGGATGTTCCAACCAGAAGGATGATTCTATGACAACCTTCCTATAACTCCCAATAGAATCCCCACTGTCAATCTCCTTGCCCAGCTCCTTCAAAAGAACACTCTGCTCATTCCAAAATCTTCTGGCTGCTATGTTCTTGGAACGCACTGTAATTATCTTTCTCCTGGGCCTTTTTATGGGATCTTCTACCATAGTCTTACAGTCGACATTAAACTCATCAAATAGAACATCATTTTTGTCGTGTTTCTTCAGAAAATCTTGTGCTTCCTTTTCTGTCATTTCTTGTTTGACAAGTCGCCAAAAGAACTGATCATATTGATTATTGACATGGCAAATATTTTGTCGCCACAGAAGATATGCTGGAAGGACTTGTATGGATGCACAGCTTCACCTGTCCATGGAAGGAAGGAGGATATTGCAATTCTTTTAGTGGGAAGAACTCCCTCCATTTCCTAACATATGCAGATGTGAAGAAAGATGTAATGATGGACAAAACTTTGCTAGCACGCCTTTCATAGAACTCGGAGCGTTTTCTTAAAAACAAAACTGGATTCATCACTGAACCCGAATGCGAGAACTAGATCAGCATACTCTTCTAACACCGTAACAGCACAAGAGTTCATCATTTTCATCCACGGGTTTCTCAACTTCAAACGTACTCATGTTTGCCTTTTGCCATTGAAGGCACAAAAATATATGACGCTCTTCCTTCAATTTCTTCTCACCTGAGTATTACCAAATGTAGCTGTCACTCAGGGTCAGAGACTAATCTCTCCCAAACTCTACGCTTTACTCGCGCTGATTCTGCCTTCATTATCCTAATTAATTTGGTATGGGCTGAAAACGAGTCGTTTTAGCCACTTCCAATCAAAACATGTGTTTAGTTCTCTTTTTTTTTGGTCAAAGATAAACTGGGAAGTGGAACCCATGAAATTCAATCTGGAAGGGAGGGGATGGGATCAAACGTGGGTGCCGAGCTTCAACGCTCCACTTGGCGTATTTCATTCTAACCAAGAACACAAGGTTTTATATTAACTTATTCACAGCCATGTGGCCTTACTAGAACCTGCGTGTGTATTTGAAACAACTAGAGAAGCCGGTTGAATCAAGCCATGAGTCAGATAGAAGGAGAGCGAGAATGTGAAGCTGTTTTGATGCTGCTGCAGGCATCCTCGTGCTGGAAAATCTTCATAGTAGAAAGTTTCCCTGTCGCTGCACAATATTAACCTTCCACATTCTCAATACTACCAGCTTAGCTGCATTGCATCACAAGGTGACAATTATCAAACAGCAATAGTTTGTCCTCACCGTCACTTTCTAAAACGATATTTTATGCATTTTAAAAGCACCTTTGTCCGCCCAGATGGAATAGCACTTTCATTGTTAACGTTATCTAATCCTAGAAATAAATACTAGCACGTTGGGACGTGGAAAATATTTTGAGAGATTTAAAAAGACAACAAATAAGCATGGAAATTGATTTTTATTCTGTTTTTATGTTTTCATATCCGAGGAAAGAAATAGAAAGCATTAAGCCAAACTAGAGTAAATCTTGTTGAAATGTACCAGTGCAGGATATCCGCATTCAAACATTAATTGAATTTGAGGTAGTGTCTATATCAACTAGCTGTACCTAGCGCAGCAATAAAGTTTTATTTTATGAGCTTGAGCCACCAACATTAATTGGTTACAGTTGTTGGTCCCTGTTCATGATTCATATGGCTCAAATGTGAGGTGGGAAGAAATAGAAGAAAGTTAGACATAGATCCTCTTGAAAGAAACGTTAGCAGCTTTATAGTCGTTGGATCAACTTTTATCTGTTAGATCTTTGGTATGCAATAATATTTTTTTTAAAATTTTATTTAATATCTCAAATTTTATCTTATAAACTTAAAAAGTAAAATTAATTTTATTTATAGTATAATTTTATTATTTTTAAACTAATTCCAAATTCATTTTGGAAATAACTTTATAAAACAAAATTTAATATGATAAATAAAATAAATTCTTTTATAAATCGATGTTTTTAAAGTGTATATATATATATATATATATATATATATATATATATATATATATTTATATTTTTTTTTTCTCTTAATTTTATTTTTCTTAATTTTTTTTTGTTTATAATTTTTTCGTACGTAAAGGCAGATTGCATGCATATATAGGGTTATCAAAGAGAGGCCGTAGTTTCAGGCACAAACAAGAAAGGCTTGTATTCTTGTCTTGGGTCTAAAATTAACGAGTAACATAGCCACAGGATATGGCCTCAGCTGATAACAATGTTCAAGAACCATTTTTAGGGGCCAAAGTTGCACGATCAGTTTCCTCAGAACCAGTAAGTTCTGCACTTGAAGAAGTGTTGACCAATACTGAGCTCTCCTATTGGCAACGTCTAAAATCAGCTACGTGGATTGAAATCAAGGTTCTGTATCGCCTTGCAGCGCCTGCAGTTGGGGTTTACTTGCTCAACAGTCTCACCTCCTTGTCCACACTAATCTTCTGCGGCCACCTTGGCAACCTCGAGTATGCTGGAGCAAATCTCGGCAACAATGGCATCCAAATTTTCGCTTATGGACTCATGGTATGTAACTTCTCTTTATATCTCACTCTCTCTTTCTCTTTTTCCACACAGACACAAAATCAAACGCATACTGATCATTTTCTCATGTGGATTTAGCTTGGAATGGGGAGTGCCGTGGAGACTCTATGTGGGCAAGCTTATGGTGCACACATGTATGAAATGTTGGGCATATACATGCAAAGATCAACGATTCTTCTCATAGCAACTGGGATTCCTCTTGCAGTCATTTACATATTCTCAAAGCAAATACTTTTACTACTGGGTGAATCTTCCAGTATTGCTTCTGCGGCTGCTGTATTTGTCTATGGTCTCATCCCTCAAATCTTTGCCTACGCAGTTAATTTCCCAATACAAAAGTTCCTCCAAGCACAGAGCATAATTTACCCAAGTGCCTATATAGCAGCATGTACGCTTGTTGTGCACCTATTTCTCACTTGGATTGTTGTATTCAAGTTGGATTGGGGGTTACTTGGTGCTTCACTTGTGATGAGCTTCTCATGGTGGGTAATAGTGGTGGCACAGTTCACTTACATTTTGGTAAGTGAAAAATGTAAGCAAACATGGAGAGGTTTTACTTGGCGAGCCTTCACTGGACTTTGGAAATTCTTGAAACTATCTGTAGCATCAGGTGTGATGCTGTCCCTAGAGTGTTGGTATTTTAATATACTTGTTCTGATTTCTGGTCTGCTCCAAAATGCTGAGATTGCCCTGGACGCTCTGTCAGTTTGGTATGGTTTTCTTCTCTTTTCTATGCGCTTATGAATAGTAATTCCAACTTCCAATTGTAACATTAACACTTCTATAGTGATTAATTGATCACTAAGAAGCCAAGGAAGATGCCAGACTAGCTACTGGAATACAGGATGTGCCTGCAATAACTAACAATCAATTATTTTGTCTTTGAATGGCTGGCAGCATCAACAAAGCTAATGCACCTACCATTCTGTCTAATGACTTTCGAACTCCTTTTAAGTTGATTTGTGGGCTAATGAATGACCGCAAAGTAGTAGTATACAAGAGTCCAAAGCTATTTGAATTATCGAAACTCTTTGCATAAATGAAATTAATTTGAGCCCGTTAGATAGTAGTACAAGTCAAACTTCCCATCTTGTCACATAAGACAACATAGCATATGAAAGTTAAAATTAAGGCTTCCTGTTTAAGGTCTGATGGAATTGATAATTAATACTTGTCTTTCTTTAATGCAGCATGACTATAAATGGTTGGGTGTACATGATATCAGTGGGTTTCAATGCAGCTGCAAGGTTTGTTAATTACTATCATTTATACTTGAAAATTTATTTTTAGATGATATTACCGTATGCAAATTCTTGATCAAATGTTGACAATCAATTTATTTAACTGTGACATAGTGTGAGGGTGAGCAATGAGCTTGGTGCTGGACATCCAAAATCTGCAGCATTTTCGGTCGTCGTAGTCACTCTCAGCTCTCTCCTCATATCTTTACTCTTCGCCATTGCTGTGCTTGTGTTGCGCCATGTCATAAGCTATATTTTTACAAATGGTAGTACAGTATCGGATGCTGTCTCAGAACTTACACCTTTTTTAGCAATATCTATCATACTTAATGGAGTTCAACCAGTTTTATCCGGTAAGATTTAAATGTAGTTGGGACAAGAATGTATGTGCCCATCTTATCAAGGAAAAGGAGAAATCATTCAAAACAAATCTTCTAATGTTTTTTTTTCCCTTCTGTATAGGAGTGGCTGTTGGATGTGGCTGGCAAGCTTTTGTTGCATATGTAAATGTTGGATGTTACTACTTCGTAGGTATCCCTTTGGGTGCAGTTCTTGGGTTCAAATTTGATCTTGGAGCCAAGGTAATGTAAATGTAAATGTAAATATAAATGTTTAGTTCATTTTTTTAACTATCTGATCATCTTCATGTTTCAGCATAACCTACTACTGCTTTTGTGTATTGTAGGGAATATGGAGCGGAATGATTGGAGGCACTTTTATGCAAACTCTCATCCTTTTATGGACCACATTCCGTACAGACTGGAACAAAGAGGTAACTTTGCATGAGGGTTTTCTAGTCTGAAAATGATGCTGAGCTGGGCAATTGAACAACCTTTCTTGTTTTCTAGACTGGAACAATTGCTAGTTAGTCCCATCCAGGCTCTAGCAGTGCATTTATTTACTTTTGTACTGAATAATAATATCTTGCTTGACAATGTGACCGTAGTCGGTAGAGCACTGACAGTGAACTTGAAAATTTTCACAGGTTGAAAAAGCACAGATTCGTTTGGCTGCGTGGGATACCCAGAAGCCAAGTGAAGCAATTTCAGTGCATGAGAGTTCAATATCATAACATGCTCAACCTCAAGCATAGTTCAATATCCCCATATGGGATGTCATTCTCAAGCTCTTGTCCTGTTTGTGTTGTTCTGTTTTCCGTACCTTTTTGTTTTTGTTTTTTTGTTTGTAGTAATAATTTCCGAGCTGGTGTTCTTTCATTTCACATGAAAAAGGGAGGAAATTGATTGAGGCAATGTGCACAAACGTACTAGAAGAGAAATTTCTGTTGCAATGCCAGCTTCTGCACTTGGAACTAAACTGTAGAATTTATCATGAGTTGATTTCCTTAATTGTTTGTTTTAAATAAGAGACAGAAATTGTTTATGTTTGCTAGGACAAGTTATATATATATTTGTACCCTTCCCCATTCTCAGCTGCGCCTCGTTTTAGTATAAACCACTGGTGTTCTATTTCATTAAATGAGCTTCTCTATGTTTGGAAATAAAAAAGGGCATAAAATAATCACTTTGTTCCAAGATTGATTTCATAGAAATAAAAATGAGATGTGAAATTTTTTATTCTATATTCCTTCAAATAACACTTATAATTTTTTACAACCAATCTTTTTAATTTCACTTTATTTTATTTTTATTGATATATTATGCCTTTTTAAACTAATTAAAATTCCAATTTCACATTAACATTAATTCTATGTATCAAATAAACAAGTCGTTTCATTTTATAAACTTTAATTTAATAAGTTTTATTCCATGCACCAAAGAGTGATTATTCACAACAACTTGTATTATTCTACTTACATATATACTCTTTTCATTTAAAATTATAAGGAGATATTTGTAAAATTTTATGTTAAAAAATATAAAATAATTTCTTAATTTTAGATAATAATTAATAATATTTATTTTTTAATAAAAAATTTTACTTAAAATTTAAAATTTTGTTTTGATAATTTTTCATATATTTAATTTGAGAGATAATATTAAATAAAAAATAATTTTTTTAACTATCTAATTGTATTTTTTAAAAAGTGTAAAGTAAGAAATATTCTTTAATTTGGATGTAATATATATTTGCAATAGTTTTCATTTAATTACAATGAATTCTAACCTGTGAGTCAAGGGATTGAGTTGACTAGCTGGTTAGGTTATAGCAATATCAATCATCTAGAGTCATTGATATTTACAGACGTATGGTTGAAAAATGGGAAGACAAAGTCAGAAGCGCATTGATGAATGTTTAATTTTCTTTTGATTTGACTTATGGATGGCAAAAAGTGAAGAACTGTTGGAGATTTTTTATCCTGTTCGCTCCTCAAAATTTTTTAAATGTTAAATTATTAAAAATATTTTTATATATAAAATAAAATAAAATAAAAACTAAAAATAATTGAGTAATTTAATTTATAAATAATTTATTTTTATATAAAATAAAAGAATATATTTATAAATTTTAAAATAATTAATTTAAATTATAATTTTAAACACTTATGCATATTTAATATATCAAATATTTAAAATCTAATACATTTTTATTTATAAAAAATTCCTGTGAAATCCCCGCAGTTTCCTGATCCGACAGGAATGAGGAGGGGGGGGAGAACTACACTCCGGCGGCCGCCGCATTGCCATTCCTAATCTGGCTCAGTGAATAGATATAATTTACTCACTGCCTGACTTGACTTAATTGGTGGGTTCCACCACATGGGTTGTTGAAACGAAGTAACTATGGTAACTCGTGTTGAACAACAACAATATTGGCTTGGAGATGGGGTGCCAACGGTGGGTTTGGTTTCTATTTCAACCTCCACATATACAGCCAAAGGGCCAGGAAGCTAGGAACCACTAGCTTATACGATAAACCATATCACATGAACCCAACCCATGAGCTCAACGTGGAAACAGGAGAATCATGGCATTCTTGGGCTTTTGCTTTCAATGCCATCTTATAAGGGTCAAAAGCCCTTGTCTTGATTTTTCTTTGGAAGCCCAAATCTCCCGATGTACGATGACATTGCTTCACTCTGTCCCAGAAAACAGAGAATCCTTGTCTGAACATGATCGGTAATTTATTGTAGTCGATAGCCAGTTCTTCAACTATCTTTTGTAGCTGAGCACCCTTTAAAGCTATTCTGGGCTTCTAGTTTGCTTTTTCCAGATGCAACAAGCTTCCAGAAACAAGTATTACATTGATTATTGATATGGCAATCCACTTGTCTCCATGAAAGATAGTCTCGCAGAATATTCCTAGATGGATAGCAAACTGCTCGTGCATCAAAAGGAGGGTAAATTAACTCTTTCTTGGGAAGAAATCTTTCCATCTTATCATGCATGTGGATGTGAAAAACGATACTATAGCAGAAATGATTTTACTTGCTCTCCTTTGATAAGGACCAGAACTTGTGTTAAGAAGAAAGCTGTATTCATCACAAACCCAATAGGAGAAGACTATATCCTGCCGAAACTCTTCTGACACTGCCATTGCCAATCTCCTCCACAAATTCACCCAGCTCCTTCAAAAGAACACTCTGCTCATTCCAAAATCTTCCAGCGGCTATATTCTCAGAATTATAGTAGCAAACTTCATATTGCTGCAATTGCTTTTCATTTAGGATGCTTGGATGTTCCAACCAGAAGGATGATTCTATGACAACCTTCCTATAACTCCCAATAGAATCCCCACTGTCAATCTCCTTGCCCAGCTCCTTCAAAAGAACACTCTGCTCATTCCAAAATCTTCTGGCTGCTATGTTCTTGGAACGCACTGTAATTATCTTTCTCCTGGGCCTTTTTATGGGATCTTCTACCATAGTCTTACAGTCGACATTAAACTCATCAAATAGAACATCATTTTTGTCGTGTTTCTTCAGAAAATCTTGTGCTTCCTTTTCTGTCATTTCTTGTTTGACAAGTCGCCAAAAGAACTGATCATATTGATTATTGACATGGCAAATATTTTGTCGCCACAGAAGATATGCTGGAAGGACTTGTATGGATGCACAGCTTCACCTGTCCATGGAAGGAAGGAGGATATTGCAATTCTTTTAGTGGGAAGAACTCCCTCCATTTCCTAACATATGCAGATGTGAAGAAAGATGTAATGATGGACAAAACTTTGCTAGCACGCCTTTCATAGAACTCGGAGCGTTTTCTTAAAAACAAAACTGGATTCATCACTGAACCCGAATGCGAGAACTAGATCAGCATACTCTTCTAACACCGTAACAGCACAAGAGTTCATCATTTTCATCCACGGGTTTCTCAACTTCAAACGTACTCATGTTTGCCTTTTGCCATTGAAGGCACAAAAATATATGACGCTCTTCCTTCAATTTCTTCTCACCTGAGTATTACCAAATGTAGCTGTCACTCAGGGTCAGAGACTAATCTCTCCCAAACTCTACGCTTTACTCGCGCTGATTCTGCCTTCATTATCCTAATTAATTTGGTATGGGCTGAAAACGAGTCGTTTTAGCCACTTCCAATCAAAACATGTGTTTAGTTCTCTTTTTTTTTGGTCAAAGATAAACTGGGAAGTGGAACCCATGAAATTCAATCTGGAAGGGAGGGGATGGGATCAAACGTGGGTGCCGAGCTTCAACGCTCCACTTGGCGTATTTCATTCTAACCAAGAACACAAGGTTTTATATTAACTTATTCACAGCCATGTGGCCTTACTAGAACCTGCGTGTGTATTTGAAACAACTAGAGAAGCCGGTTGAATCAAGCCATGAGTCAGATAGAAGGAGAGCGAGAATGTGAAGCTGTTTTGATGCTGCTGCAGGCATCCTCGTGCTGGAAAATCTTCATAGTAGAAAGTTTCCCTGTCGCTGCACAATATTAACCTTCCACATTCTCAATACTACCAGCTTAGCTGCATTGCATCACAAGGTGACAATTATCAAACAGCAATAGTTTGTCCTCACCGTCACTTTCTAAAACGATATTTTATGCATTTTAAAAGCACCTTTGTTAACGTTATCTAATCGTAGAAATAAATACCAGCACGTTGGGACGTGGAAAATATTTAAGAGATTTAAAATGACAACAGATAAGCATGCACATAGATTTTTGTTCTGTTTCTATGTTTTCATATCTGATGAAAGAAATAGAAAGCACTAAGCCAAACTAGAATAAATCTTGTTGAAATGTACCAGTACAGAATATCCGCATTCAAACATTAATTGAATTTAAGGTAGTGTCTATATCAACTAGCAATAAAGTTTTATTTTATGAGCTTGAGCTACCAACGTTAATTGGTTACACTTGTTTTGTCCCTATTCGTGATTCATATGGCTCAGAATGTGAGGTGGGAAGAAATAAAAGAACGGTGGGGCACCTAAGAAGGGACATGGACCCTGTCGCAGGAAACAATAGTTAAAGTTATAGTTTTATGACCGTTGGATTAATTTTTATTTGATAGATTTTGACATATATTAATTATTTTTTAAAAAATTAAAGTTAATTTTTAAAAAAAGATTATCATGTGTTAAAGATTTAACAAGTAAAAGTTAATCTAAGGACCATGAAGCTACAACTTTAGCTAATGTTTTCTTTATAAATCTCATTTTATACATAAGTTTATAATTAATTAAAATTATAAAATAATGTAACTAGTTGCACATTTGATCAATCATACCACTTTTAAACAAAATTTTTTATTTTATTCAATATCTCAAACCATGTCTCATAAGTTTAAAATTAGATTAAAAGTGAAAATGACTCTCACTTATAATATAATTTTATTACTTCTACATTAATTCCAAATTAATAAGACAAATTCTCAAATATGATATAAGACAATTTTATTTTGGTAATTTTATAAGAGAAAATTTAACATAATAAATAAAATGGAGACTTTTATTTTAGAGACAGATATTTTTAACGTGCATACTCACTTTATATGTATATATTTCTCTTAATTTTTACTTTTCTTAATCTTATGTTTATAATTTTATTCAATTGCATATATAGGGTTATCGAACATAGGCCGTAGTGTGAGGCATAAACAAGATAGGCTTCTGTTCTTGTCTTGGGTCTAAAATTAATAAGTAACATAGCCAGTGGGTATGGCCTCACCTGATGAAAATGTTCAAGAACCATTTTTAGAGGCCAAAGTTGCACGATCAGTTTCCTCAGAACCAGTAAGCTCTGCTCTTGAAGAAGTGTTGACCAATACTGAGCTCTCCTATTGGCAACGTCTAAATTCAGCTACGTGGATTGAAATCAAGGTTCTGTATCGCCTTGCAGCCCCTGCAGTGGTGGTTTACTTGCTCAACAATCTCACCTCCTTGTCCACACTAATCTTCTGCGGCCACCTTGGCAACCTCGAGTACGCTGGAGCAAATCTTGGCAACAATGGCGTCCAAGTTTTCGCTTATGGACTCCTGGTATGTAACTTCTCTTTATATCTCACTCTCTCTTTCTCTTTTTCCACATAGACACAAAATCAAACGCCTACTGATCATTTTCTCATGTGGGTTTAGCTTGGAATGGGAAGTGCCGTGGAGACTCTATGTGGGCAAGCTTATGGTGCACACAAGTATGAAATGTTGGGCATATACATGCAAAGATCAACGGTTCTTCTCATAGCAACTGGGATTCCTCTTGCAATCATTTACATATTCTCAAAGCAAATACTTTTACTACTGGGTGAATCTTCCAGTATTGCTTCTGCTGCTGCTGTATTTGTCTATGGTCTCATCCCTCAAATCTTTGCCTACGCAGCTAATTTCCCAATACAAAAGTTCCTCCAAGCACAGAGCATAGTTTACCCAAGTGCCTATATAGCAGCATGTACGCTTGTTGTGCACCTATTTCTCACTTGGATTGTTGTATTCAAGTTGGATTGGGGGTTGCTCGGTGCTTCACTTGTGATGAGCTTCTCCTGGTGGGTAATAGTGGTGGCACAGTTCATTTACATTTTGGTAAGTGAAAAATGTAAGCAAACATGGAGGGGTTTTACTTGGCGAGCCTTCACTGGACTTTGGAAATTCTTGAAACTATCTGTAGCATCAGGTGTGATGCTGTCCCTAGAGTGTTGCTATTTTAATACACTTGTTCTGATTTCTGGTCTGCTCCAAAATGCTGAGATTGCCCTGGACGCTCTGTCAGTTTGGTATGGTTTTCTTCTCTCTTCTATGCGCTTACGAATTAATAATTGCAACTTCCAATTGTAACATTAACATTCTCTAATGCCTAGCTGCATCTCCTATAGTGATTAATTGATCAATAAGAAACCATAGTTTATGAACAAACAACTTGCATTTATTTGATGTTTGATGAAGAAATTAATGATCATAAAGCACTTCAAGGAAGATGCCAGACTAGCTATCGGAATACAGGATGTGCCTGCAATAACTAACAATCAATTATTTAGTCTTTTAATGGCAGCATCAACAAAGCTAATGCACCTACCATTCTGTCTAATGACTTTCGGACTCCTTTTACGTTGAGTTGTGGGCTAATGAATGATTGCAAAGTAGTTGTACACAAGAGTCCAAAGCCATTGGAATTATCAAAAGTCTTAGTACAATTGAAATAAATTGAACCCGTTAGATAGTAGTACAAGTAAAACTTCCCATCCTGTCACATAAGACAACATAACATATGAAAGTTAAAATTAAGGCTTCCTGTTTAAGGTCTGATGAAATTGATAATTAATACTTGTCTTTCTTTAATGCAGCATGACTATAAATGGTTGGGTGTACATGATATCAGTGGGTTTCAATGCAGCTGCAAGGTTTGTTAATTACTATCATTTATACTCGAAAATTTATTTTTAGATGATATCAGCGTATGCAAATTCTTGATCAAATGTTGACAATCAATTTATTTAACTATGACATAGTGTGAGGGTGAGCAATGAGCTTGGTGCTGGACATCCAAAATCTGCAGCATTTTCGGTCGTCGTAGTCACTCTCAGCTCTCTCCTCATATCTTTACTCTTTGCCATTGGTGTGCTTGTGTTGCGCCATGTCATGAGCTACGTCTTTACAAATGGTAGTACAGTATCGGATGCTGTCTCAGAACTTACACCTTTTTTAGCAATATCTATCATACTTAATGGAGTCCAACCAGTTTTATCTGGTAAGGTTTAAATGTAATTGGCATAAGAATATATGTGCCCATCTTGTCAGAGAAAAGAATAAATCATTAAAAACAAATCTTATAATTTTTTTATTTTTTTCTTTCCCTCTGCATAGGAGTGGCTGTTGGATGTGGCTGGCAAGCTTTTGTTGCATATGTAAATGTTGGATGTTACTACTTCGTAGGTATCCCTTTGGGTGTAGTTCTTGGGTTCAAATTTGATCTTGGAGCCAAGGTAATGTAAATATAAATGTTTAGTTCATTTTTTTAACTATCTGATCATCTTCATGGTTCAGAATAACCTACTACTGCTTTTGGGTATTGTAGGGAATATGGTGCGGAATGATTGGAGGCACTTTTATGCAAACTCTCATCCTTTTATGGACCACAGTCCGTACAGACTGGAACAAAGAGGTAAGTTTAGTTGAATGATTCAAGATTTGGTGATCATATCACTATTAATTTGCAAAAGGGTTTTCTGGTCTGAAAATGACTTGACCCATAAACTGCAAGATGCTGAGCTGGTCAATTGGACAAATTTTCTTGTTTTCTTCTTCTTTTTGCCAAAGCCAGACACAAGTGCTAGTTAGGTCCCATCAAGGCTCTAGCAGTGCGTTTATTTCCTTGTGTACTGAATAATGATATCTTGCTTGATAATGTGGCAAGAAGGGGACCGTAGTCCGTTGAGAACTGATAGTGAACTTGAAAATTTTCACAGGTAGAAAATGCACAGAATCGTTTGGCTACGTGGGACGTCCAGAAATCAAGTGAAGCAATTTCAGTGCATGAGAGTTCAATATCATAGCATGCTCAACCTCAAGCAGAGTTCAATATCTCCAGATGGGATGTCATTCTCAAGCTCTTGTCCTGCTTGTGTTGCTCTGTCTTCCGTACCTTTTTTGTTCATTTTGTGGTAATAATTTCCGAGCTGGTTTACTTTCATTTCACATGAAAAAGGGAGGAAATTGATTGAGGCAATGTGCACAAACATACTAGAAGAGAAATCCCTGTGTTGCAATGCCAGCTTCTGCACTTGGAACTAAACTGTAGAATTTATCATGAGTTGATTTCCTTATTTGTTTGTTTTAAATAAGAGACAGAAATTGTTTATGTTTTTACCCTTCTCCATTCTCAGCTGCGCCTCGTTTTAGTATAAACCATTGGTGTTCTATTTCATTAAATGAGCTTCTCTGTGTTTGGAAATGAAAAAGGGCATAAAATAATCACTTTATTCCAAGATTGATTTTATAAAAACAAAAATGAATGTGAAACTGTGGATTCTATACTCCTTGAAATAACACTTTTAAATTTTTACAACCTATCTTTTTAATTTCACTTTATTTTATTTTTATTGATATATTGTCATCTTTTAAACTAATTAAAATTCCAATTTCACATTAACATTAATTCCATGTATCAAATAACCAAGTCATTTGATTTTATAAACTTTAATTCAATAATTTCCATTTGATGCACCAAAGAGTGATTATTTACACCAACTTGTATTATTTTACTTACATATATACGCTTTTTGTTTAAAATGAAAAAAATGATATTTATTAAATTTTATGTTTAAAAATATAATATCATTTCTTAATTTTAAAAATTACTTAATGATATTTTTTAAAAAAAATAATACTCTTAAAGTTTTATTTTAACAATTTTTATGTATTTGATATAAAAAATAAAATGTTAAATAAAAATACTATAAGAATAATATATTTTTTTGTCCACCTAATTGTATTTCTTATAGAGTAAATATTCTCTTATAATTTTGAATTAATGGAGTAAATATTTGCAATAGTTTCCATTTAATTACAATGAATTCTAACCTGTGAGTCAAGTCGAGGGATTGAGTTGACTAGCTGGTTAGGTTAAAGCAATATCAATCATTTGGAATCTGAGACATTTAATGATGTATGGTTGAAAAATGGGAAGACAAATTAAGAAGCCCATTGATGGATGTTTGATTTTCTTTTGATGTGGCTTAGGATGGTAATTTCTCCGATTTAGTGGGGATTTATTGGGATGTCACACCATTTTTAAAATGTTAAATTATTAAAATATTACATATAAAATAAAATGTATATAATTTTTTAAGTAATCTAGTAATTTAATTTATAAATAATTAATTTTTGTATGAAATAAAAATATATTTTTAATTTTAAAAGAATGAATTTAAATTTATAATTATTTATTGATTTAAATTATAATTTTATGAATTTAATATATCAAATATTTAAAACATAATTTACTCACTGACTTGACTTAATTGGTGGGTTCCACATTGGATGTTAAACAAACAAAGTAGGGTATTAACTTTTATCTTCCCCGATTTAACATTGGCCTCCCTCTCAATTAATTTTTTTTTTTTCAAACTACCTTGAGCTTATATGCCTCTCCCCTCTCCCCCCCAAACTCTTCCTCTTCTCTCGTTCTTCTTCTTTTGTTTTTTTTTTTCTTGAAATAAAATTTAGCTTAAGTATTAAACACATCATTTAACATCAAATAAAACAAAACAATTAAAATCAAGTGTTTAACAGATATTTTACATTAAACAAATTCAAAAAATTCAGTTCAAGTGTTAAACACATAATTTAATATTAAACAAAATTAAACAATTAAGATGGTGTTAAACAGAGCATTTAACATCAAGCAAATTCAAAAAATTTAGTTCAGTTATTAAACACATAATTTAACATCAAATAAAATTAAAAAATTAAAATCAGGTGTTAAACATATCATTTAACATTAAACATATTCAAACAATTTAGTTCAGCTATTAAACACAACATTTAACATCAAATAAAATCAAACAATTAAGATGGTCCTATTTACCTTGGTGTGAAAAAGGGTTCTGGAAAGTCAAAAGAAGAAGAAAATGGCTCTGGAAAACCAAAAGAAGAAGTAAATGAGAGAAGAGGAAGAGGTTGGGGGGAAGCCGTATAGGCTCAAGGTAGTTTGAAAAAAAAAAATTGATGGGGACCAATGTTAAAGTGGGGGTGGGGAAAAGTTAATTCCCAACAAAGTAGGTATGGTAACTCGTGTTCGGCAGATTCAACAACAACGATATGGTCTTGGAGATGGGGCGCCGACGGTGGGTTTGGTTTCCATTTCAATCTCCACATATATAGCCCAAGCGCCAGGAAGCTAGGAACCACTAGTTTATACAATAAACCAGATCAAGTGAACCCAACCCAACCCATGAGCTCTACGTGGGAACAAGAGAATCATGGCATTCTTGGGCTTTTGCTTTCAATGCCACATGTGATCTTATAAGGCTCAAAAGCCCTTATCTTGATTTTTCTTTGGAAGCCCAAATCTCAACTCTATTACTGTTTTACTTGTTCTGGTAATAATGGTTTCATGTTTTTTCCCTTAGATTCATCTAAAGGCCTAGGATCAGTAACTACACTAGAAATTCCATTTGCGTATCTTGTGCACGCGAATTAGAGAAGAGACAGTGAGAAAACAGCCGAGGAAACTTGAGATTTTTCTAACAGCAAAGACGTACTCTTCTTTCTTTTACAAATCCAAAATTGCAACGAAGGCAAACAGTGAAAAACACAGTTGACCTGACTTGGTGTTCCTCTGATTCAAATTATTAACAACGGAGGAGTGCATCCAAAGAATTCCAGTATATCTGAACTGCGTCAACCTTTTTCTTATTCAAACTATTAACATTCATTAAGTGATGAGGAAGAATCCTAATCAACCATTTAAAGGCAGATAAAGAAACCAGAAGTCATAGTATGCAGGGACAATAAGATAACATGGTACAAGGACTAAGAAAATTTTCTTTCACAATGAATTATTTGTCAAGGTTGAGAAAGAGAATCAAAATATGAACTAGGCTGGGTTATGAACAAGGGCAACATGGGACACTACAGAGGTAGCACTCGCAGCTGGGTCAGTACGGCACGTTGGGGAAATTGTACTAAGAATTTCAAGAGTTGATTTCCTTTCACCAGTAATCACTAACTACTGTTTGTCATTAATGCCAGCAATTAGTTTATGCAGCACCAGTACCAGCACCAAGTTCGGATTCTGTTTGTTTATTCCAATATTTATTTCTAGAGAACATCAACATTTGATCTTCGTAGAAAAATCCGAATTTACAGCCCTGTTTGCTGGTTTCAGTTTAACTAGAGAGGGAAGAAGAAACATGTCTAACAAATTAAGAACATACAGACTAGTAATTAAGGTTAATGGTAGTTTGGATTGCTAGTCTTACATATATACTTTCTGATACAAGTGTGGGTGTGGCCTTCTCTAATTGGGTGTTGGGTAGTTGATCATGTTAAATAAGATAATCACAAGAAAAAGACCATTCATTCTACATAAGTGGTCATTGGTGAAGATTATGATTATGAGCAAGTTTGAATAAAATGGACAGTGAATTGGCAGTCATTTGCTTCACAGAAACTTGATTCATAGAATGGATGTGATGGGTGAAGATGTTACCTGCATTGCTTAATGATATGACAGATAGGCAGCAGATACCATCTCTAAAAATTAATTTGTCATAATGGATTC
Organism: Bauhinia variegata; assembly: GCA_022379115.2. Taxonomy (NCBI): domain Eukaryota; kingdom Viridiplantae; phylum Streptophyta; class Magnoliopsida; order Fabales; family Fabaceae; genus Bauhinia; species Bauhinia variegata. The sequence goes on along the minus strand of CM039438.1, from coordinate 2,220,656 downwards.
CCATTTGGTAGCACTTTAAGCCTTTCAAATTCCTTAATTGGTCATTAAAAACATTTCTACCTCTAATGTGCAAGTGATGAAATATAACCAACAACATAAAGAAATTTAAAAACCTATCTACTTCAGCAGCTGGATAATTCAAAGTCCTACTAAAGAAGAAGAAGGAAAGAAGAAACTGCAATTGCCTGATTGATAACTCTTTATACTGTCACTGTTTTTTCCAGGAAAAAAAAATCTATGAAGAGAAAAAGAGAAATATCACATAACATTCCATGAGATATAACAAGCATGAGTGTTGTTGTTGAGAAGTCATTTGAAGAGTGGAGGAAGGCTTATAATGGTTTGTCTTCCACGGCCAAACATTCGCTTCCATGTCTTCAACTGACCCATAACTTGTCCATGGAATCCAACTCTAGCTGAAGAAACACCAGATAAAACCTTCTTCTTGATTCTCCTTAATCTGTTCCCAATCTTAACCTTCAACTTAGAAATTCTGATTCTCAAGTATGAAGGTTTTCTGCGAGAATCTGCTTTCTCCAATGCCTTGTAGATCAAGAACTGTGCTCTTCGATGGATTAACTCTTCTGGGTCTTCCTTATCCATCTTCGAATAAGCAAAGGGTCTTCTCTGCAGAGCCATTTTCTTCAAACACGCCCTTCCCTTGAATGAGAGAGAGTAAGAGACACACAAAGACGGTGGAAGAAAGAGATTTGTGGCTTGTGGGTGAGGCTATGATTCTTTTGAAGGCAATATTTATAGCATATTTTGCACAGTTGGTGCCTTAACAGTGGGGCCATGCGAGGAGGTCATATAGTGATCTAATAGAGCATGTGCAGATATTAAAGCACAAAAATATTGAGAAATGGTGTAAAAAAATTTATGCAGCACAAAAATGATTTTGTTGGATTGTGTTTAATGAAATTTAAGTTGTGGTGTTTGTATCTTTGATAAAAAATATATGAATTTATAAGGTTGCAGATAATGTTCACAATAAGGCAGATGACAATTCCTGAACTGGCCTTACATCATTCAGTAAGAAACCTCCCTTGAATAGAAACTGCCTCAGAAAATAGACTAAGATCAATTTAATGAGGATTGACTTCAGGCCATTCCAATCCAAAACTTGCATCATATTTTTTGTTTGAATGTTACAATTGCTGTCTTCACATATTTGGCTACTGAATATAACCTGCATGAAGTGCGTCAAGGCTCTATTTTGATATGAAATTAAAAATTTAGCTCTTGTGGTATGTGTCAAATTACTCTAAGGGAGTGACTCCATTGCGTCATTTGGGTAATATTGATTATAATTTACACAATAATGATGTTATTATATATAGAATAATGGCAATTTAAAGAGAGACAAGTTGACTCCAATAATTGCCATTTGTTTTAGATTTATTAAGTATTTAGTAGCGGTGTCAATTTCTAAGAACATTGAATTAAATTTGGCGATAAGCGAAAATACAACTTATCAGATAGATGATGGAGTGATGCGCGTTTCATTTTCACAGATCACCGACCAAGAAAGCAATGAACGATCACGTTGCCACAGCAGAGACTGAGAAGAAATCATTAAAACTCTGCTGGTTGGAACTGTGCTTGTGCCTGCGGAACACTAATGATGGAGTCTTGAGTCAAAACACGAGTATGAAACATTTATAAAAGCAGCCCAAAATTTCCACCGGCTTGAAGAATCTTTGAAATATGAAAAGCGAGTTCCTTTGACAAGAGAAAATGGTTGATTAAATAAAACAAGAGGCAATATCCCTGTGTTGGCCTTGTGGGTGGTCAGTGTGACTTTCAGTGGAAATTAACCCACCGACTAATTTCTAGGCTTTCTAAAACTCCTTTGTTTATTCTTCATGAGCACTCCTGTTCTATATTTAAGTCTGATATAACTGAATAATCCAAGAAATAAGTTACTGAATGAAAACTGCACTGATGTGATCTGGATTTATTAGTTAACTTGATTGAAAAGGGAAATGAAGCATCTGTAAATTTTGCGTGCTTCAAGTTCATCAATGGAAGAACGTTCAGAAGATAAAGGGTTTAAGCTAGTAATTAGATTTCAGTAAGCAACTGGAGATTGTTGTTTAAGCATTAACGACAAGTAAGATTCAGAATAACACGGCAGGAGGCGTTGGATGCGAAAATCCGTCCCTGTTCGATTTTCTTCACCGCTTAGTGTTATTTAGGACCAACATTCAAGTGGTTCATAACGTTCAGAAAATAAAGGGTTTAAGCTAGTAATTAGATTTCAGTAAGCAACTGGAGATTGTTGTTTAAGCATTAACGACAAGTAAGATTCAGAATAACACGGCAGGAGGCGTTGGATGCGAAAATCCGTCCCTGTTCGATTTTCTTCACCGCTTAGTGTTATTTAGGACCAACATTCAAGTGGTTCATAACGTTCAGAAAATAAAGGGTTTAAGCTAGTAATTAGATTTCAGTAAGCAACTGGAGATTGTTGTTTAAGCATTAACGACAAGTAAGATTCAGAATAACACGGCAGGAGGCGTTGGATGCGAAAATCCGTCCCTGTTCGATTTTCTTCACCGCTTAGTGTTATTTAGGACCAACATTCAAGTGGTTCATAACGTTCAGAAAATAAAGGGTTTAAGCTAGTAATTAGATTTCAGTAAGCAACTGGAGATTGTTGTTTAAGCATTAACGACAAGTAAGATTCAGAATAACACGGCAGGAGGCGTTGGATGCGAAAATCCGTCCCTGTTCGATTTTCTTCACCGCTTAGTGTTATTTAGGACCAACATTCAAGTGGTTCATGCCTATCTTTTACATTGCACAAACGAGAACCTGACCCGCTTCTTTGGGATGATTGTTAAATCATGCCTATTTTAATGTACGATGTACTCTGATTTGAATGTAACCATAAGACGTCAATGGCAATTTCACGGCAAACCATCAGAAGCAAATTTTCAAGAGTACAACAGAAGGTTCTCATAAAATGTTATTAGCAATCAAAGGGAAGGGGAGCAGAGTTGGGTTTCCACGAGATAACAGAGGCAACTCCAATACATATCTTACGATTACAAAAGAAAACAGAAAAAATTAAGTCTGGGGAGGGAATTCGCGATGCTTCTTTAACTATATCCCATTTGCTGCTGTTGCTGTGGAGGTTGGTAATTGGAGTACCCAGGATAGGCTCCATACATGTTGGGATCCTGGGCCGCAGCTCCTGCACCAGTTGGGGCATATCCATAATTTTCATACCCCTGAGAGTATCCGTAATACCCACCACCATTCCATTGGTTTGGATCTGGCTGAGCCTGGCAACCATTCCCAATATCAAATGCATTAGTCGAGATCAGCAAGAAATAAATCTTGACGCAGCGTATGGCAACCAAAAAAATATACCTGTTTGTTTGAAGGACTACGGCCCCATGAAAGACGAACATTTTGTCCACCCAACACTGTTCCATTCAACATCCGCAGCGCCTCTTCTGCACAGCTCCTGAAAATCATGTCACAATTAGACATTAGATAAGCTAACACTAGAAAGGATGAGAAGTCACATAACCAAAACCTCGAAGTACCTGTCAGCAAATTGAACAAACCCACATCGTTTCCCAGCTGGGATCTTAACATGTACTAACTCTCCATACTGACCAAAAACTTGCCTTAGATGATCATCATTGACATTAGCATCCAAATTACCAACAAATATCTGCAACGAAAAAATTCAGTCAGAAACATGCAGAGGAAAAAGTAACCCCGTATTGCAAAAGAGTACGCACAGTTGTGTTATTTGGATCATTCTCGTTCTGTGTCCCAGGATTCTGATAAGAAGCTGCATGTTCAAAATAGAAGTAAAGTAAAACGATGAATTATGTAAAAGGGAAGTACCCATGAAGAAAACAAACAAAACAATAAAATACATGAAATATATTTTGCAATAAAAGCACAGCTTATAGTATAATATACCCATATATCAAAACAGAATAGTTAATCATACAAATTTGAAGTAATACACTTGGCTCCATATAATATTCAGAAAACATGTACAGAATACAAATCGATTAGCAAAAAATGTCAGCACTAATATCAAGAATTTCTTCGAACAAGAAATTTGACATAAACCTCTGACGGAAAAGAGGTCACAAATGCAAAACATACCATATATCAAGTTATCTTACAGAGTAAATTCATCAGAGATAGCTGCGCAGGGATCTATCACATCATATCAATTAAAGGAACAAAATGGTCACAGCAGGGGTAAACATGATTAAAATAACACTTAATCACCTATAGCACAAGCAGACATGGACATAGAGAAGCAAAAGAAAGGGAAGGAAGAAGTGAGGATGCCAAACAGAAAAGTTGAAAATTACTTAAAGAAAAAAAAAAAACTCTTCGAATTATCTTTTCAACAGACAGAGCCTTTTAGACCCAGTATTGATCATCTTACATTCCCATCTCCTTAACAGTTTCCCATATTTAAATAAAGAGAGATATGAATGATAAGGTCGCGTGGTAGGGAAATAAAGAAAGAAGCAGTGATCTGACAGATGCTTGTACAGGCAGGGGAACTTGACAAGCTGAAGTTACCATCATTGACAGAATAGAACACCAAATGGAAATGAGCAATCTAAAGTACATTACAACTTCAATTGCACCCGAATGGAAGGTAGAAAAACAACAGAACGAGAACGTAAACAAAATTAGGAGTGCTATGAAATATAAAATAACATGATAGCAAAAACATAACCAGCCTGCAAGGTGCAGTTGTCCAACAAATCTGCACCAGCAATAGACTATTTTTTACTGATGGATTGAAAAAATGGTAACTGAAATTAACGTAACTAGGCAACAGTCATAAGAACAAAAGAAATAATAAAAACTTGATGAAATTTACTCTGGCAAAGGGAACGCTATAAAAGAAATTTAAAGATGTAGTTCCTCTGGCAAGCTAATAGGAACAAAAATAAAGGAGCAAAGATAAAGAATGGTGGACTGAAATAATAAGTAATCAGAATAGCTTCAATCTAATTGGCTTGAAACTTAACCAATGAAACGAAATGAAAAGAATAATTGGAAACTGTAGGCGGAAAAGAAAATGACACCAAAATAATGGGCAAGACATAAACGGGAAACTGACCTAAGCAAGGCCATGCACTAAAATGGTAACCATTTCAGCTGAAATCAGTTCCAGGCTCCGAGATGACAGAGCCTCTTGTCACCCTGCTTTGAGACAACAGTAGTTTTTATAAGATTTTTTTATTTTAGATCATTTAGTTGGCCCAAATTTTTAATTGAAATTACAGGAAGAAATGACTTTTGGACTGCATATCTTCAAAGAGAAACTGAAAAGAACCCCAATTAGAATAAATAAACTAAGCAAACAATATGTATAAAATCTTAAATGAAAACCGCTCTGATTGGATCAACAAACTACAAGCAATGGCATCATGACACTAAATTTTCCAGTACAAAGCATATCAAGCAGATATTTGCTATAGAAGCCTAGCGAAAAACAATTATAAAAGACAAACCTTTTTGCTGATTGCCGGGGGTTTTGTTAGTGGCTGGTCCAATACGCATGGGTCTTGTTGAACAAAGAACTCCTTGCATCTCAGTCATAGCTTGCAATTGGTCACTCTCATTTCCAAATCTAACAAAGCCATATCCCTTTGTCCGCCCAGTAAGCCTATCGATTACAACTTTTGCACCCTTAATTGAGGGATACCGGCTCCTAAACGTATCCTGTAGCATATAATCAGTAACATCTGCAGCCAAGTCCCCTACGAATATTGTGTAGTCTGGAGTATCATCATGACGCCTCTCACCAGCACTAAAAGTTGCCCAGTTCAGTCTGAAGCTTTGACCACCATTTGGCATGATAGTACCATTAAATGTTTGAAGTATTCTCTCAGCAGCTGCACGAGTATAAAACTCAATAAACCCATAACCTTCGGATTGATTAGTTTGCTTATTCCGTATTACTTTCACTGAGGCTACCTGCAAAAAAGCGTATGACTCAAAACCCTGAACCACTGCAAGTTTCCACATTATTTTGACGAACACTCAATATATAAAAAATTAAAAAAACCTATCCTCTAAGAGGGAAAATCCACAAAATTCGCCAAATAACCTAATAACATAGAAATCCCGTTCTCCTTTCCCTAGAATTCATGCATGATACGACAACCAATTTCTCATCCCTCATATGATAATTTCTCACCAATTTACCAAACGAAAACCAATAATTTTGAAAGCTAACATTCAGAATAAATACAGGAAAATAGAAGAGACAGAGAGAGAGGGACGGAGGAAGAAAGAACTTTTACCTCGCCAGTGTGAGCAAAACAACTATAAAGATAGTTCTCGTCCATCCAGTACTGCAAATCGCCGATCCAGAGTGTGCGAACCTCATCGGCGCTAGTCGGTTGGGCCGATTGAGTCGGTTGCGGTTGAGCAACAGGCTGAGGCGGTGGCTGAGCCGATGGAGCCCACATCGGCGGCGCCTGGGCCTGAGGCGGCATCATCATATACGGTTGTTGCTGCGGGTATTGTTGGTTCGGTTGCTGGCCCATGGCTGGTGGAGCCATACCAGGTCCTGGCTGCATCATCTTCGGAAGAAATCTGAAATTCTAGAGAGAGAAAACAAAGATAGAGAACGGGAGACGCAGTCGCAGAGAGAGAGTATCGCGGTGATTTTAAAGAAAAGAGGAGACTCAAACCCTAACCCTATAAAGGAAAGCAACGTAGGTGGTTCGCCCGGGTGATGGATGGGATTAGATTTTTACGCTTTTAAAACAACAAAAATAAATAATTTTATCACTTTGTCTTCGCTGTTGTTTTCTGATTGGCTAAGATTTTCAAAACGACCACGTACTCCATACTCGTGTCAGATATAACATTCGTCGCGTATGTAGTACTTACGTACATTACACAAAGGACTATATCATTGGCGGTGGTCATTTTCTGGCCGTAGGATATAAGGTACTATTTTGAAAATTGATCTGACCGTTCGATCAGCCGTTTCTTCCTTCAATAAGATCAACACTCGTGTTGAGTGCAAAATCTTACCCAATGGAACAGCGAGCTCATAGGTATGTCAAATGATAATGTCCGCAGGCTAACCGTGTAATATTTTCCAATTCTTAAATTTCTTTTTGGACCATCTAATTAACTTACTTTTCGTCGAAGAAGTGAGTGATCTTCGCGAGTTCATATCTAGAATGAGTCAGATCTTAGTAGCTATTGTAACTGGGTCACTGTCACCCATAAAGCTTAATCTGGGGACCCATCTCTTCCAGGCAACTGAAAAGGAATTGTAATTCAGTTCAAAAACCTGGCATGAAGCATTTATCTTTTTCTTGTCTTCTCTTGTTTTCAGTCTGAAGCTATTGATTTTCTCAGTTTCTGTGTTGATTGTTAGTTCACAAAATGGAATTTGCTAAGATGTTTGTGGGGTTTTAAGTCATAAGCATTCTATGATTTATTTACTGAAATCTAATTGCTTTTACTTGGATTATTCTGGTATTTAGTGAGAATATGTTTTTTTGTTCTATAGGGATTAGAAACCAGACCATGGAGAATTGAAGTGGGGTTATGAGATTCTTCGGTCTTTGGAGATCCAAGTCTTTGCATAATTTGAAGTGTGGGACATTTGATTCAGCAAAGGTTATTGTTTTAATATAGGTTCCGTGGCGTAGTGGTTTCAGAAGTTTGAAGATCTGAATCTGATAATTGGCCAAAGAATGGATTTGCATTTGAAGAGTCTGTTTGGCAGATTTCAGGAACAATTTGGGTCTGGTCCTGGATTAGGTCCCGGATCTGGGACATGCCTGATGAAAGTAGATGGAGTTACTCCTAACTTCATCAAGTCTATATACAAAGCTGCAGCTGCTCTATATAGAACTGATCCATGGAAAAGATTGCGTCCTGGACACCTTTTTGGTATCAGGGTTGGGAAAGATTCAGATTGGGCTGGCAAGAAAATGCCTTTTCCATGTAGCCAGTTCATTGGAGGGGATGGAGGAGATATAGCGTTTTACATGTTTCGATCAGAAAATGATGCTAAGAAAATGACAGGCTCTAGAGAGACTGTTCATGTGCCAAATGTTGAGCTTCTCAGAGTCACATATGAAGTGGAGCGACTGATGTTCCCTTCTCATCGTAAAATGATCAAGACTTTGTCACTGGAAGCATCAGGTACTGATCGCTTTCCTGTTATTGATGTTGCACGATGCATATCTTCAGGTGACCTTCGATTTAGAAATCCCACCTTTGAAGAGCTTAAATATGTCTATGCATTCATGAAAGCCATTTCTATGGTGCACCCATTACTTCAGATAGACCAAGAAAGTGGTCCAAAGTATTCAATAATGGCGCATTTTGAACCTTTTATAGAGACAGTTGATGTTCAGTGGCCTCTAGAAGTAACAAAAGGAGGTCATGATCTTGTTGCAGTTACCATCTCACACCCTCCAGGTCAGGCATATCAAGAGAAAGCTAGTTTGAGTGCCAGCTCAACCCCTACCAAATATGCAGAGCCATCTAGGGAGGACACCTCCATTGACAAAAAAGTATACTCAAGTGCTGGCTTGAGACAGTGTGCAATTTGTGTAAAAGAAGTTCATGGGGAGCAGTCTCTATGCTGCGGCGGGTGTAGAGCACTTGTTTATTGCAGTTCTATCTGCCAGAAGCAACATTGGAAGGACACTCATAAAAGCATGTGTGGACATTACAAGGCCATGATGGAAAGGGAAGAAGAGCTGGCAATAAAAATTTTCAAGTTCCCATGTTCTGCTGACCAACCTTGTAAATGGCTTGAATCATTAGGTATCCACCACAAGGGTATGTGGAGGAGAAAGTGCAACTGCTATTCTCATAGCCCGTTTGGCCTTCTTCCTGTTAAAGGGGGGCTGCAGGAACTGTGGGGTGGACTTGATGATTTTGAATATCCCCATGACTCCCCTTTTAATAATCATTTCGCCTCAAGCCTATTTCTTCTCTCTGGTTGGTCAGAATACTATAACTATCGTTCACTTCCATTGTCAAGTCCTGTTGCTGACATTCTCTCCCACCCATTGACTGTTTATCACATACTAACCACTCTTAATATCAGCTCAAAGAACCTTATACTGAAAGGGAAGGAAGTCATTATTCACTACCTTGGGCCTGAAGGAGAGTTGGATTGGATGCCAGCATTTGCAGAAGTAGGTCATTTACTTAATGGATTGGGTAATGTGCAAATAGTGATGGTGGGACCAGAAGTTCCTGCCGATTTGTCCGGAACAACTTCAGGAATAGGTAGCAGAGTGAGGGTGAATCTTATAAGGGGAGCTTATGAGGTGGAAGCTACTTACCTGCCTTCTCCCCATGTGGTGATTGCTCTCAACTGTGGATTGGAAAGCTATTCTAGTTGGAGTGGTGCTCTTGACTTAATCAAATCCATGGGTGTGCCTGCATTCTTCACCGATCAATCGGAAATTACATGTGAAAATGCCAAGCAAGTCCTTCGTAATGCTGGACTAAACATCACACATCCTGTGACTCCAAATCCTTTTCGGTCACCTGTGAAAAAGCATGGCTCTTCTAGCAATCTTCCTTCTTACAGCAACGGTTTTGTTTTTGGGGTGAATGCGTGAATGCAAGCCTTTATAGCGTGCTTAGTATTTAGAGTCTGAGTCTCAACATTTGTAGACTCAAAAGCTTGCAGCAAACTTCAAATTTTCTAATGCTCAGCAGGAAGCCAATGCTTGACAAACTTCCTGTTGAAGTATGAACGTTTAATTCCTCTCAGCCTGTGTATTTTTTCGTCAATAATTGTATCATCTCTGAATTGTGAACCATATTTTTTTTAATTGAGAAAGTTCTTTATGGAATGTATAATTTGCAATTGCCAATAACATGTGGATATTTTTTGGATTCACGTGGATTTCATAGTTAAATCCCTTATGCCAACCGCAAACCTAGACATTTGTCCAATTCCAATTAATTGGCCTATGGGATCAGTCCATCATACTGCGCCACTTATGCAATAAACAATTCCAATATCTGTTCATACTAAAGATTTCACGGATACCATCTCATTCATGAATCATTAAGAAAATGAATAAATTGCTTTATTTATCTGTAAGATATAATCAGATATAAAGTAACTATGGTCCAATTCTGGGCCCATAACCTCCAACTTGCCAAGTAGGCTTATAAAAGGTTCAAGTACCAATCTTTTCATCCTTCCAAGGCAAACCCATCTTTTTCCAATACATAGCTAGACAATTTCCTTGACATAAACTATGGTGTTCCCTGCACCTCACCCAATTCCTTTGGAGCTTCTCATCTCCTCTTTCCTTACCATTTCACCCCAGAAAACCACGTTCACTGGACAGAAACCCCTGAATCTCACGTTTTCTCAGCAGACATTCCTGGTAAGCCTTTGGAACTAGAAATGATGAAACCTTCCTCTGTTTTCTTCTATTTTCCTTCAGTCCTTTCCATGATCTCAGAACTGAGCTTTATCTGTTTGCTTGTAATGGCAGGTGTGAGGAAGGAAGAGCTTAGAGTGGAAGTTGAGGACTCAAGGTGCCTCATAATCCGAACAGAAGCAGTCGATGAATTCACAGAGCCTGCAAGGAAGTTCATGAGGAAGTTCCGGCTACCAGATAGAGTTGATCTTGATACTATCTCTGCTGGGTATGAAAATGGAGTCTTAACAGTTACAGTTCCAAGATCTTTGAGAAGAGGTTTCTACATTGACCCTGCTGATGTGCCTGACCAACTTGAAATTCCTGCAAGAGCAGCCTGAAAACGATGGTTATTTTTGGAGCTACTTAATTGTTTCTTGGTTAAACGTTCTATGGATATGACATGCCGTACAACATCAATGTTCTCCAAATTACTTTTAGTATCATGTGTTGCGAGCTGAAAAGTGCTATTTTCTGCCACATTTGAATCCCATCCCATTTGTTTTTCTGTGCACTTTTCTCTCGCCAGGGATTGTTTGCTATATAACCATTCTTTCCACCCTCGTTCGGAAAATGCTCGCGAGTAAAATTGCCGCGGGCCAAACAGACCCTTTTCAGCAGATCCAGATATTTTGCGGGACATGCAAGCACACAAATTGTGGCTTCAGTTAGATTCTTTGATAAGAACTAATAATATAACATTAGATTCTTCCTTTGAACTAATAATAACATTTAAAAAATAAAAATAAAAATATTGCAACTTGCTGCAATAATGCCCCATCTCTATGAGATTATCCAAAAAGAATAATCAACAAATAAGATTATTAAAAACAAATATATATATATATATATTATTAAAAAGCTTCAAGTTGCAGTTAAGGCCCAATGTATGTATTATGGAAGCCCATATTAAGTAGCATTAACATGGATTGTGGGCCTCGGAGCCCATTGACAAGGTTGAGCAGTTGTCTGTTATTTAAAAAAAAAATTGTGTATGCCTTTCTCAAATTTTTTTAAGCGAAAAACTTAGTCATCACAAGAGAAGCATATGATTGGTTCGTGTTTGACACGCTCTGCGTGATTCGTATTGTACCTGTCATTCGTCGAGAAGAACCGGAAAGAACATCGGTGCCAAGTCCATGGGTATCTTTTTGTCGAAGAATAGTTCGTGGGCTCTTCTTCCTCGGGTATTACCTTCTACCACCACCCCCCACCCTCCTTTTATTTTTTTTTTTTAAGTTTTAATAATACACTTAATAATTTTTTAGTCTATTTTCTTCGAACACCTTTAAAAAAATATTAAAGATTCATAATACCTCTAAAGAGGCGTAGATAACTCTTCAAACACCTCTAAAGAGGCGTCGAGTACCCTTCACGCCTCTTTAGAGGCGTTGAATGATATATATATATATATATATATATATATATATATTATTAAATTTAAATATATTATTTATATTTAAATAAATATATATTTAAAATTAAATATATATAATTTTTAAAATTAAAAATATTTTTTTATAATATTTTTAATAAAATAAAATTTTAATAAATTAATTATTATGTAATAGAATTTATATTAATTTATTAAAAATATTTTAAATTTTTATTTAATTTTAAAAATATGTTACTTGTGCTACAAATAACAAAATTTCATAACATATATATTTAAAATTAAATATAAAATAATTTATAATATTTTTAAGATTAAATATATTTTTTAAAATTAAATAAAAATTTATAATATTTTAAATAAATTAATATACATCTTTATCACAATAATCATAAATTATAAATTATTAATATAAATTATAAATTTTTTTAAATAGTTATTTAGTTGAAAAAAATATTTTTAATTATAAATTATATATATATATATATATATAAATATATATATCTCTTTAATTTTAAAATATTATAAAAATATATATTTAATTTAAAAAATATTTATTTATTTTTAAATAATATATGTATAATTTTAAAATTTTTATTAATTATTACATATTTATTTTTAAATTTATTTATTTATTTCTTCAACATCAAATAATGTATTTAAATTTAATCATATATATATATCTACATGCATATTTTACACTCAACGCTTGTGCATAGGCGTTTTGTAACTCCTCATGCATGTGCATGAGCGTTTGGGACATTAATGCTTGTGCATGGGCGTTTTGTAACTCCTCACGCATGTGCATGAACGTTTGAGACATTAACGCTTGTGTATGGACGTTTTGGAGCTATTAACACCTGTGCATGAGCGTTCTTGCACCAAAAAATTTTACTCGATTCGAAACAAAAAATAGAATATACAAACATTATTTTATATGTAATTGAACTCTGCACAAATAATATTGACCAAAAATTAGTTTTTTTATTCTTATTGGGGGTGGAGAAGAATGTAAGAGGAATTATTTCTGTCTACAAGGTATTATGATCATTTCGCACATTGGGGGGTGGTGGATGGTAAAGGTGAGGGTGTAGAAGCTAATACTTAGCCTCGCTTCTTCCTTGTTTCCTACTTCTGATTCTGATTCTCTTGTTCTGTATAACCAGCTGCACCATAATTCCTTGGTCCATCTCCTTCTAAATTTCTCAAACTTTCTCTCCGATTTCCAAACAATAGCGAAACCCATTTGAGGCGCCTTTGTTCTGTTAGTGAATCATAAGCGAAGCTCCGGTGACATAATGGCTCAAGCGGTAGAAGAATGGTACAAGCAGATGCCCATTATTACCCGCTCTTATCTTACCGCTGCTATTGTTACCACGATTGGTTGCTCCCTCGATGTAAGTCTTTTATCAAGCGAGATAGGTTAGCTGATTCCTAATAAGGGTTTTTAAATTGAGCTTAAAGGATTTTTAGGTTGCTTTCACGGATTGGGTTGGCTTACATGTTTGGTGTTATATGAAATTGGCTAAATATTGCCGTCACTAATTGTTCTTCTTATAAATCTTCCATTTCGGACTATGAAATTATTGGAAATGATTAATTGGGAGATTATCGCGAATAATGATTCCCTTCTTTCGACTTCAGAAAGTTTGCAAAGGGTTGATTGGTTTAAGTGCACCTTAGTTAGGTTTTGTTACAGTTTGGAAAAAATTTTACCGCTTTTTTTTTTTTTTTTCAATAATTGCGATTGGTTGTTCTTTAGATTTCAATTATGCCGCTACAAGGTATTTATTTTGTTTGAATTTTCAGAGTTTAAGTAACTAGTTCTTAGAGTTGAGTAATGCTTTCCGCTGTGATTTTGCAGATAATTTCTCCGTATCATTTGTACTTGAACCCCAAACTGGTAGTTAAGCAATATCAATTCTGGCGTCTGATAACTAATTTCCTGTACTTCCGGAAGATGGGTAAGTTGCAGTTCACCCTTGTCTATTGATTGATATTGGCATATTTTGTTTCTGGAGAATTTGACTTCAGACCTGCTATGGAAACATTTTAACCCTTTTACGTTAAGGGTTCTGTTGTACATTTTCCTAACTGTTTTATGTATGCAAATGGAGGCTTTTGTTGCTATTACATGAGTGAAAGTCCGTGTCCTCGGTACATTTTTTGGATGGCCATCGACTTGTTGACTCTACATCTTTCATAATTACAAACTTATGAATGATCCAGTATTGTTCATTCCCAATCGGTCCTGGTAAATGGGGATTTTAGTATTATGAATTAAATCCTTCTGTCTTAAATTTTAGCTTGGGAATAGTTCACTTGGATAAAATTTGGGTTTAATATTTGCTTTGAGATCGAAGTGCATCAAAGAACTACTGTTTTATTCAGAGTAAATATAATCAAAGAACAGGTACCAGAAGAAAATCTGTCGAATTCGATTCATATTTTGATGTAGAATAACAATTGAGTTTGGCTGAAATTGGGCTTAGGGTTTCTAGGCTAATTGAAGGGTAGAAAGGGGGGGAAATTGGTAGCTTAGGACTTGTAAATGAACGGGTGTTTTGGAAGCAATTGGGTGGATTGTATTAAGGATTGTTTATCCCTGTGAACAGAGAATGACTATTCCCCTTGTTTTTTTTTTTTTTCTATGGGTATTTTATATTTAGGAAACATGTGTGAGGAAAGCCCGCATAATTTTTGACTCCTCTTCCTATTTTATTATTTCATCTTGTTTGAGATTAAATATGAGGCTTGTAAATCTCTTATATAACTTATCTTTGGCATGGTATGTTCTCTTTTATATGTCAGACTTGGATTTCTTGTTTCACATGTTCTTTCTTGCTCGATACTGCAAGCTTCTAGAGGAGAACTCTTTCAGGGGAAGGACGGCCGATTTCTTTTACATGCTCTTATTTGGTGCGACTGTGTTGACTGGCATTGTTCTTCTAGGCGTGATGATACCTTATTTATCAGAGTCATTTGCGAAAATTATATTCCTTAGCAACTCACTTACATTTATGATGGTCAGTCACACTTCCATGTATATATTTTCCGTTGATATTTCATGTTTAGAACTGTCTCATTGTTTTGAACTTCGAAGGCTAAATTAATTTAATGTGTTTTCCAGGTTTATGTGTGGAGCAAACAAAATCCCTTCATCCATATGAGCTTCCTGGGCCTCTTTACTTTTACAGCAGCTTACCTTCCATGGGTGAGGAAGCTATGCTGTTATCTTGTTGGACCCATTTACGATCTCGAGGATACTTTTAGACAGTGTTTATACAATTAAACTGATTTTAAGGTTTTATGAACGCAGGTTCTCTTGGGATTCTCCGTCCTTGTTGGTGCTAGTGCGTGGGTGGATCTACTGGTGTGTTTCTTTTCAAAGAATATATGTCATAGCGTTGAAACTTGACGTCTATATATAGGATCTAAACGGCTAAAATCAAACTCGAAATGATGTTTCAGGGAATGATTGCTGGTCATGCATACTATTTTCTTGAAGATGTCTATCCACGGATGACTGGTCGTCGGCCCCTAAAAACCCCGTCATTCATCAAAGCACTGTTTGCGGATGAGGCTGTTGTGGTGGCACGGCCAGCCAATGTGAGATTTGCTCCCCCACCTGAGGAAGAAATCCACCAGGATTGAATGGGCCCCAAAAACTCAACTAATGGGGACTTCAGTGTTGAACACGAACTTGTTTGACCATATAAATAATAGATATCTAATTTCTTTTTCTTCTTTCTTTTCTCCCCTCTGTGCATTTGTTAATTATTATGATTTAAGGTGCATGTCTAGTGTCCAAAAGGTTTAGTTGGAAATGAGAATGGATATCTTTTTCTTTTCTTTTCTTTTTTTTTTGCTTTCCGTTCTGTTGACGTAATCGCCCCTTATTTAGTTCTTTTGTTTTTGGGAAATAATTACAATTTTTTTTGTCATAGATAAAGATAGAGCTTTTTTTTTTTTAATATTGGTTGCGGTTGAGGAGAGAGTCAAATTTAATCTTAAAAGTATAAGTTTAAAAGAGGAAATCAGACTTAAATCTTAGGGAGTCTTATTTGTTATTGTAATAAATCACTTCTTAAGTAATTTGTCTATTTTACTTTCTATTTTACGTTGTTTAAATCATATAAATTGCGCTGCTAGTTTTGGAGGCTCCACCACCATCGCCATTTTGTTCTTAGTGAACAATAAATTGCGATGGAGTAATCTTTTGAACTTTGCTTTATAACAAGTTTTGATTACCACCATGTAATAAGAGTATTTAAAGATTGAATAATAGACATATAACAATGTTTTGATTACGTTCATCTTTTGATTATCCACCCATTTAAAGAAGAAAGAATTTGATCCACGCAATTATTTCAACCTCTGCAGTATTAATTTCATCAAACAAATAAAATCGTGAGAAAGCTTTGACAAGAAGAATGAATTCATCATTATAAGTAACTGTTTAATACACGGCATGCAAAACAGTTACTCAACACTTAACATCTAAACTACCTGAAAACTTCTATTTTCTTACTCCTACCAAACCCAAAAACCTCTGTCTTACTTACATCCATCAATAAGTGCAGAAAATCACCTGAACTCTCGGTGTCACATACTCAAGAAAAAATCTACCAATATTAACTTCGCAAGCAACTGCTAATATTAGATGTGCAAAAAGAATTGCTGCACAAGGTATTAGATTTACCAGTAATCTAAATCAGGATTGCTTTTATGCCTTTGCTTCTCCTCCTGAACTTCAACAGCATCTAAATAGAGATTAGAGAACCATTAAAATCATATCCGATGAGCAAAAGAATACATTAAAGATCCAAAATGCATTCTAGTTAACGGATAGGGTGATATTGGGCTGATATCCTTTTTGGGGGCAATTTGCGCAGGATGTAGAGGACCAAAGCTGAAGGCAGGACCTCAACCAGCTGTTTAAGAAGAAAATTCTCGGATGTTAAAGATAGCCAAATCAAAAATATAAGTGACAATTAAAGGAAAGGGATTCTCGGTAGAATACCATGTAGTAGATTAAGTCCAAAACCGGATGATCCATCACATCAAGGGATGCATCTGTATCAAATGCAGACAGAAAAACCTGCATGCATGCAAAAATCAAAAGAGTGCTTATGAAAGAAGCAATAAGCACGATTCCCTATATATATATATATATATACTTCTTTAACCTTAATTTAACAGCTTTAGTTCACATTATTAACACTTCAGGGCACACTCTTGCATTTGATCACAGCAATCACCAAAGGTTGCAACATGCCTTTTCCTTTCCCTCTTATCCTTCTTAAAACTCTTCCAGAAAATATTTATAAATGGCGGGTCTAATAGTTTTTATCACAACTGATGAACCACGTATCATAGCATTCTCTCATTCGACCAATGTGTGCCACACTCAACTTCTCATGACGATGTTCACTTGGCATTAGCAGTCTCTACAACCTCTTATCAATTCCTTAACTCAATCCATATTATGCCCTTAAAAATATATACCATATTAAAAAAGCTAAAAATGTTATACTTACATATAAAATATCTATTACTGCACTGTTTTAAATAAATTTATTATTGTACTAAATGGTTATATATCTGGTATTCACGTTTCCTTTAGTCCGTGTCTACTGTCTATACATACACATCCAGTTCTTCTTGCTGCAAGTAGAGTGAAGACTACAAATATTGTATTGCATAACTGAGTTATGCCTGCTGATGTGCAAAAGCAACACATGATTAGAAAGATGATAACGACAATGTAGCTTGAACTTACAATAAAGCATCTCATCAGAAAACAGGTGAAACATATGGTTGTAACAGATCCGACCTGCAACAAAGGGCATCTTCTATCAAACCTACTTGTGAAATATATCTTCTGTCAATATATGATAGGGCCGTCTTATCTTTTCATTTTCTCAGACTATGTTAGGGAGAGAAGAAATGGTATGTTCGTTAGGGTTATTTTCAATTCACAATTATGAGGAATGGTCGAAGAGAACCTCCCGAACTTAATTTTTTTTTTTTATTAAAATGGTAATATCCTCTTTTTCAATACGTAAAAAATCTACACCACATGCTTTTGCCTTTACTACACAAAGAATTCACTGATATCGATTAGGCATTTCGAGAAAGAAAGATATGCACCTCATGAAGCTTCTTCCTTCTCCCTTTAGATTCAATGGGGAAACGGCTCAACATGACAAATAATCTAAAAAAAATTAACGTGCACCAGTAAGAAATGGAATAATCCACCCACAACAATCATAAAATATTAGAGAGCAAAAAGAATTGAGCCAACAGAAATGCAGAGGCCACACCTTCCTCCATATATCAAGAATCCCAATGCAGCTACAAATGACACAGCTGAGGTAAAAAGGAAAGCAAATGTTATTTAAGGTTTAAGCATATAGCAATTTTTAATTATGTGACAAAACTCATTCTCAAGGCCACATGTGGGAATAATTCATTAAGCATTCTATGTTAGAAAGCCAGACCTGCAATAAATATCTTCCCAATCATCTCCACTGCACTGTTGTCATCTATCCAAATGTATATCCAGATACAAACCTGTAACCAAATCCTTAATTTAGGAAAACAATTATTCAAGTTGCTGATCCAACAGCATGTTTCGTTTTGCTCTAGGAAGTAGGAAATGCTGAGAGATTTATGCCAAGCTTGACGATTAGAATAATGGGACGTGTGCCTCATGAGACAGGAAGTTACAATGAGTTGATATAGCCTATTGAGATCAGCATTAAAGATATAAACAAACCAAAACAGTGGTGACCAATTAACTTGTAATTTTACTGGAATATAAATTATCCTGAGCAATATAACAGAATATGTAGTACATACCTGGATAAAATACATGATACCATTTACTAAAATGTAAATTATCCTCAGCTTATCAGTTGGTAAGCCCCTTGCCTGATCAGTTAATAGAATAAAATTAGAATTTCCTAATGCTAGGAAGAAAAAAGAGCCAAAAAAAAATCCTCACTCGTGCTAAATAATTTTTCTTTTTCTCACTAAAGTGACCTACCCAATTTTTAGCATATCACTTGCCTGATGGTAAATTTCTGCCCAGAAAAGCACCAGAAGTGTATATGTTGAGAAAAATAATAGTCCCGGCAGTTCTAATAGCACCCAAATCAGTACCTTTGGATGCAAAAGAAAAACCTGCTTGTGAAATCCAAACACAACTGCACGCACTACAATAAAAAATGGACATAAAAGGATTAAAATGCCTGAACAAGCACATAACATCAGAGATTCTGAAAGCACCAAGACTCTGAGTATCACCTCCGTTAACAATGAAATTCATCAGATGAAAAATCTTTTGCGTTGTCCAACCATATTCCGGTACTCTTAATTCTATTCTTATCAATTGAATCTGCAGTATGTTAAATACACAAAGTCCACAAAAGCAACATGAGGAATTTACGTTACATATGTGCAAAAAAAAAAAAAAAAATCTGTTAGAACATTTGCAAAAAAAAGAGTGTGACACTGAAATATATAGTCTGAAATCCAGCAGACCTCTACAATATAGTCTATACAGCTTAGAGTAATTAAATTGACAAAATTTAAAATTTCATTTCACAATTGCAATCAAAATGTCAGCGCAATCCCACTGTTCTGGAAATCAAAAGCGAAACAGCAAAAGCTACTCCCGAGCGAGAAAATTTGCATATCAATTCAAATATGAAATCAACATCCAAGAACCACATCCAAAAAACTTGCGGAATGTCAGAAATAGGGAGGAAAAGAAGAGAGACCAGAGCTACGGTTGAGACAAGAGCGTAAGCAGCGCAGAGAGAATAGAAAATTCCGTCCTGCCACTGAGAGGACTCGTTGATCTCGTCCCACCAATTGGAGACGAAAGCTCCGAACTCCACAGGCTTCATCCCGAAGCTCAACGGCACTCTCCTCATTCTACAGAGTAGAAGTGCAGTGGTCGCAATCCGCAGAGAAGAAAAAGCGCTGGAGAATGATAATGAAAGAGGCAGCTTCTCCACCGGAAAGGGTGACGGTTCTACTCTACCTGACAGTCCAAATAAAAGGAGCGAACACCGTAAAGGCGTAAATGCTCGCGCGCTCTCTGTCTAACTAGGATTCTAACGCCAAAAATGGTTGTTGATTTGCTCTATTTTTTTTTTTTTTTTATTTTAAGTTTCTTTACAGTAATTCAGTATCCTTTTATGCTCCTCACTGTAATGTGAAGATATTGTGGCCAATTATTTCTAATTTAAATATTTCCAAAAATAGTGTTTGACAAAAAAAATACCATAAAAATAAATGTGTAAATATACGTACACATTTTTAATTTCAATAACAAGTTTATTAGGTTAAATAGTAGCCTTTCTTTTAAGAATTATACCAGTATATTTTATTTATGATAATTTAGCAGAATATTAATTTCGAATCAAAAATAAATAAAAAGAGTAGGAATATTTTTTTATTACGGATAATTTGATATTAGTATTTTATTGGACGTTTACTCGAAGACTAACCTAACCAGCTAACTAATTGACGAGTAAAGTTGTTAACACGTGTTTGGGCATTTTGTGTCAACTTAAAAGCAGAGTGAAATTAGGCGGCAAAACGATTTTAGTTGTTAACTGCCCGCGGGCTCCCTGCCGCCTTGTATTTATATTTGACGTTAGAATTTTAAATAATTATAATAAAATTAGTTATCGTGCAATTGTATAATATTATCGAGGGCACGTGAGGAGATAGAGTATATTCCACTAAATGATTTATACGAATATTAGAGACTAAATCAATATATAAGAGAATAATAACAATTTTATATAGTTAAGTTTAAATTGTTTCATTTATTAACTATTTTTGAACTTTTGACCTTTTTCCATTACTCTAGTTTTCTTTTAATTAATTTAATTGAACATGTATTTATTTAGAAAAATGATGAACCATATCCTTAAGAAACAGTCAATGACTCTCCCATCAAAAACCAAAAAGAAATAATACTCCTTCTAAATAAGTATTGTTTTCCGTGGTATTTAGCTTGATATTTACCCAAAAATAAATTTAAAAAGCAGCTATTAATCACTAATCGTTTATTTCCAATATTTCCCTATTGGAGATAATGTCAATAGACGTTGTTTATCCCAAAATAAGTTCACTTATTTTTTTTTTTTTAAAATTGTGTTAGTATTATATAGAAGGCATGAGATGGATAGTATTGTAAATCAATGACACATGCATGCACGAGTCATGAAGACTACGTACTAGGCCATAACCACTACACATAGGTACTTGGTTGACGATGTATACTGCTAACTAAATGTTGTATTGTTGATCTCTATCCATTGAATGATACTTGATATACATACGTGGTGCGAGCATGGCCATTTACATGCACGGGTAGGTAATTATTTTTTTTGTCTAATATAAACATTGAGGCCAAGAAGATCAAACGGATCCGTGGCGCAATGGTAGCGCGTCTGACTCCAGATCAGAAGGTTGCGTGTTCGATTCACGTCGGGTTCAAATCCCTCTTGATCCGTAAGGTTTTTTGCCATTTTTTCTCATGCAAACATCAAACGCACCGTTTGGATATACGAAACACGTGAATCACAGATTTCAAAGCGATGAACGGTTATGATTGAAGGTCTCAGAAATAGCTGCCTTGCCTACACAACGTCATTCTGTCTGCTGTTTTGTTCACTCGTCTTTCTGCCGTCTTCAACCATGTTGATGTTTTCTCGACTGCGCCAAGCTTGCCGCTACCGCTTTTATTCCACAACACTATCACCCATTTCGTCGGCGCCTCTCTCCTCAAGGGATAAAACCAGAGCCACAATTACCCTTCTTAAGAACGAGGAGAACCCAGAACGGATCCTCGATATATGCCGGGCCGCCACTCTCACCGATACTAACCTCGATAAATTCGCTTTATCCCTTTCCATTTCCAGACTCTCCGAGTCAAATTACTTCGAGGGTATTCGTCAATTACTCGAGGAATTGAAGACTCGCCCGGGCCTTAGGAACGAGCGCTTTCTGTCTCACGCTATTGCTTTATATGGCGAAGCTAACATGCTTGATCATGCTATTCGCAGCTTCGAGCAAATGGATGAATTGGGTATTCCTCGTTCGGCTAAGTCTCTCGAGGCTTTGATCTTGGCCTGTGTCCTTGCCAAGAATTATAAGGAGGTAAGTAGGATTTATGTTGAATTCCCTAAGATATATGGAATTGAGCCGAACCTTTATGTGTATAATTTAGTAATTAAAGCTTTTTGTGAGTCGGGTTCATCTAGTTCTGCGTATTCGATATTGGCCGAGATGGATAAGAAGAATGTGAAGCCAAATGACATCACTTTTGGGAATATGTTTGTTGGGTTTTACAAGGAGGAGAAGCTTGAAGATGTAGAGAAGGTGTTGAAGTTGATGGAGGAATATGGGATTCGTCCAGGTGTTGACATGTATAACATTAGGATTAAGAGTCTGTGTACATTGAACAGGTCATCGGACGCAAAGGCTTTGGTGGATGGGATGATTTCCAGGGGCATAGAACCGAATTCAGTAACTTACCGTCGTTTGATTCACGGGTTCTGTTTAGAAGGGAACTTGGAAGAAGCAAACAAATTGTTCACGGACATAAAGGGAAGAGGGCGCAAACCGGATGTGGAGTGTTACTTTGATCTGATTCACTTCCTGTGTCTACGCGGGGATTTTGAGGCTGCTTTGGATATTTGCAGAGAAAGCATGAAACAAGATTGGTTTCCAAATTTTGAAACAATGAGGATACTTGTGAAAGGGCTTGCTAGCATTTCAAAGGTTGATGATGCTCGGAGACTTATTAAGAAAATAAAGAAGAAATTTAAGTCAAACACCACTAGATGGAATGAAATTGAAGCTGGACTCCCTCAGTAACGGAAAAGGTGTGCTGCAAATCCTAGAGTATCGGTTGTTGTTTATGTTTCGGGGTCTTAGCCTAGTTAAGTTGGGGCACAAGGATCAGAAATTCAAAATTGAGGAGAGAATTCGAGATAGCAGTTTGTAAATCGAGCGATTTAATTGAGATAACTTAATTCCTAATCGATTTGCAATTATATAATTTTATTCAATATATTGTCATTTAGAATGATGAATTTTAGAAAATACACATTTTATATATATATATATATATATATATTAGGAATAAGGTCATATCATCACATCAGTGAAAGAGAATAGTTAATCATGTGCATTAAATAAATATATAAATGAATTTTTGATTCACACACCAATTTGAGATATCATTTTAGTTGTTACTCTATTTTTAGGATATATATAACATTCTATTTTTTATGTGATATAAATAAGTTGGAAGTGAAGCAACCTGCGTCCGACCATGGTATGCATTTTAAGGCCTCAACTACGTCAGAGAAAGCAACAAATGTTGTTGGAAGCGAAGATTATGCTGCGCTTCTTGTTCGCTGCTTTTGAAACCCCCAAATTGAGGGAATGCAACATCATTCATTGACAAGGCAAAATATTCCAGTAGTATTATTTTGAATGTTTCTAATCTGCTTGGGAGGACAGATAAATCCAATATCATGTTCATATTTACACATATCACATGGAGGAATCACCATTGGGTTTTGCCAAAACCACATATCTCTCCATCTACCGCTATGAGTTCTAGCCTTCTTGACACTTCTCACGTCGCGGCACTGCACCTCTACAACTCGCTACGCTTAACTTATTTCGAGGAAACCTCAATTATGTCGATGATTTTGATACCAATGCAGATCTTCTGGCATACTGTGCTCCATATGCTGCAGTAGATGCCACTGTAGTTGATGCCACTAACCAGCTGCATCAGAAAAAGGACCATAGAAGTTCAAAATCTGGGAAGACATGCTAACTAATCCCAAGGAACAAAATCACTGCCATAATTACCTCAGATATGTAATGTATGATTGAGTTTCTTGAGTTCCAAATTCCGGTTGAAGAAGAGCTGCAGCAACTAATACTAACTGGAAAACTGTATTCAACTGTCCAATATTCGTACTCCTCAGGGAACAGAATAAACAAATAAAAAAAGCCATAGGCAGGTTCCCATGATATAATGAACTTTTCAAATATAAGCAATATATACTATGCTTTCTTTTCCTCTCTTTTATTTCTTTTTTGGAGAGGGGAAAGGGGGTTGCTGGGATGCCGAACAATTAGAGGAGAAGCAAAAGTTTTCCCAGTAACATAAATTAGTTTCTAACTTCTCCAACAATCTACGTCGCACTTATGGTAACCAATTTTCCATTTTACGGGTTTGCTTATACTTCCCTAAGATTCATGCTCCAACATCAAACTCCAACTCTAACCTCTTGTTGAAGTTAAGATGGATGATATAGAACCTATGCCAATAGCACTTCTTAAAATTTTCTATTACAGTGTACTTCAATCCTCATCTTAACATCCATAAAGGAGTGTAGCATAAGAAGCAGGTGAACTAGTATGCATAAGCTGCTCACCCAATATCCAATGCCATAAGAACTCAGAAAACCATAACGCTTTACCTTACTCAGAAAGAGGGGCTCAATCTTTTGGCGGCCAGTCCCATCTAAGTTAAAAAAATCAAACCAGCTTTTCCACTGGCAGAAAAGCAATGAGATCAATATTCATCCTGATAATTGCATACTTTTCAAGCAAAGTTGAAGATTTGGGAACCACATTTTTCTTACCTTCCAACCTAAGCTATTAGCTCTTTGGTATACAGCACCACCAACGAGGAAGATATCTCGGAAGACAACAAGTCCCACAAGTCCAGCTACAAAATACGTAAACAAAAACAAATGACTTCACACCACATACATGGGGCATAAAGAAATATTTGCGATCTTAAATGCTAAAATATGCATCAATTTTATCAAAGCGAATACTATGCGCACCCTTTCAGCCACTAAAACCATTCTACCCAATCAACACAATCAATAGAAAATATAACCAAATGCTATGCCTAAGCTGCCAGAAGTACTTACGATGCAGTATATTCTGGTGTACCATTGCCAAAGCAACACATCCAATAAGAACCTGCAGCATGAACAAAAGAAAGAATATCAACCTAAATGCAGCCCACAGGCAGGTTTGATCAAGCAACTGCAACTTCAACTGGTCATTGGCACTAAGTTAGGAAGAAGAGGCTGTAAATTATACCTTGTCAGCAAGGGGATCAAGATAGGAACCCACAACAGAATCAATTTTCATCTTCCTAGCCACGTACCCATCCAACTATATCATAAGAGAAGAAACAGAACAATGTTTAGCATGCCAATTTTCTAGTGCGAAAAACTAGTGTGTTAAAGATTAAATTGTCTTCATACCCAATCAGTTGCCCCAGAAATGGCCAACCCTACCATTGCTGAAGTATACATCTCATTTGTGATCATCCTGTATGAAATTGTCAAGCAAACTAAATCATTACAAATGTAGAAGATAATAGCAACCATTTTTTTTTTTTTTAATTATCTACTGCCTAAGGCCTAAATTAATCCATTTCCAATGAAAAGTTCAAAGAATCAAGTCATATCATCAGCATTTCCTCACTATTCCCCCCAATCCATTCAATTGTTTTATCACCAGAGTGCATATTCTTGTGGAAGACATTAGCATCAAAAGATTCAGAGCCATAAAGGAAAAGGAAACTGCACAAAAGGGACGTACCATCCTAGAACAGGACCAGAAATTAATCGACTAAAGGAGATAAAATTTGGAAAATTAACGAAGCTGTCCACAAGATCATTAGACGATTTCTTCGAATCGGAATCAGCTCGATCCAACAATTTGAGAGGGAAACGGGTTCTATCCCGAAGCAAGTTCAGATTCAAATTCAACGCTTCAACTTTTCGCAGAACGACACCGTTACCTCGAATGTAGAGAGGGGTAGCGGACTGAGAGAGCTTCCATGGCGGGCAAGTGAGGAAGAGAGGGCCATGCTGAAGGGGGATGAACCACTTGGAGAGAGGAGAAAGCAATCTGTAAGAGCCATTATTGGAGGGTAATCGAAACAGTGGGTTATAGTGAGGTGCATACAATGGTGAAAATGGTAATGCGGTTGTGGTCGTTGACGTGATAAAAGTTCGACCTTTGCGGCTGGTTTCGTTAATTATGGCTTTAAGGGGCCTGAAGAGCACCATTATTGAATCATTCTTCCGGTTATGGGATAAGACAAGAAGTGGCAGCCAGCTCCGAAGACTGTGTCGTGGAATTAGGTTTTGAGGAGGTTTTAGATTTTGGTTAGGAAGAAGAAGATACGTGATTCTCTGTCGTTTAGCCACATGGCAGAGGCTGCTGCATCGTAGGTCAAAATGACACACGTTTCTTCGGCGTTGGGATTGAGACACAGCCAGACGTTAGCCACGTCAAATGATCACTGAAATTATCTTTTTTTGCAACAAAGCAAAATTTAATTAATTAAACTATATATTCTTTTAAATTTATATAAATAATTCTATAAACAATAAATTTATCTAAATGTTGTGTATAATATTATGACTAATAACTTATTTAAGTTGTAGTATTTTTTTTTTTTATGTTAAAAAAATTTAAATATGACATTTTTAAAGTATTGTTTATTTATTTATTCTCATAATTAAGAGAAAAATATATATATAAAAATTTAATTTATAACTTTAAAAAAATTCAAATACAATGTCAACGACTATGACTAACTCAATTAATATTTTATTAGGATATTTCTAAACTATTAACTAAGTAAAAATAACAGAGTTGATAAGCCAAGAAAGGAAAAAATATAAAAAAATAAAAATAAAAATTTGTTAATGATAGGTATAATCTATTCTGGATCAACTTTGCAAGAATTACCTCAACTCACAATATTCCCCAGAGGGAGGGTCAAATGTAAGATACTTCTTTTCTATAAACTATATATGTTAATTGTAGAATAGAATGTGTGTGGTTGATTTTCTGTATCAATAAGTTTGCCAAATGGCCCTTTAAGATTTTAGAGCCAATGAAGCGTAGCGCGTCAGGTTTAGCCACAAAATAGCCCTTTTCTATTATGAGATAGAAAACCAGCTAAAGTTGAGTTCACGGACAAGAACATATATATAAGGGCGAAATCCATTTCAACAAATCAAAGCTGAAACAGAAAAACGACAACAGTTTCTGGTGCCCTTATCTTTTCATTTTCCGTTTCCCAGCTGCAAAGCTTTGCAGAAGGGAACGAGAAAATGAGTAGTTGTTTTTCCTGCTGCAACTCCGAAAATGCGACAACGCCTTCTCACAAGGGCAGTACTCACCGGGATTTTCAAAATAAAAGTGGCCGGAAAACAATCAAATCCGTTATGGCGACTTTCTCCATGAAAACGGGTGCGTTACATGATTAGAAATTAATACAGTCATAGTTATTTTTGTACATCTTGTTGCATAATTCCTTTTCTTACCCCGCAAGCTATTCCCTTTTATATTTTTCTGGGTTTTCTTTCAACATTGTTCATCAACTTTAGGTTCGTTATTGATCTGTCTTCTGACATGCCTTAAAGTTTTCTGAACTGGATGGACCTGTTAGAACTTTGAAGACGTTGTTAATTGATCCCTTTTGAAAATGGATCAATCTCAATTGGTCCTTTTTGGTTATTTCATGATATCCCATTTTCTCTTTTGTTTCTTAAAAGTTATCTTATCATTAAATTTGAGATTTGAGCCATTGCTCCAATGGGAAAATGTAATGTGTGTTTGTAATAACTCCTATAATAAATGCATGGACTTCTCAATTGCAGGTAGCAGCAGGAGAAAACAGATTCTTGAAGAGATAAGAAAATATGGAAGTGTTAAAAATGAAATTCAGGCATTCACATATCAAGAAATGAATGAAGCAACTGACAACTTCAATCCTGATCGTATCATTGGCGAAGGTGGATTTGGAAAGGTCTACAAAGGACACCTGAAGAACATTAATGAGGTCTGTCCTTCATATAGATACACAAAAACACATTACATTATTCTCTGCTTCATGGAAAGTTGACAAATGGAATTCTTGTTTGGTTAATTTTCAGGATGTAGCTGTGAAGCAACTTGACAGGAATGGAAAGCAAGGGACACGAGAATTCTTTTCAGAGGTTTTGATGTTAAGTCTGGTGAAGCATGAAAACCTAGTCCAGCTGATTGGATATTGTGCAGAAGGCGATCATAGGATTCTAGTCTATGAACTCATGCCCCAAAGTACTGTCGAAAATCATCTTCTAGGTATGATGCACCCAAAAAAAATCTAAATTGCTTTACCGATTTTCTATGTAACCTGCAACTCAACACTGATTTCGAGTTTATATCTCAGACTTAGCTCCAGGCAAGGAGCCTCTGGATTGGAAAACAAGGATTAAAATAGCTTTGGGAGCAGCAAGCGGGCTTGAATATCTGCATGACACAGCTCAACCACCAATGATATACCGTGATTTTAAAGCATCAAATATATTATTAGATGATGAATTCAATCCTAAGCTTTCTGATTTTGGATTAGCTAAATTGGGCCCAGCAGAAGCCAATGAGCATATCTCTACAAGGGTGATGGGGACTTATGGCTACTGTGCACCTGAGTATGCTTCTACTGGTCAACTCACCAGAAAGTCAGATGTGTATAGTTTTGGTGTTGTTTTTTTAGAAATGATCACAGGTAGGAGAGTAATTGACAACTCAAGACCAACAGAGGAGCAAAACCTCATTGACTGGGTATGTTGCCAAATCTCCCTTTCAAAATCTTAATCAGTTGACATTTTCTTAACCTTTCTGTTCAAGGTTATTAGACTAAGACAAGATATTTATGGTATTTCTTCTTTGGTTCTGCAGGCACAGCCACTGTTTAAGGATAGGACGAAGTTTAATTTAATGGCTGATCCTTTGCTTAAAGGTAACTTCCCTGTCAAGGGTCTATTTCAAGCTCTTGCAGTGGCAGCAATGTGTCTCCAAGAAGATGCTGAGACTAGACCTCCAATGGCTGAAGTTGTAACTGCTCTAGAGCATCTATCACGGAAAACAGATGAAGGAAATGACAACACGGTTGAAACCGTGGTTAGTTCTTCACATATTGAATCCTTTAAAAGAAATGCAAACGAAGACCGAGAAATGTAGAATCATCTTTCAACTGGAATTCAATTCAAAATTAGACTACTACTCAATTGAGGGGTGTACATGGTGAATTTCTTGTACCCATTTGAGCTAGTGGTAAGGGATTCGGGTATTTATACAAGGTCTTAGATTTAAACCTCTGTGTCCCATTTGTATCGAAGAAACAGATTCACGTTGGAATTTTCCAGAAAAAAAAAAAAATTAAATTAAATTCTCTCTCAACTTCTTTCTCATCTTTGATTTGCTTATTCTTGTTTTGACCTAAAGTTTCTGTTTTCTGTTTCACATTTATACAAGGTCTTATATATAAACTTCTGTGTCCCATTTGTATCAAAGAAACAGATTCACATTGGAATGCTGATAAATGCAAGTAAAACGCTGATAAATACAAATGAAGACTCCCACTTGAGCAACTTGTTTGTAAGGATATCTTGGTCAACAAGATCTTTTATATACATCAAGCAGGAAGTTCATCTATATATTGATCTAAAATCTTTGTTAACTGTCATATCTCCAAATATCTGTGCTGGTTCAATTCTGCTCATTCTTGCAGTAGAAAACTGTTGGAACCAAACATGGCAGTATTTCTTCCTGGGAAGCTTTAACAGTGACCAAACAGGGAAGGTTGACCAGAAGTTTTGTGAACACTTCTCCAGAAAAATGTAATTTTAGATAGGACAGCGAAAAGATTGAACCCAGATGAAACCAGCAGTAGTAAAAGCAAGAAATAGATTACCTGGCAGAATATCAGAAAACAACATGAAATCCAAAAGTTGCCCAACTTAGGAAAAAAACGTCTTGACCTTAAAATGGAAGTGCAAACCAAGGAACTCAGAAATTTCTGCTAGAGCTGAAAGTTGTTCATGTCATTCTTGAGGATTCTGTAATCATAACCTGGAATTCTGTTGAATTGATTGCTTTCTGCTACTTCTGCAACGGAACAGATTCTTGGGAGAAACCCACTTGATCCTCTTCTCTTCTTCCTCCTCCATGTCAGTAGCAACACCCAGAAACTGGACTTGGGAATGGAATAGTCTCTGCGAGAAACCATGCCCACTATCTGTGAACGAAGGTTCTGTGAATTTCCTCTTCTTTCTAACTCAAACTTGGCGAAATATTCAATTTCCTTCCTCACAAGAGTTCCAACAGTGCCTCTGGTGCCTATAGCAACTGGAGCAGGAGCAGCCATCTTATCTGGGAACTTGGTGTTTGTGGAACTGCCTTTATAGTGCTTAGTTTTAGTGTTTTAGTGAAGTCATGCAAGAGGCTTCTGAGTGAAGAAAGTGATGGGGTCATTCTGTTATTAATTTAGAGAATCTCTCTTTTTCATGTTTATTAAATAGTGTTAGTAGTTACCAAAATGCTTTATGGAAAGCATGAAATTCCTCATAATTGAAACTTTAAAAAGAAACATGGTCATCATAGTCACCTTACCTATTGTCTGCAATGAAAAGTTGCATGTTTTCAGGACACAAAACTTGCACCCTTTTGACTTCTCAGTCTATATAATTGTTTGCTTCTTTTGTACATTAATTACTAATGTGATTGATCATGGTGCAAATGAAGTACCTATTATCTGCAATAAAATTGCTTTATTGAAAATTTTGAAAGTTCCATAACCGCTCAATGGCTTTCTTTCTTGCCTCTATTGAGAATCAAAATTCTTCTCCACTTTTCATGCCTTGGCTAAAGGAAAGAAAGAGAGAGGTGTTAATGTCAGTGCCCTGGCTGCTTAGTGCTTTTTAGGTATGGGGTCCTACTGCTGCTGTGCTGTCTTTTGATATCTCTCTATTAAATTAGTTTGCTTTATATCACTGTGAGTTTAAATTTTTTTTTTTTAAAAAAAAAAGTTGAATCGTGCATTATTTTACGTAAAGACTAACTTTGTGCACGTTCTATGGTCATGAATAGGATGCTCCAACTAAAACCAGATAATGCAACAGTCATTTGTCAAGTGAGAGGATATTGGAAGTTCCACGTCATCATTGAAGGCAGAATCATCACTAACAATGTAATAAGTGAGAACATTAGCTTTTAGGAAACAGTTTAAATTGATAAGAAAATTTTATTATTTTAATAATTTTATTTGATTTAAACTAAATTAATTAATATTTAATATAATATTAGATATTAAATAATTAAAAAATTTCATATAAAAATAATGATCGAGAAAAACACTCGCGAGGACGTAATCCAAATTGCAAGCCTCAAAATTGGAAATTCCTCAAAATTGGAAATTCCTGTATGCTCTCTGGTTCCCTTTATTTCTTTCTTGTTCTCTCTCGCGAGGTGTGAGGTGTGAGTGTGAGTTTTGTGTTGTGTGTAAGATGATTAAGAAAGTTTAAGAAGTTTAGCGTGTACATGGGAAATGGCATACATAAGGCAACCTTCGATGAGAGACAAGAGCATGTTTCAAAGCAACGGTTACGCTGGCACCCTCCCGAAATAATGACTCGTATAACTGAGAAACAAATTGTGAGAGCTCCCCTTCATCGTCGCCCCAGAAAGACAATGTACGGTCCCCTGCTTTGTCGGGATCACTGTCTTCCCAGTCACTTACTGGACTGGCAGGTTGTTCAACCTCTTCTTCTTCACCTTCATCCACTCCAATTTCAAATTTACCATTTTCCATTGAATTCAATTCTCCAGAACCATCCAAGTTAGTTGTCAATTGGGATTCTGGGGGTTCACTTGAAGGGCATATAACGGCTTTGGCGCCTGAATCCAGAAAGGCCTTAACGATAGATGGATTGGGTCCATATGTGCCCGTGAATATTATGATTCTGTCTCTCCATGCTCCAACCTGTGTTATTCAACACATCGCCAATGATCAAACAGAATATATTATCACTCAAACGTTTATTCTCAGTAAATCAAATTGGAAGGAGTAAAGCACAGACCATCCAACGAACATCGTCTGCTGTCAAGTGCATGGAAGGGACTGTCCTACGAAACATGTATGATGCAATTTCTTGATCATCCTCCATAACCTTCAAAAAGATAAAAGCATTAATTTTATTTCAAATACTAATAGTAATGAAAAAGCATGATGATGGCAAGGAGGAATACCAGGGTCTGACGGCCTAGATACCGGTGGACGATGCATCCAATTTGGAAATATGGTTTAAAGGCAACCAAATCAGAAACAGTAGAGATCCTGGAAAGCATAGAAGCACCCTTTCTGCGATGGTTCCTCATTGTTGCCAATAAACTGGATTTAACACACTGTAGAAATCTCTCAGCAAGCTCTCCAGGTTCAGCCACCACAAACACATCGTTTTGCCAGCTACCAAATTACCCCAAAATCATGCCTCTATCCACATAAAGGGGGGAAAGAAAGAAAAAAGAACAGGGGACTAAGAAGAGTAATGCAGAAGAAATAGGAGCAGTTACCTGACAATTAAGCCATCTGAATCGTTCTGAAGAGCCAAATGTATAACACCAACTTGTGGTGAATTTTGCAACTTCTCATGCAATAACCGGGCAGGAACGGGGAGCTGTCTAAGTCCTCCAGGAGATATTGGAGGCGATGCAACTGTCTTCCCCGATTGACCATCTAAACTTAAAGGTGGGACCAAATCGATTCGTCCAATCCTTTGACCAATATCAGGACTATATAGACGTGGAGTCAAGGGGAAGCTTCCTGTAAACAGAGGTGATGCAAATGGAGTCGGAAACGTTGTTGTGGGCACCGTCTTAACAACCCCGGGCAGACCCTGCATGAGGGATAATCTTATTCCATTACGAGCACAATATGATTCAAGGGCCCGAGAATGCTGCACTGCTCTTCCGGAATCTGGACTGTGTGAAGCTTCAACAAGTAGTACATTACGCCTCCACCCTAAAGTGGGGCCACTTGCACCTGCAAAAGAAGAAGAGAGAGGATATTAAGTTTTCAATAGGGACCAACCAAATCCATCAGGTAGGAAATAAACATCATACCAGCAGCAATACCCTCATTGGACTCCTTTGTTTTTGGTAATTGAGATTTTAGATTCTCCGACCACTTCTCTTCATGATGGAAAGGCAGAATTAATCTCTCACAGGCATTTTCAAGTGCTTGATTATTCTTCTGAATATATTCATCAACTGCACCTTCCAGCTTCATCCAGACCGTTGGATCAGTCTCATCAAGTTCCATACCACAACGTTCATCAACTGCAAGGCAAACCACAGAGAACTCGGATTAAAGTTCTTTCCAAGAATAGCTATTCTTTAAGGATATATCCCTATAAAACAAAGAAAAGACAGGAAATTAAAATTTGAAGAGAAGAGCAAATTAATAAAAGTGATTCAATTCGAATTAGTGGGAAGAAAGAGATAGGGTCTTTCACAACCCAGACTCCATAATTCAAGTGTTTTACCTGGATTAAAGCGAAAATACTGTATTTCAGGAAGCATAGGTAGCAATGTACTTAAAGCTTCCTCTACACGGTCAACAGAGCATGCACTCTCAACCAAAACCTGCCCTGTATCTAGATACCGCCAACCACCTTTTCGCGCCTACAATGGCATGAGAATATCAATTAAAAAATATATAAACTCAAAATGCTAGAAGGATCATGATTAATCCTGAATCATTTTCTAATCAGAACGTATATAATGACTACTTTCAAATTGATGACAACTGAATGAAAACGGTTCCATGATTTCTTTATTCAAGTAACATAGAGAATAGAGTTACCTTTGTTGGAACAGAACCACAGCCTATTGAAACTAGGCAATCAATTTTTGTGTCAGGCCACAAAAGTTGTGCCTCTCTTATGGCAAAAACTGTAGGATTGTTTGCCACTATTGCACCATCTTGCCAGCGGTTGACATCTTAAGGAATATTGCAGGATGTAAAGACATATATGCAAAAACATTACAAAAAAAGGAAGAAACCAAAACATAAAGGATGATTGACACAATGGCAACAGTTATAGAGCAATCAGTACCATCCGAGAAATCGTCCAGATAGTAAGGAGCAGCAGATGAGGCTCTGATAGCCTGCCACACTTGATGCTTACAACTTCCAATGAAAGCACGATTGTAGCCAACTTGAGAACCTGTCGTAGGTGATGCTAATACTGTGATCCCTGAACTTTCTGAAGTTCCAATAGGTAACTCTGGTGTTCCGGCAGGGTACTGTACTTGAAAGAACAAAATATGAGAGAGATATTATTAGACAATATCACAATAACACATTGACATCCAAGAACAAATATAATTATCCATCTGTCTGATGACAGTATAAATCAATGTTAACAAGAACTGAAAAACCTTGGACTCACCTGATAATTCCGGAATATAAAAGGCTGTGCTGGCATCACACTCACCAAGGTTGATACAAGAAAAACTTTTGGCACGTTTTTTACAGCAGAATCTATCATGAGATCCCCATCCTCATCGGCACACATTTCCTTCAACAATCTCTCAAATTGATCCGCACTGTGCTGCAAGATAGTAAGTTATAATGTCTCCTTTCAGGGCATAGGAGTGAGTAGATATAGAAGCTATAGAAATAATCACTAGCTTTAGACAAAAACGAATTACTCTCTCTTCAATTTCAAACTTCAAATTCTTTTGCCAAAGAAGACAATACTATATTATAGAACATCTACTTCCCCTAATTCAAGCTTCTATGTTAATAAAAATATTACAATGAAATAGTAAAGTTATTTATCAATGCAGACTTCACTTTGTGAAATATAGCAATGAAAAGAAAAAGGTTCATACTTTCGATCCATGAACAACAACTCTAAAACTCTGTGAAGAACTCTTATAAATCTGATCTAACTTTTCTCTCCAACTTGCAGCTTCATTGTCCTTGGGCACTGGTTCAGCAAAAACAAGCTTCCCTGGTTCAAAAAGGCATTCAATCAGTCTATCTATCTACATTTTCAGGGCAAATGAACAGATCATAATAAATACAGTACATGCCCTGAATAAGCAGATTCCTCACCAAGATTTTTGTATATCTCTTCACAATTTTCCAAACTCATTAACTTAATACCAAGGGCAACAGCCAGCATTCCACCCGTTGATGTGCCACATATCAAGTCAAACAACTCATGTATTCGCTTTCCAGTCCCCTTTTCAATTTCCTTTAGAATTTTCACAGTTGCAAGACCTTTCATCCCACCTCCATCCATTGAGAGTATGCGAAGTCCTTGTTTTGCCACTTGTCTTCCTCTTACTGCACGGCGCAGGTTTTCATTTTCTCCTTCAAAAGGAAAAAATGAAGAAGCGTGTTCAGCGATCAGGTTAATTCACTCTGAAAAATACAGATAGATTATCTGCATAGACAAACCAAGAATTGCCAAAGCACGGGCTGCAGCTTTATTCACACGTGGTTCCGTAGTAACAGTCAGACGTAAGAGAAGTTCGCGCAAACTTTCAGAAGTAACAAGAATACGACGATTCTCCAGACAGAAGGCCAAATTCCCAACAGCTAATAGAGCTAGCCTTTGTACCTATAGAAAGGTAAACCTTTCCATCAATGGACCATGAAACACGAAGGAAATCAAACCAATACATTTGAGTAGAAATTAGCCAACTTGCCTCGGGATCTTTATGGGCACATAAGGATTTCAATGATTTCAAAACATCCTTGGTCAACATCTTCTCAGCCACAACATCAGATGTGAAAGCCAATTTCACGACAACTTGCAATACAGATATCACCTCTTCCCGAGCAATGGATTTGAGCACAGTCTTAATAGGTTGCATAATGTCAGCTTTCATCAGCAGCAGTGCAACAGAAATATCTGTGGAGAGAGTACAAAGAGCAGAACAGGCTTGTTCAACCTGTAAAATTTAAGAACCATCACAATCACCCACAATTATATAAATATATGTTCATGTAAAGATCCATCGAAACATACCACATGACGGTTGTCACTACTTATCATACTTATAAGCTGTCGCACTGCATTCTCATCTTTACCAACGAACACTCTATTTCCTTGGTCTTGCATTATCTTTGCAAGTGCTGATGCTAGTAAAGGGTGATGACAAGAAGAAAAGCGGAATATAAGAGAGAAGAAGGCACTTAGCTGATGCCTAGATGCAATGAAATAAGAACTGTTTTCCATCTGCAATAACCAGAAAAAGTGCATTTGACTGAACATGTAATGTGTTTTAAAAGAATAAAGTCAAAAAATACCCAAGTTATTTTGTCACATGGTACCTCTATTTGCACAATCACTGATCTTAAATTGTCATCTGCAACAATCCTAATGTTTGCTAGAGAAAGGTGACGAAGTTTGTGGAGAGGCAAAATTTCTGGAAGAAACTCGAGAGGATTTCCAAATAGCCTGAGAACCCGTATTTCAGCCATAGCCCTGCCATAAGAATAGAGTAATAATAATACCAGAAGAACACATGGATTCTTTAACTAATTAATATAAGATTGACTGGTAGTATAACCTGAAGTCAAGGAGAGGCCGAACAAGTTTGTTGTGTTCCAATGACAATTCCAACAACTGAACACACTGTCTGAGTTCCACTGCTCAAAATACTATAAACATCAGATAAATGGCATAT
This sequence comes from Bauhinia variegata, assembly GCA_022379115.2. Classification (NCBI taxonomy): domain Eukaryota; kingdom Viridiplantae; phylum Streptophyta; class Magnoliopsida; order Fabales; family Fabaceae; genus Bauhinia; species Bauhinia variegata. The sequence goes on along the minus strand of CM039438.1, from coordinate 2,184,203 downwards.
TCACCAAAAACATTAATTGCATAGCTTCTGTAGTTTTTAATTGCTCCACTGCAGTGTGTACACCCACTAAAAGATATATACAAACTTGTCGTTCCTACAAAGTAGTAATTCAGAGATGAAAAACTTACCAGGTACCGACACAAGCATGTTGTTGTCAACTCTAAGCACTTTTAAGGTTCTCAGCTCACCAAGTTCCGGTGGCAAAACTGACAGCTTGTTGTTATCAAGGTAAAGTTTCTCAAGATTGGGCAACTGTGTAAGCTCAACTGGAAATGCCTGTATGTAACTAAAACAATTAAATATGCCTGACCCAACTCAATTACGTTCAACTATCAACTAAATAATAGAAATCAAAGCCCTACCTGATAAGAGTTTAAAAAAGGCAAACAAACACAATCACCAAATTTGAACTTTATATCTGTTACCCTATGAATATGTTAAAAAAGAAAAGAATTAAACTAATAAATAATTGCCTCGCTTTTGGAAATAAAACTTCATACCACACTAGCAATCAGCAGACTATGAAATTTACTAGCCAGAAGTTAGAGTGCATAAAAGCACTACTCCACCCTATAAGTCCAATTTCTTAATTCAAGATAAAATGAAAGGACAACAAATTCAAGTCTTTTAACAGCTCAACAAAAACTGAAACAAGAAGTTCCTCTCTGTTAAATTGCAATGCCACTACATGAAAGTCCTTTATGTTAGTTTACATAGAAGTGCAAAATGTAAAGAGCAGAAAGGTGGCACAAATATGGAACATCAAAATTCAAAGTCCCACCAAGCTAAAGACACTCACGGCGATGCTACAGCCACAAAGACTTAGCACAGCAACACTCCTCCAATGGTCACCGCAACCTGCAGCTCCTTCTACAATAGTAGGCATTGACGGAGCCAAATTTGAGCGCAACAAGCGTGTCAAAACCCCAGTGCCATCGTTCTGCTGCCCAAAACCAACTGCCTTGGACACGGTGACAGCTCTGAGAGGCTCCCTTCTCTTGATCACCTTCATATCCACTTTCACATTCTCATCATCTTCAGGCCTCAATTCAACCACCACCCAGTCCTGTGGCAAGGGCAGAGCTACCATGAGCTGCGATTGAAGCTTCAATGCTACCTGATCCTCGTCCTCCGATGTAGACCAATCCAATTCAACACGAAATCCAAGTTCTTGTTCCTGGGATAGAGTTGAGGAATAGGAGGATGATGATGAAGATGACGAGGACTGGGATGATGTTGACAAACGACCGGTATTTTCCACAGGGTCCTCGGTGCCATAGTTAAGCGTGAGATGGAAGATCTCCGAGGGCCTCTTCCAGCCCAATCCCCAAGACATTGTGATCAAATTTCAGGTTCAGCTATAAGAGAAGGTTTGGGAATTGACCAGGAAGTAGCATTCTGATCCCACCACGATCAGATCATTGGTTTCGGGTTAGAACAGAGAAATCAAAAACTATCATTGAATGAGGAATGAAAATAGCGAATTAGGATTTAGAGGTTGAGGATTTGATTAAGGGAAATAGGAAGAGAGAGAAATGTGTTCAAGCTTTGCAGAGAAGTGGGAAGAGGAGAAAAGGAGAAACTGAATCAAACCGAACCTCCATGCATCCATGGTTCAAACATTCAGTTTTTAATTTTTTTTTCCTTGGACTCAACTCCCATGCACCTGTATCTTAAAATGTGATAACCGCACTCGTCATGAGCGTTGTCGTTTTGCATGGGATGGGGTCAACGGTGCCGTCGTATTTTGTTGATAACTAAATGAAATGCGACCTTACTCATTAACATTTGACTATACACATTTCCATATAATCATAACTAGTACAATCTATTTACTTCTTTTGAGAGATAATTTTTATGAAAAATCTTACGTAAATCTAAAATTCTCAAGTATTTTATATAAATCTTTTTTATCTATTAAAACAAGTTATATAATAGACTATTATTCAATTATAAAATTTTATATGTAATATTATTGTTTAATTCATCAGTTAAAAGTTATAAAATTCTCATTCTATAAAAAAAAATATAGAAGAAAGTAAGACAATTTACTTTTAAAATAAATAGATTCCTCCTCATCTTTCAAAGATTATAATCTATATATAATTTTGAAGAATAGCATGAGATTCTTAATTTCTTTAATACAAATTTTACACTTCAAGTATGGGACAAAATAGAATGATCTCTCGCAATAAAAATAATTTTAAGATTATTGACCTTTAGCCTAAATTGTACCAAAGAAATCTTGAATGATGTTTTAAAATTTTGATATTTTATAGTCTTGACGTCTCAAATTACAAATATTGAGACAAATCCATTTAAATATATTTAAAAGAAAGAATGAATCTATGGCGGTTGGCAGAAAAGACCTAATACATCAATTAATTGATTAAGTAATAATGTGTTGATTTGATTCGATTGGATTCGTATTGTTCTCCATAATGCATGCCTAGTCATGCAATGGGAGACTTTACACCAATCTCGCGTAATACATTGCTATTAAAAATGCAAAAGAGAGAATGTGCTTTTTGGTTCTTCATTTTGTCCATCTTTGTTTGGCTTAAAAGTTTTCCGCTTGAAGACCTCACAGAGCACCATGTCTAGAATGGAAAAATAGCTCTCCACTTGGATAAAGGAAGACTTGTTCTAGTCCTTATCCTTATTTTTCTAATATAACAGTCACCAAACAGGAAATGTTTGCAGCTTAAATTGGACTCATAGTAGTGATGCCATTTATCCGGCAAAAGTCATAAAACCTGGATCTACTGTTGGCTAAGATAGTAGTTCTACAAACCCAGATTCTTTACAGATGAATCAAAAATCTTCCTTAAATCATTCTTCATAGCATCGTCTGCAAATATGAATTCAACAGCACTCTTTGCCAGTTCAAACATTTCCCTCTTTCCGAGTCCTGGGTAACAGCCAAATCCAAGAAGCAGTCAGCTAGCAAAGCTTAAACTCCATTAGCTGCAAGTGTAGTGTAATGCTTACCAAATGAAGAAGCTGCAATCTTGTACTCGTTGGAGACACTGGTAGAGAACACACCTGAGTCATCGGTACACAGGACTAAAGGATGTTTTCCATTATACAAATCCACTGCATTAGCAAGTGACTGTTTGTTAAAGGAGTTACTTGAAGTTGATTCCCTAATGTTTAAGATATCCAAGCACATGAAATAACTTTAAAAAGTCTTAAAGTCAGTAAGTTGCAGAGATAGCAACTTAGCAAGGTTCTTCTGTTTCTTTTTCCTGATTTAAGATTTTGGCTTCAAATATAAGCAAACAAACCTACCAAAATGGTGAACGTCTAATGATCGAACAGACATTGTCCTGATGTTTGACGTCAAACAAATTTCAACCTGTCAATAATGAAAATGCATTGAATATCAGCAATGATCATTACGGATAGAAACAAGTAATCACGGGATGCCTTTGGTTCCAGATGAACTCACACTTCTGTATTTGACACTAAAAAATTATAATAAGTATGCAAAACCTTCTAATCAATCGTGCAGAAGAAAATTATATTTGACAGTTCCAACCATAGTGGACATCAAACTTTTGTTTCGTCTTCCCACAGAAATCATAATATTCTATCAGTTCATATTAAATGCAATGGTCTTACAAAATCTAACCGGAATCTTAGAGGATTTCAGCTTTCTCCAGTCTTCCTCCTCAAAGAAAATAGCATGTCCAATTCTCTGGGGAGAAAACTCGAGCATTGCCTGTACCTCCTGCCGATTAGGTACCTACAACTACGAACACTATGTCAGAAAAATAAAAGTGTCAGAAGAACTCTACTGATAATAGGTAGAAGCCATACACATTACATGAACGCACCTCTCCACAGTGAAGGTTATGTAAAGACCTTGGTCTCGGGCAAATTCCAATGCTGGCAAATATGTAGCCCTTCAAAAGATTTTTTTAAAGAAATTATGGACTCTAATTCCAAACATAAAGCACAAAATTACTTCACTAGTTTCCTCGATGGGATAGATATACCATTCTCCGACAAGAGGATTTCCAGAGAGGTCAATTCCAACTACCCCTAAATGCCTCATTTCCACTGCAAGCATGACCTGCAGCACAGAAAGGGAGTGTATCAAAGGCAGTGCACAACAGATACAGGTATGCCTTAATTTTGCAGAAGATATCCTAACATACAGTTTCCATTGCAGCCGCAGTTGTCTCCCGGCGGTCAATGCTCAAGAGAAGCCTAACATAGATTTTCTTCCTAGTCTTTCCATTATATTCATCATTAGAGGGCAGCGAGTTTACAAAACTTCCACCATTCGCTGTATAAGACATGAAAACCACATCGACTGAACTTTCAGCTCTTAAACCTTTCACTACAGCTTCCATATAAGAGCGTTTGGTCATTCCAATGGAATCATTTCTCTGGACGGAATCAACCCAACACTTTTTCTCGTTAGACCAAACAATGTTTCAATTCAATAGAAATAAGCACACGGCAACTGACTAAAGGAGAGATCCAAGTACCTTAGGAGTAGTTCTCAACTCCAGATATACAACATTCTCTGATGCAAAATCTGCGATGACCTGCTTTCAGACATTACTTATGCACATGCAATTGAAACGAACCTTGTTTAACAGATTTAGATGGCGAGGAAGCAGATATACCTCTTTGGTAATTCTTGTAACAGTCTTGTGATCAGTTGTGAGAATGTGAATTAGATCAAACAACTTGAAAACTTCTACTATTGATCGATCGCCTAAATTAAGAGAGAAACGACCAACATCAGTATCATGCATTCACACACGAAACTGGTAAATATGGAGCACCAAAGGGAAAGAAAGACGGATAGGACCTCTTTGGCAGATGAATTCAGAATTGATTATTAAAGACAACTTTCAAAGCAGCAGAAAATTATTTGTAAAGTTGTTTTAAGTGGTTTTTTTTCTCTGAAAGTGGAATTTGAAAAGGACCCTTTGATTGCCTGTAATACCAGTCTTGCGTTCTGCAAAATATCCTAAAACAGTTTCGATTCCGAAAATTCCTTAGTTATATGTACTTTCTTCTGTTTTACATATTTTCTTTACCTTCGTTGTGATATATTCCGAATTTTTTCCTGTTGTTTTTATCAGAAACAAAACATAATTCATCACCATGAACCGATAGTGAATAGTAAGCATTATAATCCTTTCTTTTTCTTTTTTTTTTCTCAGCAACCAAACAGATGAATCAACAAGAAAAAAGATACAAGGCATACTTTTCAGGATGACATGCTCGACTTCTGAGAAATCTATGACACCCTTCTCACCCAAAGCCTTGGCTAGCTGTCTGTAAGCCAAAGAAAGAAAGTCAAGTTGATCAACAAGGCAGCATATTATCAATATGCGCGTGGTGAACTCAGAGCAATTGGTATTGAGAAAAACACTTACAGCAGGGTGGAGTCTCTGATAGAGCCATTGAGGTGAGCATGTAGCTCCACTTTTGGCATTGACACCAACCAGTCGTCCATCTTCCTTGTTTTGTTTGTCTGTGGGTGGACCGAGAGAGAAAGAAAGAGTCTTCTGTCTTGTATTTGCAAGGAGCAATGTTGCCGCTGTAGGTTGCGTGTCTATATGGATCACGACAAAGCCAACGGAGAAAAATTTCTGCCCAAAGCCCATGACCGAAGCCCTTTTTAAAGTCTAATCAAATATCAAATATTGAGGATCGTAATCATAATCATATGCACCAATACATGTGGTTCTTCCAAGAATGACTTGTGGAAGTGACTTACTCACCTGTAAACCATCAAATATGTTTTTCAGCCAAACAGTGTAACCACAATATGAAAATTTATCCAACATATGTTTATATTTATCCTTTAATTTTTACCTAAACAAAATTGTCTCTAATTGTATATATATATATATATAGAGAGAGAGAGAGAGAGAGAGAGTGTAAGTAGATGTGTGAGTATATGTATATAACAAGAAAAAAAAAATTAGTGTTTTATGCATGTGGTGTAGAAAAAGAGAAACTTTAAGTTAAAAAAAAATATAGTGCGTAAATAATATTAAAAGAAGTTTCAATTGGTTTACTTCAATCGACAAGACAAACTTGTTGTCCAACGTCAAAGAATAATTTTTGAGAACAAAACTAAGCTATTATTATATCTTTTTAAGCTGATTAATTTTTATTTAAAAAAAAAGATAAATTCATAATTTTTTATCAAAATATAATTTTAAAATTTTCAAAACAAAACTTTTGATATAAAATGTACATTGTGGTGATATGTCTCTTCCCATTCTAAAAATTGGTCAACCATGTTATGCACGACATTTTGATATTAAGGGGGTAATTCATATTAAATGGAGTGTTTAATTTAAAATAATTAATATTTAATGTAATATTAAATATAAAATATTTACATAAAATGAAAAAAAAAATATTAATTACAGATTATGAGGCAATGTGAAAGCAAGTAATGAGAAATAATTTTTTATTTTGAAAAAAAAAAAAAAGAAGATAAGATAAATTAAAGCTAAGGGGAATGTCTAATTTGACAAACTGACAATGAGTTCGATCGAGCGTCGTACGTATCTTTATGAAGCAGACGTTGCCAAACTATTTGAGTGTATATGCCGTGTGGGATGACTCATTAGATTTTGGTCGGATACGTATATATCAGTTAGATACAGAGACAGACAAATTATCATCTCACGAGTTTCTCACATCGCAATCGGCAAAAACAACGATAATAACATTGCACGTGAATCATCACTTACTTTTGTTCTTTAACCTAGAATTAATAATACAGAGAATCATATCTACCACTTGTCTTTGAATCTTACTTATTTCTACGTCTTTTTTTGAAGGTTCGGCCCAACTTCTTGAATGGGCCCAAGGCCTGTTGGGTTATAAACTTACTATCTATTTATTAAAAACTCCTTTAATAATTAATAATTTATTCATTGGGTCCGTGGGACATCGATCAGAATCAACCGCCGCGCAATTTAATGAGAACAGACAATCACGACCCGCAGCCATAAATGAATTCTATTATTCAACGCGGTATCAAATCAGGAAATCCCATTCCACACCCAAACTGTGTACTTTTTTTTTTTTTTTTTTGGTTATAGTACGAAGTTAACATTATAAATAAAAAAATATAAAATTATAAATGTACCTCCATTAAAATACCGACAATTAATGTACGCGTCTTTTAGTGTGCTAATATAATTGATAATTAATATACGAGTGATATTATATATTAATAATTTTTGAATTTGTTTTAAACAATAAGATACATTATAGTTATGCCTAATAAATTGCAAAAATCTCGTACAAGATTCCTGAAAGGCCCATAATTATAATTATATTAACTATATGGTACGACTAATTAATTTCATTATTTCACCTAGCTAGCTTGCTAGTACTAGAGTATAATTTTATGATTCAGATAAATAATTTCCCTTTACTTTTTAGAACTCACTGACTGACATTAATTATAGACCGTGTGTACTTAGTCGTCTCAAAATTAATAGGACAAGTTATTGGTTGCATGAAAGTCATCGTGCATGTAATGTAACAGTACAAATGGTTAAAATCACACGAAAAACCAAATCAAGGTTAATATTTTGGTTATAAAAAAAAATTGTATATCTAGAAAATACACGTGTAATTTTGAGGTTTCCTCAAATATTTCCAACAAACATGTGTACTTTTCACTCTCTTTAATTTTGGTGAAAAAAAAAAAATAGCTTCGTGTATTTAATGAGTAATGTAATATTTAGATATAAAAAAAAGAATAATTAATAATATAGTAAACAAATTGAATTCAGAAATTGGAGAAGGAGCTTAAATTCATTAATTTGAACATATTTTAAAATATAAATTTGACAGATAAATATCCTTATTTAAATAAACTCTAATAAGAAAGTTAATTAGAATAAATTCTTTAATTACAATTGACCTTCATGTATCTGTTTAATTTTGGTCCCATCACAAGTATTATGATTAACCAATTAGATCACAAATAAATACATATAATAATACACATCAATATTATTTTTTCCAATCGGGCACAGGTGGATAGGTCCCCCTTTCTTTTTATGTGATACATCAATGTATTGATTATCGAAGATCCTCATTCATGGAATCATACCTACCAAAATTAATGTTATTACAAAGCTCATCACTACAAAATTCTTTTTTTTTTAACAAAATCTATTTAAATTTAATGTGTGCTAAACTTGTTATTTGAGGAACAATATTATCTATTACACATAACGTGTGTTAAATTTTATCTCATTAATCAAAAATTTATAAGAAATTAATACAAATTGCGTTAATTTAGTAGAAATAAAAAATTTCTGACCAACTATAAAATCACGTGACACATAATGTCAAGAAAATCAACTTGCCCCGTCATTTGATATTAGTAGACAACTTGCATACAAATTAGTAACTGTAACTTTTTTGAAACTGAATTACTTCCCTTTGTCAAGCAGTGTAGCCGCAGAATACAGCTGTCACAGAAACCTAACGATTGGCTAAATCAACAGAGAAATTATAAATGGTCATACCTCTTTTGTACACTCTCATTGTGGTTAAATTAAAAGTGTTAATATCATAATAGAAATATATTTATTCTTAATTTAAATAGTTAATTTTTTTATATTTTTAAATTAACTTTTATAACTATTAAAATTTACACTTAAGATCATATTTTTAATTTTTTATTTATTCTCATCCTCCTCAATCCCATCTCTTTCTCTTCCAAGGTCCTCTTTAGCCATATGTTTCTTATGTCTCCCTTATTATTTTTTTAACAAAAAAATCTTATTTTTTAAATGAAAAATAAAAGAAAAAAATCTCTTTTTCTACTCACGGAAATATTTATTTATTTATCTTTCATTTAATTTAGCAATATTTCATAAAAGCAAGTTATGACTTGAAACATTTTTTTTTTTACATTGGCTCAACCTAAAATTTAATATTATAAAGAAGTGAGAATAATATTTAAGAAAGAGATATATATAAATTTTGAACTTAGTTATTATAATCAATAAACAAATATTTAAAAGATTTGATTTTAGGTCTCTACTTATTTATAAAGTTTTGCTTATAGATAATATTTTTTATTAGAAATGTAAATTTTTTTAGTAATAAATTATATATTTTTAGTATTACTTAAATAAAATAATATACAATAAATCATATAAGTATAAAAAAACTACCCCATGAAAAAAAAAAGAATTAAGGGAGATGAAGGGTTAATCAGATTAGTTAAATATTAGTTTAAATAAAATTTTAATATATATATATATATATATATATATATATATATATATATATATATATATATATATATATATATATATAGAGGTCAAAAAGAAAAAAGTGAACAAAGATGAAAAAATTAAGTGAAAAGAAAAAAATTGAAGAAGGATGAAAAATATAACTTTGAAAAAAAAAATAAGACTGATTTGTAATAAAATAAAATTTTATTGTTAAAATTTATAATAATCATTAATATTTATAATAAATTAATTGAATATGTAAGTTTTATAATATATATTTTTTATTTTTTTATTAATTCATTAAATATGAGTAGTTTAAAGTAACTTAAATAAACCCATAAAAAGCATGTATAAAGAAAGAGACAGCATATCTCAAATGAATACACGTAGCATGCTCCCATCCAGTACATGAGATGAGAGAGAGGGTTAACGATATTGATCAGCGAAAATATTGAAAGAAAACACGTTCAATAAATATTGTAATTTATTGCAATCACAACCAATGGGCCAACTCCCACCTGCACCTATTAACCAAAGCAACTTGTTCCTTTTTTTTTAAATGTTGAAAACACTGTATGGTCTCGACCAGTTTGGACACATCAAGGATTAATTCATCTCCTTTTTGGTTGGAATAACCAAAAGAAAAAAAAAAAAAAACATTCTTGACTAATTTGGCGCTGGCCTCACTTGATCAATTTTAGTTATCTAGGTGGATATTTGTTATATAAAGTAATTAATTAAGAAGTAATAACACTAGTTAATGTATTTTGATTTTAAAATCCCTCCTCACCCACACGCCTGCAACCTTCTTAACTTGTAGTAAAAGAGTTTCTCGATCGCACTTACTTGTTTCATTATTTTTGGGTCAAAAATAATAAAATAAGTATTAGTAAATTAGAATAAGAGTGTAATGTGATGCATCGCCTTTCCTTATTCTGACCCATGAAGTGGCTGCGGGAAAAATATATATTGCATTGCGACAAAGCATTTTTTACATACAACGTATTGATTATTCAATTGGAGCTGAGATGATCTGAGGAATCCTTACTTAAGAGAGTAAATACATCTGTTGAGATCATTCAATTGGATTAACCTTGGCTGACCAAACTCAAACTCGTTCGCCCTCTCGCTCTGTCCCTATCTCTCGCTCAGTGTGTTATAAAAACTATTTCCCCCTTCCCAAATTTGCATTCATCTTCTTCGACTTCAATTAAACTAGCTACTTTAGCTAGCAACCATGGAGTTCGTGGACATTCTCATGCTTTCTCTCGCCTTTATCTTCGTCCTTTTCTGGTGGCGCCGCTGGTCCCCCACCGGCGGTGGCCCCAAAAATCTCCCTCCAGGACCACCGGGTTGGCCACTCGTCGGAAACCTCTTCCAAGTCATTCTCCAACGTCGCCATTTCATCTACGCGGTGCGTGATTTACGTGAAAAGTATGGGCCAATCTTCACCATGCAAATGGGTCAGCGCACTTTGGTCATAATCACCAGCGCTGACCTCATCCACGAAGCTCTCATCCAGCGAGGCTCAACGTTCTCGAGCCGCCCAGCCGACTCGCCGATCCGGCTCATATTCAGCATGGGGAAGTGCGCCATCAACTCGGCCGAGTACGGTCCTTTATGGCGTGCGCTGCGCCGGAACCTCGTTACAGAGATGATAAACCCTTTGAGGATAAAGCAATGTGGTTGGATAAGGAAGTGGGCCATGGAAGCTCACATGGAGCGGCTTCGTAAAGAGGCCAGAGAGAATGGCTACGTTGAAGTCATGAGCAATTGCAGGCTCAGCATATGTAGCATCCTTATCTGTCTCTGCTTTGGAGCTAAAATCTCGGAAGACAGAATCAAAAGCATTGAGAGTATTCTGAAGGATGTTATGCTCATCACAACTCCGAAGCTTCCAGATTTCTTGCCTGTGCTGACTCCTCTCTTTGCTCGACAAGTAAAAGAAGCAAAAGAGCTAAGAAAGAAGCAGCTAGAGCTGTTGATTCCATTGATAAGGAGCAGAAGAGATTTTGTGGAGAGTAATGGGAAGTCGGGTGGTCATGAAATGGCGAGTCCCATTGGTGCAGCCTATCTTGACTCCTTGTTTTCACTGGACGTGCCCGGTAGAGGGCGCTTGGGAGAGGAGGAATTGGTGACTCTTGCGTCGGAGGTGATCAGCGCTGGGACCGACACGAGTGCCACCACGCTGGAATGGGCCCTTTTTAACTTGGTGAGGAACCAAGACATTCAAGAGAAGTTGTACAGGGAAATTGTGGAGTGCGTGGGAAAAGATGGGGAGATTTTGGAGAATGATGTTGAGAAAATGAGTTATCTCAGTGCGGTGGTTAAGGAGACTTTCCGGCGAAACCCACCGGGCCATTTCGTGCTGTCTCATGCAGCCACGGAGGAGACGAAGCTCGGTGGCTACACCATCCCGAAGGATGCAAGCGTGGAGTTCTACACAGCATGGTTGACGGAGGATCCGAATATGTGGGATGACCCGAATGAGTTCCGACCCGAGAGATTTTTGAACGGGGACGGGGTTGGCGTGGACGTGACGGGAACAAAGGCGGTGAAGATGATGCCTTTTGGAATTGGGAGGAGGATCTGTCCAGCGTGGACACTGGGCGTTTTGCACATAAATTTGCTGCTGGCCAAAATGGTTCATGCTTTCAAGTGGGTGCCTGTTCCGAATGCCCCACCCGACCCGACCGAGACATTTGCATTTACTGTCGTGATGAAGAATCCTCTCAAGGCTGTTATCCTGCCTAGATCAATTTAAATAAATACTCCCAAGGTTAAAACATATACAGGGGCATTATGGGAGTTTGTTTGGCTATAAATATATAATTACTCAATTATGTAGAAATTATATACTGCCAGAGGACTGGAGGCTATAATATTAATATGCAAATACATTCTTAAAACTTATAATAATAAGTTCTATCAGCTTCTTTATCTTTTTAATATTAAACTTCAAATTATGTAATTAAACATCCTCTTATCAAAAGAAAAAAAGATTATGTAATTAGTGGGGAATGCATGGTTGGATTGAAATTAAGATAAGCTGGGTAGTTGAATTTGTAGTTGTTGCTAACGGACGGGAAGGACCAGACTTAAAACTTGCAAGTTTTTCTTCATTTGACCCGCTGCCTGCCGATTCATTGTCTGGCCCTTTTAATCTGATGTAACGTCCTGCACTTAATAAGCCTCTTAATGTATCCACAGTGGCAACCACCTTGGCAGCGTCAAAGTCTTCTCATGAATATATATATATATATATATATATATAAACTTTACGTGTAAACATGATTTAAAGCCATGACCTTAACTTTTGAATTGACGATGACATATTTAATATAAACGCACGAGATGTCTAATTTGAAATAATTTTAACTATTAATTTGCTTTAGTTATTTTTAGTGGAAATGCGAATGAGTTTTGAAAATATGTTTAGTTTAATAAATGAGAAACTCATAATTAAAAATAAAAACATGTTTTTAGTATTCTAAGAAATCACTAGTAGTAATTTTGTATTTTAATTAACTTTTTTTTTTTTATATAAAAATGATTAGTGATTTAGTAAAATTTATCCATCAAAATAAGTAAAAATAAAAATAAAAATACAAACAATCCAAAGATTTTCTTAAAATAAAAAAATCAAATAAAACACATTTAGTAAGAAATATAAATATGAAAGCATTTCTTAGATCACTACTGTTTAATCTTTATAATTTATTAATTCTCATATTAAATAAAGGTTAATTTCATACTCTAAAATATAAGAATATTTTGGATGTAAGATAAATAAATAAAGCAACAAGTGAAAAGAGAAAATAACATGTCATGCTATATCACGTGATGTGGGGCACGGTATGTCTGTGTGATAGTTCACCCATATATTTCTAATATCTCGTGTTTGATGGCCCAAAAAAAAAATGTCTCTTGTTTTACTCGGTCATATTTTTATTTTATTTTAGTTAATATGATCCTTTAGAATTACTAAACGATTATTCAAAATAATTAAAATTTGAATTTTAATAGTTTATCCTATTGTAAGAATATTTTAACTTAATTTTTAAAATCCTGTCTATTTTTATAGAAAGCACTCTTCTTTTTTTTTTTCCCCAACTTTAAGCATAGACTAAGGAAATGGACAAAAAATAAAAAATATTTTTTACGTGGGCTGTTTCCGGCTTTTCCATTCCCTTCATTTTATTTGGGCTTTTCTTGTAGTACAATTTTAATTGGGCCTAATATTTTATATACCCGATTCTCGTTTAAATCTTGGTTTTCAGCATCAAAACGTTAAACGTGAAAACAAAGGCAACGCATTAGCCGGAATCCAAACAGGATGAGCTCGGTGACATTCGCGTCATTGTTGGCCAGCGGGTGCAGGAGCGCTTTGCCCTTGCCAGTGGTGCGCAAGCTTGGCATCCCCCATGCAGTTCTTAACAAGCATGTGGTGAGTTGGTATACTCGGAGTTCACATAACTGTAACAGTGCTCTTGCCTCTGAATCCTCGAGAATAGAAGCTAACAACTCTACTACCTCTTCTTCTAATGGGTACTTTCAATATCCTCTAACTATTTCTGATTAAATTTGTTTTGTCAATGGGTGGAGTATTTTGCTGTTATTATTCATTTAATGACTTGAAAGAGTTGTTCAATCATCATGTCAATTCCATGATTCTACTTGCCTTGATATTTTTCAATTTTCTTCTTTCTTGACATAGCATCTATTAATGGGCACTGGAAGTTACTATCCAGTGCCTATATTTTTTGCTTAATACTAACACTGAATTTTGTTTCAGTTACCCAAAGTATGATCGCTTGCTTCCATGTCCGTCACAAAATCGTGCGGCAAGAGTTGAACACTTAGTTGTTTCAAAAGGAGGTCCTGTCTTAGAATATATTTGCCAAGCTCTGGATCTTCCTCCTTTGTAAGTCGTGCTCATTGTCTCTTGGAATTTTACATTTTATAAGAATCTCCCATTATATTTCATGATAGGGATGACATGATAAGTGGAAGTTTCATTCTCTGAAAGGTTTGTTGCGGATCTCATCCAATTTGGAGCTGTATACTATGCTCTTGTCTGTCCACAGCCTCCTCCTACTGCTACACCAGAGCAAATTAGAATATTTAAAGAAGTAACAGAACCATCAGTTCTGAAAAAAAGAGCTTCCATCAAAGGGAAAACTGTACGGGAGGCACAGAAGACTTTTCGTATAACCCATGCTGATCAGTTTGTCGAAGCAGGAACATATTTACGAGTGCATGTGCACCCAAAACGCTTTCCTAGGTATAACAGATTTTTCCATGAATTTTATGAAAAAATTAGAATGTTTGGTGGAAATATTCTATAGATTTTAGAGGCAATGTTTGACATTTTTAGTCTTCTTTAGGTGTTATGAGATTGACTGGATATCAAGAATCATAGCTGTGGCTCAATCGTATGTGGTTTTGGACAAACCTGCTGGTACATCTGTATGTTGTTAATTCCCCAATATGTCAATTCTATGCCCAACATAATTATTTTCATGATGCATTGAGTTTTCTAATTGCTATCGTCAATGACAATGTTCTACAATATGTGAGTTATATTTCTCAAATTCTCAGTCCTACATTTCAGATTCTGTACTCTGGTTTATATATCATATATGACAGTATGACTTGATCACATTATCCCAACTGGATTGCCACAATAAAATAAGTTAGGACATACTTTGAGTATTTAGGGTCATCATTCAATGAAGAGTATGTTTTCGTTAGTTGAGTTGTATGGTACCCTTGAATATACTGTTGTATTTGTGTATTATATAACTGTGTTATGGAGATTCAAGATTTTTTATTATGTTTCTTGAAATTTTTAGCGTCTTTACATTTTTGTACGATTAATTAGGTGATTGATTAAATTTTTGCAATTTTGATTAGGTAGGAGGGACTACTGACAACATTGAAGAGAGTTGTGCAACCTTTGCAACTCGTGCCTTGGGATTGACAACTCCTTTGATGACTACCCATCAGATTGATAATTGCACCGAAGGCTGGTAGTGCATTTGTGAACTTTTTTTTGGCTCCCTGTCAGTCTTGGTTTTGTAAAATATAGATTGTAATGGCATGAAATTTATATGCAGTGTTATACTAGCTAGGACTAAAGAATATTGTTCTGTCTTCCACGGTAAAATCAGGGTAAGTGTATGGTATGTATTCTTTCGTTTCCTAGAATAATATGTGAAAAAGGCACGTGTTCCCCATGAAATGGGGTTCTCCTATCTGGAGGAGTGCCTTCTTCACAAATTGAATGTACAAAGTGTATCATGTTATAAAAGCAGTCATATGTTTTTGAGTGTTTGTGCAACTATTCTTTTCCAGGAGAAAAAGGTAAAGAAGCTCTATGTTGCTCTTGCAGCTGCTCCTGTGCCAACTGGAATTATTACCCACTATATGCGTCCCATTAACATGGCTCCCCGACTTGTTACTGAAGGTGTGAATAGGGACAGTATTTCAGAACTTTGAAGAATTTTTCTATGATACCTAATAGATAGAGATTTGATTGATTACACTGGATTGCTTTCATTAATTAGCCTTGATATTCACCGAAGTAACTAGAACAGAATAAATGAAGCATATAAACCACAATTGTTCTGTTATTACTCCCTCCCCGCACCCGCGGAACCCAAAAAAAAAAAGTAATAGTATATTTTTGTACATATATAAAAATGGTGAGGCAGGATTTTCCATAAAAAATATCTGAATAGTAAAATCGAATTTACTTGAAAGGAGTTGGAATTTCATCAAATTCTTAAACCATGCGTTTTGGTTTGAGGCATTGGCATAGATGGAAAATAGATAGTTTAATTGATCATGCATGTTATATTTTATAATCTATAATTGAATTTAGTTCAATGCTTTTCAAGTTGTATAAGCCAAGTGTAGGTTCATTTTCGTTTTATCTAATGCAAAATGATGCATAAATCAATTAGGACTTTCCCTTCACAATATTCACTTTTGATGCATTTGTTTGAAAATTCTTTGGCGGAAAACAGAAAAGGTCACTTGGCATGGATTTAACCCAGTTGGTTTGTGATGTACAGATTTTCTCAAGGGATGGCATTTATGTCAACTTGAGGTCATGGAATGCAGAAAAGTTACCTGGCCGAGTGCTGTCATTCTGGACAAATATTGTATTGATGACTCTGGGTGGCCTTCCCAAGATTATGCATATGAGTGTAAAATCAACCTTCTCACTGGTAAAACACATCAGGTTTGTCAACTATACATTTGCTTATTCGTTGTGGTTATACTTTTTGATCCTATTCTGTCCAGTAACAAGAATATGGTTGATTAATTTTCTTTCTCATGTGGTGAGAGAATTAGCTTGGAAGTGGCTTGTTGCCTAATTTATTTTCTGGGACTTGGCATATTATTATCTGGCAAGTTTAGAGCTTTATTTTGGGGGGAATACACTTGTGGTTAGAACTCCTCACCTTTTGTTCTCTAGAGATGTCAGAATTTGGTATCTATTATTTATATGTTTGGTTCATTGGTGTGAATGATGAAGCGGTGGACAGTTATTCAGCAAGATTTTTTTAATTATTTTTAATACTATTTTCTGGAAAAGAGGAAAGTAATTTTCACACCTGAGTTTGAGAATGCAGATTCGAGCTCAATTAGCTGCATATAAGGCACCATTAATTGGTGATTCTATGTACATGCCAGCTGCAATTGCAGAGATGGCAAACCCTGGGCTTAATCCATTTGGAAAGTACAGGAAAGATTTCAACTGTGAGGCGGAAAAGGAAACAGCAACTTTAAATTGGGTCGCATTACATGGAAAGGAACCAAGTGTTGCAATTGGCCTTCAAGCATGTCAGATTTCATGGGATGATGGTGAACACATGTACAACGCTGGATCTCCTTGGTGGAGGTCCTGAAATGCTTAGAATGTATGCTATAGGATAAGGATCAAATTCGAAGAGTCACGGATTTCATTTTTCTTTGGTGAGTGTACTGTCTCTATAGTTGAGAAGATCCTGATTTAGTACCGTACCTAATTTTCACCTATAAATTCTCTGTTTAATTACAAAGAGATGCCTTTGTATGCAGATACAAGTTTTCGAAAGGTGCGATCTTTGTGAACATTAAGAAGACCTAGAGAAAAAAAGGAAAGAGAGAAGACCTTCAGAGGGTATTTAAATTATACCATCGTATTGGGGAACCTTAGATTAACTTTTCCATCAGAATCAACTCTGGACAGGTGAGCCCGATCAGGTAGTTTTGTTATCAACTTTAACAAATCACTTTTTTGGGTTTGGAAGGAGAATGAATCTTTATGAAGAGGGGATTAGTTCATACTGATTGTTGATGGGGGCACAGAGAAAATGTTCTTATTAGTTGAATTGTAGCTGATTAGGCTCTCCAATTTAGTGGGATAAAGTTATTGTTGTTGTAGCTAATTAGGTTCTGGCAGTAATTAAGCTTGGCGTTTGCCTCGAATTGTTTGTATTATCTTTGCTGTTGCCTGTCTCCAACTTGCTGATAATTTTGGAGTTCTCTTCAGGTTGACATACTTGGTAGAGCTCTTGCCATTGTAATAGTTTGAAACGTAAATAGCTTTTGCTTCAACACAAACATTCCAATGCCCAAGGCATTCTTTCGTCACAGCTTCATTAAGGCAAACATTAACTGCTATAAAACTCTTGCTTGCTTAACAGGAATCAATGATTAATTCATGAAGATTGAAGCTTGAATAAGTCGAGAAAGTGCAAATTTATGAATGAGATCAAAGAACATAGACTTCGCTGAAAAAATATACAAGAATGGGCAAAGTGCAATTTTTTTTTTTCTTTGGGCTCTGGATCTAACATTTTTAGCTTGAACTGATTGTTATATTTCTCTTTTCACTGTCGTGTTTGAGCATGACGATCTTTGTTTTATGCTTTTCAATCAATTCTTTGTACCAAGTTGCTGATAACTTGGGAATTCTCTTTAGTGTGGCATAGTCAACGTGGTGAAGTCCAAATCTTATTGAATATCCATATCTCCACTCAAAGTTGTCGAGCAAGGACCAAACAAAGTACCCCCTCACATCCGCTCCTTTCCTGATCACAGAAACAACTTGATTTATTCAACTTCCTTAGTGTCAAAGGAGAAACAAACCAGTTAAGGAATCTGAACATTTGCTTAGACAAACCAAGTTTGCTATCTTTCTTGTAAAAGATCAGAATCCACTATTATATACGTACCTTATTGCTGCCAACAGTGAATCCAAGTGAGCTTCCAAGAAGCTTACTCTTCTAAGATCATTAATATGTTCATTCTCGGTGTAATTTAGATCGTTCGAGTCCATAAACCCTACAAAATGTTTGTATAGTCAGAAATGAACAGAGCTTGATGGAAGGGCTTACTGGGTTTTGCTTACCATTTTCAGTGATGAACATTGGAGTACTGTTATATCTGTCTTTCACATAGGTAACAACGTTCTCCATGCCTTGTGGGTAAACATTTACAAAATTATATGGAGTCTGCAAAATGTTAGAAGGCTTCAGAACTTAATTGGTCATGCAAGGGGAAAAAACATGAGAGCATTATTTATTATAATGTTTAGGGTGCTTACAAGTTCTCCTATTGGGACACCATTTTTTTGAGCAGTTTTTCTGTAAGAACCCTCAGTTATGGAGATCCCAGGTTCTGGCTCACACACTGATGAGATGCAGTCTTGGACATAGAAACTGGCATAGTGATTGATGCCAATGAAATCCAATCCTTCCTTCAATTTCTCTTTGTCATGGCTGGAAAATTTGGGTAAGACTCTTCCTAGAGTCTGCTCCATCTCTGTTGGGTATTTACCAAATATGATTGGGTCCAAGAACCTGCATTATAGTTTCAAGTGTTTATATACTTTGGGTATATATATCAAACATTTGCCCGCTTTTTCTAGGGTTTGAATGAACAAATAGGAATATTAAGTGGGACATTTTACCAATTTATGTCAAATGACCATGCTCTTTCTGTAGCTAATTTGTCTGCACTGGAATTGCTGAAGGGTTCGTACCAGTCAAAGTGTAAGATAAGGCCAATTTGACCCCCTTGCTTAGCCTGAATATTTCATTAATAATAAGTACAAGAATCTTGCATACTAAGATTAAAGGGTGTTATTCTGATCACAGTACCTGGTATTTTCTTCTATATGCATGTACTGCAGCTGCATGTGCTAAGATGATATTATGAGCTGCCAAAAAGGGCTCCTTCTCCGAATCTCCTTCACTGCAATGTCCAAATGTGCCGGAACAACGACCAGGTGGGTAAGCACCTCTCCGGTAACCAAATGGGACTGAGAGATTTGGCTCATTGAAGGTGACCCAGTACTTCACTCTGTCACCAAAGGATTTAAAACACAGTTCTGCATAAAATAGAAAATCCTCCCTGCATTTGTCAAAATCACAGATTTAATGGGTTAATTATGAGCTTCGCATGAATATTGAAACTAACGCAGATAAGACGAAGGACGAGTTGCTTACTGTGATTGGGGACTTAACCAACCTCCATATCTGCTCTCAAGTTCTTGAGGAAAGTCAAAGTGAGACAATGTCACAAATGGTTGAATCCCTGTGAGTTACCCAATTAAGAAAGTTCTGTCAAAGAAATTGACCCATTATGCTGCGAAATTGAAATCAACCTTTGAGTAATAGAGCATCTATTAGACTGTTATAGTAATCAATGCCCTCCAAGTTGACTTCACCAAATCTCCCGTCTGCAGAAGATCATAATGTGAACTGAATGTGGTCAGGTCAAAATGAATATCCAAGTTGGAATGTTCGATTGTGTTTTTGTCATAGAAGAGAAGCACCATACTTGGTAGAATTCTTGCCCATGCAATTGAAAACCGATAACTGTTGACTTTCATGGCTGTCATATGATTGATATCCTCCTGTTCTTATTCACTTTAAAAGTCGTCATAGGAGGTCTCTCAAATAATTTTTTCAATTGCTACTTTGCAATATCAGCATTTAATAATACGAAAAACTATTATATACCCCTTGTATATTTAAATATTTACGCAGATAAAACTGTTAAAAAAAAAAAAAATGTTAAAAGAACTTGACTTTTTCTTTATATGAAATTGCAAGAAAAGCAATAAAGAGGATCAAATTCATAGCTGTCATTTTAATCCACTTGATTAAATATTATAATATACTATTATTATATTACACACATGCTTTTTTAAGGAAAAAATGACGCAAATTTTCACAAATTTTTGTCCCACCCAGCATCACATGAACCACGTTGACAACATAGAAAAATTACCAGGCATATAAAATAAAAGGACAAAAAAAAAAAAAAAAAAAAAAAAACAGAGGTGAGATTCCATTTTACCAGATAGCGATGATATTGATCCACTGAGACATCAGCAGTGCTTGCATCGGCTATAGTACCTGTAAGAATCGATGAATATCACCATATTTTGTAAAGCTGGAAGCTCGACAAGTTATAGAAACTTGAAATTACAGAACTGAGGTTAGTCATTAAACATTTGGTACTGTTACCTGATTGGTGACTGAAGACATCCCAGTTGCTTAGCCCTTTGCCATCGCTCAAGTAAGCACCTTCATACTGTAATTTAAGATAAAATCAACCATAATTTAAAGGCAGAAACTTTGTCTCAATTACCAGGAAGACCCGTATCAGAAATGATAATGATTGAAGAAGAAGCATTTGAAGGAAAACCTGGTAAGCAGAAGAAGCAGTGCCAAAGAGAAAGTCGCTGGGAAACCCAGATTGATCTGAACATTCTGAGAGAGCAATTCGAGCACAAGACGTGAACAGGGGAAACAAGAGAATCTGCAGAAACAGAGCTTTCTGGAATGCAGAGAACCCCATTGGATTATGCCCTTCTTCTTCTTGTGAAGCTCTCCTCAATTCTCATATCTACATGACAATCGGATATTAAAAATACAGAGGAGAGAGATGAAATGGTGTACGTCATCCAATAAATTAGGAAGATTGAGTGTGGAAATAAAATACAGATCAATTACTAATATAAGAAAATGGCGGTATTAGATTATGGAAAAAGACCCATAACAAATTTAATATCATAAATAATAGACCGCAATTATAGAAATGAATAAAGGTTTAAACTGTTTATGTATCTTGGGACCCATTTGCGTCTAATTTTCAATTTTTTAGTTGCAAGTTCAGTCACCGCGAGTCTCAGGAATTGATGCTGCTTTGTACGTAAATGGAATAATTGCAGAGAGAGGATACGATGAAGAGTTGTATGATATTACTAATCCAAATTTGTTCTCTTCTCAATATTGTCGGCAGTTTCCTAAGACTCGGTTTTTCCAATTTTCTTTTCTTTCTTATTATGAATACTTGCAGCAGAGACAAAGAGAAATCCATTTGGATAGGCTCTTATTACGAATCACAAATCAACTTCAAGCTAAGAAGAAATTGAGATAATCAAAGGAGTGATTGATTAAGTGATTGAGAGGCCAAATAGGGGAGCCATCGCTCCTTGGCTCCTTAAAAACTGTACATTTTGCGTGTCTAATTTATGCATTGGTTATTATATTTTCTTTAATCAAAGTAAACTCTCTTTTCATTTCCTTTCAAAGTGTTGCGTTTCTTGTATATGCCAGCCTTATGTTGACCAATGAACTCCTTGTACCAAATTGCTGACATTCTTCCGGTTCTATTAAGAGTGCCATAATCAACGTGATGAAGTCCAAATCGTATAGTGTATCCATACGTCCATTCAAAGTTGTCAAGCAACGACCACACAAAATACCCTCTCACATCTGCTGCTTTCCTGATGGAGAAAATTCACATAAACAGTCAAAATGGTAAAAACATATACATGAAAGTGAAACTCTAGGCAATGAAAATTGAAGCTATTTGAAGTTTTGAACTTTTGTGTATGGACTTTGTACAATGCCAGTACCTCATTGCTGTCATCAAGGCATCCAAGTAGCCAATCAAGTACTCTATCCTTTTGGCATCATTGATTATATCTTCAT
This sequence comes from Bauhinia variegata, assembly GCA_022379115.2. Taxonomy (NCBI): domain Eukaryota; kingdom Viridiplantae; phylum Streptophyta; class Magnoliopsida; order Fabales; family Fabaceae; genus Bauhinia; species Bauhinia variegata. The sequence continues at coordinate 2,161,945 of CM039438.1, read as the reverse complement.
TGGTTGGGTTTGGATTATCCATCTCCCCAAGTCCTAGAAGGAAATTCTCGGCATCATATAAATAATTAACAGGATCATAGAGTGAGACCCCTGAGTTAATTCTGCTTACCATTTTCTGTGATGAACATTGGTAAATTGTTGTACCTGTGCTTTATACATGTCACCATCTTTTCCATTCCTTGAGGATGAATATACAGCCAATCAAGTGCAGTCTGCATCATCTGCATTCTAGTTAGTTGATGTGTCTTGCCAAATTCTAAGTGTTACTTGTGGTCCTCAATGGTGAGAGGCTAAAATTTCATACCGGTTCACCTATGAAGACACCATTTCTTTGTGGTGTACGTAAAGCAAAACCTTCTGTCTTTGAAGTTCCAGAGCCTGGTTCACATGCAGAAAAGATGCAGTCTTTTGCATAATTACTGGTGTATTGGTTTATTCCAACGAAATCTAGTCCACTCTTCAGTTTATCCAGATCATGGGTAGAAAATGCTGGGAGCTCATCCCCTAGAATTTCTTGCATTTCTACTGGGTATTTCCCTAGTATAATTGGGTCCAGAAACCTGCAGTTTTCAATGAGGCCTCAGTCCTAAGCTTAGCAAATTTCGAAGGTGTTAAGACTTAAAAGCAGAACCAAAATGTGGGCCTTACCAATTCATAAAAAATGATTGAGCTCGCTCAGCAGCTAGCTTGTCTTCTGAGGAGTTGCTGTAAGGTTCAAACCACAAAGCATGCATCACAATTCCAATTCTTCCTCCTTGCTTTTTCTGAAAACTCATCAGGTATCATGTTAATTAGTAAGCAGCAATCTGTTGTTTTCTTGGCAGTTAAAGATTGTGCATACTTTTATATGTTGCCAAGTTTTACTATTTCTCCCTTCATTCACCATGAAAATTTTTCAAAATGAGGTTGAAGGATGAAGCTATTATCTTGGTACCTGATATTTGGTTCTGTATAAATCAACAGCAGCAGCATGGGATAAGACAAGGTTGTGGGCTGCAATAAAAGGTTCCTTTTCAGAATCACCATAGCTGCAATTGCCAAAGGAGACAGAACAACGACAAGGTGGCCAGAGTCCAGTTCTATAACCATTAATCACTGCAACATTAGGTTCATTGACAGTGACCCAGTATTTAACTCTGTCACCAAAATGCTTGAAGCATATATCCGCATAATATTCAAAATCCTCCCTGAAAAATGAATGTTATTTGACCCATTTAGTTGTAAAATTACTTATCATCTATGATTCGAGAAGCAGATATGATATACTTACTGAACTTTAGGACTTAGCCAACCTCCATATCTGTACTCAAGTTCATTAGGAACATCAAAGTGAGTTAATGTGATAAAAGGTACTATTCCTGAAAACAGAAAAGAAGAAGCTTAGAAGGGTTCGCTCTCACTTGTGCAGTGGCTACATAGGGATAAAAACTTGCATTGCATGCAGGGCAGCAAGAAACTTACCTCTTTGGACAAGCACATCAATTAATCGGTTGTAATAATGAATACCAGCTTTATTTATCTTGCCAAATCTTCCCTCTGGATAGAATTTAGAAGGTGCAGAAGTTAGGCATGGAAATATTGAATGTAATTGTAAAATTAATAGCTTGCTATGAAGAAAAGGAAAACTTGCTTGGTAAGATTCTAGCCCATGAAATTGAAAACCGGTAGCTGTTCACTCCAATGTTCTCCATAAGATCTATATCTTCCTGTTTTACAGTATCAATCCCAAAACAAAATGAGCATTCATTTCACCCAAAAGAAAAAGATTATTAGAATAATCTTTAAAGATTACAATTAATTTTTTTTTTTAAATAGTGATAACAAGATTTAATTCTTTCTTTCTTAAGTTTCATTTGGGTCATTTGTAAGCTGGCAATTATGTCTCTTCCTGTCAACGTGATTCTTTTCTTGTGCCGAATGATGAAAGTTCACAGTGAGCCAGAAATAGCATGAGGGAGTTTCTTTTAGCCATCCTAGTGTTTTTCTCTGTAATTGTAATTCTCATATTGAAGATCTGTTGCTACCCATGGGCTTAACTGGTAAACAAGTAAATTTCTTATGTTCTATGTGCTTTACAATTTATTTCTTTGCTTAATTTTACAACATTTTATCTGTAGCATTTTGTTATTGCGGCATATATATATATTAATGTTATAAAACTAAATAGGAAATGCACACTTTACTTGCCGATGTTAAATTGTGAACACTGTTGCTCTTGTGATTGAAAATTTTGGAGCTTAAACAGTTGAAGCAATTATTGGAAGCGACAAACGATATTTTTAGTTAACTTTGACCAAGAGTGTAGAAGAAAATCTTGCACAATCAAAAAAAGGTGCAAGAAAGTGATAAGTGGGTCCACAAACTCTAATAATCGTCCAAGATTCAGAATAAAGCAAACCCAATTCAGCTTTGGTACCAAGTCTTAATCTTGATAGAATTTCTGGCTAAAGAAGCTGCATAAGATTAAGATTCATATGCGACAGAAGAGTGAATGACACATAAATGGCATATTTGTAAGAAGATTCTGAAACTTTTTTCATTTGGATTCCAATGCTTTCTTGCAGAGACAGAGGGAGCAGCTTAGTAGAAAATCTTAAATGCTTCAGGTAGATTACCTGATAACGATGGTACTGATCAACAGCTATGTCTCCATTACTTCCATCAATAATTGTGCCTGAACTAAAACCAAGATAACTCTACAGTGAAAAATAAAAGAAAGGGGCATTAAAGCCGTCGGAGACTGAGACTGGACCTGGCTTATGAGTGAAAACGTCCCAGTTATTCAGTCCCTTACCATCACTCAAGTAAGCTCCTTCGAACTGCAAAATTAAGACTTTGCATGATAAGTTACAAATCAGAAAAGAAAGGGAAAAAACAATTTTTAAATTTGACATACTCAGAAAAAAAATATATATATATATATATATATATATATATATGTTGAAGAGAAAGGGAGAGAGAAAACCTGATAAGAGGATGATGCAGTTCCAAAAAGAAAGTTGCTGGGAAATGGAGACGAACTTGAAGACTCTTTAATGGATATGATATTACAGGACCCCATGAAAGTTGAGAAGCAAAAGCTTAAGGCGAAGAGAGCATGATGCAGTGAGAATGGAAGCTCCATTGGCTGTGTAGTTGTGTTTTCTGTGTGACAGTGGCAGAGAAAAGCAGAACTTCGCAGAGTTGGAGTTGGAGTTAGATGCAACGTATCAGGAAACTAGAACTTAAAAGATGCTTCTTTTGGATCCAAATTATTTGCAGTCGATTGCGCTGTGTAATCGACTTACTAGCCGTCCCATCTACTTGAAGTTGTACAATCAACACAGTTTGAAGCAAATCAGACGACCAACAATCGACTACACTATGCAGTCACTGCAGATAATCTGTTTTTTTTTTTTTTTATGACTTATAGTGATAGTACACTTCAATTCTTTGGCAGGACTCCAGTGAAACTTTTCACTCATTAAAATTACTTGGCCCGTAAATTTGCTTGCTTTTTGGTACACCCACTTTGTAAAAAGCAGAACAGAAGGGATATTTCTAGTGAATTTGATTAGTTTAATAAGTGATTGAGAATATAATTCCCTCGTTCATGGTTAAGAATATACATTTTCTGTTACAGTATGAATGACACAATGAAAATTTAACGATCCACTTCAACTGAAATCACATTTAAACCCAGTTAAATATTTTTCTGATATAATTGAAGTTTTGTGCAAACACATTTCTCTTTGCTTAAGTAAAGATGTAAACTGCATAATTGCAATGAGAAGACACGTATAATTAAAGGAGTGGCATGTGATGTTTCATCTAACATTGTCCAAATGATTATCTATTAGTTTGAGAATAGCAGGTTCAAGAATGATGGGAAGGGTGAGCAATTATTTTCTAGTGCTTGGAGGATTGGAAACAAGGGGGGCTATGCTATAGCCGTTGAAATAAATTATATCAATTATATTAAATTAACATAATACAAAATTAAAATAAATCAAAGGTGTGTTTGGCACACTGATGCCGAATGGGGACTGAATCACATAAATATATATATATATATAACATAGAACCAACAATGAATTAAGCTTTCCGTTCATACAGTGTCTCTGTTCATGGACAGGATACATTCTTCCTTTTAGGATCCTTATAATATAATGCTGAAAGGACATTTGGATGAAACAAAGGTTGCAACAAATAAAATAGTGACACATTATTCTTACATTTCGCACTAGCCTTGTTAAACTTTTTTTATAAAGAGTATCATTTTCCTGAAGTAATGTTCAGGGACCAGATCAACAATGATGGAAATTATTTATGGTACGAACTTAATTGTTGCTTAATTTCGAGAAAAAAAAAAAGAGAATGTTACTTATTTGATATTACTTGATGAAATTAAACTTAGCCTTAAAATATAAATATTATTCTTATTTACTGCATTGCATTACTCTCAACCTTTGATTACAGGAAGGTTACAAAACAAATCTCTTCTACACGGTTAGCCAGTTCAAACCGTGAGTAAAACTGATATAGCTATGAGCTCAAAATAAGAAATCAGCTTGAATTCCAATTGATCATAATAAATACTTTCTCTGTAACTTAATTGTCATCGGTGATACTTCGAGCTCAAGCCACGAGTCATCATATTCTCTTCATCCTTGTTTTACATAGCAGCTCCGGAACTATCACCTCACTGTTTGGCCTGCCCACAGAATTGACAGGAAGCTGTCAGTCATGTTATAAATATAAATAGTAACACTAAATTTTACATACAAAAATGAGCTGCCAAAAAATGGAGACATCCAGAGCAATATGGAAAATTTCTACACAAATTCAATGCTTCTGGGATTCACATCTAACATGTCAAATCCCCAGTTGAAAGATATGAAATTTCTCATTTATGAGTGTTTTTGTCTCATACAGGCAAGTGGTATATTGTATAAGCAAACAAAAACCAGTCTTCATATATATATATATATATAAAAGCATTGCGGTCCTTGGGATCTGAAAGGATAGAGCACTGTAAAAAAAAGGAAAGATGATATTGTACCTGTGAATAGATGAAAGTGCCAAGAATTGCAATGGCAGCTCCAAGAGCATTGACGGGTTGGACTGGAGTGTGGAATATGATGATGGAAGAGACAATCACAGATATTCTCTTCATTGTGTTACCTACGCTAAATGTTAAGGGAGAAATCTGATCAAGGGACATGCAGGAGACTTGATTATACAAGTGGTAGAAGAGACTCTGGGCAATCACCCACCTGGAAAATTCAAAGCCATAAGTTCATTTAGTTAAACACTAGCCAGTGCCAAGAAATGATGATTAACATTCAACGCTGTAGAAATGAAATCTATTTGGCTATTTGAAACTAACAATTTTGATTAGCTTTATTGATTTTTGTGCTTACCATACAAAATTGGGACCAATCTGAGACACAGCAGTTTGCCAGCCTGCAGCCCACATCTTTGGGCCCTCCACAGCAATGGCAAAAGGTGTGAGGAGTAATAAAGATAACATAGAAAGACAAGCATAGTAGTTCATTCCACTAACGGACATCCCTTTCATGCCCTTCTTTGAGAATATGTTCCGGAAGACAAATACTAAATTTGATATCATGGCCCCCATAAACCCTGAAACATAAAACGGTCAAAGTTAGAGTATTGAACTTCAGAAAATACTCAAATCAAAATTATATCCTATCGAAGCTGCTTACTGTACAAGAACATAGTCAGTATCTGAATTATAACTTTGTTATAGACTAAATAGTAGTCTTACCAGTCAAATTGAAATTGAGCTGTGTCACTGCAGCAAGTGCAAACCACCAATAATTGGCAACAGTGAAAGGTAAACTGGCACAGGGAATGCTTCTCCAAGCAAGAACCTTGACACCAGAACACAGAAAGCAGGCTCTCCGCTTTTGATGATGTGGGTAAATGAAACTGCAACTTTTGACATGCTCACTGTTGCTGCCACATGTCCAATTGTGTGAGCCACTGCAACCTACATAACCGAAGTACTAAATTATATTCTCATTACTTCAAAATGGGAAATTCATGTTATGCGAAAGATTTTCAGCTCAAAATTATGTCTTTTTAATGTTTTACTTTGACAGCACAAAATCATGATAAGATTCTATGTAAAGAAAACTGAAAAGAGATCCACAAATATTTACTTACAGGAAGCAGGGCCTTCCAAAAGTCCAAGCTAATTTTTGGGGTTTCAGCAATCCTCGTGGCCCATGAGATTATCATCATGAGCGAGCCAGCAGCCAGTGACAAAGTCGAAGTAAGCCATGGATAAGGAAAAGCATTCAAAACCTTCTTGCTGTAAATGTTGAACACCACATTCAAAGCCTACCATGTAGCAAAATATAAACCAATTTTTAGCTTCTGAAGTGCTTCTATTTGTGCCTGTTCGTCAGGAAGCTCAATGTTAATCTCTAGTGGTCTTGACCTATCTGCTTCATAGGCCTGGCACTCTGTAACCCTCCTTCTTAGTTTGGGCAACAATGTGAAGTTTTTAGTAGATGAAACGTAAAGAGGTTTCTGGGAAGAGGGAGAGGGTCCGGATGGACCCGTGTTTTGCTGAACATTCTTAATTGTGGGAAATCTGTAAAATTGAGGTCTTGGACCAGAAAGCTTTCTGCTTGAGAAAGCAGAACAAGTAAGAGAAGATGTTGAGTACTTAATTGAAGAAATCATGATGTTTAACTCAAGTGAAAAGTGAAAAATTGAACTGAATTTGTAGGTAAGAGTAGAATGGCCGAATGAGTATCTGTAAACTGATGATATTTATGTGGGGGGTGTCTACTTGATGTATCACAATGTTGTAGGATTTACGATTATTCCAAAGAACAAAAATGCGGAAAGTTGAGAACTTCCTGAAGCTGGTGAGGGAAAAGAGGTTATAAACTTTGGAGAGAAGAGCTGATGAGAAAATCGAAGAGAAAGAGAGGGAGGAAACGGTTTTTCATAGGGAGAGAAAGCGGTAGAGTGGGGTTTATATAGGTGGACAAAGGAGAGCGCCTTCCGTACTTGTTTCAGTGTGACACTGACACGGGTTGGTGACAACTAAACCGAGATTTTTTGTGAAAATCTTAGGAAGCCTACAAGAGATTTTCATTGGTAACATAGATTTCAACGGTGTAGGAAATAACAAAATTAAATACTCCATCCCTCCTGAATATTTTATATTTTAAGGATGTTACACGTAAATGATTAATTAAAAAGTATATTAATCACAATATTTTTATTTAATTTTTTTAGTTTAAGTATAATTATAACGAATAAATTATTTTTAAATAAATAAAAATAAATTTAATATTATTTTAAAATTCTCAAAAGACAATAAAAAATTTGAGACAGACAGAATATACGTGAATTTTTTCAAGCTAATTATGTTTTTGTACTTATTTAATATTTTGACGGGTCAAGATTTTCCAGTCCAGCCTTCCGAATAAGGAAGAGTCGAATTTGAAAGATGACAGTTTTCCAATGGTCTTGGAGTCTTGGACCCACCCAAAATGGTGTTCGCTTCTATTATTGCAACTAGTACAAAAATAATTCAGCTGAACCTTTAGCTCCTGCCCATTCTTCACCACAGATCCCATTGTCATTCCTTCATGGCCTTGAAATCTATGCATTAAACGACAACCCAGTGAAGTTCATTGATTGATGATATGAAAAAAAATCCCGAAAAATATCAGAAATCGAAATGAGAAAGACATGACAGCACCAGCACCTGATTTTGGTGCTTAATAATAAGTTGCCAACTTGTTTGGTTGATGGCTCGATGCTGATTACTAATGCTTTTCCTACTGCAAAAATTTTCCATTTTTAATACCAGTTTTATTTTTGTGGCACATGGACCAACCAAGATTTTTTTTTTTAAGAGTATGTATTGGCGGCTCGTCCAAGGTGTCATGTGAAGTCGTTTGGTCCATTTGTGATTGAAAACGACAGTGACATTTTGTTCTCACTTAGGAGTTGGGAAGAAGATGAATACTACTCTGCTTTGCTTTGTATTATTATACTCTCATATTGATCCTGGGTGATATTTTTATATAACACTGTATGAATTTAAATAACGTGTAAATGATTTAAATTATAGTGACAATAGAGTGTCTCCTCTGACTTTGGAGTTTTGGGGCAATTTGAGTTTAGTTTGTGACCTTAAGAAGCAGGAGGGGAGGGGACCTTCCTAGTTTAGTTTGGGGTTCATCATTCTTGCAGGGCTAGGTAAGGTATACGACATACAAGTGTGCTTCATAGCACGTGACTACCACCAATAGGAAAAATGGCACGTGTTTATACAGACACAATATCCTTTATTCATACCCCATATTTGATTTGTCTTTGCTTTGCAGAGATGCAGATGCAGAGCAGAGTACTGAAAATGTTAACAAGGTTCGCCATATTACTAGGATGAAACGACGACGCTCTGCATGCGAGGAGGAGGAGGGGAGTAGATTGCGATGTTCAAGACGGATGCTACTCGGCGGATTTGGGCTCCGGACTCAATCAGATCCAGCCGAAAAAGCTCGGCTTTTTTGGGCTTGAAGTAAAGGTTCGAGCCCAACTTTATGTGGGCGATGGGCTTGACCGGACCACCCGGTATATTTACATTTTTATATTTTAAAAAGTACTCTTTAAATATTTGTTTTCATGAAAAAAAAAAATAGTTTTAAAACTATTCGATGTTATAGTGGTTTTTGTATATATCAAAAAGAAAAAAAAAAAAATCACTATCAGTGTCAATTTCACGTTAATGTGATTCTAAATACCCTCTTACTATAAAAAAATTATTTTAAATTTTCTGTCATCATGTTATCAAATAAATTTTTTTTATGGTATGGCTATCATCAAAATAATAATTGAAATTAATGGTTGATTGGAATTGTTAATGCTGATCTTTTATTGGGTATTTGTTGCTCACATAGAAGAATAAAAGCCTAAGTGTATTAAAAAAAAAATTGAACTTAAGTAGTCAGTATCAATAAGATTTGAATACTAATTATAATATGATATAAGATTTTAATACTAATTGTTTTTTTTTTTTAAAAAATCTAACACGGTAATAATAACTTGAGAGGTCCTGCTTTCAACAGTTTGCTTAATTGTCTCTAAGCCGCGTGGAAATTACATGGGATCAGAATCAGAATAGCAAGTAATTCATTAACCGTTGATCGAAAGCTGTCGTTTCCTTCACGCGATGACGATTTCCCCCTCCTTGCAAATTCTGAAGAGTTCAAGTAAAATTTAACCCGAAACTATACCCCTCCCTTTTTATCCGTTCCCTCGCTCACCTTGGCGCCGGTTTGCATCTCCTTCGATGGTAGGAGAGAAAAACCCTGATTTAGTTCTCACCGTTTTCAGGTGGGGTAGCATGAAAGCCCAAACCCTAGCCCTCACTTTTCCTCTGTGGAGAGTCTGATTCTTATGGACTCACAGAAGTTGTCGCTTTCCCGAGAAAACCCTAGACCTCTGGTGTTTCCTACTGAGCGAGTGGTTTCTTCTGCGAACACAAAATCCATGCCCGTTGAGATCGGGCAGAAACCTCCTCCTTCGATACTCGACCGGTTCAAGGCCTTGCTCAAGGAACGGGATGATGAACTGAGGGCTTCTTCTTCTGACGATGTGCCACCACCAAGTGCTGAAGAAATTGTCCAACTTTACGAACTACTATTGTCGGAGCTCACCTTCAATTCGAAGCCCATCATTACGGATCTTACCATCATCGCTGGAGAGCAGAGGGTGCACGGCAAGGGCATTGCTGATGCAATTTGCAACCGGATTCTCGAGGTCTGTTTCGTAGACGCGGAAAGTTTCAATCTTTTGAACCGTTTGTAAATACATTGGAATCAAAACTTCTTCCAATTTCTTTTGGCTGACATCCATTCTTTCATTTTGTTTCGGCCATTGCAACTTTGAATATTACAATCTTGGTTTACTTCTTCGAATTTCAAGTTTTTCTGTTTCGCTGGTAATATCCAAAGTGGCAGAGAGGATTTTACTTTAACGACCATATTGTGTTGCGTTAATTTGGAAAAATTAGCTTCAAAGTTCCAATTCAACTAGGTTTCACAATATCAGCGCTTTTTGTTGCCACCTGCACTCTATCTCTTATCCTCTAACATCGTGATGTAAAAGTGAGCAAATAGATTGTTTACCATTTATCAGAAAAAATAAGGGTCACTGATGGAAGCAGCGAATTTTGCTTCAATTTTTTAATATTATAATAATCCATCTAATATCAACAATTTGTAGGTATATTGAAGTTGGGATGCAACATATAGAATTTGAATGTCACTCAAAATGCTACAGTGTATTCATTATGAAAAGATTTTGGCTTGTTATCAGAAGAGAGTTACGATTATGGTTTTTCTGGATAAAAAAATGTTTGCAATATGCCCAAAATATTCTTACAACTGTTTATGCTTGCTACCTCTGTAATTTCTCAAGTTGGATCTGTGTTTGAATTGCTTTCTGACTTTTTCGATCCTGTTATAGATTTTACATCAATAACTATTCACTTTTTGGGTAAAAAATGTTTAGATTACTAGAAGAAAACACATTATGCGATTTCACTATTAATAATTGAGTTTGTTGTTAAGACTCAAGAGAATGGCTACTTAATAATTAAATTTTTTGGTTCATTATATATTTTAGATGAATGATATAAGAGGAAAAGATTATCATTTTATTTTTCTTTATTTTCTTACCTCCAATTAAATACCTCGCTCTGCCATTTAAATGGGGTTTCAATTGTTTTGACCTTGTTCTTTGCAGGTCTCTGCGGAGCAAAAGCTTCCTTCGCTCTATCTTTTGGACAGTATTGTAAAGAATATTGGTCGGGATTATGTTAGATATTTCTCTTCACGTCTACCTGAAGTAGGTTGACCAGAAGTGCATTATCATCTTAAATTAGTGAATTATTCTGTTATCATGTTAAAATTTTTTATTTTTGTTGTTTTCCTAGGTTTTTTGCGAGGCCTACAGGCAGGTTCAGCCTAATTTGCGTAATTCTATGCGTCATCTTTTTGGTACCTGGTCAACAGTGTTTCCAGCTTTTGTCCTGCGCAAGATTGAGGCTCAGCTGCAATTTTCTCAAGCAGCTAATCGTCAACCATCAACCACTAATCCTTTGAGGGTGTCTGAATCTTCTCGACCAACTCATGGCATACATGTTAATCCAAAATACTTGCGGCAGTTGGAGTCCTCAACTGTGGATAGTGTAAGCTTTTTCGTAAAATCTTTATCTTTCCATGTAAAAGGGTTGGACTGCAGCCTTTTGGCGGTCAAAGCCACTACGAAGCGTTTATTGGCTATTGCTCATGATAGAAGTGTGTACGTGTAATCCAAAGTAATCTTACTGGAAAGAACATCTACCATTTCAAACGCTGTGGATATGTGTCCTTCATTCTTCTCTTCCCAATAATATTTTTTAGCTTTTTTTTTTTTTTTTTAATAGCTTGATTCTCAAAATTTTTAGAATAGCATTTTCCTCTGGTTTGGATTTTGATATTGTGGATGTAAAATTAGATATGATCCATTTTTCTGATGAGTTATTTGGCAGGCTGTGAATTTTGTTGCCTTTTATGAAATTTTTAAGCTTCTTTTCATATTGTTTCTTCCCCCATTTGCTAAGTTCCCTCTTTTAAATAAAATGTGGTTTCTGGCTACTGTCTCGCCATGTTGCATATTGTTAACATGGGAGAATCAGTTTTCTTTTAGTATCACTAGCAACTTGATATCCTCACCCAAATACTTCTCAATTCTCTTCGCAAACCAGTGAGGCGCATAATGCTTCCCCTCACATTTCTTTTATCTTCTGTTTGTCTTACTTTTATATTCTGTCTGGTGTTGAGAGAGTAACAAGCTGAAAAGTGATCATTGCATAATATTCTGCAGCAGAAATATTTTCAATCCTATATAGTTAAAAGCCTGCTAATGATTATGATGAACAGTATTCTGAAGAACGTTGGTTTGATCCCCACAGGTTGCAGTTGAAAGATTGGATTCTACAGAAGAAGCACAGTTGGAGCTAGTAAGATACATCCATCTTTAACTAGTAGGCTTGGAAGAGCCCCTTCCCCTTTATCAGCATCTATAGATGAGTATGCAGTTGAGAATTCTATTGTCAGGGCAGTTGATAGAGAATCCCCTTCGCATCCTGTGTTTGATTACGGACTAGGTAAAACTATAGGTAGAGATGAGGAGTTGAGTGAATGGCAGCGAAAACCCTATTCTGCTGATGGTTGTAATCGATTTCAAATTCCTAAAACACACAACCTTAATAATGGACTTCAACGTCAAAGCCCAAGAGCTCTGATTGATGCATATGGCAGTGACAAAAGGGCAGAAACTGCAAGCAATAGGCTGAATGTAAATAGCATAGACAAGGTGGTATCAACATCATGGCAGAATAGTGAAGAGGAGGAATTTGATTGGGAAGATATGAGTCCAACGTTAGTAGATCGAAATAGAAATAATGGTTTCCTGCCATCAGCTATTGGTCTTTCTAGGGAAAGACCTGGTTTTGTTGCAGCTAATGGAGCTTCTTTGGATCAAGATACCAGGAGCAATTGGTCAAGTCTGTCTCAACTTCCTGTAGTTGAAGATTCTTCTGTTATAGCAGATGATGTGATTGCCTCTTCGAGTGTATGCTTTCTTAACCTTTCCCTGTAATTTTTTTGATATTAGTTGTTTATACCCTATGTTTCACTTTTTCTTCTGTTAGAATATGCTGCTTATTTATTGGAAGCTACCTATGAATCAAGATTTAGCAATAATTCCCTCGTTATAAAGATTGGTAGTTAATTTGTTTGGGAAGCTTAGTTTCATTGTCTGGCATTTATGCAATCACGCTCTACTCACTGTACCCTTTTGACTTACATTCTATACCACATTTTGTATCTGCAATATGGAACCTTTTTCTTTTTAAAAAAAATAAAAATAAAGAGTAGCCTTTTGTTGTGGATATTTAATGGCTTTTGTGCTCGTCTTGATTTTTAAGGTTGGATTACATGTTTTCATTAAAGGAAATAGGACTTCCTAATATCTTGCTTGTAGAACTAAAATTTTTTTTTTTTTTTTTTTTTCCTGCAGTATGGTCGTGGATCGCTGGGTCAGGTATCTGGATTACAAACTAAGACAAATCAGAATCTGGGCCCTCGTCATCCTCATGATGCATGGAATATTTTGCATCAGTCTTCTAATTCTTCACAACGCCTTTTTAATAGTAGAGGGCGCCCAAGGAATATTCAGATGTCTCCTATTGATAACATTCCAAATGCTGAGGTAAAGCCGTATGGGATTCGGCCTTCTGTATCTAGAATGGGCACAACTGGTCTTGAGTCAAATGTGGAGGTTCATCCGCCAGTCTTGCCCTCACCATTCATGATGAGGCCTCCTATAAATGTTCATACAACTCGTCCACCCACCATAAATCCAAATTTTCCTTTTCAAAAGCATATTAGGAATCAGTTTGAGACAATAAATGCCAGTAACACCATTCTGAATCAAGGTCCAAATAAATCCCTGCTTGTGCCTGAACAGCAGTTGGATACCATTGAGAACAACGATCCAAGTAAATCAAAGCTAGTACAGTTACCTAATCCACTAGCTGCGCTGATTTCATTAAACCAGCAAAACCGTGGACATGTCACTACCTCACAAGGGCATGGTGCTGCAATAAGTACAGCCATGTCAAATACATTACCTGTTGTACAATTCCCTTTACCAGTGCCAAATATTGCAGATAACTCATTCCATTTACGGGGGGCAGCCTTGCCACCTTTACCTCCAGGTCTCCCTCCTGCTCCATCACAAATGATACCTCATCCAAATCCTAGCCCATTTGTATCAAGCCAACAGCCAGCTGGTGCATTTTCTGGTTTGATTGATTCTCTGATGGCTCAAGGTCTGATCTCCTTGAACAAACAATCTTCTGTACAGGTATCTGTTAAAATTCCATTTATCTTTCCTTTTCCTTTGCTTCTGTTTGTTGGTTTTCTTTGCAGCTTAAGATGGTATCTCAAACAGTTAATTTATTGTCACAGGATTCTGTTGGGACTGAGTTTAATCCTGATGTCCTGAAAGTTCGTCATGAGTCTGCCATCAGTGCCTTGTATACTGATCTTCCTAGACAATGCACAACCTGTGGCCTCCGATTTAAGTGCCAAGAGGACCACAGTAGTCATATGGATTGGCATGTGACAAAGAACCGAATGTCTAAAAGTCGTAAGCAGAAACCTTCTCGCAAGTGGTTTGTCAGTCAGAGAATGTGGCTTAGTGGTGCAGAAGCATTGGGGACCGAGGCTGCCCCTGGTTTTCTGCCTACTGAGACCATAGAGGAAAAGAAAGATGATGAAGAGTTGGCTGTTCCAGCTGACGAGGATCAGACTACATGTGCATTATGTGGAGAGCCTTTTGAAGAATTTTACAGTAATGAAACGGTGGAATGGATGTATAAAGGTGCTGTATACCTCAATGCACCCAAGGGAGAAACCGCAGGCATGGATAGGTCTCAGTTAGGTCCCATTATTCATGCCAAATGTAGATCAGAGTCTAATATTGTCCCCCCTGAAGATTTTAGACAGGACGAAGGGGTATGTATTTCTCATTCGTTTACTGTTTTAGGCACTTTTAGCTCTTGGTTTCATTGAAATTTCTTTTCATATCATTTTGATCTTTTAATGGCCACTGTTTTGCCTAATATGGCTTTGATTCTTTCTCACATGTCTTTTTGTAAAATTTATGAGGTTCCTGCCTAATAAAAAGGGAAGATAGGTGACGAATTTGAATAGGTTTGTCATTGGTGTAGTCTTTTAACCTACACCTATGTTTGGCATTAATATTGCTGCTAGTCATTGGTGTATCTTTCCAATCCCTCCATTTCTTGTTGGACTCTCTGAGTGAACATGAATGTTCTGGAATGTAATCTTCTAGAAAGAAGTTATTACACTCTCAACTGGTAATTAGGCGAAGCATGATTTCTTCCAATACAATTTGCTATTTACAAATGCTTTATATAATAAACTTGGTAGTTTTACTGGATTGTAACTGTTTGGGTGCTGCTTCGAGGCTAGTAAAAGCACTCTAATGGCCTGGAATTGCAAAATGCTATACCTCTTAACTTGTGAAATTGCTTGCTTGCCAGTTTGATTTACTGTATCTGGTGTTCCAATTTTTTTCCTTGGCGTTTCTTGAGTATACATTTGTTCTCATTTTCTTTTTTTGTAAAATCTTTGATATGTAGGGCTCCAATGATGAGGGTAGCCAAAGAAAACGAATGCGGAGTTAACGAAAACTGACCGGTTTTGTGCACTGTAACTTTCCATTTAGTGTATGGTCTTCCTCATTTTTAATTTTTTTTTCAAAAACAGGTTCTTGCGATACCATGGCTCCATTGATGCCAGAATCACCTTGTACATGTATAGTTCAACTGGTAACATGCATATTATCTTGCAGCGAGAGGTTACATTTTAATCTGCAATTCTTCCATACCTTACCTGCTGTAGTTGTCTCCAAATAAAGCTCTCAAATCAAAACTAAATTTTAATTTCGGGCTGTGAAACAACTCTATCTGAGCTACTGTTTAATGAGCAAGCATTGGCATTTTCACTGTTTGTGTTTAATCAAACTCATGGATCAATGGGAGCAGATTTGCAGAATCCTTTATAATTTTCTCTTTGTTTACTTGAAATGACTTGCTTGTATTAGTTATTTCCCTTTAGTAATCGAATTTTCTTCTCTTCATCTCACAATTTGCAGAATCCTTAATAATTTTCTCTTTGTTTACTTTAAATGACTTGCTTGTATTAGTTATTTCCCTTTAGTAATCGATTTTTCTTCTCTTCATCTCTCTCTCACTGCGACAGTAAAAGAATGAGTAGTTTGCAACATAATATGATCTGACAAAAACGAAAGAACAAATATCGTGGTTTGAGCACAGCTTATTCCCTGTTCATAGTGACACAATCACATGGTACTGTTGGTAGGATATAGGTATGGACGCGGTCCCATCCATCAAATACGAATGCCTCTGAATTCACTCACATTATTCAGCTTTGCAATTGCACCTTATTATTTTATCTTTCATTAATTAAAATCTTAAAATAATAGTCAAATTACTTTTCGCAGTTCTGCCTTTATCAATGAAACAACCTTTATCATGTCACTCTCGCATACAACAGCTCCCGTGTCTTCGCCTTAGAACTGTGGTCATACATTCGATTCCTGTTGACATTTCATCTTTTAAGAAAATTAATGTTTTTAATATTCTTGTTCGATATAGCATGATTAAGAGTAGATAAATGTTTGAACTTTGAAGTAAAGTGAAGAAAAAAAAATGTTTACATATTCATTTGGATGTCATTATTCATTACATTCTTTTTTCTTTTGGTACAATTAAAATATATTCAACCATCGATAGAAATTATGTTACAACAATTAATCTTACTAAATCCTCAGCTCTAGAGCAAATTCTTTGCCTCATATCCTTTGTGGTTGAAAACTATGGCTGCGTCCTTGTCTCCACGTCCGTTACAGTTTACAACGACCTTGCTCCCACTGCCTAAGGTAGGGACAAGCTTATCTATGACAGCTAATGCATGCGCAGCCTCCAGCGATGGAATTATACCTTCCAATTTGCATAGTCTTTCGTACGCTGCAGGCATGTGTTAATTCACGATATTATATTTAGTTAAGATCTTAAAAAAAAGCAGAAACTCAACTCTATTAGTTCTTTTTTGGGCGTACCGGCAAGAGCTTGTTCATCAGTTGCAGAGTGGAATTCAGCACGACCACTGTCTTTTAGGAAGCTTAACTCTGGACCAACCCCTGGATACTCTAGCCTGCAAGTTGAAGGAAGAAAAAGCGACCAATTTTGGGTTTCTGTTGACTTTCTCGTTGAATTCTCTTTTGCTTTTAAGGGGAAGATTCTCTCGTTGAACTTGACTAATCTTGTATGATCATTTTACATGGAAGAACCAGAATTAATTTCAATTTCTTTCATGTGTTAGTGACAAGTACATATGATTTGTCACTTTGAAAAGAAAAGGTACACCCTTATCCTATATGTGCTAGGCTAGCTGTCGTTTTCTTGTGCACTAACTATATAACTACACCACACAATTTCAGAAGAATTTTTTAGGTTTTCTATCCTTTCTTGGAGATTCAAACCTTCCTTATTTCAGAAGAATTGTTTTTATAAAGTCTTAACGTGGAGAGTGATAAAGAATTTTTAAATAAATGTTGAATTAATGTATGATGAGGCATATATATATAGAAAAAAACCCAAAAAAAACTCTAATACCATTATATTATATCCAATAATTATCATGTACCAAATAAATCCTACATGAAAAACTATAGCTTTTTCTTTTTGATGAATGAAGCACTTCAATTAATATACATGCCTGAGCTCCTAACAACTTCATCAACCGCACGATGGAGGATTGTTTTTCCATGTGTTTGGTGCCCATGTAGACGGTGCACTCCAATGCAAGTTTTGCACACGCCGCGGCTGTTGCGAGCCCAGTTTGTCCGGCACCGGTGGCTGTCACCACCCTTTTAAGATCCATGCGCTTGGCTAACATTGCCTGTCCAATTGCATTATTCATTTGGTGTGAGCCACCATGGTTGAGGTCCTCTCTCTTTAGGTATATCTCTGGCCCTTCCCCATTGTTATTGCTCTTGTAGTGCTCCTTGAGCCTCTCTGCATAATATAGAGGAGTATCTCTTCCAACATAGTGTCTTAATGCTGTGGCAAGCTCTGCCTGCACATAAATACATGTTACAAAAGAATATATAAATCGTTAGCATTTACATTACATTAACCTTAAAAAATTCTTGATTTTTTTTTTTTACTTAAAAATAATATTCTCAGAGTAAGCATTACGTCTAATTAAGTTGCCTAACCTTAAACACTTCATCATGGAGTGCCTTGTTGAACTCAGCTTCTAGCTGGCTCAAACTAGCTATGAGTATCTCAGGTACGAAACTGCCCCCAAATCTACCAATTTTTCCAGAATTATGTTCCTTTTCCTCAATAATATCCCTTGGTTTCTCTATCAAAGGCCTTGTGGTGATTAAAGTGGGCAATTCAGGCAATTTCGTCCTCAAAATTTCCTTGGTGACCACTGCTTGTGCCACCACAGGGCCTTTGCCTTTTCTTCTCATATTTTTCAGGCACCTTTGGCTGCTAAAAGTAGCACCTTGTATTTTGTTGCATTCCATCAGTTTCTTTCTGTTTGTGAATGATATCAAAATGTGTGTATGTGAGAGTACTAGTGAGCAAGAGACTAGTTTGTGCGAGACTATATGAGTTGCTTCCCCTAACTTTATAGTAAAGGGCCCCGGCTCTCCTTGATCCACAAAAATCACTCATAATAGGAAAAAAAAGGATAATGGTTTGAAATAATTTAAACGAATATTTCTATTTATGCACCAACAAAGGAGTAAAACAAGAAACCCACGATGGTAATGGTGATGGTAGGTTCACTTAATTGACACATGTTTTCTTCAATGCTTTTTAGCGAAGTGATATTGATAACAGAAGCTGACAAACGGAGGAGACTGATGTGACATATCCTTGTAATTTTTTAATTTTTATTAGTATTATATATATAGTTATTATACATTTTCATCTCTGATTTTTTTTTAATTATTATATATTATATACTTTTTAATTTTGATCTCTTATCTAAATTATGGCTTGCCCTCTAGTTGATGGTGTGAGAGCTACTTGATGCGTCTTCTTCCAAGTTCCAACTTGATAGTGAAGGGGCCAGGCAGTTTTTCGTCCACAAAAAAGATCGCATAATAAAAAAGAGGATAACCATCTTCACGTATTTCATATGCATGTGTTTTTTCAATATATTTAGTGAAAGTGATGGTGGCTTCTCCTTCTGCCTACGAAAAAGGGGTTTAAGGTTCACCAATCTCAGTTAATAACATCTAACATCTGTGATGAAGAAGGTATATATAGGCTCAAGTCAGGAAGACATTTTTTGTTTGTGGTTCAGCTTGAGTTCATAATATCAGCTGTCCAACCCTTGACATAGTAATAATAAGTTGCAGAAACAAACCGGTGGAGATTTTCTTTTTTCCTTGTCAGTTTGATATTTAGATTTCACTAGTTACTTTGAAAATACGAGATGACACTTGAATCTTATTGTGTGGTCAACTTGGGCAATGAAATTGCATGAACTTAGTCCTACACCATTTCTGGTATATTGAGTTGCAACACTATTAATATATAAGAGGGGACCAAACGAATTGGTGAAATTAAATATAAGGCTGAACTAGTAGATTTATGAGTTCTGCTTTCGCTATGATTTTTTTTTTGTCGATGTCGTCTTTCTCTCTTTTTGGGCCTTAGGGCTTCTATTCATACCGAAAGCACATCTGCATGGACCAAATCGTATTGGGTTTCTACTGATGGGAAGTCCAAATCCTAAAATATGAGTTAGGTTGTTCAATTTTCTCTCTTGTATGGCATCGTGAATAGTGCAGATAACAGTGGCAGCAGTCATTGCCTATGACTCATTGGCATAATGAAGAACGGTAAGATCACAAAACTCATTGTTTTTGGATCATTCTGAATTGAATAACTTGATTTCCTGCAACTTTGAGCTTGTTGGTACTCTCATTTCTGCACTGCATTTATTTGAACAGTCTCCAGCAATGCTTATTTCTATTATTATGTTTATCAAATTCACTAATCAATCTGGATTCTAGGTCCTTGTTTAGGAGAGTTCTTCCAACACAATATTTTGCATTTGAGTTGTTTGTTGAAGACTCTTCCTTTTCATTGTCGTTTTCCTTTCCCTCTAAAATCCCAAACAAATTTAGAGAAAAACGTACTCGTGTCTTGTCCCATGCAAAAAATAGGTGAAATTTCATGTTGGACAAAGCAACCAAAGTTTTATATGAGCAGGGGTGGCCATGGAATGAGATATTCTAGTGTTTTGTATCGGCTTAAGAGATTCAAGATAATTTTAAAATAAGAGGACTTTTTATTTCTTGACTAAAATTTAGGACGACATTAAGACAAAAGAGTTTTTGTCTTGAGACCTGTCCTATTCCGTCTCTAGATGTGTATAAATTTTATTCTGTTTTAATTGTTTCAATGTTATATATATATATATATATATATATATATATATATATATATATATATATATATATATATAAAATTTTAAAGGTGAATAATCACAAAATTTAATTAAAATCTCATATAGTAATTTTTTTAAAAAAAATTTAGAATAAGATTAAGACGAGACAAAAGATTTGGGACGAGATCAAGATAATACTTTATAAAATCAAAACAAAATAGGACAAAATAAAATTTGAGAGGAGATTAAAACAAAATTTTTTATCCAAATTAATTTTTAGAATAAAACTAAGACAGATAAAATCTCATCTTATGCCCTCGGTACCTAACCTCTAAGTTTGTATAATATGGTAGCCCACGCCTCTTTAAAGAAGAAAACCTTTGCAGTAATGAACCACCCAACTTAGGGGCCCTCTCCTCACTGAATGTGAGTGTCACTGGCTGATTAGTACTCGCACTTTTCACCAACCCATTGATTCATACTTGTGATTATGATTGAGAACTTTCAACATAATGCATAATCTTGTCGCTTGCTTTTGGGAAATAAAAAAAAAAAAAAACCTTGTTTTCAGTAGGAATATATATTAACAGTACTCAACCCTATTGGTGAGATCATCCCAGTCTGTATAGTTGCAGGAAATTGTACTTTAATTTGCTTATTAGTTTTGGGAAAGCTCTCATATCATAATAAAGTTGCATTGCTGTTTCCCTTTTTTGCATGGGGCAATCCAGCTGAAAACGCCTGAGCTTACAGAAGGCTCATCAATCGGAAACCATTGGTGGAAGCGGAGCCATGCATTGCATTCAGTCTTATTCGTTGGTCCACGCACAAATATTAATCTTTAAAAAACTAGTCTTAAATCACTTGTTGAAAAAAAATAAAGAAATTAATCTTTCATTCATGCATATTCGTGGTATTTTCTAATAAATTATAGGCGAATATTAGTATTATTGACATTTATGTAGTAACCGATCAACCTGTTGACTCTTTGACTTTATATGTAGACCAAATTTTGCTTTCATCAGTGACCAGTTGGATTTGAGGGAAGGAAGTCAAAACATAGAAGAAACGCTTGAAAAGAAAATAAAGTTTGCTCTCAAGTTTACATTACAACAGAAATGTCTACGCTTATAACATAAAGACAGAAGGTGATCAAATTTGGAGTTATTCTAAGTCATATATAGATATATATGCCTGATGAAACTGCTTTTGTCTTCAATGAGGAAATTCAATACCCGAACCTAATATCCTTAAAAGAAATATGGTGACAAGCTTCTCTGGCTACTTCAGTAGTCAGTACTGCCTAACAAGCACCGATATTTAAAGGATGCTTTAAGGTGCGTTTATTGACTTGCTCCCTATTTTCTGAATTGCACCACTTTCCGAGTCTCTCATCTTCTTTCCCCTGCCTTTATTCTAACTGCATCATAGAAAGAAATGGCGTTTCAATTTCTGAAGCAAACGCTTCCATTAATTTTGGCAATTAGACCAGTAACTGGAAAAAACAAAATTATTAACAAATGATCTTCCAAGAATTAAATCCTGCATTTCATTTTCCTCGACCATCATCTAGCAATCATTTATTCTTGTATAATAGGTCTTACTTTCCACTGTCTATGCCTCTCTGATCACTTCTATATCGGAAATCACCCTTGAAAACACTAAAATGTCACTGCTCTTAAACCTCATGGATTTTGGAAATTGTTCGAGTGGCAATTTTCCATCAAGATTCCTTCAGCGTATATAGATGTGGAACTTGCATTGATGTTAACTTAAACTAGTAGAGTTGGTTCGGTTTGCTTACCATGCATGTGCAGGAGCTCTTCAAATATGTGCTGTACTCTCACACATCACTGCAGCTTTGATCCTTTCAACTGTGCACTTAATTAAACTGTTAACAGTGGCCACTGAACTTACAGAAAGTTTAGCCGTTGGCAATGAATCAACTAAGATCTGAAATGCAACTGTCAATAAAGAACCTCCAGATCCAACATCAAGAATAGGTCCTCCATTTAGTCCTGCAGGCCCATCAGGAAGAATAGCAAAACCTGAGGGAAGTAGAGCAACATAACTTGGGTCCCCGCCGCCTAAGACCACATTCATGGCAGAAATATCAACCGGAGCATACACTACATATGAGGCTGTAGAGTCAGTGCCACTCTCTTGAAGTATCAGCATGTTACTTTGACTGGAATTCACACTCTACAATTCATATGCCCCAAAATGTATACTTGTTAGATTATATATATCACATAATTTAGGATGTAAGGTTGTGCTCAAAGGCATGCGTGCTATCACTGCAACTTACATTTACGCGAAGTAACGAGACACAGTTGCCTGGATCCCTACCATTTGCTATGTGTGCCATTTCTTGAACTAGACCACCATTAGAGAGAATATCCCACTATATAAATTAAAGAATTTGTGTCACATACCAAGTTTTTACTTAAAGCACTGAATTATTCTGTAAATTTTTCTTAAATATAACAAGCATATATATAGTACTGTATATCCAAATATATCCATGCATATTTCTCTTGCTACTTTAATATGAATAGAGAATATGTAATGTCCGCTAAGATTTTGCATACCTCACTTCTGCAGTTTTCATCTCGAAGGAAATCGAAAACCCTATTTGGAGGAACCGGGAGCCAGAAGGAAGTAGCAGCACAGAGCACTATACCAGATGGTCTTCCTGGGTCATCCGTACTCTTCCTGGTCATGACCCTTACATCATCACACCCTGTTGATGGTAGCGTTGTCCAAGCATGTGCTGTCGAAGCACCAACACCAGTACGAAAGCTCATCATCATTCTTTCTGTCAGCTTCAGAATACTTTTCCTACCCTCGGTACTGGTTATCACTGCATCTATGAATAGATAAGAATTGAAATTAACACTCAAGTAATACATTTGAGTTGAATGTGGTGGCAACTACATATTCTTAATTTTAACATGATCTTATCTATAGAATTAAGGATAAACAAAATTAGATGTGATATACCACACAGGTCTCCTGCAGGTATGTTGCTGGCCATGGAGCTAGCAAGACGTTCACATTGCCTCTCTAATGTAGCCAGCCACCGTTTGGCTCCAAAGGCAAGGCCAGAATTAACAAGAGGCCTATATATATTGTGTACAGATCTATCATCCACTTCTACATGCTCAATCCATGTAATCTGATCGGCAATGCATATAGAAGAAGGGCACAATTAATTTACTTCGTTTGCTTATAATCGTAATGCATTCCTTTGATGTACAAAAGGAAAAAGAAAGAGAGATAAAACCAATAATGTGGAAGATTGGTATAGAAGTTCAATTTGAAATGGCACCTTGGAGTAACCATTTGGCAATTCTTGAATTATACAGCCAGAAGGCCTTCTTCTGCTTCTTGAGGATGTTGGACTTGGACGAAGGTTATCCAAGGAAACATCAACCACCGCCCATGTCCCATCTGGGTGCTGCTTACAGTACCTCACAAAATTGTTCTCACGAGTAGGAACAAGTGGTGAAGGCACCTGGAACTCAGCTGACATCTTTAAGACCATAAAATATTAGTGATTTATTCCCTTTGTGTATTAATTTAGTTATAAATTCCCATAACTAATTGTATAATAAGAAGAAAATGGAAAAAATAAAATATTTGATTTTAGTACCACTTGCAAGGCTCCGTTATAATTTCCTGCCACTCCAGTTGAGAGGACTTCTAGTGTCAATGCTCTCGAAACAATGCCACAGAACACAGTTGACCATTGATTCTGAAAACCACTATCAATTAAAGTCGAGAGTTGTATATATTTTATCCCTCAAAATTGTAATATTAGGATCACTTACCACATCCATGAGAATCTCGACGAGGCTAATATGATTCATAATGACCACCGCGGTCTCTCTTGAAGCTTCAGATTTTAGCCCCAAGGGTTTGGGACCAATTCCTCTAGGGATTGTCCTCAAGTATTCTTCTTCATTCAGAATCTCAGTGGAGTGGTCATTTGGGACCCATAAAGGCTCTCCAGCCTGAGCTAGTCTCATTAGTTCCTCCATTGCCGCAACAGCTAGCTCTACAATCATGGGTTTGTCTGCTTCATTGGGAATTGGAAGTGACCTAAGAAGGTCACTGCTAGCTCCATACATTTCCCCTAACATGCCTGATTGTGCGCCATAGTTACCAACCCCAACATCAAGAGAGCCAGAAGACACACGGGGTGAAAGGTTGGAGAAGGAAGTCACGGGTTTTCCAACATATTTGGCCGCAATCCCTGATATCCTATCAATCTGCAGACAAAAAAAGGAAAAAAGGTTAGATTTTTAGTTCAACCAAAAAATTAAGTTTATTTAAAAAAAAAAAAAAACTACCTCTTCTCTTAAACGAGCATTCTCAATCCTCAAGTGCTGCTCGTCAAAGGACATTTCACCGAGAGAAGCTGGACCTCCACAGTTGGGCCAGCTGGCATTACTTAGGGCTTCCTTGTACCTGTTGTTCTCAGCGCGAAGCTTTTCATTCTCAGCCTTGAGAATAGAATTCTCATGGCGTTCATGCTGAGCCTATATATATATATGTATATATATATATGACCAATACAAAGAAAAGTTAATGATCATTTAGAGCTTAACTTGATTTAACGCAATTAAGTACGTCAATTATTGTAACTCTTATATACGTTCTTTACCTTCATCTGGGTGCGCTTGTTTTGGAACCAAAACTTGACTTGCAAAGGCTCTAACCCCAGCTCCCGGCTAAGTTCTTTCCTTTGCTTGTCATCTGGATGAGGGCACTCCCTGAAGAAGCTGTGATTTGACGTAGCAAAGTTCTAAGTAAGTTAAGCCATTAAGGAAAACAAAGCAAATCATTGTACATAGAAAAATTAAGTGGTGCAATATGGGAGAAGAAGTAGCTTTTAAGTGGGCATACGCTTCTAATTCTTGTATTTGGTGCTGGGTGTGGCGGTGGTAGCGCTTCCTTTTGGGTCTCTGGTTGGGAACTTGGTCGTCACCAGAAGGAGCATCCATGGTCTCAGTGCCTGATTTGCTCTCATAATCATCATCCTTGTTGGTCCTTCCTAAATCACTCTCAGAGGATGTCCTGTGGGAGTGGGACATATCCAGCATTGTCTCAAATATGTTTGGCTGAAACATGCTGCCCACAAATCTCTACAATTTTGAATAAGCTATGCCAATGCCCTCTTTTTCCAATCTGCCAAAACAGCAAGTCAAAAACATTTGGTATGTCAAAACCCATATAACATCCACATGTGATATATATATATATAGCATGAAGAAATTTAGACCAGATAGAAATATAAACGACGAGATTAATTTATAAGAGCGGATGGGCGGATTATAATTTTCTTAGTCCAAATTTCGAAAGATTAAAAGTAAATAGTTAAGGAAAAGTTCATGATTAAATTGAAAATGAAATTATTTATATGATTAAGATATATTAAACTTTGTTTTAATTTTATTGCAAGCCAAAACCATCTAGCACTACTGTGTTAGTGATATATGGCAATCTCCACCTTTTTCCCCACAAAAGAAGACCCTCGCTTTTCCTTTTTATGTGCGTGTGTGAGATGGAAGTGACGAGGGTTTTGGCTGATCCCTGTTCAAACCTTTTTTTAATCAATAAAAAATATAATTAGGGCCAGCATGTGAGAATTGTAACAAGCTGGTCAATTAAAAAGTTATATTAAAATTAAAGAGAAAATCCCTTCTGTGATTCTGATCTCAATTGGAATTTTCTGAAGAAAAAAAAAAAAAAAAAAAACTCCCCCATGCTTGTTAAATCCTTTGTACAAGAATGTTGGTTTTTCTGTGCTAGCTTAAGCCTCCATACAACAAGGTAGAAGGTTATCTAGTGTATTTGAGAAAAAGAGAGAGAGAAAGGAAGGGCTTACCTGAAGATGAGTGCAATGAAGCAACCGTTTTGTCTCTTAAAGAATCTGGGGCATGCAACTGAGTCTATGCATTTTTTCTGTCACCGAAAGCATCTCTCTCAGTCTCAGCTATATATATATACTTGTGTTTTGACTTTCTCTATGGAGTATCTCATTTTTTGAAGGTGGTTGGGCATTGAATACTGAGATTGGCGCTTGCGGGGAGTTTGTTTCAAGATACAGTGTATGGTTGTGTGGACTCTGCACAAATTAAAACTAAATGGAAGGTTACAGGTTGCAGAAGGGCACAAAGGACTTTTGGTTTCTCCTTAGCCTTACGTGCAAGACTAAGATAGAGAAGAATCCAATTTATGAGGGAGGGGGTTTCAATAAAAGAGAGTTGACACTGTGACTGTGAGCGAAGGGCTTTGACGTTCAAAACGAAACTGAAACGTTATTGTAACGCTAGCTAGCTCACTGAGAGCTAGGAAGTCAAAGCTGAGCCAAGGTAAGGACACAAGAGGAGATAAGAGATATATGTACAAATTAAGAAAGAGAAGAAGCCAACCCAGTTGTGTGCATGTATGATAAGAGGATGCATATAGGAAGATGAACCAGAAAAATGGAAATAGGTTACAGATTAGTATATAGAAACGGACAGAGATCAAAGAGAGAAGAATAGGTGGCAAGAGAAGGAGTTATTGAGGGGAGGGTGTAATAGCTAGCATTTATGGAGGGCGAAAAGAAAGAGAAAGAGAGAGAAACAGCGTGATCTCAGCTTATGTTGTAGTGAATTACTAGTATCTCAGATTCTCTGCTCTCAACCTGCTTTCGACGTTTTACGGTGCCCTTTGCTTCTTCGCTTCGTAAATTCCTTTTAGTGCGTTTCTGGGTGAGCTCTTTCTTGCTCAGTCTGGTTATCTTCTCTTCTCATAGACAACGGAAACAAATAAAAATAAATAAAATTAAAATATTAATTATAAATTGTAAAAGATGGTATGGATAAAATATATATTTTTATGATAAGCATGTACTGCCTTCTATCATTATTACTATTATTGTTATTAAGTCAACCATCTCTTAATGAATTTTATTATGCTATTCTCCAAACTTTATAAAATCTATTAATTTATTTTAGGTTGAATAAGAAATGCATTAATGCATATAAATATATGAATTAATGCATTTCTTTTTATATATATATATATATATATATATATTATTGTAATTAATACATACACTTTAATACCAAGTATTATATGAATAAATTAATTGTTAATAGTAGTATATAATACATCAAATTACATATACACGGTGAGATCCTTTATATGGTTTGTTATAGTTAAATGGACATGTTCATTTATTCCGCCTCATTGTGTAAATTAATACAAATCAAAGGTTTCTGGTCTAGGTATCATAATTATGATTTCGATCATTTTTTTGTTGTGTTTCAATAAGCAATTAATCAAAAGTATATATTATATATCATTATATATTTACAATGACCATACTAGTAAATCCTCCATTAATATACCCACCAAGTCTTTTATTGAATAATATTAGACATATATCATTCTTGTGTTCATATTTTTTACATCATTTTGAGTCTGACTGAATATGCACCTCACATTTAATTAAATTGACTTAATTAGTTTTATTTTCTAAAATGCTATACATTCAGCTAAAGCCTAAACCCTACAGGTGTCACTGGCAATAAATATAAGGGTAAGTTGTCGAGAGATTTATACAGTATATATTTCCATCTTTGCTACGCCTTTCTGCAGCAGCAACAATAACAAGAAAAAAAGTTAATACAGTTGATTTTGTTGTACATCCATTAAATTTTTTGAAGCGAGACAGGTGAGATAATTACTCCATTAGTACTGAACAAAATCAACAAAAGGTTGACTTGATTGGTTGACATCTACAGTACTCAACAAATAAAATGATAAGAGTACTCGTATAGAACAATGATCTCTTTCTCTATATATCTACAAGCATTTGTTCTTTCCCTTCGTTTGGGCGTGACCCTGATCTTTCACATTCTAGCAGAAGGGATCACAATTTGGTGCTATAATTATATCACCTGTCATTATCTCTATCAATCCTCTGAGTATTAAATTGTATAAATTGGAGTACATTGTTTATTTAAACCTGCCTTCATGCATCCTTGTCTCTTATCCCTTTTGATTTATTTCTGCTTTTGAACAACTTGGGTTATGTTTAGGAGTGTGCATGCTTTGGGAGAGGAAAAAAAAAAAAAAACTATATGTTTAGCAGAATTTAAGATGATAAGATGTTAGAATAATAATTTTTCGTTAATCTTCAAATCTCTCCCTAAGTCATTTTCATAGTTTGCCAAGTGAGGTTTTTAAAAGAAAACTATATACTCTTATTCATTGCGTTTAAATACACATTATTCTTTCACTTTACCAGCTACTGAACTTTATGTCCAAAATTGCTTTGTTTTCTTTTCTTTCTTTTTTTTTTTTAAATATTTATAGATAATTTAATTTATAAATTCTGATAATTGGATAAGAGTGATAAAATATTTCGTTTTTATCCTAACTAGGCCTGCGCTTCTGGAAAAATAAGCATTACAACATGAGATTTATATGGTATCGAAATAAAAATTTTATTTTTACATTAATATTATTTATAAAATATTAATTACGTCAATATTTCAAGTAAAAGTAAAATAATTATTATCTATATGACATAAATCTCTCATTTCTCTTTTTCACAAAGTTTATGTTAATTTTTAAATAAAAAGGAAAGTAAATTTCTCAAATTAATCTCCTCGCTCCTTAATTCCCTCCAACTCCAAGAATCTTCATATGCAGCAATGCATAGTAACATGTTTGTTTGTTACTTATGCTTGCCTTGGTTGTGTTTTTGGCCTATCTTACGTTGTTGTTACAATTCCACGCTTTGAATCATGACCTGAATCGGCAGCAATTCTGACAGATTTTTACATCTTGCTTTCAGTAAATGTAATTAGTTATGCATTTATATTTCAATGAACTATCTTCTGCCATTCAACATTAAGACTTCTCGTAGCATGCATGTCTCTCCAGAACACAGGCTAATTTATCAAGCTGGCCCATTTTGCTACTTGAGTTGTTGTTTCAAAATAAATTCCACCATTCTATTTTTTACCTTTTAAGATCAGTATAGATTCAGAAAAATGAAAGCAACACAGCCAGAACATTAATCAATCTGATTACAAGTACTCAGCAACTTGATGAATAGAATTAATGCTAGCTAGATCTTTATTTATTCATTAAAAAAAAAAACTCATAAATCAACTTTTGATTTGCAGGTAGAATTTGAGGTCTTGTTGGAGATGAATACAGAAATATCACAGGTGCTGTAACTGGTATAAGGTTTAATTTAAGTCTTGATTTTCCCAAATAAGGTGCTTGAACAAATCAAATTTACAACCCCACTTGCAGTATATATCATCACCAAGATTCTGAAACTTTGTCATGTTATCTACGAAAACATTCAAAGATATATGCTTATATTTGTACTGTCCACGTTCTGGAACTGTGTCTCCATTTATTGAAGCCTCAGCCACTTTGTCTCCACGATAGCAGACATAATTAAGTTTTGCTGTTATGGTAACTAAAACTTCCATAGTTGAGGTTTCGAACTGTGCCTAATGATACATTTAACTCTATCACTAGGAAGAAAACCATATTCACTTTTTCTGGCTTAACTGGATGATTGATTATAATTGGGTCTTTAAGCTCGAAGACAGTGAGAAATAAGATCTAGGAGTGTAATTAACACAGTGGCTCTGATACCACAACAGATTTTCAGGCCTCTGGAACACCTTATCCAACAAGCCCTGGTGGTGGGTGATATAGAATTTATATATATCTATTGGGTTTTATATGGGGATGATTTAGAACTAGAAGGTAGATAGTTACAATGTAATTAGTTGATTTAAATAAGGATTAATTATAGGATTTAGTCTCTTTTCTTTTTTTTGTTTTATGGCAGATTTTTGTATTGGTTTTACTTTTATTTATTCAAGATTGAATTATAGTGTCCATAGAGGTTTCCAAATTGAATTTCGATCATCTACGGTTATAAATATAAATATGTAGATGAAGTTGAGAAGAGCCAGAGAAGTAAGCTCCTTCACAACAGAAGCAGGGAAATCATCACCACTATTATCACTGTTCCACTTGCATTGACTAGAAATCTCTCTGTTGAAAGCCCAATGAACAACTTCCATGTTGTTGCATTGGCGTTCAAGGCCCAAGATTGTGCTGACATGTTCAAGAAAAAAAAAAAAAAAAGAATCGGAAATGAGATTTGCGTTGGTGATTCTAATCAAATTTGAAAGAAAGAAATGCTTTGGAAAGAATGAAGGATGAAGGATACAAGCACGGCCACTGAGTAAGACTCTCAACTCTTCAAGAAAATGGATAAGGATGAATTTCTGAATTATGTGGAAAATTATCATATGGATGAAGAATTTGAAGGGGAACAATGCGAACACTCTGATTGATGAAACACCGGTTACCAGCATAACCAACATGTTATATGAGCATCTATTTACTATATTTCACCGCAAGTCTATTCATTTTAATCTGCGAAAACTTGCCATCAATACTATCCAAGATCTGCATATTATGCACTGTATTTTTTTTTTTTTAAAAAAAAAATCACATTCCAGTTACCCTAGAACAACATTTTTTTTTCCTTTTCTCCAACTTTTGGCAATTAATACGTTCATTTACCAAATTTTACTGAAGATCTTCACAACTTGCTCCGTTTTCCTTCTTGCCCTTGTGCGTGGCTGGATAAGGACATGATTTTTGCTAGACACATTGCTAACTCTTTCTAAACTGCAACAACTTGGTTGAATTGGACCATTGCTAGACTTGTATAATCGGCATTGCTGCTTCTCTTTCATTAAGCTATAGGCTTTGGCTTTGCTGCTCTTGAATGCCTTGTGGTAGATGCAGACTTGGGAGAGGAGAGTGACTTGGTCTTTTTCCGCTTTTGTTTCTTAGTAACGCTGGGACGCTCTTGTGGTTGGTGTGCTGCAGATTGATCAAAATCTGTTCAAGGGAATCAAAAGAAGAGAATAACTTCATTAAAATGCACACTGAGGAAATTCTGATGGCACTTTACGAACCCACTAAAGTCTATCATACATTCAGATAAATCTAATCCTACTTGTTCCAGACAATTTAGAAGAACAATTGTGAGCAAGTTTCCTTAGCTTGATGATCAATTAATGTTTTCGGGTGTAATTCTGAAAAATCTAAAAGATGTTGCATGTATTGTTCATGCTATAAATGAATAGTCTTATTTATGGGGGGCCAATGATAAATGAGGGGTTAAACCAATGTCATAAACTTGAGGAACTATCATTTCCATGAACAGTATGAAAGCTTCCCCATAGACAGTCATCATTTATGAAACATATTATTTCAGGTTGGCTTGGGTCCTACATCATAGAGATACCCTTAAACATATTGTTTCTTGAGAGCAACTTAGCACAAAGGATGGAACCTTCTGACTTAATTCATACGCAATAACCTCAATAAAGGTGTATACTCTCCTCCTCAAGAAAAGT
Source organism: Bauhinia variegata (assembly GCA_022379115.2). NCBI lineage: Eukaryota > Viridiplantae > Streptophyta > Magnoliopsida > Fabales > Fabaceae > Bauhinia > Bauhinia variegata. Next base: position 2,130,360 of record CM039438.1, on the reverse strand, counting down.
AGCTGAGACCTTATTATTAGAATTTTTCGAAAAGCCACAATTGTTCTTGGCCACCCTCTGGTAACTGCCTCCAAATATCACCAATAGTTGACTATGGCTCCCAAAACATTAGGTTCCAATAACTATACCTTTCATATGGTAAGTTCAAATGCATACCAAGTCTGTCTGATAAGTTTAATGTATATGCTCAACTAAGAGTGTTGGTATACTGCTAAAAAAGTCAGCTAATGATGTTTATGTTTGAAACAATTAATGATGGCACTTCATTTTTGGTATGAGCAGGATATGATAACATGCTTTTAATAATCAAATTTGAGTGTCATAATCTTTGATATTGACGAAGATGGTTCCATATATCTTACACAGAGAGAGAATAACAAATCTGGTGTTCTTAGCAGAACTATTGCCATAGGTTTAGCATCTTCACATCAGTTCCCGGTTTTTATGGGTTTAATTTGGTCATCTTGAGGAAAATTGTCATATGCGAAAACTAAATACCAGCCTATCTGATTTTTATTAAGCATAGTGGTATAGATAATATAACAAAACTCAGGTATGGTCCACTAGAAACAGTTTTAACTTGAGTCAAGAGACTAGATTCCCTTTATTGGGGTGCGTCTTCTCGTGACAGAACAGCCAAATTCTTGCGGTGAGGGCAAAGAATCTAGTTTTTCAAGCCTTCCAAATTTATGTCCAATAATTTAATTATGAAACACAAATTAATCAAATATATTTCCCATTCTACTAGTTGGCCCGTGAAAGGGCCCTTGTCTGTACTTGTCATGTTATGGAGACTGCACATTTCCACATGAATACAGAATACCAATATTTAATGGCACCAAAAATAAAGACGTGGATCAAGGAGAAGCAAAAGCGTACCTTGGGTGGACCACGCAGTAAGAGACATAGGATTGGGATGTTCTCTTCTTTCACTCAAGCTACCAAGCGATGTTGAAAAATCGGGTGTAGTTTTAAAGTCATTCATCTGCATAATTACCCAGTAGAGCAAAAGACAAATTTAGTTGTTGAACATATCACATTTCATTAGAGGCTAATTAATTACAGCCAAGTTACATCTGCTACGTACCCAACTGGGTCCACTTCCAGGGGGGCCATCCCATCCAATGTGAGCCACATGCTTAACATCAGTTGGGTACCCAATTTCCATCTCGCGCTCCTTGACAACTGCAAGAAATCCCACTTCCCAACTTAGCCTCAAGAAAACAATCCAGAACACAGGAACTACAATGGTGCAAGCGAGAATGGTTACCAAAGATTTGAGTGATGTATTTGAAACCTTTGTATATCCCTTTCATCGTGGTTGCCATGGTAGGAATCACAAGCCCTCTGCCGTATATGAATGACACGATGGGAACCAGACACCAAAACTTTTTAGACAGACAATGCTTTAGCCAGCAAGAAATGTGGATGTGCTGAGATGGAATTTTGTGTTATATACGATGTTAAATTCAAAAAGGGCTAGAGTATCAGTGAAGGCTTCACTGCATGTGATGTAGGAACCTTTTTTTACCCATGAATGAAGATTGGCATCTGATTACTGAATACACAAACGATTTATTGTGCATTACTGGGAAGATTTTAACTTTGAAATTGTTTTCGGTGTCTGATAACAATATATGAAAATGCAGACAGCAAAACCTAAGAAATATGCTAATACCTGAAGAGGACTATAACGAAGGTGAGAGAAGGATATTCAAATGAGAAGCAAGTTCTCTCTCAACCAATGTTTCTGAGCTCCATTCGTCATCATTCTGAAATCTTTTCTACAGGGAATGTTGACACATGCAAAGCCTCTGTCTTATTTCAGAATAGCGTTACCAGCAATTTGCAGAGAATCCAGTTGATGCCAAGCCAACAGAGACTAGAAAAACAGCTGTAAACATTAAATGAAGAAAGCAGATGAAGCAATAAGAAATGGGTGTCTGAAAAGTTTGGATTTTTATTGATGGGAAGAGAAGGTGGGTGGATTTAGGATTGGAAGAGAGAGAAAGAGGGTTTCAGAGGGGAATAGAATCGAAGGTGGGCATCCATGAAAATGATAAGTTAAGTGTTTAAAAAATAGGACAAAATTAAGGATTATAGTGGGAAGTAAATTAACTGGTTGGTTTAATGGGATAGGGGGAGCTCATCATGTCATTGTTAAAGTGGTGCTGTGCTTGGTTGTTGAGCGAGTAAATTGCGGGCCTTGTATCTTGTTTGTTTTCTTATTAAGGCCCTCTTCGTATAACCAATGCTGTAGCTCTCTTGAATTAGGGATACACAAATCTTAACTATAAAACAGAGGAGCTGGTTTCGGTGCAGTGCTTGAATTGAATTAGGTCATTTATTGCTGTGCCTGCACAATTCTCCTATGCCTAGGAGACGCGGTTTGTTTGTTTTACTACTATCAATTCAACTAACATCAATTCCAGCTTTGGATATTTTTACTGTCTAAAAGTGGATTCTTTGTAATATTTTCAAGGATCTGAATTCAGAATTTAGCATATTGTTAGAGATAAATCATGGTTGGCAGTCATTTTCATTTGTAATATTTTCAAATTCATCAGAATTCAGATTAAATGAGGAGGGCAGGCTTCCATTTTTCTCTTAAGAAAGTTTTATTTCATATAGTCTCAACGAAATTTGAAAGCACCGGCCACACTCGGTAATGAGATTTTTTTTTTAGTTGGATAAAGTGAGTTAAGTTGGGTTTTAGGATTTATCATAATCACAACAGATTACAAAGTATTTATAAAAATGCTTATAAATTATTTATCATAACGAGATAGAATTATGAGATTTGTTGACATTTTAATGTAATGTTAAAATGTCACTGATTGTCCAGTAAAGATAGAATATCTAACTACCAAGATTCTTCTTTAGAAATTGTCCAAGTAATACATTTGTAAGTTGTAAGCAGATCGAAAGCAGCCTCTACCACTGAAATTCCTTTGCTTTGTTGGCATAATAATATCTCAGACTCAGAATGGTTGGAAGCACGTTTGTGGTGTGTTACAGTTGGAAGTACCTGTATCTTGGTTACCTAAGATGGAAATGCGCTCGTCACCCACAAAAAATCTTCACTCGCCTATTTCTTATTTCTAATTTATTATAAAATGATTTTATTGTCTATAAAAAATGCAATGAATGAATATTAGAAAATCATGTAAAATAAAAGTTCTAGTGTTTGACGACGTTGCAGCTTAAAATTTAAATAACTTTTTTTTTTCCTTATAAAAATCAGTTCTGTTAAGAAAAATATAAAAATAAAATATTTTTAATAAAAGTCAATGCTAAGAGGTTGACGTTAGACAAAGGTGGCAGAAAATGGATGGCAGAACTTGTGTGTGTCTCTCTTCTCAAGGAATGAGAGTAATAATTTTAACTAAATAACTCAACTAGGAAATATGATGATGAGCTAGATCAAGTTTATTTGCACAGCTTTTAATATAGGGTGGATGAACATCCTTAGCTTCACTCCTACAACATTAAATAACATTGAAGGCTTGATAAAAGTGAATATAATCTAGAGTCCCTCAGTGAAGGCCACTCCGGTATTCTTCAACCAAACACCACCTTGAATGAGCTCGGCCACAGTGAACTTTCTAGCCTCTGCTTCACTCTTAATCACATGGTAACCAGGCCATTTAACCCTCTTGCTGGTACCAGCACCTGGTCCCTTGTTCATGTACTCTCCATAATACAGAGTCTTCAAAGCAAAATCCCCAGACCACTCGGACCATCCAGCAGGGTCAATGTGGTTACTCAAAACTGACTGCAAATAAACGGTTCTAGAGTACTCCTTCCATGGCCGGCCCAAGTAGGTCCGCACTGAGCCCACCACAGGCTTCAGATCAGTACTGGGTATAACGTCACACTGCTGAATTGAAGTCCCTGTGTTTTGGTTTGGGTCTATACGACCTTGGGCCGTGATCATATTATTCTGGTTGCTCATGGGCTTTCGGGCCACCAGCTTGCACTTTTGGAAGACAACCGCTGCATTTCCGAAGATGAAATCCACGGTGCCGGTGATGAAGGAGTCACGGTAGAACTGCCTGTTGGAGTGGGTGTAGAGGGTGTCTTGGAAAGCATCGATTTTGCATCGGTTTATCACTGATTGATCGGCGCCGACACGGAGTGCCACCGCTTGGTGCTTCTGCGGCCCTGCTGTGTTTTGGAAGCGCAGGTCTTGGGCTATAAACCCATCACCAACAGCAGCTGCATTGCAACATCATTAGAAGGTTTAGGCCCGATACAACTTTGAGAAGCCCATATATATATATTTGTTTGTTTTCGGTTTAAACTATGATTCACCACATTTGCATAAATAGAGTAATCCTTCAACTTTTTTCTTGTCATGTTAGTTTATCATGTGAAGCTTGTGTACTTTATTTATGAACAATACAATATTACTTACGTGCCTTCACCTTTATGATGGATTTATGGTAAAAAATAATAGATCTACGTTTGAAGATGTAGTTGAGTTTGAAGGTGATAAAGTAATCCAGAATATAAAAGAAGAGAATATAAATATGTAGCAAAAAGAAAAAGACAAGACGATGAGTTAAGTTCTTACCAACGGTGGCAGATTTGAAGGTTGTTGTTCCATCTACATAATTCAAGCTTCCGGTGATGATTGTGGCGTCCATACCATCACCAACAAGCATCACGTTCTTCTTTTTCTTCCCAATCTCAACATTTTCTTTGTAAATCCCCTCCTTCACATAAATAACATACCTTGCGTTACTTTTGTCTGGTGCCGATGCCACAGCTTCTGCCACAGTTTTGAATCTGCCACTCCCGTCCTTAGCAACCACCACATTCGCATTGATTTGCTTAGCCGATAACTCTAAAAGCTTTCGATCCTTGCTTGTCACCCAAGACGGGAAATCCCCATTTAGGGGTTCTATTATTTCAGTCTTTGGAGGCAAAATGGAAACAAGCAAGGCCAGAGAGGTTCTTGCTCCGGAGATCAAGTCCCCGAGCTCTGCCTCCATGAGTGCACGAGCTGAACCCTCTAAACCATGAAAGCAAGTGTCGTAGTTAGTGAGCACACCGCTTAGCCAAGCGTGTGCGTCTTGCTGGGAAATGATGCTCTTATTTGTGAGAGCAACCATTGAATCCCAAACTCTGTCCATGGACAAGTCCATGAGCTGCTCACAATCAAGTAGAGCAGCTTGCTCCTTCGGATTGTTGATTCGGTATTTAACGGTGTTGGCTGTGTCCATAGCTCTCTGAATATGTGAGGTTGTTTTCATCAAATGAGATTGCAGCAATTTGATCAAGTTGTGGTCTTTAGTGGTGAAGATTGAACCTTTTGCTACTTCTGAGACATGGGCTATGCAAGAGGCTCTGTCAATGGCGTTTTCGCAGACATGGAGGGAATGGGGGAAGGAGAGGTTGAAGAAGGAGGTGGGTTTGATTAGATAAGAAGCAATGAGAGCTGATGAACTTATGATAGCTACTACAGAGACAATTAGCCAGAGAGTTTTGGAAATTGATCTTCTGGGATTGTCTAGCAGAGGTTGATGGCTGGCCATCTTGTTGAGAAGTAGATAAGAGGTAGTGGACGATCTTGGCAAGCTCTGTTTGCTGGATATTCCTTAAATAGACGAGCAAATGGAAGAGCTAATAGTGTGAAAGCATAGAATTTTGGGGTCTATCTTAAGACATAATTAAAGACTTAAATTTAAAAAGATAACTGATTAATAAATAGATCAAGGGTCCCTGCTCATTTTTCAAGACCAGAAGTATGATTGTTCTTGTGTTTTTTTTTTCATTAAACATAAAGATATTTAAGAGGACCATTTTGTTCAAAATAAAGAAAATATGGTACAGTAGATGACATAACTTCAGTGTCCGCTTGACATAATTGAATGGACCATTATCCACTCTAGACTTGGATTCCTGCAAGATGTCACTGATGAGTGATGATGGCATCCACTTTTCTGGTGCATGTATATCATTTTTGTTTTTCTTAACATTAATTCAGCTTGGAACGCATGGACACTGTTTGAATTCCATTTTCGTCATCTATCTTTTTGAACTATGTACATAAAGAGACTATCAAACACAAACAATCAAAGCATGTGAACCACCGATGGAATGCTTGTCAGTATATGATGTTCTCACATTATCAGATCCTTCGTTAGGCTTGCTTTTCTTCTTTTAATACAACAATGCTAATTAATATCGTACTTTGCTTATTATATGATTATGCATATATTAATTAATATTACTCGTTAATGAAAAAGGATAAAGTGAGTTTTAGCTTAGTTCCCATGGCCACCTGTGCTGGTATTGATTGAATCAGTAGTTGAAAACTGTCTTCCACTTTAAGGTCCAAGTGATCTGTATTAGTTGAATCTGAATAATGTTCATCCAAGTGGCAGAAGCAAAGGCAAATGAATTAAGAAGTGATACTCCATTAATTTGTTGAAAACCTTGCGGGCTTTTCACTTTATAGAATCCAATGAATACACATACCACTAATTTTAATTACTTAATAATCGAATTAATTGGTTAAAACTAATTAATTTATAAATTTGATGAATTAAATATAATAACACTTACAGTGATTTATGCTCTTTTATCATATCTATGCACTAAGATCTAACTTACGACGTTGACAACCACTAACTGGACATGGGCAGTAACTTTTATGTCTTTGGCTTTAGGTTTAGTATATTTTATACACCTTCTTTTTTGTCAAAAGCAAATGATTTTCATAATTCTAGGCTCTTGTACATGTCCCATAGACCAAGAAATTTGCTGGTTATTGTCGTCTGGGTCCATGCTAGAGATTATATATTTATTTGTAGTATAAAGATACGACATATTTATGAAGAAGGAAGTGTATCAATTATGCTTATTTGACCTGACATTACTACTTGTGATCAATGTGAATATGTTGCGGGACATTCATTTCATAAAAAATGTGAAGAAAAGGGGAATATATTATCAAATTAGTCAAACATGTTTGTGATTTGTCGTATTCTCCACGTGTTATCTAATTATGAAGTAATGTAATTCAAATATTTTTAATGTATAAATATAAATTTCTATAACAATTTTATTTAAAAACAAAAAAAAAGGGTACAATCATAACTTTAGAGTTTAAAAAATAAAAATTTCAAAATACGAAAGCAAGTGTATAGTTATTTTAGTTTTTATAATTAAAAATCTTATTTCATTTACAATAGCATTAGTTTGTTTTTTAAAAAAAAAAAAAATGTGGGAATCTTTTTTAAATAATATTTCTGAAATTAGACTCTGGTAGCATCTTTTGGGCTGGGTTTCTTACGCTTGTCTTGAACCGAAGAACATTATCCGCGTATGAAAATTGAGCCAGGAAAGGGCCCAATAAAGAGTGGAGAGTAAGTCCTCATATAAGCACAGCAAGAATCTTTGGCAGACCAAACAAACATAAGTAAATAATGAAATGAAATCGGATTAAGGAAAATGCAAACGCCAGTAGAATCATAGGATGTGCTTTCGCTATTTCACATTGTCTGTCGAGTTGTTTCATAAGCACCCAAAGTAATGGAATGTACATTAATAACCCAGAGACAACAATTAAGAACTTGATGAGAGATAAATAGCAGAGTGCGCGCTGCAATAAGCAAGGGTCGATTAGCCATAATTGAGGCGAAATATGTCATTCTGCACAAAGAAACTTCCTTGTGGGGTTGGAACCAAGTGAAACATCTGCAGCTCAACATTCCAAAAATAGGTTTAGTTTTGTTGATAATTTACCTTTATTTTCACATTGTTCTTAAATGGGCATTGGGCAATTCAGTTCTATAGTTACAACAAGTGTTGTGTGCTTAACCGTAGGTGTTATAGAGAGAGAGAGAGAGAGAGAGAGATAGAAGATTATAACCTGGCTAAACCTTAGTAGATGCTCCTCCCCTGACAACTGGAGGCTGCCACTGACAAACACCATAATGCCACCGGCGGAGGACGACGGCTGGGAATCAATGGTGGAGATGACATGCCGGCATTGGTCGAAGGGCAACTGATTAAGCTTGGCAGAGATTTGATCAACGCCAAGTACCTTGTGGCCCTCAAAGGTCATCATAGAATGGGACTGATAGAGAGTTGAGAAGGAAGCTCTATCAGTATCAAACAGATGGTAGTAATGATCCACAAATGACCTGCCCACGTTTTCAACCTGTTCCTCCATTCTCTCTATCTTTATGTATGTCTAACACCACCCACAAAATTGTGTATCACAGCCCGAAATTTATAGGCAAGCTTGGTTTCATAGTTAAGGTGGGTATCATGTGGGGCTGAAAAAAGATGACGATTCAGCAGGTTCTGATGAAGCACAAGGTTACCATTATGCCACCATTCTATGGACTGATGATGAGTCTTGTAAAAGAGGGTAATAGAGTAATTGTAATGGTCCAAAGGTGAGGAATAAATTTAGCTGGGTTTGTACGCAAAGTTGCAATGGTGAAAAGGGGTTGCCGTTTACTTAGCTAAGTCTAACTAAGCGTCAGTTTGAGGCCAATTGCAGAGTTATACAATATAATACTTCTGTTAAGGGAAGGGAAAAGCATGGAAAGGCTGGTTCTTGCCTCAGCTGAGTATCATCTCCGCTCAGTGTCCCAGGTATGGAATATATTCTTTTCTGAATGACAATTCTTTCCGAAAGTATCAATGCATTACCTTGTGTTGCCCGATATGGGATTGTTTAGGTGCGAAGGATTTGCTCTATAAAGAAAAAAACAAACATTCACACAGTACCTCACCATTTAACATTTCCTGGAAAAAGGCAAAAGAAAGAGACGAGGTAGAAAATTTGATTGTATTAAGAAATTTGGGATTTATTTTATTGCGGAATAAGTGAAATGAATGGATCTGCTTAGATGCTGTTGGGTTTTTCCCCACTACTGCTACTGCCAGAGCTGGAGGTTTGATTCAGGATGAAGAAAAATATATGAATAGTAGTGTTAATAATCCATTGAATCATGATATGCAAAATCAAGTGCCACGCTTACGCGGATTAGATTGCACACTCTGGCCATGTTGCAAAGAATGAAATAGCAATTTATACGCACTGCGACTGTCTCCTCTAATTTCTTTCCAATGGGGATTTAGGAAGTTCAGCCTAAAATAAACTTGAGAATTTGTAGCCATTGCTGACTTCAAAACCAAAATTTTCATTTTCAACATGGTATAAGCGTCAAAATGACCAAATCCGCACTTGTTTTACTCCATTATTTTCCAAGATTAACGTTCTCAAATATTAGTACAGCTCCATTGATTACCAATACAATCTTCAGAAAACACAAACCAATGATTCTAACTCAGAAGATAATGAAAGTTCAAGCCATTCTCCATTCACTTTCTAGTATAAACTGAAAAAGCTCAGGAATCACATTTTTCTTCCAAACCAGCCAATCAACTTACAATTATAGCTTTAATTTTTCATTTGCAGATCGAACTTAAATTCCCACAGATTTTTATCTCAGCAAAAATACTAAATAGATAGGAATGTAAAATGGGAAGTTCAATAAGTTGAACAATCATAAAGAATCAGATAGAAATGAAAATGCTCAAGGACAAGCTACCGGAGAAGAATCCATAAACATCAGATTCCTATTAATTAGGTTTTATGTCAAAATTCAATATCTGGCTTTCAAGTCTTTGATGACAATGGTAGATTAGCTGAGTTCATACATATATATCCCAATGAGCCTCACAACCAAAGTCCTAAACACCACCGTTTCCTTTTCCCTCGTTGATTAGACCCATTGGCCATAAGCTAAGTTGTAAGTACCGACCATTAGACTTTAAAAATCAGAATAACGGGCTGATGAAAGAGATTCCATTCAACGCAAAACACAACCAGGTACCATGCAAACAAAACAATATAATGAAAGACATTTATAGATCAGACAAGTACTGTGCAGTTGCAGCAACACGTTGTCATCAACAAGCCTGAACATTAGCTTGCGAAATTAATTACTGTATCAGACACACACGAAGGGGATGGTAGTTCATGCATCAAACGACCTACAATACTACAAAGACTTCCACAATCTGACCAGATTTAAATCATGATTCCGGAGATGAAGCTTAGCAGTGAAAGCCCATTAGTTTCATGATGAAGGAAACAAATGGCTTCGGCTTCGACAAGTGATGAAAGGTCTAAACAAACAATTACTCTTATACCTTCAATTCTATTAATCAAATGTTGTAATTCAAGGCATAGCTATATTTTTACTTAAACGTCTAATTTTACCGAATATATGCTTGACTAGCAGCGTATTCATCATTTGCACAAAGCAGCATTATATATTTTAGTTCTAAGGATACATTACAAATGCTGCTGCAACTTAGAACTAATAATCAAAGTAGTAAATAATCTAGAGCAGAAGCAACAGATTTCATTTGTTCTAATCATAGACGCACAATAAAATGAATTCCTCATAATTATAATGGAAAGACCAGCAATAGAATATATATAATATAATTCTCTTATACTTAAATTTGAGCTAAAAGTTTGGCCTTAACAAAGTGGTAAGAAGTTACATATACTTTCCATCAAACATGTCCTTCAAAACAGTCTAGGGTTTTATAGAGACTCACTAACCCAAACTTATGAAGTTCAAGAGGAAACAAGGGAAACAGTATCATCCTCAACCTTAATGCCAACTTGAAGGCCAAAATCCATGGATACCATAACCTGTCTTCCAATTATCCAAGTAGACCACCTTCTTCACAGCCCAAAAAGAAACCAATAATGCAAAAATCATAATCAACCTTTGTGTCGTCGTATTCTTCACCTTAACAAGAATTGTTGTGACAAATGCCAATAACAAACCCACAATGGTGTACAAGAATCCCACAGCAAAACCTTCTGCACCAAGCTGCATTCCCGATCCCTGATAGAAAAATACAAGCTTGGATGGATCGTTACGGTCCGCCACAAACATGGGCATCCTCCTTATTATGTTATGCATAGCTCCCGAAACACTAAAGAAATACACTGCCACAGCACCCGCTAACCAAACCTTCGGCTCATGAAGCAAAGTCTGACCCGTCAGAATCTTCTTGACAGCAAAGGGTAGCCAAATTAAAAACGCGAGGACTATGATTATCCATTGGTTTCTGGAGATAAGTGGAGGTCGATGAATAGGACCCACAACGAGCTTGGTCTTAGATTCGATGAATTCGGCCATAGATTCAGCGAGTCTAGAGAAATCTCCTTGGTCCATCTGATCTGATTCTTTGAGGGTGTGGTGAGGGCCAATAAGGCGAATGTGAGGGAGGGAATTAACGCCGAAGAGGGAGAAACTCGATTGTGATTCCTTGAACTCTATGTTGCAGAAGAACAACTTCCCGTGAGAAGGTGAAGACGAGTCTGGATTATTGGTAATGTAAGAAGAAGCAACGAGTGCGAATTCATTGTAAAGTTCCTCAAGGCGAAGCTCCGGTTTTTCGTGGAGTTGAATGGCATCGAAGAAGACGAGAAGCCAATAGGGTCTTGGGGTTTTCACTGAAGCAAGGAATCGAGAGACAAATTGGTCATTGAGGTGGATTACACCCGATTCGGATCTGGATTGAAGGGTAAGAAGCTCGCTCACTCGGTCGGCATCAGAATCCAAGGAGGCAGTGGAGGCAATGAGAGAAGAGACGGCGATGAAGAGCACCAAAAATGGCAAATTGGGAGAGCAAGTCATCGTATCCTTTGGAGTTCCAGAGACGAAAAGAAGGGTTTTTCAGTTTCTCTTTGATGCAGAGGACAGAGACTAGAAACAAGAGGGTGTGTGGAATTTAGAGATGCTCTTACACTTGCCTCCCGATCACTGATTGCCACGTGAGCATTAATGCTGCATCTATCCAATGGGTTTTTCGCACGTAGGATGGACAACTTTTCCCTCTGTATTACTTCTCAAAATTTGAACTTAGAATTCTTAATTGTTTTGCAGTAAAACGAGAATAGTAATTTCAAGTTACGAAGTAAAGAAAAAAAATTTCTTTTCTTTCCAGGATGCTTAAAGACATGGATTTTTACAGTCCCGCTTTTAATCTCCTTGAACCATTATAAATTAGAAGATATATACATAGCCCCCTTTTTTTCACAAAATTCGTATCACACAGTGTTTTCACAAGAGGATTCCTCAATATCATAAATTACTTGAAACCGGAAATTAAACGTTTGTATGTTGGTTTATCGGGTTTAAGCCCCATCTTCAACATTTCGTCATGTAGCTTCATGGCGTTTCTGAGTTCCTTCGCGCTGCAAAGCCCACGAATCATGATTATGAAACTTGCACTGCTGAGTGTATTCTGTCTTCTCATGTAATCAAATACTTTAATGGTTTCGTCAATCCTCCCTGCAGCAAAAAGTCCATTAAGCAGCACATCATAAGCTGCTATATCCAAGCGAACATTCAATTTCTCTATCTTATTATGCAATCCAATAGCCGAATCAATTTCTTTGCCAGAACAGTAATGCTCCATCAATAAGCAACAACATGCAGAATCTGGCACTATGCCTTTCTCTAGAAGTACATTTAGCAAATCCTCCGCTCCTTTCCACCTACCTCTGTTGCACAAAGATAACATATACTTGGACAATTCCTCTGCAGAAGGGCTATATCCTCTTCTTACAATGCTCTCCAGCAATTGACAACCTTCTTCACTTGGATCTTCACCACAAAGGACTTCAACAAATGCATGATAATTACTATCATCCAAAACAAGACCTCTTTGAGAGATTATACGATGTACATAAATAGCTTCACAGATTCTCCTCTCATTAGATAATGCTTTCAGCAGACAACCATAAGTAGCAACCCTCAAATGAACATTCTCATTATAAGCTTGTTTAAAAAACCTCTCTGCCGCATATGTCTTGCCCAAGTCGCTCAGCTTCCTAACCAATGAATCATAGTTGGCGGAAGAGCACTTGGGAAGAAGTCCCTTCTCCACCATTGTATTCATTATCCTATCTATTACCTCAACATCTTCATGCTTACAAGCTCCATTAAGAATTGAGCTGTAAGTAACAAATCCAGGAGTGAGTTTTCTAGCACACATTTCACTCAAGGTGTCAAATGCAGACTTAAAATCGCCCTTATTGCAATAACCATCGATGACAATATTATAAATGGTAGAATCACAAATTCCAAAGTCTAACAAACGAACAATTCTGTCAAATCTCCCATTTTTACTCAATATTTCAGCAACAAGCGGCCATGTATATCGATTCGGGCACAACCCACAACGAATTAAAGCACCGTAGAGACACCAAGCAAGTTGAATGTTATTTTCCCTCTGCAAAGTATCAAGAAGCGCATTGCAGGATCGACCTATAGGAGTAAAACCATGAAGTCTTATGATACTGAACACCTTTAAACCTTCCAAAGGTAAACCCTTACGTGAATAACATTCAAGAACAAGGCTTAACGCATTTGATTGCAAATCGCTACCTTTACATACTCTAATCAGACACTCTACAACAGCTGAAGAAGGGTGGTCCCGAATCAAAGAATCGAAAAGGGGTTTTACGGGCCGGTAAAGACCGGAACCAATCGCGGCTTGGATGACTTGACAATAGGATTTGAGGTCTGGTTGAAACCCAAGATTTGTTTTGACCCAATTGAAGAAATTCAGCGAGATTTGTGGCTGGGTTTCGATTTTCCGGAGGATTCGGAGGAAAAGTGAAGGGGCTAGCTTGGAGGAGAGGTCGAGATTGCGGAGAAGAGAGACCCAGTTGCGTCTTTGCAGGAGAATGGATGAGATTTCGGAAGCAACCTGATTTTGCTGGATTTGTGACCTCCAGTTGCGGGAAATTGCAGAGGCGGAGAAGGATTTGATTAAAAGGTGAGATTTTCGAAGAAACATTTAAGACCAAGCGAACTGCCGTTACCGGCTTTAGCCCTCTCTGCTCAAGAACATTGCAGGACGAAGGAGAATGCAGAGAGAAGGCAGACCAAACTGATCGAAAATTTGCATGGGCTTTGTAAAGAGTTAAGCCCACGTTTACTTTAGCTTTGGGCCTTTCAACAACATTGAGGGGATTCATTTTTTCACAACCTTTTACACTTCCGGAAACATAGGGGTGGTGTGAAAATCAACTCCCCCAACATTGATCATCGCCGAAGCTGAACTGATACTAACACAAAATAAGTAATTTCATTTTTATGTACCGACGCCATCTTAGACTCTTTTTTATGAGATGACATCTAAGACTTTAAGGATAGTTCAAAAACAAAGTTATTCTTTTCTTTATGCTAACACATAAATGTCATAAAGTTAATAAAATGGTCACTCTATGACGTGATAACGAAAAATGGGAATCATATGTGGAATTCATAATGCTGAAAAAATCTCTTGCCTCAAATTAGATATTGTGGGGCATGGGTAATTTGACAGTAACATGTTTTGTTTGTCTAAAAGTAAATTGTAATTAAAGTTTGGTCTTACCAGAAAATATAAGAATAAGGTGGAAATGTAGGATATTTTCATAAATGGCCAAAGCATATTCTCCTGTAAACTAGAAAGATCGGAATCAAAGGCAATAATAGTATCTTGTCGTGTCCTCCTAACAAGAGACTTGACCATTGCATGTTATGATAGACTTGACCGTTACATTATCACTTGCTTTAACAACTCATAGTAGTAGTAGTGTGCCAGCTCTGACAGTGTTGCTATTTCCACGTTTGATTCACTTGCTTGATTGATAATATGTGTAGTGTATATTTTTGCCTCTTCCAGTTTCCCTCTTTTCTGGTTTATGTTAAATCTCTGCGTAGTTGTGATTAATTTCTTTTTGTTTGGATTTGTTTTCCTTTTACCATGGCTCAGGCTGCCAATCATGCAGGTCTATGTACTGAGACGAACTTGTCTCTGCATTATTCACATTACTTTCCCCAAAATTCACATTATAGGGAGCCCAAGGAGTAAAAGAAAAACTAAACAGGATGAAGGTTTCTTCTTATAAACATAAAAGCTAAGTTGTTTAAGCATCAACAATCTCTGATTCTGTGGTATCAGCTGAAGCAAAAATAAGCTCTGGTTCTTCTATTCCAGTTCCACATGTTCCGTCTATGGCATTGTTCTTCCCCAAAGCCTTCAATGCCAAATGTGCTGCCTTCTGACCTGATATCATCATAGCCCCAAATGTAGGACCCTGCAAAACAAATATCACCCAAAACACAAAATCGTCAACATCATCTTTCTCCTCTGTATTCTTTCAAACCTAAATAAAATCAAACAGGTAAAATACTAGTAAATGAGCTAAGAATTATTACGTACCATTCTTGGAGCTCCGTCAATTTCTGCAACTTCCATGCCAGTAACAATCATTCCAGGGACAATCTCCCTTGTTAATCTAACAATGGCGTCTTCAGCAGCATTCATATCCAGTGCTTTCATTCCAGGGACACTGTCAATCATGCCAATACTCTTCAACCTCTTCACCCCTGTAGCACCAAATGGCCCATCATGTCCACAAGAGCTCACCACAACCTTAGCCTCCATCACATTTGGGTCCATGCAAGATTGTGTATCGTGGTTCATCGAAACCAAAGCCCAGTTTGTCACAACCCCAGCAACCCTGTCATCTTTCACGATTAAATCCTCTGCAGCCACGGCGTTGAACAACTTCACATTGGGTCTAGCCAAAAGTTTGCTCATGATGGTGGATGTGAATAAAGCTGCGTGCTTTATGACCACGTAATTGTCTTGCTCGTCGTATTCGATGCCAAGCTCGTCCAGGAAGCGATGAGCGGGTTTACGGACCACCATGGCAGAGAAGAGCTGGCCTCCCAACCAGGCGCCGCCGCCAGGGCTGACGGATTGTTCAATTATGGCGACACGGATTGAGGGGTTCTTGCTGAGCTCGTAGGCGCATGAGAGACCGGCGGAGCCGGCGCCGATGATGATGACATCGGTGTCGGCGTAGGTAATCATGTCGGTCATGTAGCGGCGGGTCATTTCGCGAGAGACGATGGATTCTTTGATGGGTTGGAACCTGAAGGATTCAAAGTCGTAAGGTGGAGAGTTTAGAGACATGGAGATTGTGTTCGGTTGAGAGGTGGATTTAATGGGGATGAAACGAGAAGAAAGGGGTGTGCCATGGAAGGAGGAGGGAAAAGAGGATTTTGGGTTAGAAGAGAAAGAGGAGGTGAAGGTTGCAGTGGCCATGGCTGCCATTTCAGATTGTGAAAGGAATGGATTGGATTGTGTTACCTGACTATGGATGAGAAAGGTTGCAGCTTGTGACTCATCAAGGACTTCAATGGGTTTATAAACAGAATTGGAAGGGGCCTCAATGAAATATCTGAGCAAAATATCTTAAAAAGTTGCAAATTTTTCAGTAATATAGATAAAAATTGAACGGTTCATAATGGTTGCATAGCGAAGGCGTCAGGTCACAGGAGTGGAGAACTTGGCCAAAGAGAGTGGAGGGAATGACCAAAAAAAAAATCATCTGTTAAACAGCAGTTGCTAATTACTGAGCCTAGGCCCTAAGCTAGTAGACATAATAAATTAGGCCCAAATGTTACAGATCTGGCCTATTTCAGTTGGGTCTTAACTAAATCAATTAATAAATATGTGTGTCGTAGGTTAATCTGGTAGTTATAAATAACTGAATATGCATCCCTTCCAATCCGACGGCTAAGATTTGCACAATGGAATCAGTAATGGCCGCAGCGATCAAGTGGCAGTTCCCATTGCCGCCAAACAGAAATTAGTGTTTCGTAGAGGGTAATTTTGTCAATTCAGTTGGTTCAAGAATCCAATTGGACCTTGAACCTGTCGTTTAAACGTCTTAGCAGATAAACGCCGCGATTAAGCTGGAAGGATCACTGGGTTTTGATTAGGGATTCGAATATCGAATTGAAGAGGGATATTTCACGATCAGGCGGAAATCTCCGAATCTGAGCCATTAACGACGGCAATGGTCTGCGAGAAGTGTAAGTTTCTTGTCGCTCTTTCGTAATATAGTTCTTAGAGGATTTGGTCCTGATAAATTTTAGTTATCTGCGTGGTGAAAAGAGGAACTTTTTTGCAGTTTATGAATTAAGCTACTCCCCCAGTCCACCCCTAAATTTGTGGTTTTGGTTGCAGGTGAAAAGAAATTATCAAAGGTGATAGTACCAGACAAGTGGAAAGAAGGGGCTAGCAATACCACAGAAAACGGTGGCCGCAAGATCAACGAAAACAAGCTCCTCTCCAAGAAGAAAAGGTTCCTTATTTTGTGAAGTTTATGTTTTAATTTTTCCCTTGTTGGGTAATGGTATGTTTAATGTATATGCGAACCGTAAATTGGCTCTGTTGATGGATATTTGGAAACTAGCTAATCCCAACTGAACTGAAACATACCCTAAAATTAGCCTTTTGGTTTTCCCTGTAATTTCAGAGTGCAGTGTGGCTCGGCAATAATGATTTATGCTGGTATTGTCGCAGACATCCTTGTAAAGAACTAAATATTTGGTTTTTTCTTCTAATATACGATGTTTGGTTCTGATTCCAGTTACTACTTGTGCCAGTCACAGAATGTAATAGGGTAAAAAATACTCGTTGAACATAGTGAAGATGAAGGTTATGCCATTTGCATGTTACTGTTAATATGTTGAAAATGTTAATAGGATGTTTTTATGCGGTAGTTAATGAGTGCTGTGCATAAATATATATCTTCTTGATGTTTTGGAGGTAATGGTCCCATTCTTGTCTTCTGGCTTTTGTTTTTGCATACTTTTTTTGCGTTAAATCACGCATTTCCATATAAAGATACGTGCCATTTATGCATTCCAATTAAACGTTTCTGACATTTTGTAGTTTTTTTTATACTTTTCAAGCACTCATCGGTCTTGAATGGCTTCTGAACTTATTTGCACATCGATTACTTGTAGGTGGACCCCTTATGGGAATACTAAGTGCATTATTTGCAAGCAGCAAGTGCACCAGGATGCCAAGTATTGTCACACCTGCGCTTACACTAAAGGTACTAGTCTTTTTTGATTCGCCGAGATGCTCTGCAAAAATACTTTTTCAATGTTAGTACGTTAGTTACTTACTCAAGGAAATCCTGATGCATGTTGCATTGTAGGAGTTTGTGCAATGTGTGGTAAACAAGTTCTTGACACCAAGCTTTACAAACAAAGCAATGTATAGTGGATGCTGGGCACGTGCTACATGCAACATCACCATCTAGGAGCATAACAGCTTTGTATTACTACCTGTTTGTTGATTTGATCATACTGCTCTATCTGTAAATGAGGCTGCGAAGAACAAATAGTGACAGATTTCTTTCCCTCTATCTAGTTTCTCCTATTTGGAAATGTATTTAGTATTCAACATTTAATATCTAACGATCGAAGCGGAAACGTATGAGCGGGTCAATGTGCTTTGTACTATTTAGTCCTCCACTCAAAGATGGTGGATTTTTGAGGGGGGCTCGTGGAGTTTAAATCAATAATTAAACGATATTATCCTTAGAATATATACGCAGTTAAATAATAATAATTGATTGTATATGTACTTCTCCAAGATCATAGAATATTGACAGAACAGGTTTTTTGTCCAGTTTCTGCATTCTTATATTCTGAACTTCTACCTGTGTCAGACTGTAAACAACGGAACGGTATGTTTTGTATTCTGGAAAAATGCCAACAAGTTTTGTTGTTCCCCTTTAGTGATTCAGGTACGTTTTTGAATTTCTATTTGTTGCTATGTCAACGATCACTAGTTTCTCTGTCTTTATGGTCATCCTTTTAACTTGGAAAGGTCAAATTGCTGGGATCAATAAGTCATGTTTTGGATAAAGGACCCCTTTTTTTTTTTTTTTTAAATAACATTCATAATCATTAATTCATCACAAATAATATAGAAAAGAGGGGAAAAAAACAAAGCACTTAATCCACATGACAACAAGCCGTGTGATGAACTTGAGGAGCATGAGCAACGGGAAACAGCATGGTGAAAAGACTAACAGAAGACCAGCGAGCAGTAGCTAAACAGAGACACAAATCTAGACCTGAAATTGATCTATGAGAGTCTTGTTTTTAAGAAAACCAGTTATCTCTCCAACAAGTGAAGATCTGTGCTCGTCATTGACTTGTTGAGTATCTAGAGTTCCAATACTTTTCAATCTCTTCAGCTGTTCTTCCAGGAATCCTCCCAGCTATTAGAGTCCACCTGACGACACCACTTAGACTTTAGCTCGAAATAGCATGTTGAGTTTAGACAACGAGGAGGGAACTAAAATGAAGGTAAATGTGTGAAGAATTAAAATGAACAAACCTTTCTCCCACTAGATTATACATTCTGATAGTAAGTGCTTCCTCATCATCAGAGAATTCTAGCTCTGGTTCTTCCTTTGTCACTTCTGAAAATTAACAAGCAATAAACCAACGAGATAAAAAGGTAATTTCAGTATACATTGCGCAATATCAGCAAGATAAATAGAATGGCCTTGGAAGCAGAATAGCAGTGCCTTGCTTTAAATGCTATATAGCCTTAAACCCTTTCCCATACCTATCATAAGAACCAAGCACAGCCTTCAAATATATAACCGTTAGACCCAAAAGGTTCGTCAAAAATCAGTTAAATAGAAGAAAGAAAGCTGTAGAGCCCCTTCTATATATCATTTTATGGCATAGATTCGCATTGTAGAATGAATGATTTGAATAGCAAAAGTCGCATTTGTAGATAGACATCATAAGAAAAGTAGTGAGGCATGCTTGCTAACCAAGAGTACCTTGAGGGTTCTCCAAGGCTTCATTAGTGGAGGAATGTTCTGAGTCAGCCATTTGGATCAAAACAGAGAAGAGTAGTCAGAAAGGTAGATGCGGTTACTGTAAATATGAGAGCTTTGGAAGAGTGTGCAAGACTCGGATAAGGAAAAAGGAGGGGTTGGAACAACCTTACTCTTTCAAGTGAGTGGTGCTGATCAAACAGAGAAAGGTGGTTGAAAATGCAAATATCATAATATTAAGGAAGGGAATTGCATGTTTATAACAGTTCTTTTGTTTCTTTCCATTGAGTTGTACATTTTAGCAAATGTCAGATTCCAGCTCAAATATACTAATGATATTTTTAAAATCATTTTCACAAAAGAAACGTTGGTGAATTCCCTTATAATTAGGTTGGTGTGGAGGACCACATATATTATAGAGCAATATTGGATGGTAAATATAGCTGCGCGCAATTCAGTAGATGAATGCAGCATGCAGAGGTGCAGATTGCCGTTCTTGTCACGTTAAAGACAGTAAAAGGACAGAACTAGTCCAACTCTCTATCATTTTGCAGTACTAAAGCATTGGCATAACGGGTAAATTCCTCTGTCATCTGAATGCAAATAAGATGGCTTGTGTCATATTGAAGTAAGCCAAGATTCCAGATGAGAGATTAATCAGAAACTGCAAGAGGTTAAACGGGCTTTAAGTAGAGATTCCTGATTGAGAATGACTTTCAACTACCAACGTTTCTACGGAGCACAACAATTTCTCCAAGAAGCATTCACGAATCACGTACGTTCCACTCTTGGTCCTAAAGAGAATGAAACCCTTGAATGCTTGGACCACCAAAATGAAAAATAACCAAAAAGAGTCAACAAATGCAACTCTTAATATCTTACGCTACGCACCTCTTTGGCAAGTTAGACAAGAAATCTCCACCGTCAAACAGTCACTGAAAATTGGCCATCTCATTGCAAAGTAGACCACTGAACTTTCATTAATCATAGCTGCCTCCTGCATATTTGGCACTATCTGCTAACTGGAATTACAAAGGACCCCACATGTGACAGAAAAATTAAAATGTGAGCAGGACAGAATACCAGGCTGAAACAGTAATAGAAAACCGAATAGGGCTGTAATTTACGATTTCAACAACCGATTCCACTGTTAATGTAAAATGGGTGCAATGCATCTCTTTGCTTCTGTTATTATCTAATGAACAAAGCGTTAAGCGGGTTAATATGCTTTGTACTACGTAGTCCTCCACTCAAAGAAGGTGGATTGGTGAGAGTTCGTGGAGTTTATATCAATAATTACACGACATCAGCCTTAGAATATATATACATATATATGCAACTAAATAATGCTATTTGATTGTATATGTATTTCTGGAAGATGATAGAATATTGACAGAACATGTTTTCCAGTTTCTGCTTTCTTAATTCTAAACTTCTAACCGAGTCAGATTGTAAACAACCGAACGGCATGTCTTGTATTCTGGGAAAGTGCCAACAAGTTTTACTGTTCTCCGCGTTATGGTTCAGATATGTTTTTACATTTCTATGTATTCCTGTGTCAATGGTTCTCTGTAGTTTTGGTCATCCTTTTAACTTGGAATGGTCAAATTGCTAGGATCAATAGATCATGTTTTAAATAAGATTATGACCCATTTAGTTTTCCGCCGAAATAATAATAATAATAATAATAATAATAATAATAAAGAAGCACTTAATCCACAACAACATGACAAATATAGAAGCCGTTTCGTGAACTTGACGAGCATGAGCAACAGGAAACAGCATGATGAAAAGACTCACAACAGAAGACCAGGGAGCAGTAGCCAAACACAGACACAAATCTTGACCTTAAATTGATCTAAGAGCAGAGTCTTGTATTTAAGAAAACCAGTTATCTCTCTAACAAGTGTTCATTTACTTATCGAGCTCCAGTTCCAATACTTTTCAATATCTTCAGCTGTTCTTCCATGGATCCTCCCAGCTATTAGATCCCACCTAATGACACCACTAGAACTTCAGCTTGAAATAGCATGTTGAGTTTAGACACTGAAAAGGGTACTAAAATGAAGGTAAATGTGTGAAGAATATAAATGAACAAACCTTTCTCCCACTAGATTAAACATTCTGATAATAAGTGCTTCCTCATCATCAGAGATTTCTAGCTTCTGTTCTTCCTTTGTCACTTCTGAAAATTAACAAGCATTAAACCAACGAGATAGAAAGATCGTTTCAGTATATATTACCCAACATCAGCAAGATCAATAGAATGACTGTGCTTTGCTTGAAAAGCTATATAGCCTTAAACACTTTCTTTTCCTATTAAAAGAACCAAGCTCAGCCTTCAAGTATAAGACTTTAGACCCAAAAAGTTCATCAAAGATCAGCTAAATAGAAGAAAGAAAGCCATAGAACCCCTTCTATATATCATTCTATGGCATAGAATAGCATTGTAGATGGACATAATAAGAAAAGTACTGTGGTGTGCTTGCTAACCAAGAGTACCTTGAGGGTTCTCCGAGGCTTCATGAGCTGAGGAATGTTCTGAGTCAGCCATTTGGATCAAAACTTAGTTAAGGAAATAAAGAGCCAAAGAAGAGAGTAATCAGAAAAATAGATGCAGTTACGGTAAATATGAGAGCTATGGAAGAGTACACAAGACTCATATATACAAGAAAAAGGGAGAGGGTAGAACAACCTTACTTTTCATTAAAAATTGATGGTACTGGTTAGAGATAGAACAGTGGTTGAAAATTGGAAATATTTATATTCTTAAGGATTTGATAGTTTGTTGAAGTGCATGGTTAAAACACAATTATAACCTTGCTGGGGCATAACAGTTGTTTTGTTTTTTATCCATTGAGTTGTACATTTAGCAAATGTCAGAATCCAGCTCAAACATATTGTCGATATACTTGAAATCATAACCACAAAGAAACAAAGAAAACGGGACCAATATAGGCAGATAAATTTTCTGGTTTAGTGAAATACCTTTATAATTTAGTTGGTATGGAGGAAGCTGAGTAATAATGGACGGTAAATATTGTTGCATGAAATTTATCCTCAGTCAATCGAAGTAGTTGAGTGCAGCGTACACATCAGCATCTCTTTTACCTCATGGTCAGGAGATGAAAAGCCCCTAATTATCACTTTCTTAATTTGTAGTTTCAGTGCATGGCATAGATAAATATGTGCTTTGTTTATATTTCAAGAAAGGCTTTTGTGGGAGGAGAGACTTTGAATACGTCTTCTCATAACAACATAAGCTTTTGAGGTAAATTGATTCTTGATGAAGAGAGTAAATTGCTGGAAATAAGCCAACACAATGCAAAGTAGACCATTATAATTTCACTAATCATAGCTGCCTCCTGCATATTTGTTTTACCTCAAAATTTCTTCGAACAAGGCCAGATTCCATATAAGTGGTGCATGAACAAAAGAAGCATGGATATCTTTTGTTCTCATGGTAGTCCCTACAGTTAAAGCATGGTGAATAATGGCTGTGAAGGAAACCGTGAAAAAAGGAAGTAAATGGATGGCCAAGCTCCTATCCAAAATAGGAAACTGGGCTTACCATATATAATGTTACTCCTGATATGATGATCAGATCGAATTGACTCTATCTGCAAAAGCTGGCATTACTAAGGACCCCACCTTATGGATGGAGGAGATAAGCTTTGTGTCAGAACAGCTTCGAGGACTCGGCACCTTATGGCCACCACCTTTCGTTCTCTGTTGCTGCATTAAATTGGCATTAATATCAAAATGGAAGATTAGAAACTGATGACTTTGGGCTTCTTGTGTGCAAGTCAAGCAAATGCAGCACCATCTGTTGAAAGTGCAAGTGTATACGTCATAGAGGGGTGAATAGGACTATAAAATTTTTCGCAATAAACTGTTTGTTATAAAATCAAGCTTAAGTAGATAAGCTTAGTTTAGCCAAGATAAGCTTGATTCCAGAAACTTCACAGATTAAATAACGTGATAAAACAATTTAACAGAATAAGCTAGATTTTGAAAACACAGTTTTTAGCGTGATAATGCAGAGTAAAATTGTAAGCTTGATTATGATGCTGACAGTTAAAAAGAGCTGAAAGTAAAGAGAGTAGGGATGAGAAAATTGCTCAGCTGTTTATAGTGGTTCGATCTAACAAAGACTTACGTCCACTCCTCAAATACCCTTAAGAGAAATAGCTCCACTATCTGAACTAGTTTACCGGCTTCCAGCTGCCTTTTACAATCTAGCAGTAATCAAGTACAATTGCCAAAGGTTGGTTTTCCAAGCTAACCAAAAACCCTTACAAAAGACTATATCTCTAAAGACTATATCTATGCTGGTTTGCAGGATGCCAGCAACCTATTGCTTGGTTTTCATGGCTAACCAAAAACTTTTACAATAAAGTTTAAAGTTGTAGAAATCTAACTTAACATGTGTTACTTGATTCAGCTAATATACCAGTAAGCTTTGATGCACTTAAACAATATTCCAGGTGAGAATGAAGTGCACGAAAATGACGAGAGGATTATAGGAACTAAAAAGCTTTTTTAGAGGACATGCAAATGAAGATTCATTGTATTCTCTCTTTTTGTTCCTCTTCTCTTTTCTCTTCTCTCTTTGAGAGTGTATGCAAATGAATCCTTTTTCTCTATCTCTATGTCTCGGTTATGAGGCTCTCCTTCCCCTTTTATAGGCATTTCAAAAAATCTGACTGTTGAGGCATGAGCTTGATATCACTTTAACCGAGAAGCTCTTTGATCCATAAAAAGCCTTTAATCTAGGAGTTAAGGCAAGTTACTGTTGTGACTCAAGTAGGTCTTCTCTTCAATGGTTCAGCAATCCTTCATAGCAGACTGAGACAATGACATTTGCAAGATGCAGCTCTGAAGATATGCTTGATATTGCAAGTTACTGTTATTTGCATAAAAGAGGTAATTATTGGACTGATGAAGTAAAGTTCCAGAAAGACTTTCCTTTTGCTATGAATGTGGAACCCAAGGCTACAGAATGAAGTTTGACTACAATTGTTTAATATAGTTTCTGAGCTTATGCTACATTCTGCAGGAAACAGATATTGCATGAAAATGGAAGCTTTGGGCTGATGTGGTAACCCGTGCCCAAAAACTTTTCCATTTGCCTTAATCAAGTGAAGCCCAAGATGTGAGAAGGAGGGCAGCAAGCTTTGCTGAAATATTTAGAAGCCCAAGACATATTGCATAGGACATTCACAAGATACCAAAACATTTATTTATGATTAGTACTTTTTGGTTGATAACCACAAGATAAACTAAAGCACTTATAGAGCATGTAGTCCAAAACGTATCCAATGGTAGGAAAACCAAACCCAAATATTTAAAATGCCAAAAGACTTTTTTTAAGTAGAAAAAATAGATGAATACCTTAATAAAATTATTAGGTATAATAAAAAATTATTTTTAACATCAAAATCAATAAATTAACTCGAGTTAACATCTGTATCATACATAGATATGCATGCAACACAAGCAGAGCTTTTCTTAATTGGACATCAGTATTTGAGGTGATTCAAGATCTTCCAAAGTTATTTCTGCTCCAAATATCTAATCGTTTTGCCCCTCATAACTAATTCATGTTCCCTCACGTCATGACTTCACAGGTTTTCTTTATGAATATTGTTCACTATTAATTTTGAATGTGCATCGTAGTTATGCTTGGGCTATTTGAAAAACCCATAAACACAACGTATGCCGTTATTGGCTGACTTCCTCAAGATTATTAATCAAGGAAAGTATGGACTATTGCCAACTTTTTTATCCCCTCTTTTAGAGACTGAAGTGGTTTTTCTCTAGTTGGTAATTTGGAGCTTCCAGATTTAGGCGTGGGTGTAACGAGGAAAGGAAGCATTGTCAAGGACGCAGTTTTGTTGGAACAGTACGGTGATAATTAAATTGGAGTTAGTGCGTGTGTACATTAGATTTAATACTCTACTTGAAGTTCCGAGCTAGTTAGTTTAGTTTGCCGACATCATCTTTTTCCACAGAGACTACTTCAGTTAAAGGTGTACCATGGTGGACTATGCATTCAACAAGCTATTTTCATTAACTATACTTTCTCAGAGAGGGATGCTTCACGGAACAGGACCAGAGTAGGAAAGTTTCGGCTTATCAGATGACCCAGGATCCTAAGTTACCATACTAGCTTAGCTAGTTGTCATTCAACTAAAAGATAAAACAAGTGGTAAGCAATTCATATTATATAGAAGGAACATATTATTATAATTATAAGTAGTTCATCCCATCCGATTTGGGGAATGGGACGGCAAACACACAAGCACGAAAATATACAATAATAACAAAGCATACGATAAATTTATTTTAAGGACCACTAGGGGTCCAGCATAAGCGAAATATCATAGGAACATCATGTTACGAGAGAAAAAAAGGCATCCCACAGACTTAGAATCCACCACGGAGACGCAGCACAAGGTGAAGGGTTGACTCCTTCTGAATGTTATAATCGGCAAGGGTTCTTCCATCCTCCAACTGCTTTCCTGCGAAGATCAACCTCTGCTGGTCTGGGGGGATTCCTTCCTTGTCCTGAATTTTTGCCTTGACATTGTCAATGGTGTCTGAGCTCTCAACCTCGAGAGTAATGGTCTTGCCAGTCAAGGTCTTAACAAAAATCTGCATGCCTCCCCTGAGACGAAGCACAAGGTGGAGGGTGGACTCCTTCTGAATGTTGTAGTCTGCAAGGGTACGCCCATCTTCGAGCTGCTTACCAGCGAAGATCAACCTCTGCTGGTCTGGTGGGATGCCTTCCTTGTCCTGGATCTTAGCCTTCACATTGTCAATTGTGTCGGAGCTCTCAACCTCAAGAGTAATTGTCTTTCCGGTGAGAGTCTTCACGAAGATCTGCATACCACCACGGAGACGCAGGACAAGGTGGAGAGTTGACTCCTTCTGGATGTTATAGTCAGCCAAGGTGCGGCCATCCTCAAGCTGCTTCCCGGCGAAGATCAACCTCTGCTGGTCTGGTGGGATACCCTCCTTGTCTTGGATCTTGGCCTTGACGTTGTCAATGGTGTCAGAGCTCTCCACTTCAAGGGTGATGGTCTTCCCTGTAAGGGTCTTGACGAAGATTTGCATACCACCACGGAGACGGAGGACAAGGTGAAGGGTGGACTCCTTTTGGATGTTATAATCAGCCAAGGTACGGCCATCTTCTAGCTGCTTTCCAGCAAAGATCAACCTTTGCTGGTCTGGGGGGATACCCTCCTTGTCTTGGATCTTGGCCTTGACATTGTCGATGGTATCAGAGCTCTCGACCTCAAGGGTGATGGTCTTGCCAGTGAGGGTCTTAACGAAGATTTGCATACCACCACGCAGACGTAGGACGAGGTGAAGGGTGGATTCCTTCTGGATGTTGTAGTCGGCGAGGGTTCGGCCGTCCTCAAGTTGCTTGCCGGCGAATATCAGACGCTGCTGGTCTGGGGGAATCCCTTCCTTGTCCTGAATTTTAGCCTTGACGTTGTCGATGGTGTCAGAACTCTCGACTTCGAGAGTGATGGTCTTGCCAGTGAGGGTCTTAACGAAAATTTGCATCTACGATATAATAAAAATATATAGATTAATTAGAAAACCGATAACAAGAGCAACAAAAGCAATTCACAAATTCAAATTACGATGCAATTCAATTCAAACAGATTTCTTGTAAAGTTAAAAACCCCATAAAAAAATTAAATCTTTAGCCAAAGATCCGATCATCTGTTTCGTTCGATAAATCAATCGGAACCGAATCAACGAAAATCTATAATCTCATCTCTTCTGGAAACAGATTTCAAAAGAATTTCGGGCAGATTTGATATTGTGATAAAAAAAAAAAAAACAAAAAATTCAAATCAACAGTAACAGCGTGCATCAAACGAATCGAATGATTCTCCCACACCAAAAAAAGAATCAAATCAAAATTAAGCTTGACTTTTTTTACGTGCGCACGATCGATGATTAAAAAAATTGAAAAAGAAGAAAGATTTCAACGAATCGAAGAACAGACTCTCAGAATAATAAATCAGCCCCATCTTTGTTGTCTATAAACAAGAAGGAAAAAACTGAAATTTCAAACGATCCATAGGATAACTAGAAACAAAGCCAGAAGAGAACTCGAAAATACCTTGAAGGAGTATTCTCGGTTTTCTCTGCAACACAACGAGAAGAATCAAATTATGGAGAAATGGTGCGAATTGGGGTTTCTTTTATAACGAGAGGAAGTGACCGACTTTGTTACGCAAGGGAAGGCCCGTGACCCTCATTCAATAAATTTTTGACGCGTGTACGAATTAGGTGTTATCAATCCCGATTGACACGGCAACGTTTGGAATCGGAGTCCTTCGCGGAAACTGGTAAATACAAAAGTTAGAACTGACGTCAACGTTAGGAATCGATTGGTTTACGTTGTCGGCTTCTCGACGTTTGGTATGACGGAGTCAGCGCACCTAGACGTAGAACAGTTTACCTTCAAAGGATCGTTATCACTCCGTGAGCTAAACAAGACAATATTTCTTTTTGTTGGGGTCCATTTCATTATAATTGGGCCCACAATAATTATATTTTAGTGCAAGTGGGCTTTTCTAGGTTTTCCCAATGTGATCTCCACTGTCCACCATTGGATGCTGGGCTGCAAACGGCTAACCCAAATTTTCATAAAAAATAAAATAAAATTATCTTATCCATAAGAGATTCCATGGCCTAATTTAGAATTATATCAAGATTCAACTTGACGTTTCGAGATCAAAATCATATACTTTACTTGTGTTAATATAAAAAGTAGAATTTGAAATGCTAAAAAATAAAATCCAACGAAGGCGGTGTATTTTGTTTGATAACCTAATTCACCAATAACATTTAAATAAAAGTTGAAGTTGAATACCATTATAGTCCATACCTTAAAAAAAAAAAAAATTGGCTTTTGATTTGATGAAGTATAGTCATGCGTAGCTTTATCTCTTCTTTTCTTTTCTTTTTGTGTGTGGTTGGTGCAATAGCTTTACTTTTTTTTTTTATAAATGAGCTGATGTGAGGAGGAGATATATATATGATAAGAATACTAGTTGTTGTATTATTTTAATGGGACCCATGTCATTATCAAATCACGCCAGAACCATTCATTTTTCTAAAACAATCCAATGGTCGGAGTTTGAAATATGAATATTGTTAGATGCTCTAAGAGGTTTATCAAATAAAAACAAGGTATGATTTATATATTATTATCACATCATCAATTTTGAAGCATGGTAATTATCATAAATCTTATTTGTTTAAAACCAAAACCAAATGATTCTCAATGGAAAACCAATTTACGAAATCCCACTTATCCTTTAATAGATTATCATTATATGATAACGCGGAAGCTGTTTTTTTTTTTTAAAAAAAAAAAATTATGGGAAACGAAGATTTTATTACTAAGAAATTACGAAGGGGAATGAATATATATATATATATAAAAGGAAAAATCTGAATTGAATTGGACTGTCTTTTTTACGATCGGAGATAACATTCTTTTTATCTCGTTTCTTTTCCGGTGCTAAATACTGTTTAATAGTGGTGTGATTGTTCAGAAATTTTAATTTTAATAAATTAAGGCAAATTTTAGTATTATATATTAATCTAAAAATAATGGAGCAGTTCCTTTATGATCCACCGGTAACGCTTCCATTGAAGATTTCAATGGTGTCACCCTGCGTAACATGGTGCCAGCGAAAGGACCTATCATCATCCATAACATTCTGCTTATAAATGAAAAAATAGCCCTCTTGGGGAAGATGAAATTGAAGCCTCTGGTGCAACTTCTGCAATTCCTTCCTCAACTCTCCCACGTTATCCGAACCATTCACTTCCACTGGTATCTTCTTTGTCCCACATTTAGGCAACACCATCAGTTTCAACTTCTTCGACGACGGCCCTTCTACTCCTCCTCCGCCGCCACCACCACCTGCCGGCACCGCCACTGAATTAGGGGGTGACGATCTACAACTCACGTCGATCTCAGAATTATCTGAAACCTCACAATCACGTAGCAGTTGTTGGTCATGCAATTCTGCACCAGTTGCATGAATGACCAACTTTTGAACTGGCGCTCCTTCCATTTCCTGAATCCTCTCCTTCAGCCTCAAAACGGTGTCGTTGAGGTCCATTTCTACAGGGACATGCATTTTAGACCAAGGGATTTTAACAAGGAGCTGGAGTTTAGTTTTGGGCGGCGAGGGTGAGGGCGACGGCTGCTCCGTCTTGACGGGGGGTTTATCGGAATTATCAGAGGCAACAACGAGTTGAATGCGGGAGTTGTGAAGGATAACACACTTGTCGACGTCGGCGTCGTCTTGTAGAACTTGGCCATTGAAGATCAAGGTTTGTTTGGAAACGGGTATATACTGGTACTTGTGTATCTTCTCTTTGATCTCGAGTACCGTATCAAAATACCCAACTTCAATGCAGAATGACCTTCCTCTCTGGAGATCAAAAAACACATCCATTGGAATTGGAATTAAGCAATGCCATGCCTATTGCATCGAGAATATGTATATGTATAAATTGAGGTCATTCTGTTGTAACAGTATTCCATTTTTTTGGTCTAACTGAATCCCGATACTTATGATATGTGGAATATTAGGGGTATGATTGGTCAACACTGCGGGAAGTAGTCCTTTCCATCATAATCTTGTGCGGTGTAATTTATTTAAATCAATGTGCATATTAATATAATCGCATGACAAAAAAATCAAGTAATTTAAATTGATTCATCATTTTCCTAATTTATTTTAACTCACCCGTATGAGATCATGCACTTAAAAATATGAGATCTGCATTTAATCTTCATCCAAAAAGATATTCTTTTATTTATAGACGGATGTTAATGAAGATTTAATATTAATATCTATTCAATTTCATTATATGTAACCTTATCTGAATTAATTTTGAAAAGGAAAAGAAGTGCACAAGCAAAAAATTGAGAACATGGATATTCAAAAAATAAAATAAAAATTGTGAACGTGCTCTATACATACATTTCATGAAACAATCCAACAATCAAACCAAAATAAAAACTTAATTATTCTCTGCGTCAAACAGAATGATAATAAAAAAGTTCAAATTTGTAAAGGAGAAATCGGGTATGGGTCCGTAAAGGGGCCTATAAATGATTATCTATAAATGAAGTTTTTACCTTTTCCCTTAATATTTTGAATTCTAAGTTGGAAATTGAAACTCCACTTTTGGGCCTTGAAAATCTATAAAGCCCAATTTGCACGTTAGGCTGTACATTCTGTATGAGATTCCCTAAGGAACTGGGGCACACAAAGAGAAAAGTGAAATCACCCATCGTTTTAGTCTAACCTTAAACCCTAATCAAACTTACAGAATCTTTTGAACTTAAAAGAAAGTAAGAGAAAATTAAAGTGTGGGTTTATCAGCGGGAGCCGTAAGTAACCCTTCCAGGGAAGATTTCAATGGTGTCATTTTCGGAAACACCGTGCCAGAAAAAGGACTTATCCTCTTCCATCACATCCTGCTTGTGAATGAAAAAATAACCATCCTCCGGAAGATTAAATTCAATCAGCTTTTGCAACCTCTCCACTTCCTTCCTCAACTTCCCCACCTTATCCCTGCCATTCACCTCCACCGGTATCTTTGTCCCACATCTATAACTCCACAACGTCACTTCCACCTTATTCTTCGCCCACCTTATTCCTGCCGTGGCTGGGTACTGTCTAAAACTCACGTCGATCTCACAATTATCTGGAACCTCTCCTAGCAATTGCTGGTCACACAATTCTGCACCAGTTGCATGAATCACCAATTTATCAACTGCTTTTCCTTCCGATTTCTGAAGCCTTTCCTTCAGCCACAAAACGTTGTCCTTGACGTCAACGGGGAGGTGGACTCCAGAACGGGGGCCGGTTTTAAGTTGGAGCCGGATCACCGGCGGTTGTTTGACATAACCTGAGTGAACAATGAGGTCAATGTGGGAGTCGTTAATGATTGCACATTTGTCAACATCGTGATCATCTGGTAAAACTTGTCCAAAGTAGATCAATTTCTGATTGGAAACGGGTATACCCGTGCACATCTGTATCTTCTCTTTGATCTTCAACGCCGTATCCCAATAACCCACTTCCATGGTGAATGATCTCCCCCCACTTCCGAGATTAAAGTTCACATTCATTTGAAGCGATTATGGGTAGTGGGATTTATGATGCATCGATCAGATCAGAGTTTCGTTTGGCAACCGAGGAAGAGCTAGCAGCGGAAGAAGTGAGAATTGGTTAAGGTGGAAGGAATGATCACTTACGCGTCACTATAGCTTTTATACAACAACCAAAGTTCACGTGGGTTTTCTTTTCTGAATGCACAGCACAAGTCAATTTGTTGTAACAGTATCCCACTCCCTCTAACTGAGACCCGATATTTACGGCAATTTTCATTTTATGATAATTATCTCAAAGGGTTTTGTTTGGCAATTTTTACTCTACATTTTTATGATAATTTTCATTTTAATTTCTGATGATAATTATAATAGTGTCGTTTGTGTGAAATATGCCCAGTCCGGTTAGAAATTAATATGAAATATATTATTTTAGATATGTTAAATTAGAACAATTATTTCACATAAACAGTTAACAAAAAATTAAAAATAATTTATTTTGATAACTTGAATCTTTTATAAGTAGTATTCAGCTAGCTTCAACCTTTCTTTTTTTTTTTTTTTTTCCTAAAGAAAGTTCCTAGAGCCTGAACGGCCCAACCCAATGATTGTGCTTTTTGGTCCATGATCCAACTATAAAATAGACCTTATATGAAGACCCAAAATAAAGAAGGCGACCATGAACCTAATTTTCTTTTTGCTTTTTTATTTTCTTGGCTCGCTCCTGTTCTAAAACCGCAGACTCTGACACGCAGAACACAGGAAGACAGATACTGCGCCCGGAAGTAAAGAGCTTCTCCAGTTACAATTACAGACAGACTAAACCTCCCAAAAAAAATGTAATAGGATTAAATTAATTGAGATTTTTAAATATATAACATCAAATTGTAAATTAAATTAATTAAAAATTAAGATATTATTTTAATATTTAATTCTTAATTTTTAATTTAAAATTATAAAATGATATTTATAAAATATGATTTTAAAAATATCAAAATTATTATTTAATTTTAAGAAATAATTAATAATATTTTTTAAAAAAATTATTTAAAATTTGTTTTAATAATTGTTTATACATTTAATTTAATAAATAATATAATTTAAAACTAAAAAACCAATTAAAAATTAAGAGGAGATTTTTTGGGCCTCACAATGATTGAGCTGGTGCCACTTTAAACCACAAATTCAGTGGCCAGTCCGCTCCTCTCACTGCCATGCACTAATATGATCTTCTACACTCTACCACCATAATTATGATTCAATCAAATCAAGCAATCTCCCTCTTGTTTCAATTCCATCACCTCAACTTGCCAAATTTTACCAAAAACACACACAGCAAACAAGGCCAGAAAAGGAAAATTATACACTTGTGGGATTAACATCTAAATTATGCATCTGATGTACAAGTTGCAATATGCACCTTGACACGTGATGTAAATGTGATTATCAAAAAAGCTTTAGCATGTAACTAATTAAGGTACTTCAACTTGGAGCTTGGACAACTCAACAGTCATAGCCTTATTATCTACAACACAAAGTCCTTCCTCCATGGAGGATCATCACATGACCAGCTTTTGTAGATTGCATAACTTTTAATATTTAATTGCAGAAAAGATGGATGCCAATATCACACTAGTGTCTGAAAGAAAGCCTTTTTTCTGTTAACCAACCACTCCCACAATACAAAGAGACAAATTAACTAGAACTCAAATGGGATTTAATGCCCCATTATTCCTTGTCCCTCCTTTGTCTGTTTGATGGGAAAGATTGGCAATATAATCATGTCCCTAAACTCTAAACTAAATGCACCCTCTCCTCTGTCTTAGCCTTACCAAAGTCACTAACATTTCTTGTCTGATAACTTATTCAGAGTGTGAAAGCCAGGCGTGCAGTGAGAGTATGCATTGTATTGTTTAGTTCACAATTTACAAATACAATTTTGGGAGTGGGGACAGAGAGAATTTTACTTTCCCGAGAAAATGTGATAACCATTTGCAGGAATCTACCCCGCGTTGCGTACTAACAGTAACAGAGATCTTTGGTTTTTTTGTGCGAAATTAACATACATGCTTGAGTCACTGCGGATTAAAATGGTTCAAATCACTGTTGTAAAATCCGAACCGATCGAGTAACTGAGGTATCGAACCACTAGCACAAGGATATATATGCATTCCTCTTCTAGCACTTTGTGACTCTTCCACTTAATAGATTAATTTTTTAAATTGAACTCTTCTCTTAAACTTGAGTTCTAACATTGATGTTTTCTTTGAGAGTGTAGATTCTTGACAACACCCTTTATATTATAAGCTTTTTATCTTTTTGTTGGGTGCCATATATATATATATATATATATATATATATATATATGCATTCCTCTTCTAGCACTTTGTGACTCATAAAGAGCTCATACGCGTGTTTATATACGGGTATGCATGCAGCTTTGCCCATTGATGCTAATTATATTTCTTTTTGCAGGCAATCCATTGGTTGCAAGTCAGAGGAAGCAAAAATGGAGTCTCATAACCTTTTGAAGATTCTAAATCAGGTAAGCAACTAGCATAATTTATGCGTACGTCAACTTTAAATTGGCAAGATGCTTCATGTGCTATATTATAACATGTTTTCCCTTGAAGCATAACAAGATGCATACCTTGACAGCACATCAAATACAATACTTGATTAGTGGTGTTGCATACAGTTTAGTAAAGTAGCAGAATTAACTTTATGCCTCTCTTTTATTAGCTTCTAATAGATATCATATATATGTATCCCAAAATTTATAAGCTAAAGATCCTATATTAATTAATAATGAACTTGGGCTTCACAGGAGTGGGGTTTCTTTCAGGTTGTGAGCCATGGGATTTCAAGTGAGATACGCAAGAGAAGGCTTTCAAGCAACCTTTTGAAAAGAAGATCAGCAAAGAGGACAACTTGTTTAACTTCTCCGCCGGTAGTTACCGTTGGGGAGCACCTTCTGCCACGTACATTAAACAGATATCTTGGTCAGAAGCATTTCATATTCCTTTATCGGATATTCTGCAGGGCTCCGCCGGTTTTCGGTAATCACTAGCTAATAGGCATTCCTAATATTCTACGGTTAAATTATTCTTTTGATCTTTTTAGAAGTGAAGTTTTAGTTTTTATAGTTTTAAAAATATTTAAATTTTCATTTTTATTGTCAAAGTTTGTTAAGTTTTCATTAATTAAATTATTCTTTTAATTCTTATAATTTTTTAAAAATTAAATTTTTGTCTTTATACTTCCAAAACTTAAAAATAATCTTTATAGTTAAAAAAAAAAATAACATTTCATCTTTATTGTTCGATACAATTTTTTTTTTATGTAAACTCTCTCGTGTTTCTTCTATTTTTTTTGCTTTGAAATAAATCCCAAAATTATACAACTATAATATTCAAATCCAAGAGACATGATAAATCGTTCCAAGTAACTATACAATTTCAAAAATTATGTATAAATCATCATAAGCAAAAAAAAAGAAAAAGAAAAAGAAAAAAGACTCGTATCCATCGACAAGTATGAAACGTTAATTTTTTGAAAACTATAAGGAATATTTTATAAGTTTTGGAAGTATAAAGATTAAAATATAATTTTTAAAAAATTATAAAGATTAAAAGTAATTTAACTAAGAACTTTGATGATAAGGACCAAAATTTAATTTTTTCAAAAATTAAAAAACTATTTTATAAACATTGAAAGTATAATGATTAAAACTTAACTTGTAAAAAATTATAAGTACTGAAAAAATAATTTAACTTTTTTTTTTTTACTTTTTTATTCTTTGGTATTAATGTCTTTCTATATATATATATATATATATATATATATATTAGACAGATATGTTTATTTTTTTAAAATAGAAAATAATGATCGAGTGAATATGGATTTAAATCTATGACTTCAACCAGATGAAAAAAGAAAATATGACTTCTACATATTTATAAGAAATTTTAGACTGATTATCCTCTCCTTGTGCTTATGTGTTAAATTGCATATTGCAATATTTTATGATATTGCATGTAAGACTAGAACAATCAAATAAAAGCCTATCTTACAGATATATAAAAAAGAAGCAGGTATATTATAATGTTTTTCCATTTTACCAAAAGGTATTCGAATTTGAGACAAGATAATTATTATTCTGTATATAACATACTTTAGCATGTTATGTCATATAACATTTGTTTTCTAAACTATTAAATTAATATAGTGTACGGACGGTTCATATATCGTCTGGGTGGTGTAGTTGGTTATCACGCTAGTCTCACACACTAGAGGTCCCCGGTTCGAACCCGGACTCAGACATTATACAGTTTATTGTTTTAGACTTTCTTTGGACACAACCTTATCCTTTAACTTTTTATTTGGACCGTCCTTAATGACAGTTAACACTTAGGTGTCTTTCTCAAGAAAGTGGGAGATGGGATATGCCTTCCAGCTTCCACTTTCAGAATGCATTTTGCTATGTGATAATTCACATATGGTCACCCTCCTCAGCCTCTGCCACTGCCATATCACATGCAGCGGCTTCTGTGATTGCATTTTGCTAGCCTCTAATTAGCACATGGCTTCCACTGATTAATTTGCAATTTAGCATGGTGCCCAGATAATTTACCCTACAGTTCAGTTTCCCCACCAGAAGTTGCAATCTTCTAGAGTTGAAAACTCAAATCTGACAGTGACAGCACTCATCAGTTCGATTAATAACATTATCTTGTTGAAAATAATTACACCAGATTAATTAGCTTACAGAGAACTTCTCTGATTCTAATAGTGCCTTTTCTTTCTTTGCAGCTCTACAATAGAACATTTTGCTGCCACCGTTTCCAGTCTTGCACACACATTAGCTGAAATCCTGGCTGAGATAATGGGATACAGTTCAAGTTTTTTCCAGGAATCCTCAAGTGGAAAGGTTCTCTACGGCATACTTCTTTTGTCCTTCTCATGATACAGCGATAGAGAGTTGCAAAGAGCCCTCGGTTTAGCTTTAGGGAATACAGGCAACAAGTTCATAATGATGTTTAGATGCTGGGTACCAAAATAGGGCTACGCAGGTTTGTTCAGTCATCATAGTACTTACGAGTATATATATGTAGGGCTATATATTAATTAATTACACCAACTAGCTAGTTATAATGCCATGTGTAGAAGGAGATGTGAGGGAGACGATACGACATTGATCGATGCTGTCTCATTTTGTCTACTGTTTTATAGTTAAATTACAAACTATAGAATGCATTTATATATATATCGGTAAATATATGTATACATGATTTTTAAGCAATATTAAGGTTAACATGTTCTTCTCTCTTCTGATTTATCTTGTAAGAAAATTATATTGATATTCTATAATGTGGACTGTCACTGTGTAATCTCAATAAACTGTACACAGTACATTCTTGGCTAGTTTCGGTAGAAGATAAAACATAAGATGATATTTCACTTCAATAGCATTTGTCTCAAAATATTATGTTATTTTACTACAGCGGCCAATTTCTTTCTTTTCAATTTTTATGTACTTATACGGTTTTGCTAATTTGATGATGGTCTTTAACATGGTAATTGGAATTTTTTTTTTTTTTTCGAAAAAAGATAAACAAAACAAATATGGTGGGCGACTTGATCATTGTTATTGGACACTTGTATTAATCCAAATCTCTGTTATTCAATGGCGATTTATGTGGATCAAATGTATTAATCTAACCCACTGCCAAATTCAATTATTTGATTATGAGCCTGAATCTAAAGCCGACTTTAGATTTGGTGTCTTTGAGCCTAGGCTTTGGACAGTTTATTTATTAAGGAAATGGGAAAAAATTAAAATTGAAATAAAGATATGAGATAGGCACGAAGGATAAGGAGGAAAAGAAAAATCTAAAAATTAAAAAAAAAAAAAAATAGTAAAATATTTGCTTGTCTCCACTATCGTCTAACTTGAGGCTCCGAAACTTGGTCACCGCACGGCAGCGATGCAAATTTCTCAAATATATGGAAGTGTCCCCGCCGTACCTGGAATCACCGTGTCAAAATCGGAAGCTGCTCCCGAGCCAGAAACTCGGAGACTCAGGGGCAGCTCTCAATTGAACCGTTGGTCCAGGGCTCGCGCCTTACGCTCTGGTCGTAAATTAGACCGCCCAACCACCCGAACCCTCGAACCCAATCGGAACCCTACAGTTTCACTTTCTCCACGAGAAACTGAAAGAGAAACCACTAACAGACTCTCGCTATACCCAGATTCCAAGGCAGCGGTAGTGGAAGAGGAAGGTGTCGATGACGTGGGGTTCACTGTGGCCAAGTCCATTTATATGGTCTCCGATGGAACTGGTTGGACGGTCGAACACCTTGTTAGCGCTGCCTTGGGTCAGTTCGATTATTGCTTCGTTGACCGTGGCTGCCCCGTGAATACCCACCTCTTCTCCGGGGTAACGTCTTGACTTAAACGACAATCTTATGTTGTCGTCTGTTTCAATTTTGACCGGTTGACCTTGCCTGTTTGCTAATTTAGTTCAATTCCTTAACTTTTTGACTTGATCAGATCGATGATGCAGAGAAATTATTAGCGATAATAAAGCAAGCAGTGAAAGAAGGTGCTATGCTTGTGTACACTTTAGCCGACCCTTCAATGGCAGCATCTGCTAAGCAAGCATGCAATTTATGGGGTGTCCCATCCACTGATGTATTAAGCCCAATTACAGAGGATATTGCTTCTCATCTTGGTGTTTCACCATCTGGGCTTCCTCGTGGTGCTTCCGGTAGGAATGTCCCTCTCTCTGATGAATATTTTCATCGAATTGAAGCTGTTGAATTTACCATTAAACAAGATGATGGAGCATCTCCCCAGAATTTGGCCAATGCTGACATTGTTCTAACTGGCGTTTCGCGAACTGGGAAGACGCCATTGTCTATTTATTTAGCACAAAAGGGATACAAGGTGGCTAATGTACCAATTGTAATGGGGATTGACATGCCAAGGACTCTCTTTGAGGTCAATCCAGAGAAGGTTTTTGGATTGACCATAAACCCTGCTGTACTGCAGAACATTAGAGAAGCAAGAGCTAGAACTCTGGGATTGATTTCTGCAGAAAGGGGTAATTACTCTGACATGGATCATGTCAGAGAGGAACTCGAATTTGCGGCAAGACTCTTTGCTGAAAACCCAGTCTGGCCAGTCATTGGTAAGCTCTTTTGCATACAATTCATTACCTGTTTTCTTGCTATATCCTTATGGAAATGGAACTTCCTTCTATGATTCTACTTTCAGATGTCACTGGAAAAGCAATAGAAGAAACTGCAGCAATTGTATTGAGACTCTACCATGACCGTAAGCACAAGTGCACAATGCCAACGATCTCAAAACGCTATTAGAGAAGCAATTCTTTTGCCAATATGAAACCGCGATTGTAATTTGTATTGTAGATTTTAGCTAATAGGTGTGCCTTATTTTAACAAACTGCACCTCAAGTTGCTAATAATTTTAGTTTACCATTTAATACTCAGTCTTGACACTATGATAAATTAACATGGCTAATGGCATCTCAAACGGGTAAAAGCATCCATCGCATTAATAAGGTTGTTAACGAAGTACAAAATTAGCCTAAACAACCTTGAACTTTGATACCTAAAACCTAGTACAAGTAATTTCTTTTTCCCTCGTAAAGCGCTCTTGGACTGACTCCAATTTCTTACAGAAAGTAAAAAAGTATTCTGAACGCGCATGCGTTAGTGGCTATGCCAACCACTATATGATACCTCGCAGCTCTCTTAGTTCCCTTTCCCTTTTCCTCTTCCCATGAAAAGTCACATTCAACAGAAACAGAAACAAACGCTTG
The DNA here is from genome assembly GCA_022379115.2 of Bauhinia variegata. Classification (NCBI taxonomy): domain Eukaryota; kingdom Viridiplantae; phylum Streptophyta; class Magnoliopsida; order Fabales; family Fabaceae; genus Bauhinia; species Bauhinia variegata. Next base: position 2,090,621 of record CM039438.1, on the reverse strand, counting down.
CTTTTGCATATAAGAGCAAACAAAAGAAAAGGACTCTGGAGCTAGAAAGAGCAAAAAGTGACTTTCTGATACTCCACTACGCCAGGAAATGAAATCACACCAAAATAAACAAACGAGTAATCTCTTCCAATCCATGTGATACTGTTTTTGTCTTCCGTTTGTCGCATAAGAAAGATTCCTTTATCCTCTGTCATACACTATAACCGGGTCTGACGTCAAGGTGATAGCAATTTCAGTTAGCTTTTGTATGTTGTGTGGTTTTGTCTTGTCCGGAAATCTGAGGTTAACTTTGGTTCAAAATGCCAACTCTGAGAACCACTGCCGCCATAAATTAGCTATTTTCCAATTCTGGGTTTCTAATTTACTCCATAGTGCATTACCCACTATCTCATTGCTGCCAATCACCCCCGTATTCATCTCCGTTCTTCTTGCTAACTGTAAGAGTGAAGTATATCAGCAAGATTGTCCCAAAGCTAGACCTATTCCAGAACAGAAGACAATTAAAGATCAGTTAAAAAACAAGTTAGATTCACATTGCGACATGCTTTAAATCTTATGCGTATTAATAGTAATAGCGCTTACAATGTGGCAAAGAAAAGAAGAACCCTCTTAGGATCAAAGACCCAGTAACTGGAACGCCTGAAGCTATTTCTCCGAGCAATAGGTTTACTTTCGGTGGTGGTGGTGGTGGTGGTGGCGGCACTCATGTTGCCGGTGCTAATAGTAATCTGATGATGGATCTGTGGGTTGGAGGAATGATCCGTGGACCCCACCGCCACCATGGTTGGCTTTTCTGGCGTGCAGGGCCCTACCAGAGCAGCTGCAATTCAATGATACAATACCCAAACCAACATGAATAATAAGAAATCGCTAGTATCTCACAAGCTTCTGTTAACGCAAAAACTTTGGTCCCAATTTTGCAGTACGAAAGAGACACAAATATAACCTTGTCATCACTTCCCCACATATTGAATTTCCATTGTACTCTTCCTCTCTCCTTGACAGCTAAAATGGCCCCATCATAACAATGACAGATTAAGAGTATATTTCACTTGTAAAATTTTCTTTATTTTCATTACCTGTGGTGAAAATCATCTGTTTGTCATTATGTATCGACTAATCCAAATTCAGATGGAAGGCACAGTTTTTTATTTTCACTATATCTAATCTTCAACTACCTCGCCTCACATTTTTCACCTCTCAACTTTTCCATTAACTTAATCTAACTGTGATTAGTGATTACAACTATATATGTTTGAATGTGAGTGAATCTGCGTTGATGATAATGATAAATATTATAATCAAACAAATCACATCCAGCAAGGTTAGACCTAACGCCCACCCGTAGTCCGACAAGTACAGCTTGGAAACCAAATATTATTTATATCAACACCATTTATGGACGTAACCTAAAGTATGGCCACCATTTCAATTTTATCAATGCTCTATCATGAGTCAAACAATGAAAACAAACAAGCCAACAAACAAACAAATACCATGAAGGAAAAAAAAAAAAAAAGTCACATTATATCAAATTCAATTAAATAAAATTAAAATTAAAAAAAATGTCTCTGTATTTTTTGAGGGCAATGGTACCTTTTGGTGAGAATGCAGTAGGGACAGTATCCCTATCATGAACTGTGGTTGCATTGCCATTCACCTTCTTGTCGCCTAGACGCTGAGATCCTTTCCTGGAAAGGCTCCTCTGCAACTATTTTATTAAAAAAATTAAAATATATTAATTATTAAGCTTATAGATTAAAAAAATAAAAAGGCAACTTGTTGGGAAGAGAAATAAAAAAGGGGAGGGGGTTAAGTAAGAGTTACACAAAGTTTAAGATGTTTAGCTTAAATTAAATGGCTGCTCAAATTTCAACGTTTTCATTAATTAAAAAACTTACGTAAAGGAGAAAAAGTAGGTTGATAATAATGTTTGAGAAAGACATTCGATTCCAATTGCCTCAAAGTTCACTGAAAGTTGATGTCGTGTTCTCTCCCTGACATGTTTTGCCTCTCATTTCAGTAATGTCATTATTTATTGCAAAAGTTATCATTAAAAGAATGTTTTAGACTAATGCTGATAATAATTGTCAAAATTAATGAATGAATAATAAAATTAGTATCCCCAAAAACTAATTTAATTAATTCCAAAAAATTACAAAGAAGAAAGAACAAGTAGAATCTTCAGAAAAATTACCGTAATTCTCGAATTTGTGTTGCTATCTTTGTTGATGCCGGAAGAGAAGGTATCCATGTCTATCACAAAACTATCGGATTCCTCGGCTGTGTACTGAAATGCGTTTATGTGATCTGAAACTGAGATTTTCTGCGTACCCATGTTCTGTTCTGATTCGAAACTTTCGCAAGAAGCAGCTGAATCCTGGAAAACAGAATCAAGAACATAGAAAGTAGAAATTAGTAAGGATCTTTGTAAATGATTTTATTCTTTACAATTGAAACATCTGAAGAAAACTCCCAAAACTGAATGGAACAGTTACGAACAGGAAATCGGATAAGGAAGTCTTACCAGCTTTGGAATTTCCGCCATTTTCCGTAACTTTCCAGGAAGAAAATTTCAGAGGGAAAAGAAAAGGGAAGAGATAGAGATGGAGTATCTTCAGGGTTCGGTGTGACAAATTGCGTACCGAATTGGGCACTGCACTTGATATTTCTTCATCTGATTGGACCCCCATTAAGTCAAAACATACACGGAAAAATAAAATAAAATAAATTAGAATGAATAAACAAATTCCAAATGAAATTGAAACATAACCCGTGAACGATGAGGGAGAAATTTCCTCTTTTCTTCGTTAGGACAACCAAACACAGAGGAAGACCCACTTACAGAAATGAACTGTGTTTCTTCAATGGCGGAAAACCTGAAAGATTTTAGCTTTCTGGAAAACTGAGTTGAACTGCGTTTTTGTCAGGTGATTTTCTCGGGAGGAAAAAACAAAGACAATGGAGGAATCGGAGGAAAATCGTAAAGAGAAAAGACCATCAAGTGGTAGCTAGCAGCGTTTGGAATTTTACTGCAACTTTCTTTTCTCTGCCCTTTATATGGGTTTTAAGATAAACAAATTATGTTATGGACTTTGTAATTAGCGTTTAGCAGATAAGTACTTTTTCATAAATTTACTCTTTTAACCCTGCTTTAATCACTAATTTCACAATTTAGATTATACATTGAGAGATCCACTATTTAATCACAAATCTCTATATTTGGGTCAAAGCTTACAAAATTCAACTATTTTGATTCCATGTTAAGGTTTCAACTTTGAAAAGATTGATATTGTAATTGGTGGGGGTGGGGTTTTGTTTTAGAGTTGACCCACATTTCATTAATGCAACAAGATTATATTTCCGTGGAAACATTAAACATTTAGAATTGCGTGTTGTATCAATTAATTCTGAGATAATGTAACATCAATCAATCAATTAATGGCAATTAAAGATGAGAAATGATTAAGCAGTATTGGTTTATCCATTTCAATTCCAGCTAATGATTAAATGTCTGCATTAATTGATTCATTCGCCATTTCAATGTTTTGCAAATTATTTCCAACTCCTATCGACGAATCAGATTAAATTAAAAAAATATAGTATCAGATTTTTGTGTTTTAATTATATTATATCAGATCAGATTAAATTTGTAATTTACTCAAATAAATTAATCATTTCATTATTAAAGACAGTTATTTTCATGGTTTTGTTTTTTCTCTGATTATCACAGGTTGGATTTGTACCTTAATTGGAGAGTTGTTTTTCCGATGATGACATGAAAGTGTATATTTTATAAGTTTGTTTATATAACTTAATTAGGTAATTCATGTGCTCTGTATTTTTTTGTTAGTATATGACAGCATTTGAGTGCTGGAATGGGCACAGATAAACAGTAGAATAAGCGTGATTGCCTCACAGCCTTATTTTTCTGAACCGCATGCAGACTCCACCATATGAAAATTGAATCATGAATTAATTTATTTATTTAATAATAATCAAATGAAACTGTATACTATGATTACGTGCACATTTATTATATCAGATTCTTCTTAGTAACATTAATCAAGATCTCAATAATTAAAGAGGTCATGTCATGATTATTAAGTAAATAAATAAGCAGCCTATCCGAAAGGCACATGCATGCTGTGTTATAAGGTTGGTGCCGAGCATGTCCTCGAGCTATATATGCTTTCCCTGTCGTTATATGGAACCTCACATCTTTTGTTTTAAGTCAAAGAGATGCTTGATTAAGTTTTGCACCCTAATAATGTTTCTAAGATAACGAGCAAGGAGGAAGAGAGAGAGTAAATAAAGTAGGTGGGTTGGTTTTAGGTCCATTAATCAAATGATATAGTAAGATTAACTCAAGTGGCGACAACACATTATCTCTGATTATAACTAAGATATTTTTCAACAAAATTAATTAGAAAATTGTAGGCGTGAGATAGAGATTGAAGCACTATGAACTAATTGTTGGATACAATGTATTCGTGTGTCGGTCCCGAGCGAGGCTAACCTTACGCGGAGTGCAGCACTGGTGGCGCTTTCATATTTGTCTGTTTTGGTTTATGTGGCAAATTGAGAAAGACAAGACAAAATTAAACTTGGATTCCATCCAATCAATGATGGGAAATATACAAGAGGATGCTTCCACTAATTATTTCCCTTTATGCCAATTAGTCAGTGATGTAATGCAGCCCAAGGTTTACAGGCATAATATTAAAGGTTTTAGCCTTTAAGACTTAAGACGAAGAGCTTCGTCCTAGTTAGTTATTTGAAACATCATATTTTGATGTAGTCAATGTAACTGTTGTCCGTTGAGGAAGCATTGGCTATGGCTATGTCTATGGCCCAATAAGGGATGAGTTATAACCTAGTCAAATTCCGCATCTGCAGGCTGCGTCTTTTCACCCTTTTGTAGATTCTAAGATTAGAACCATGCACTCCATTTTGGCATTATTTTTTCCTTAAAACGTTAATTAATATAAACCTCTTTGAAAGTGATTCTTTACTTTTGCTTATATTATAATGGAAACAAAAGCTAGAAAAGTACAATTAAGTATGGCCATAAAAAAAATCACTTTTTTATTTGTTATTTCAATGAACAGTCAGTAAGGACGGCTAGCTATATATCATTAAGATCATATCATATATCATCAATTTTATCTTTGGTCGGTTCAAATCCCACCACAAGGCCGGTTACTTAACTGTGATCACATCCTTTATACATATATATCACCATCCTTGCCACTTATTTTTTCTTCTAAGTATGCAGTATGGTCCTGATGATATTTGATAGAGAAAGAGAAGCAAACAGATCAACGAGAACCTCTTCCATATGTCCTTGTTTGTGTTAGGCTCAAGAGGGACTAGAGTGGGTTGGGTAAAGAGGCAATGATGCCAGCAACCCGACCCCTACTAGATCTTCAACTCAAATTCGTCAACACGTGTTTGTTGGGTCAAAAAAAATAATTAAATAACTGGATTAATCAACAAGATATATTAATAGCTGTGGGGTATATCAGCAAATTAAAGTGCATGTGTTGCCAAATTCCAGTTCTTTTGTTGAACATAAAATGTTTATGCAACATAATGAATTGTGTGATTGCTAAGTTGCAAATGCAAGAGAGAATATTTGTGTCATTATAATGTGGAGGTTCGAAATTGAAAGCAATTAAAAAGAACTGGTACTATTGTTATAAGCTAGTCGACTTCCACGTATATATGCGGTGCGGCCGCCGTCTTTTCACCCTTTTGCAGATTCTAACAATAGAACCATGCATCACCACTTTTTTTTTTTTTTTTTTTCATTATAATAATAAAAACCTTTGAAAGGGATTCTTCACGCTTTGCTTACTATAATGGAAACAAAAACTAGAAAAGGACAATTAAGTATGGCCATAATGGTTTACAAAACAATCCACTTACCTCTGTCTTTGTTCTACTTCTATATATTTCATATCCACAAATTTTCTCAGCCTCGTGTTTTCTATGTGAGTTTCACATATAAAAATATATCACTTTAAATTCCCATTTGTTATTTTTCAATGAACAGTTCAGTAAGGACGGCTTAAATCAATATCATATATTATCAAATTATCTTTGGCTCTGCAATTTGGTCGGTTCATATTCCACCACAAGGGGGTGCTTAATTGTGGTCACATTCTTTATCACCATTCTTTCCCACTTTATGTCTTCATTTGTGTTACACTCAAGAGGGACTTTAGTGGGTTGGGTAATGATACCAGCACCATTTGTCAAGATGTACTTGTTGGGTTGGAAAAAATATGGATTAATCAAGAAGATATATTAATAGCTATGAGGTGATATCAGAAAAAATAAACTACATGTCTTATTATTAAAAATTTTGGATAGAATGTAATTGATTAACTGTGTTGAAGTTTAATTAAATATTTTATTATTTTTATAATTTTATTTTGTTTGAATTTATATTAGTTGATGCGTAATACACGTGATATTATATATCAAATTACTATTTTTTTTTTTTAAAAGTACTTGTATTACTAAAATTCAGTCATTTTCTTGATTTCGCGATGCTAAACAAATAAAGTTTATGCAACATACAATAAACATGAATGTATGATTGCTATGTTGGTAATAATGCATGAGAGAATATTGGTGTCATTATAATGTTGGGGTTTGAAAGCAAAAGAACTGGTATAATTACACTTTGAGATATCCTTCGTGTCTTCAAATGAAGACAGATATCTCTTTTTCATGTGGGATCCCAATTTTTGAAAGAAACTGTACTGTGCGGCTTTAATTTTAGAAAATGAAACTCACCTCAGATGATTGAATACGTGTAAGGATGGCCACTAAATACGCCAATAAAAGTTGATGATATATTTTTAATTTTATGAAAAGTTTGAGAGAAAAGTTAAAAAGGATATTCGAAGAAATTATAAAAAGTTATTTTATGGTAAAAAATTTAATGATATTTTGTAATTTATTATATTATCAACCTTGTTAATAGGACAAGGCCTGTGATTATTGTTGTTTATATATATTTATCTAAATTTTGGGTTAATTTCCGTATTGTGAAAAAGCATTTTGATTTTTCTTTTTTCTGAATAAAATTTGGTGTAAATAGCAACGAGAGGGGAAGCGTACAAAATGTGTACAGGGGAATAGAATCTTCAGTTTCTGATCTGTCCGATATTCCTCGTGAAAGTTTGAGCCAACTATCCATTGCTTATCTTGTCTAAACATCTTTTGTAGTGATCTTGGAGATCATGCCCATTAGCAGACAAAACATGAGAAAAATAGCCTCCAAAATATATATATGACAAACTTCCTTAACATTCTGAAATGAAAAGATATATACACACAGCTAATTATTTGTCACAAGTTTCTGATTATAACTGTATTGAAAGGAATGTCTTGGTACGTAGTTACACATATATACAAACTGAGGACCCAAAGTGATTTGTATTCTTATGGAATAACTAATATTAATTTCGGCATGTGCAACCCTAGAACCATTGCCAGCTTATCTCTAGGTATCTCCATGACCATAAAGATAACTATGTTTGTGTGTTGTATATCCTACACATGCGCGAGTCCTACGTTGTACGTCTATATATAGGTGGTCCAGTCATGGCGTCTAGCTAGTGAGACACAACAGCTCAGCCAGCGAAACAAAATTAACTTTGGTTGGTTCATAGGATTTCCGATGGTAATAGGATAATCTTGTTCGTTACTTACGCTCAAAATTACACCTAGTGATGTAGGAGCACAAGACAGAATTGTGTTTGACACCTTGGCTATGGCATGGCATTTCTCTTTGGCTTCATTCCTTGAACTAAATTGCAGGGATTTAACTATGTCATACTGTACTCGTACGTACATAATAAATGAGCCAGGCTTCCTTCCTGCGAAACATGAATAAGTATAGTAGTAAGTACAATAGCGTACGGTATCAGATACGTAACTTAGCCCTTTGGATTTTGCAGAGACAGTTGGCGTTGCAGTGGGATAACCTACCTACTTGTCTTTCTGGAGAACGGAAAGATGCATGGAGAAGTCATATATAGAACACCCAGCAACGACGTCGTAACGGCCTGTAACTAGAATCAAAATATTGGGAGGCCATGGACCGGTCGGTTTACTATACGAACCAGACCAGAAGATCGGGTCGACGCACGCCGTTCCTGTTTCCGTTTTTTCAAGATCCCAGCAATAACGTGGTGGACGGGGTATCGATTGAGTGGGGCTACGTTAACGGTGAGCAGTCAACGCTGGTTAGCGATCGATCTCGATGGAGCGTGGTGTTTATCAAATTCAAGATAGTCGTGGGATAATAAGAGCCATCGGATGCATGCCAACTGTGATGTGGGTGTGGGCCATGATGTTAGATCTTCGCAACCTATAAAGATGGGAGATGCCCGGTTTATTTCTTTTGATGTGTATGCTGTAATTAACTTCTTCTTCTTCTTCTTTTTTTCGGTTTCTCAGTTTTAATACTTTTTTTGATTTTTCATATTTTAAAATTTTTACATGAATTTATATTTTAATTTTTTCTGTATATAATTTGGTTTTATTAAATTTGAATTTGATTCATTATCTTCTAAAAATTATCTTATATCCTCATCTAATAACAACATGTTACTTGGTGATTAAAATAATTACTACTAATATCTTCATCAATAACATATAATTTAAATTCTTTATATATACACGCGCGAGAACACATAATTGAATAGCAATGTAAAATTCCTTTTTTTTTTTTTTTTAACTTTAATGGCCCAATACTGAGATTCAATTCCAAGTTGAAGGATTTATCTTCAGATTTCATTACAATTCAAGAAGTAATTAACTTCTTAAGAAAATAATACGTCATGTCTCAAGGATACACATCAATAATTGAATACTTACGATGGAGATATCAAGTATAAATCCCATAAAAGAATGGGTGACGCATAGTTTTGACAAGAGATAAATTATTCCCAAGGCAATATCAGCGGAGTTGAAGGTGGATTTAGAAACAAGGCATTGGGAATTAAGAGTAAGCATGGCATCATCCCGTAAACTTGCAAGATACTCTACCGGTTGGTTCTGATGGGAAGCTTTTAGGTAAGAAGTTTACACCGAATCAAGAAACTTGGAAAAGTCCAGAGTAAATATTAAGATAATGATTAAGCTTCCAAACTTGTAACATATCCAACAAATCAACAATCAATGCTATTTGGGAGCAATTGTTACATATGCACCGGCACTGCAGTGGCATGTCAAAGGCGCACTAGCCTTTAGGAAGTTCACACGAAAAACACTGCAATACAAAGAGGGTTCAGCTAGCGGCTTACTAAGAACCAAGACTGAACTAATGTTGCCTCATCCAGCCTTGGACTTGGACTAAGTAGCTAGGAATAGGATACTAGCCAAATTTAAGGATTGTTTCTTCTTGAAGTGCAACAACTGCTAGCAACTTGCCTGCGCCATTTGTGAATTGAAACCTGCAACGCAAGGAAAGGATGTGGCTAATGTATACATCCAACAGTAAATTTAATGTCCAAAAACCAACTTGGGAGAAAGTGGGCTAATCAGCTGACGCATCAAAAGGAAAAACATAAGCATAGAATCCTCACAGCTGGGAAGCCACCATAATCCCCAGGCTCTTTAATGTCCCTGGTGACACAACTAGTTGCAGCAAAGCCGAACCTGCATCCATCAGATATCTTCTACTCAACCCCAAGCTCGTACTTTCTAGAATGTAAAAGCAGTAAAGTGGTAGGTAACCTAAATTTCCAATATGAACAGTTTAACTGTTCATCTATAGCTATAATAGGCGCTAAACTTTTCAATTTTTTACTTTTTTTTAACCACATAAAATCGAGGCCTTTCTAAGGCATTGTGGTCAAGTGTTATTTAGTCTCATAATATGTACTGCAAACAAAGAAATACCTTTGATACAATGGAAATATGATCTCGCACAGCCACCCTTCCTCCCATTGTCACATAATCACCTATGCTGAGGAATCACATGTTAGAAAAAGTTTTAACTTAGAAACTTCTTTAACATAAGATCTCCTTTCCAAAATAATTTAACCAGACACATCAATCTAAAATTTACTTAAAAATCTGGACAATGGATGGAAACAACATACGTTGCTGAACCTGCAATCCCAACTTGCCCACAAAGTATACAGTTCTTCCCAATGACTACATTATGACCAATCTGCAGAACCAATCAGAAAAGAACAACGAATAAATCTAAAAAAATGCGAAGAGCAAAAAAGTTAACCTGAACTAAATTATCTATCTTTGAATAATCTCCAATGACAGTATCTCTCCAACTGCATACAAAACAAAAAAAAAAAAAGTTGGTAAGATTGGTATCAAGGTACATAAATTTGAAGTGCAAATTAAACTAGAAGATAGATAAATATGAGACAAGGCTGATAAACAAAATATTTGGATAAAAAACACTAAAACCAACCTGCCTCGGTCAATGCATGTATTTGCACCAATTTCCACGTGGTTCCCAATTATTACATTCAGCATCTGACAGATGGAAGCCAGAAATGCATATTATGTTTGATTCTAATTAAGCTAGAGGAAAAATTAAAAATGACTAGGTTTAAAACATAAAGCTAAAAAAGGAACCGTCAACATATATGGATCCTTAAAAAGCTATGCAATTGCATGCAACAATTAAGCACTTCATCATCTTATAAATGGTTATAATGGTCCCCCGGGAGGGTAAGAGGACTTTAATAGACATGTGAAGCGGCATGCTAAAACACTCCGATTTTGGATTATTGATTGAATCCAATTGACGGACCGTGTCCAGTGTAATAGCTAAGAAGAAAATGAAATCCCATGGACAGATAGCCATCAGAGAAAAGACCAATATGAAACCTCTATTTCATGTCAAAGAAGAGTGTTAAAAGAAGATCACGAAATGAAGTTCAAAATCGAATTAAAATGAGAGAAATCACTAACCTGAGGTTTCTTAATCATATTGCCATCACCATCCACATAAAATCCAAACCCTGCCGGTATATTTCATAGGCTTATGAGACAAAAAAACTGATCCTACAAAAGAAACCTTTCCAGTAGCTTAGCTAATTTAGATGTGCATATAACAGCTATTTAATATTATCTGTTATCCTGAGGAAAAGCTTAAGCAGTCTAAGTTACATATATTGCAATTGTTTCAGGCTATAACAAGGTCCACAACAGAGATTCCACTACTTTCTGAAAGTTTCCTCAACTCTACGAATCGTGGAGGAGTGTCCAGTTTTACCATCTTGACCAATGCAGACTCCATTATGAACTACACATGAGTCACCCACAGAGCAATAACTGAGAGCAACATTATATCTGGAAAAGTACAGTAGTTGAATCGAAACATCAACTAGCGGAAATACGAAGTTTTGGACATCAGTCTTGCCCATGAAAGTTGCAGGCAACAATTCATTACAAGTACCAATCATTCCAATATATAGTAATAGTAAGCCCCATAACTAGAGAAAGTAAAGAGGAGATCATACCCTATTTTTGTTGAATGGCCAATTGTAACAGAAGGTCCAACAACAGTTCCCGAGCCTATATGAACATTGGCACCAATAAATGATTTTGAATGAACTATTGCACCAATTTCTATAAGTGCAGTCGGGTCTACGCAAGCTGACTCGTGGAAAGTACCACCTCCATTCTGCCATTTGTGAATTTGGTCATCAGAACATCCAGAATCATCCTCTAATATTGAAATGCAAGACAAACGTAAACATTTATTAACCAACAAAATGAACATAAGTAGGTTGCAGTCACATTATCAACGAACAGAGTTGTTGGAAAACCAACCTTAACCTGGAGGCCCCCGTTTGCTGACTTTGGTCAGCGGAAGACACAGAAAAATCACGATGAGTATCAGAATGCCATAGATATAAGAAATTGAGGTGGGCGCACCAAGGAGAGCAAGTACTCTTCTAGCAGTAGCTGCCATGGCCATCACAGAAGCAGAGTCTTCGTTCTCCTTTGAAGAAACCTTTTTCTTTTTAACTTTCGTCTCGGAGCCCGTTAATCATCAATGCAGGCCTTGTAACGTTAAGGCCCAAAACCGCATCTGATCTACTTTAGGCCCAAAAGCTCATTTGTTACCTTGCTGTCTGACAAAGAGTCCTAATCCAAAGTCAATTTAATTCCGCCATATTCTAGCACCTATTTGATGAATGATTTGAGAACTGAGAACTGCAATTTGCGTCTCAGTGATGCCATAGCAGAAATTCCAACCTCTTATTGCAGAGGAAAAACTGCAGGGAGATTGCTATTAACTCTGAACAACCACCACCTCTGCTTAGAAAAACCTGAAAGGAAATGAATTCTAGCAGTGACTCTACGCGGTAATATTTTGCAGAAACAATGAATATAATATGTACTTCTAGATCGATAAATGATTAACTATTAACTGTACAAAAGGTTAACTTCAGACTTTTATCCAAAATATTTTAATTCTTACCAGTTATGGATGCTAGATAATCGGGGATGAAATAAATAACAAGAGATCTGAAGAGTTCCAATTTCACCATATTTGGTGATGTAAGGAATTCCATCATCCCACACCCAAACCCACTGTTGCTCTTTTTATAGATCGCTAAAATAAAATAAGAGATTTTAAGTGATTAAGCCTTCAATGAAAAAAATACTCTATACTGATACCTTTTCATAATGGAGGGAAAAAGCTTATTGTTTAGGTTTAAATAATCCCCCACCCCCTCCCTTCTCTAGGTTCAGTGGATTATGACAGGCTTTGGCTCTTAGAAACGTGAGTAACTTCCGAGGTAGAAAGTGTCAACTCAAAAAAGGCAATTAAGATAGTGCAGAAAACAGCAATAATTGCAATTGCAAGTGTGATCTTATGAATACAAACGGTATTCGTAAAGCCACATAAAAGATTGAGTGGAACAGATTATGGAGCACTCCCTAGTATAGTGTTTATATCGTGATTATTAGAATCATATTTTAATGATCATTTTAACTTCAACTTTAGAGATAGATTATATAGTTGATATTACTAAGCATCCTATAATCATATTGGTCTGCCTCGTCAATTGGCTTTTCTTTGTTTGCAGAAAACCCGGGCCTTCCCACTCTCCTTGCAATTTGCTAAACATGCGTTCCTTCCCATTGTTCCTATTACTCCCAACTATCTTTTGCCTTCCCATACATGGCCTTGACTTTCTAACTGCAACGAATAAATCATCCTCGGCATTCTATAATTGTACAAACAATGGTACTTTTGCACCCAATAGCGCCTACTATTTCAACCTTAAAACTCTGCTATCTTGGCTTTCCTCCAATACCACTAACAATGCCGGATTCTTTAACGCCACAGTTGCTGGAAGAAGCACTTCAGACACTGTACATGGCTTCTTCTACTGTCGAATAGAGGCTGTGCCAGAGAGCTGTCAAGAGTGCGTGAAGGAAGCAGCCAAATTAATACCATCCCTGTGTCCTGAGGCAAAAGAAGCCATGATTTGGCATGCACTATGCTTTCTGCGCTACTCTAATCGCTCTTTCATCTCCACAGTGGAAGAAAGTCCTAAAATGTCCTTCATGAACAAGCAGGATTATGTGGGCGAGGTTGGCTACTTCAATACTAAACTCTGGGATATCATGAATGATCTGAGAATTCAGACTGCTAAAACTCCAAATGGCTCTAAGAAAATTTCATACAAGTCAGTGAAAATCACAGATAACCAAACTCTATATGGTGCGGCTTGGTGTATGCCCTACTTATCACCCGAGAACTGCAGTTGGTGCCTAGGTGATGCCGTGGCAGAAATTCCAACGTCCTGTTGCAGAGGAAAAACAGGAGGAACAGTTGTATATCCCAGTTGTGGGGTTAGATATGAACTATATCCAATTTACAGGACACTTAACTTAGCCCCGCTACCAACGCCTGCATCTCCTCGGCCTTTCACTCAAGCAGGTTTGGCAGCTACAATCAACCCTCATTTTCTGTTTTCTTTTCATAACCATTTAGACCAAACAAGACCTAGGATATGGAAGGTCAATATTCAATAGTATCAGATCATTGAATTCCAATCAAACCTAAGAAGGGTAGAAGACATCTACGGAGGGTATCTCCTAAAAACGTTATCTTCAAGACTTCAACCACAACTTATGTAGTTTAACTTCGGGAACAAACACAGACACATAAAATTCTCTATTTGCAAATGGCTTTTCTTTTTTTTTCCGTCTATGAAATCATTGTAATATTCTCAGTGGCAAGCAAATAACCCAAAGGTACTATTCTCTCAGGAAGGAGAAAACATCGTACGCTAGTCATATTTGTGGTTGTTGTCCCACTTGTTTTGGTGGCGCTCATGTTATCTATGGGTTGGTTCTGTTTTCAACGTAGAAAAGAAAGGAAGAATCGAGAAGCTATTCTCAAACAAAGCTGTAATGTGGAAAGAAAAAATACTAACACTTCTTTGTCAACAAGCTTATAATATATTTCCTATAACCATATAGCTTAAGAATTCACTTCTGTTTGGTGTTGGTGTAGTTGGAAATGATGTTACAACTCTGGAATCCTTACGATTTGACTTTGACGAAATTGAAGCAGCAACAAACAACTTTTCTGCAGTAAACAGAATAGGCAAAGGTGGATTCGGAGAGGTTTACAAGGTAATATATTATTTAGTTCCATATGAAGACAGAATAAGCAATTCCTGCCAATTGGTTTACCACATTTAAATGATTCAATTGTTTCTAGGGTATTCTTCCAGATGGACAAGAAATAGCTGTAAAGCGGCTAATAGGCACTTCAGGGCAAGGTACTGAAGAATTTAAGAATGAGGTTCTTGTTATAGCCAAACTTCAACACAGAAACCTTGTGAGGTTACTAGGATTTTGTTTGGAAGGGCAAGAAAAGATACTCATCTATGAATATGTGTCCAACAAGAGCCTAGATTACTTTTTATCTGGTATAGCCCTCTAAGCCTCTATATCTAACTCTAAGCTAGATATACATGAAATATATATATAACTTTTAAGGATCTCATCTTGATTTGAAGCTATTATACAATTGACCGGTCAGAGTCGTATCACTTGTAGATCCACAGAAGCGAAAACAGTTATCTTGGCCTCAACGTTACAATATTATCAAAGGAATTGTTCGAGGAATTCTTTATCTTCATGAGGATTCTCGCCTCAAAATTATACATCGAGATCTCAAACCTAGTAATGTTTTGTTAGACAGTAATATGAATGCAAAAATCTCAGATTTTGGAATGGCAAGAATTATTACTACAGATCAAACTGAAGAAAGTACACGTAGAATTGTTGGGACATAGTAAGTTCTTTTCTTCCTACTTTTGCATTTCTCTTGTTCACCTGTTGTACAAAATTGAACCTTGCCAGTAAAATACCATTCCTTTTTTAAGGTTTCAAAATTCCAACATTGATGATTTTGTATACAGTGGTTACATGTCTCCAGAATATGCAATGCATGGACAATTTTCTGTCAAATCTGATCTATATAGTTTTGGAGTTATGGTCTTAGAAATTATCAATGGCAAAAGGAAAGTCTGTTCTTATGAATCAGAGTATCTTGAAGACATCCAGACATATGTAAGTAATGAATTCTAGTTCAATATTACATTTTTTCCCCCAATGCTTATGATATCACCTAGAAACTCGGAGTAGAAAAAGATTGAGTCAATGATTTGGATTATCTGTCTTGACAAATTGTTGCAGGCTTGGATAAAATGGAGTGAGCAAACCCCACTGGAGTTGTTGGATTCAACTTTGAAAGAATCTTATTCTCAAGATGAAGTCATTAAATGCATCCATATAGGTTTATTATGTGTTCAGGAGGATCCAAACGACAGACCTACCATGGCAACAGTTATGTCCTCTCTCAACAGCCCTTCACTTGACCTGCCATTACCTCATGAACCAGTATATTTCAAGCGTAGTATAAGAGAGGACAATGGGCCCAGCAAGGAACTGGATTCTATAAGTAAATGTACCCACGAATTAACAGTAACTAATCTTTTGCCCCGATAATGCAAGAGTGACGTTTTTGCTAAACCATTATTAGTTCATGATCAAGTGAGTTGATAAATTCAAGGACTTTGGTCTCATACCGGAAATAAAATTTACAGTTTGTTTCTATATTCATCTCTAAGAACAATTATGATTCTTCACTGATTATGAATCTTCCCACTCCCAGATATAGATTAGTGAGACATATATTAATGATTCCTGGGCATATTACTTGACTTCCCAACTTTCAGACACACATATATTATTTAACTTCAATAATAGACGAAGTTCAAAAGCATACATCTTTCTTTTCTTTCTCCTAATTTCTCAGAGAAAATTTGTCAAAGATTCCTACATATGAACAGAAATACCTTGCATACGAATAATCAACAAATTAGAGATAGTGAGAAAATTACCAGAAGTAGAAAGTCCAACATAGTCAGATGAAATAACGATGACTGCAGAATGCCATGGAGGTGATAGCAAATACTTTTTTTTTTTTTTGAAAAATTATGCATTTTTCCAGGGATTCAGAGAGCCAATCAAGGAAGACAAACAAAATGCAGCTAACCTTCTAGAAATAGCTGGCATGAACGTCGCAGAAACATAGAGCTGCAGCAAATTTTCGTCCTCAGCTGAAATTGCAGACTGGAAATGGAGAATTTCTTTTTCCTTTTCCTTTTTTATTTTTTAATAATTATTTTGGGTCAGTTTTGAAACCCGATCCATGATTTGAAATAGAATGGGCACACGCCACGATTTCTCTTCTAGACCCATATATTTTTGGGCCATCTAGCCCATGTTCATTGAATATATCGGATACTATATAGTATATACAGAGAAATTCGTAATTTCAATATAAACATAAATAAAATTCTAGTTTAACATCAAAAAAATGTTTAAATAAAACTACCTATCCTCAAATTCTACAAAGTTTAAATTCTGTTACCTACCAATATGAAATTAACGATGACATCCTTCTACCAATAATGTGTGACCAAAATTTTGTTTGCATGGTTTGATCTTGAGCTTGTAATTTCAGATTTCTTCCTTTTATTTTCTTGCATACTAATATTGATGAAAATAATAAGTTATTTTTGCAGGGGATACTAACTAGTGGCGGCCAAGACACCTTCCACCTCGTCTAATCGGGGCTTTCAGAGGAATTCATAACTGAGGCTCAAGTGATAATGAAACTCCAACATAAAAATCTTTCGAAGCTTATGGGATTTTCTGTTGATGGAGAGGAAAAGCTTCTTATTCATGAATTTATCAATAGCAGCTTAGATGCTGTCCTTTTTGCTTATGTCAAGGATGAAACAACTCACTGACTTTGTCACCAATCCTTAGTTAATGGTTTTACCTGTTTCTATAGTTGTACCTCGCTGACCTATTTTTGCCATGTGGAATATAAGTTAGTTCTTTTCCCCTTTGAAATATACACAGCTACCCACTTGGAAATTGGAAAATAACAAAGATAAAATTCGCAAGAAACCATTAACAAAGACAATCACATTCTGTGTTTTTAATTAATAGCTTAAATTTGTTGAGAAACTCAATTTGTGCCCATGTATCATGCGTGTGGGTTAATAAAATTAAAAAAAAAAAAAAAACTAGTAAGTAACATATTTTAAAAACTTTTACCATATGTATTAGGCATATATCTATAAACTTATATTTTTTTATTTCCCTTATTTTTTATTAATAATTTTACTCTTATAAATACATTAAAAATAAAAAATATATGTATAATAAAATGAAAAAAAATGGATAACATTTCGTATTTTCCTATAACCTTATAATAACTACATTGGTTGGTTCTCGACATAATAATACACAAGCTTCTTTAAAGTAAAAAGATTAAATATTGAGAAATTTATACTTTGTTTACATTTTAAGTTTAAAAAATGTTATTTTATAAAGAGTGTTAAATATAATATAAAATATTTTAAGTCTTTACATAATAACTTACTTTTTTGAATTGAATCTATTATTAATAATTATGAAACCATCAAAAACTCTAAAATTAGAGAACATGCCATAAGTATTGGTCACTCAATAACCCTAATTCTAACAAAACATGTAATTCTGATAGGAATGCCCAACTAATCCTAACACTAAATAATTTCAACTTGTTTTATGAGACTCGTTAAAAATGAGAGGAAGACAAACAGGGAATCAGAAGAGATCAGATTTTTTTATGTTATCTGCATCTAGCAGACTGCTAATACAAGAAAATGAGATCATGTGCTTAAATCAGATGATGGAGATGGCTGTAAATCAATTTGCAAGGCATATGGCACTTGTGAATTTGTCCATAAGCATATCGTCAAATCCAAAGAAGATAAACTAAACTAATTTTGGGAGAGTATGTGCTCAAGAATATTATTTCCAAGAGTTGTGTTTTATCTAGTTTGATATTCAAGGCATGATTTAGATGTACTTACTGTTATAACTCATCCAAACCCAAGGCTTTCTCATTTAACCATAACTGAGATTTCAAAGTCAATCATATCAATCAATTAGTATTACTAGTAGACAAATTGACGTTGCATTAGATTTGCAACGTAATTCACGAAATTATGACCTTTCAATTTTAAATGAAAGTCGTCCATAAACAGTTCAGCTTAGTTAGTAATCCATGAGGTAATATTACTAAATAACATGACTTTAATTATATTACGTTAAATAGATTCCAAGGTCAATGTGGGGGTGATTTGTACTTTTAAATTAAAACCAGGTCATTTTCTTAATAATTCAGCTAGTAAAAGGGTTTGAAAAACAAAACAGAAGTAAAATGTGTCATGAATGATAAAAGGTTGACAAGATTTAAAAGTTGAATCTTGACACCATCGTCAGGCACTTATATAACAGTACCTTGTCTACTCTTCTAACAGCTACCTACTCTAAAAATTTACCTAGTAATATCATGAATATGGAGAAACATAGATTTGTGGCTATGTTTTTCTTCATCATATCCATTTTATTGGCTTTCCACTGTGTTTCTGGTGTAGACCCCCTTGAGATTTATTGTCCAATAGAATTCCCAAACTACACCATGAATAGTCCATATTATAATAGCCTCAAGCTTCTTCTTGGGTCACTTCCATCCAACACTTCAGTGAGAGGTTACTACAACACTTCTGTTGGAGAGGATACTGACAAGGTCTATGGACAGACACTGTGTAGAGGAGATGTGTCAGCTACAGTTTGTCAGAACTGCATCGAGAATGCAAGCCAAGATATGCTGAGAAGGTGTAAGAAAGTACAAGCACTGATATGGTATGAGCTTTGTCAAGTTCGGTACTCATTTCAGATGTTCTTTTCAACCTTCGTTTATATTGGAAAGCCTCCAGAGAGCAACAAACAGGAGAAGAATGTTTCTGATCCCATTCGATTCAGTAAAGTCCTCAATTATTTAATGAGAAACCTCTCAGATGAGGCTGCATTTAATCCTGCTACAAACAAGTTCGCAACTGGGGAAATCAAATTTTCTGGGGAGGAAACAATTTATGGTCTAGTCCAATGTACCAGAGACATGTCTGAAACGTATTGCTCTAATTGTCTGAGTTCTGCGGTGGCAGATCTTATGGCATGCTGTTCCTCTCATGAAGGTGGCATCCTGCTTAGCCGGACTTGTAATGCGAGGTTTGAACTGTCTCAGTTCTTTAACAGTTCATATTACCACTTGATTTATCCAGCTTCCGAAGGTAAGGCTTCCAGATACAAAATGGCACAAGGAATTTCTTTCTTAAGTGCTCCATACCATAAACATAATAGAATTTGGTCTATCATTCCAAATTGGAAGTAATAGCAGCTTCTTTCAATTCAAAAACAGGAGGGAAATGGAAGAGCTGGTTAACTGTGTTGATCACATGTACATCAATCTTAGTATTAGTCATTGTTATTGGGTCATGTGCAGTTTACGTCAGGAGAAAACAGTCGAGAGAAAGAGGTAAACTTGTATAATTTCTATTAATTAACCACCATAAGAATATGTAAGAATTATTCGTGCCTCCTTTTAGCAGTCAAAGATGAAGACAAAAGTGAAACAATGCTACTGCAAGAATTAGCAAATCCCAAGGGAGTAACAGTAACTGAAGAAGGAGAAGTGGTTAGTTCTGAGGAATTGGTGTTCTTGAGTTTAGAAACTCTTAAGGCGGCTACCGATGGCTTCTCTGATAGAAATAAGCTAGGACAAGGAGGGTTTGGTGCAGTATACAAGGTAAGTTAATCTTCTGGAATTCTATTTAGCTTCAGTAATTTTTTAACCGACTAATGATTAATGTTTCATTTTAAAATTTGTAATTCAGGGTGTTCTCCCAGATGGGAGTCAAGTAGCAATTAAGAGGTTATCAAGAAAGTCTTGGCAAGGAATAAAAGAATTCAAAAATGAGCTCATACTAATTGCTAAACTTCAACATAGGAATCTAGTGAGGCTGTTGGGCTGTGGCTTGGAGGGAGAAGAAAAGCTTCTCATATATGAACTCATGTCCAACAAAAGCCTTGACGAAGTTATTTTTGGTTTGATCCTTTTCCCATTTATTTTATGTTATTTTCCAAACTTCCTATACACGCTCATACTTCTGATTGATCTTACCCAAGTTGACTTGCACTCCGTTCTTTCTTACTTATGTTTAAGATCCTACAAAACGATCACAACTTAATTGGAAGATATACTATGGTATTATCATTGGGATAGCCAAAGGACTACTTTATCTTCACGAGGAGTCACGGTTCAAAGTCATTCATAGAGACTTGAAGCCAAATAATGTGTTGCTAGACCATGATATGATTGCCAAAATATCAGATTTTGGTATGGCTAGGATTTTTGGTGAGAATCAAAATACAGCTAACACTAAAAAAATTGTGGGAACATAGTAAGTCATATTTTTTTCTTCTTTGTTGCATGTATTTACTCTATTTTCTCATTCCTTGACATGTTAATTTTGAAACCAATGGTATATGATGGTGATATTACAAATAGTGGCTATATGGCTCCAGAGTATGCAATGGAGGGATTGTTTTCGGTGAAATCTGATGTTTTTAGCTTTGGTGTCATCTTGCTCGAGATCATTAGTGGAAAAAGAAGCAATGGCTTTTTCCTCACTGAACTTGCCCCGACACTATTAACATATGTAAAAAAAAATTTCTAGCACTCAGTTTTGTACCATTCCTTCTATTAACCAAGCCAGTAAATTCACATTTCTTGGAAAACTATGACAGGCTTGGCGGCTATGGAATGAAGGACGAGAAATAGAATTTGCGGACTCTACATTACTGGAAGAATGCCCTGCATCTGAAGTTACGAGGTGGATGCACATAGGGCTTCTATGTGTACAAGAAGACCCAAGAGATAGACCTAGTATGTCAGATGTGGTGATTCAGCTAGGAAGTGAATCAATGGAACTTACAAAACCAAAACAACCTGCATTTTCTCTGGGTAGGGCGCTTCCAGATGAACCACCACCAACAAATCCCTCTATGAATGAGCATATAACATCTACTACTTTACCACGATGATTCTCACGCTTTGTGCAGCTACCAGTGTGGAATTGATGATTACGAATTGTTCTAGTTCTACTTCAGAAAAGATTAAAAATTTATACCAAGAACATGTACATTGTACGATATCAATAAATATTCCACAGTAGCAGTTTGATTTCAGCCAACCCTGTTATTTGCCATGTTATTTCACATCCAAACTCTTAAATTTATAATTCAATAACAGAGAAAAACAATTCCAGCTCTGTTTTCTTTCTCCTTGTTTTTTTTCAGAGAGACTGTCAAACATTACTAGATATGAACAGAAGAACTACGTTGCATTATCAAACGAAAAATAGAGCTGGTGAGAAAATTGCCTGACAGAGAAGATGCTGCTTGGTCAGATGAAATCACAACAACTCCAAAATGCGTTGGGGATGAAAGCATAAACTTCTTAAAAGTTTGGCCTTTTGCTTGGGAATGAGATAGACGAAGCAAAGGCAGCTGATCTTTAACGGTTGCCCTAACCATCACAGCCAAATAAAATGGCAGCAAAATTTCGTCCTCGGTTATATTAGCCTGGGTGGTACAAGAAATTCCGTTAATTGTTGAAGCGGACCTGATCCGTGTTTTAATTAGCGGGCCGTTGTAACTATTTCTATCAGGCCCATAATTTTTGGGCCAACGAGGCCCATTTCTATTAGCAACAAATCAAGTGTGAGTTTGGACACGCTTTGAATTTGATAATTGTGTGAAGTAAAGCTACAACTTTAGCCGTTTAAACTCTATCAAGACAAACAAATAGGAGGAAAATTCTATTTTATATGTAAAATTGTTTGAATTTATAGCCAGGATCATGTAAAATTATAATTATCCTAGATAAATAAATGAATTTAATATTTTGTCAAACAAAATCTAAAAAAAAATTTCTTGATGCGACCATGTGGTGATTTAATATAATGAAAGTAATTGCTATTTTATGTTTTAGCGAGTGACATTACCGAGAAGGCAGCTTTGGTGATAGATTTTATGTAACTTATTCCAGTTTCCATATCCATTACATGGGGTTCCAAATTATTATATTCTTTGTGAAGTTCAGTAATTTGAGGCTTCTTATCGAGTGAGACAAACTGAAACAGGGCATAAGAAGAGGCCAGGTTGTTGTTACTGAAATAGGTTAGCAACTCCAGATTAAATATAAGAAAGGGCCATTTAGGAGCTGCTGTTATGAGGCTTCATTAAGTCCATGATATCAAACATTGCTGAGGAAATCTCACTGATTAGGGATATTAATTAGCGCTGATAATCCATTTAGCCCATCTGGCTATTCAGTTTACAACAGTACAAAGCATGATTTGCATGTGTTTATGACTCAAAATTTTGGTCATAACTCGAATTTTAAAGTAAACTCTTATCAATACTAATAAATTCAACTTGTCTATGAACAGTTCACCTTAGCCCATAAAACAATTAAGGCTTATATCTAAAACAATAATTTAGACTAGCTGATGTCGATAACACAGTATAACCTCACAAAACAACATGATTTTATAATACCTTATGTGACCTCATTGCGTAGGTCAAGAGCAATGAGGTCAAGATTAACGTGTTCCATATTCTTTAAAAATTAAAACCAGCTGGTCTTCTTTTTTTTTTTTTAATGATTCATCCTATTTAATCCAGCAGCAACTTGAATGAGACAGAAGTATCAGGATTTAATCTAAATTATTGACAAGTATAAAGCTTGGGAAATAAATTTTAAATAAAATAATACCATTTATCAGCCTAGTTTTGATCTGAAAAACTCGTAGTTCCAACCATTTTCTGCTCAAGAATTCATATGACATCAGTTTCTCACTTGTTTCAGGGAAATTTCCCTCTTCTAGTGTCCATTCATAGGTTAGGCACTTACCAAGTCCAGTGTCCTAATCACTCTGCTTTGAGGCTAAAAGGGTGATTCAATGTCACATCAAGAAGATGGAGAAATGTAGATTCTCAGCTATGCTTTTCTTCATCATATCCAAGTTGTTATTTTTGCACTATGTTTCTGGATCAGACCCTCTAGATATCTATTGTCCAACAGAAACTACACCCTCAGAAGTCCATTTTATAATAACCTCAAGCTTCTTCTGGGGTCACTCCCCTCCAACACTTCAGTTACAAGTTTCTTCAACACTGCTATTGGAGAGGACAGAGACATTGTCTATGGACAAGCATTGTGTCGAGGTGACGTGTCTGCTACAGTTTGTCAGAACTGTGTTGAGAATGCAAGCCAAGATCTCCTGAGAAGATGCAAGAGTGAAGAAGCAATGATACGGTATGAGCTTTGTCAAGTTCGATACTCTTTTCAAATGTTCTTTACAACATTCGTTTATACTGGAAAATATCCAAAAGAGAACATTCAGGAGAAGAATGTTTAAATCCTGTTCAATTCAATAAAGTCCTCACGTGTTTAATGAGAAATCTCTCAGATGAGACTGCATTTAATCCTGCTACAGACATGTTCACTACTGGGGAAATCAAATTTTCTGGGAAGAAGAAAATTTATGGTCCTGTCCAATGTACAAGGGACATGTCTAAAACATATTGCTCTAGTTGTCTGAGCTCTGCAGTGGCAGAAGTTAGAGCACGCTGCTCCCATCGTGAGGGCGGCATCATTCTTAGCCGGACTTGCAATGAGAGGTTTGAACTGTCTCAGTTCTTTAACACTTCATATTACCAGTTGATTTATCCAACTTCCAAAGGTA
This sequence comes from Bauhinia variegata, assembly GCA_022379115.2. Lineage (NCBI taxonomy): Eukaryota > Viridiplantae > Streptophyta > Magnoliopsida > Fabales > Fabaceae > Bauhinia > Bauhinia variegata. Next base: position 2,066,370 of record CM039438.1, on the reverse strand, counting down.
AGGCTTCTAGATCTAAAATGCCACAAGGAATTTCTTTCTGTAATTGCTCTATACTTGTACAATTGGTGTTTGTTAAGTATCCCATTCATAATAGGATTTAAGAATTTGTAGCACAAGTTCTTGAATATTTACCATCCTTGTTAGTTATGCAAGATGAAGAGAACAGTGAAAAGATGCTACTACAAGAATTAGCGAGTCCCAAGAGAGTGACAATTACTGAAGATGGAGAATTGGTTAGTTCTGAGGAACTGGTGTTCATGAATTTAGAAACCATTAGGGCAGCTACTGATGATTTTTCTGATAGAAACAAGCTGGGACAAGGAGGATTTGGTGCAGTATACAAGGTAAGTTAATCTTCTGGATGGGAATGAAGTAGCAATTAAGAGGCTATCAAGAAAGTCCTCGCAAGGAGTAGAGGAAATGAAAAATGAGCTCATGCTGATTGCTAAACTTCAACACAAGTATCTAGTGAGGCTGTTGGGCTATGGCTTGGAGGGAGATGAGAAGCTGCTCATATATGAATTCATGTTCAACAAAAGCCTTGATGAATTTGTCTTTGGTTTGATCCTTTTCCCCTTTTTCTTCATATGAATTCTATCAGCATACTGATACCACTGCTTGGAGTAAACATACACTTAAAACTTTTTAGTTTTTTGTTTCAAATCCTAAGCAACGTTTAAAACTTGATTGGAAGATATACTATGGCATTATCATTGGAATAACTAGAAGACTTCTTTACCTTCACGAAAAATTACGACTTAAAATTATTTATAGAGATTTAAAACTAAATAATGTGTTATTAAACCAAAATGGTTGCCAAAATATTAGATTTTGGTATGGCCAAGATTTTTTATGAAAATCAAAATACAATCAACACTAAAAGAGTTGTTGGAATATAATAAGTCATATTTTACTCATCATTTTTCTTTTTTCCTGGTTACATATATTTGCTCCATATTTATAGTCCTTATGTTGATATACAAAATAGTAGTTATATAACTAGTATGCAACGAAGGACCTATTTTCTATGAAATTTAATGTTTTAGCTTTGGTTTCATTTTATTTGAGATTATAAGTAAAAAAAGAAACAACAGTTTTTTTCTCACTAAACTTGCCTCGACACTACATACAAATGTAATTTTCTTCTAACACTTGATTTATAGCACCATTCCTTCTATTAACCGAACAAGTAAATTCGTGTTTCTTGGAAAACTATGACAGGCATGGCAACTATGGAATGAAAGAAGAGAAATAGAATTTGTGGACTCTATAATACTGGAAGCATGCCCTGCCTCTGAAGTTAAAAAATGGATGCATGTCGGGCTTCTATGTGTACAACAAGACCCAGCATGTCAGATGCGGTGATTCATCTTGGAAGTGAATCCATGACACTACCAGAACCAAAACAAGGAGCACTTTCTTTGCGTAGAGCGGTTCTAGCCGATCCATCAAAAACTTACAAGTTGTTGGACAATCGATAAGCAAACCACCATATTTTCCTTTCTTGGAAATATATTCTTGCTAAAACAGCGACAGACTTGGTAACAATGGAATGATGGAATTATTGGATGCTGTGTTACTGGGATCATGTCTTGTCTCTCGAGTAATAAGGTGCATGCAGGAAGATCTAGGAGATAGAGCTATCTTGTCAAGATTTAATGAATCAGTGACACTAGCTCAAATTTTCTTAATCGCCGATATATTATATACTTGTTAATCTCAAATCCTGACTGCCAATTAGCAGTGACAGTGACCTTCCAAAGACCCAGCCAAAACAAGTCCTGTTTCTGCAACACGGTATACAAATATGAAATCGTTCAACACGCTTCGGAATTCAGGCTTCAGAGGACACATGGTAATCTTTTATTAGTTTTTCTAGCCGCGGGTTCTCACTCCTTTCCACATCACTTCACATCCTCAGTAACTTTCATCTTTCTTCATTGGCCTTGACCCCGAGTCAAGTCAATGCAAACCTTTGAAACAGAGTCCTTTAAATTTTCTGAGTTCAAATTGACCACGCCTTCCTTTTTAAAACTTATCCTATGCATACTGCTCACTTTGTTAATAATTATTTTTTTATAAAAAAAAAAAATCAGGCTTACGTAAGAGTTTTAATGGTTATAATTATATTGAACTCAAATAATAAATACTCCCAAAACTGATTGAAGTGCTATGTAACTAAGACGATTCAACAGCCTTCGTCAATCGAGCACAGAGTGCACTTCAAGTTATAAAAGGTGTTAATAACTTGAAGTAGGAGCAGAGCAGGTGATAACAAACCGTCACAAAATGCTGCCCTTCAAAGTTTCTGCTACTATCTCTTTCTCTGTTCTCCTCTGCTTGATTTCCAGCATAACCACCATTAAAGCAGCTCCCGAATACCTTTCTCATTTTTGTCCAAACAGCACCACTTTCTCTCCTAATACCACCTACGCCACCAATCTTGGTAATCTATTTTCTTGGCTTTCCGCAAATTCCACCCGCGACAATGGTTACTACAATACCACCACCGGCACCACCAACAGCCCTGGAAACATCGTATACGGCGCCTTTCTCTGTCGGGGAGATCTCTCCACCAATGAATGCCAAGAATGTGTTTCAACAGCTGCTAAAGCAGTGCGTGAAAGGTGTCCTGAAGAGAAAGAGTCTGTCATTTGGTACGCCGAGTGTATGTTACGTTACTCGAACCAGTCCTTCTTCTCTGTACCTTCATCTGTCCCTATGGTGTTTCTGTTCAACACTGCTAATGTCTCTGAGCAGACTCGCTTTAACCAGCTCTTGGGTGACACCATAAAACAAGCGGCGAATCAAGCAGCAAACGGCGGAGCTGACAAGAAATTTGCTACCAAGGATGCAAACTTCACCAGCTTCATAACCCTGTACACACTTGCACAGTGCACGCCGGATTTATCTGTGCAAGACTGTAATACATGCCTTGAAGGAGCAATTGCAAATCTGCCCATCTGCTGCGATGGAAAACAAGGAGGAAGAGTTTTGATTCCCAGTTGTAATATCCGGTATGAAGTGTACCCGTTTTACCACAATGTATCACCATCGGTGCCTACCCCAGAAAAACCAAGGCCAACACCAAAAGGTAAACTGGGATCTTCTATTTTTCATCCAAGTTTCAGCCTTTTAATAATTTTTCGTTTTAGGTTACAAAACGTATGGTATTTGTCACCCTTGCCATATATACTAGGGGCTAAATGATGATTATTTAATAATTCAGTGGAAGTATCAATTCAGT